>LR738713.1:24907671-24958225 GCA_902687465.1 Secale cereale
TTCTTTCGGCCCTCTGAAAAGTTGGATAATTCCACGTTCAGTGATTGGCTAGGCCCTCTGGGAGTGTCGGCCAATCCGCGTCCCAGTGATCGGAATAATTTTTATATACGGTTCTTTCGGCCCTCTGAAAAGTTGGATAATTCCACGTTCAGTGATTGGCTAGGCCCTCTGGATGGTACCCGCATCCATTGATTGGCTGAACCTTGCTTTGAGCCTGGCAGCTCTTTGAAAAAGCCTCGACTACATGGTCTTATTTGCAAAAATTGCATGTTGTTTTTGGTGTTTTTGTGTTCTATAACCTTTTAAACCGGAGTGGAACAGCTACACAAGTTGACCACATATCTATCAAATTGAAAGTCTGGATCATGTATATCAGACCAAGTAAACCGGTGTTCATTAAAACCCGGATCGCGTATCAGGCAAAAGTTACAACTTTCTGAAACAAGATGAACCGGATTTATCGTCAAAATGGACCGGAGAATTTCGAGTTCCTATTTGGATTCATGAAGACCATCATAAAGTGACTTTAAAGTCCTACCGGTTTAAAAGTGTATTGGCTACATAAATCTCAGGTATACAAGTTATCTTTAAAGGTATGCTTACTTGATGTTTTAAAAGAGCAAATTAATCCGTCCAGTGGTAAGCCACTAGGACATATTTTTCGATATTGTTTTCTGTATGAACAGAAGAAGGCAACCGCATCAGACAACAAGTGAACCGGAGAGTATTTCATAAAGACAAAATATTCGGATTGAAGCACATTAAGTTTCGGCTAAACCTATTACAAGGCATGACAAGCCCAATAGTTTGGAAACATTATTTGACGGAATATCGATCATGGTTACAGCAATAGAATTCAAGATTGTGCTTCTCCTTGCTGAGATGGCTGGCCGCCGCCTTGATCCGGAACATCTTCATCCTCGCGAAGCGGTTGGAAGTCCGGCGCACGCCAATCAATCTTCGCCAAGGCATGGAAATATACTTCATCGTTGATAAGTTCAGCAGGATCAATATCAGGAGCAAAGGTGTGAGGACGAACCGGCGGAATTAAGTTTACGGTATCGTAAACCGGTCGCTCCACCTGCTCGTTCTGTAGATTGTATCCTGGATGATATCGGGACAAGTCAGATTCCGCCGCGAGTTTGCTGGCGAGGGGACGCATCTCCTTTGTCAGAGCATAAAGATCTTTTTCATTAAAGGCTGAACCGTCATCCTTGGTATCAGGAAATCCGGTTAACGCCTCCTCCGGATCAAGGTCCGGGACCCAAGCCTTAGCCCTCGTAAGGGCCAGAAGAGCACCCCCTCGAGCTGCCGATTTCTTCACTTCTTCAAGACGAGCCGGTAGAACGGACAACTTATTCAAAGTATCTTGGATAGTTGAAGGAGCCGGTTTACCAAATGAAGTGGCACTGATAATCCTTTGCGTTCCGGAGTACAGCTGTTCGACCAAGGTGTAGCAAGCTTTGAGTTTTTTCCGAATGTCATCCCCAAGATGGGACATACGGCACCCTACACACAACAATCTTAGTTAAACCGGTACAAAACACAGGTTACAAAGGTAAAGCAGGTGTTCAGATCATACTTACCAAAGACAACAGAAGTCATCAAGTCAATTTGCCGCTTTAACCCGGTCAATTCCTCAGTAACCGGATTAAGTGCTCCTTCAGCATCCTGAACCCGTTTTTCAAGATCTTTTTTCTGGACCTCAAAAGTAGCCCGCTCCTCTTTAAAGTATTTCTTCAAGTCTTCAGCGGTCTTTAAACTCACTTGAAGTTCTTTTTTAGCTTTTGAAGCGGCAGACTCTGTGACAGTAAGCCGGCTTCGAAGCTCGTTAATCTCAAGAGCATTCCGGTTCAACTCAGCCTGCAGACAAAGTTCAACAACAAGAGGTGAAGTTTAGTCAAGTCTCAAGCACACAACCAAGTTGTCTACTTGACACTTGGGGGCTAATGGCAGTTGAAGCAGTACAGCAAAGACAATTTAAAGTTACAAGTCTCAAACACACAAACCAGTTGTCTGCTTGACACTTGGGGGCTAATGTATAATTGAAGTATTGACAGCAATTTTTACAAGTATCAACTACATAAGCAAGTTATCTACTTGATACTTGGGGGCTAATGTATAGACCAACGGTTCAATCCACAAAGTTCCGGATCACCTTCAGTAAGCAGCTAAACCGGAACTTGGGGGCTGTTATGAGATAGAGATGCATCAAAGGAACAAAGTCAGAAGAGGAAGTTTACCTCATATTTTTCCCGCATTAAGTTCACCAAGCTGGCTTCATAATCCCGACTGCTATGGAGCCGGTTCAGATACCCAGAATAAATGTCTTGAGCGCTCATGCGAGAAAGGCTGGATATATCAGTACTCCACTTCCCCTTTTCTTGAGATAATTTTTCCGCTTTAGCTGTGTGTTTTGCTAAAACGGTGGGTTCAGCTGGAGCAACGTAAGCGGTCCCAGTTACCACAACATCAGGTGAGGCTGGTACATTGGGGGGAGTATCAAGATGAGCCGGATCAGGAGACGCCGGATTAACCTGAGGAGAGTTAACCCGGGCCGGACTTGGCCGATTCTGGACATCTTCAGCAATAGGATGCTCAGGGGCAGAAGTCTGATCTGTTGGTGCAGGGTCTTCAACAGGAGCTACAGGTTCACCTTCTGGAGGAATAATTGTTGACGGATTAACAACCGGATCATCCATAGTAGGATCAGCAATAGGCTTATTCGCCTTGGGCTTCTTGCTGGGTTTCGGTTTGCTGGAAAAATATGCAAAATGAGTTAGCATTATAAAGCAAAAAGAAGATCATAAACCGGAAGAGGTGAGGAAAGTTACCCTGGGACGGTTTTCAAGGGAGGAAGCTACGTGGCGGTTGATTAACCAGAGGAAGACAACGGAGTTTCCTGATAGTCAGGGTCAGACGGTTTAAGGGGTTTTCGGATAAGACCGGCCTTGGGATGAAGGAGGGTCGGAGAGAGTATCACCTCGGCACGGCGTTTTCGAACCGGAGTTAAGGAAATTCCGGATGACTCCACCGCCAGGCCGCTGTGGCGAGTGGTCCGGCGAAAAGCTTCGTGTTGTTGCTTCTTCAAAGTAAAGTTAGGGTCTAACTGAGCATAAGGATGAGAAAATTGATATTTCCTGACGGTCCGACGACTTTTTTGAGGAAGAGGTTCTGAGTCAGAAGAAAGAAGGGTTACCTCAATTTCAGCCGGGTTATCACCTTCAGGCAATTCCTGTGAAAAGGTATCATTAGATACGATTACAAGTACATGAAAGCAAGAATTTAAACCGGATTAAAGCATACCTTGGAGTCCGGATCATCGTCCTCAGTGGGAGAACCGACGTCGACGGCTGCTTTCCTCTTTTTGTTTGCAGGGGTTTTTCGGCGAGCCTGTTTGACGGTTTTTTCCTGAGGCTTTCTCCTCCAGAAAGGGTCATCAGCCTAGTTGAAAAAAGCAAGAGCAATTGAAAGACGGTTCAAAGGAGACGGTTTACAAATACAGGGCAAAGAAAAACTTACTTCGGGCAGCTTATTCTTCTTGAAGTACGGAGCTAAACCAACCTTAGCACAATCTGCTAAAGAGACATTGAGAATCTTTTTGGCTGACTCCACTACCTCTGATTCAGAAAGCTTATCCTTGGAAAACCTTTGAGGATCATCTGGTTTACCAGAATACTTGTACATTAACTGAGAACGCCGGCTCAGGGGAAGGATACTCCAAGATAGCCAACAGCGAAGGAAATCAGTACCGATCAGACCATTTGCTATAAAATCTCTTAGCTTGGAGAGCTGTGATGAGAACCGGGTCCGTTCAGCAGTACTAAGCCGTGGTGGTAAGGGGTGATTCTCCGGAATACGGGTTTCGCGATAACCCGGCAAAGGGTTCTCCCCCTCAGGAGAAGTGTCAACACAGTAAAACCAGGATTTGTTCCAATCTTTTGGATGAGAATGTAAAGCGGCGTGAGGAAAAACTGCGTCTCTCCTCTTCTGAATACTAACCCCACCAAGCTCTTGATGTGGTCCGCTGGTAAACTCAGTGCGCCGGTTTAAATGAAAGAAATCCCGGAATAGATCAACAGAAGGTTCTTCTTGCAGATACACCTCAGAAAACACTTGGAAATCACAAATGTTTGAAACGGAATTGGGTCCGATATCCTGTGGGTGTAGCTGGAAAGCGGCAAGAACATCCCGGAAAAACTTTGAACCGGGGGGAGAGAAACCTCGAGATATATGATCCAAAAACACAATAACCTCCCCGGACCTAGGGGTAGGGGGACATTCATTACCCGGAGCCCGCCACTTTACTTCAGATTGAGGTCCTAAAGTGCCAATTTCAGACAGTTTGATTAAATCGTCCTCAGTGATGACCGAAGGAACCCAATCGCAGGAGACATACTGCTTAGCCATTGCGACGAAAGAGCAAGATACTGGAAAAGTAAAATACAGAAAACGGATTATGAAGGTACAGCGGTATAAACCGGAAACTATCTATGAAAGTTACGCAACGGTTTAAGCTGTGGACTAATGGTATGGTTAAACCGGCAATCGTAAACAAACTGCAACATTCCCGGTTAAATGGCAGTTGAAGGGGAACGACTAAACCGTCGCGTTTAAGTTACAGAGTTTCGCAAGAGCAGGGCATATCAACTTAAACTGGAGCATAATTAGCAGATCTACCGAGGAGAAAAACAGGTTTTCAAAAGACTGCTGAGGGGGAATAGATCTGAGCATGCTGAGGAAAAAGAAACTAATCTAAGAGTATGCGGGAAAAGCTACAAAGACCTTATACTAAACAGATGGATCTACAGGCCAGACAGGAATAACGAAGATTTGAAGTATTTACAGCGGGGTAAAAATGGAATTTAAAGGAGAAGATCGAAAAGACAAAATCATTAGAAATCATGGGCTCAAGATCGAACAAGATGAAGCTTTGTTAAAGCTCTAATGGCGGAGGTACAAGAAGAAACCCTAGAGGTTGTAGACCAATAGTAAAGAAGAAGAACATACCTGAGACAGCAAGAATCGACGGCGGAGGTTTTTCTGGTCGAGCTCAGGGTGATGCAGCGGCCGGGCGAGGACTTGTGCTCCAGCGGTCGTCGGCGGCGGTTCGAGCTCGGGCGGCGACGGAAGAAGAAGACGGAGGAAGAAAACGGAGGAAGAAGACGGAGCGAGAAGAAGGTAATGAATGAGGGGTGGCAGTATTTATAACAAGGAGTCAGATCTGAAGCGACAGGTGCGAGAATCGAGGAGACAGAAAATCGGATAAAGATCCTGTGACGCCTCGATCTTCGGGATAACCCTTAAAATAAGCTACAGTACAGCTCACGGCGTTAAATGCGGAGATGATGTCATTGTCAGAATTTAATGATCTCGGAGGATGACGTCAGAGCCGGTTTACAAAAAGATGAAGACAAAGAAGAAAATTATACAAGACAAGGAAGACTGATATGAACAAGTTCAAATCATTCTGGGGCCTAATGTCAGGGATATGACTAGCAGGTATAAACCGGCTATTGTAAACCGGCTTAGTTATATTATACTTGGTTGTAATATTTTAGTAGAAACTACGGCCCATGAGATTTCAAGGCCCATGTATAGAAGTGCGGTTTATAAACCGCCAAGCGATGTAACTTGATGGATAAGAAAGGAAAAGACAGAGACCGAGGTGGACACAAGTATGAGCCGGCCTCGGGACTCTGTAAACCGGACCAGGAGTTACCTCTATATAAAGGGACGACCTGGACGGTTCAGGGGAAGCAACAATCAACCCGTCGAGACACAGGCAAAGCGAATCCGCTCCCTGTAATCCGACGCCCAAGCAATACCAAACCAACTAGACGTAGGCTTTTACCTTCTCGAAAGGGGCCGAACTAGTATAAAACCCTCTGTGTCTTTTGTGTGCTATGAACCCTTTCAAGCTAACCCGTGCGATGGTTCCATCATCAAGTCCGTTAAACCGGACATCTGCCGTGTTATTTCCACGACAGTAACCAACGAGGGGCGAGAAGCCATCAAGCAAGTTTCTGGCGCCGTTGTCGGGGACTCCACTCTTCAAGATAGGGGAGTTGCACGCTATCTTTTATCTTTGCTTTTTAGTCTTGTTAGTTTACCTTTCAGTTTTTGCTTTAGTGTCCCTTACCAAAAATCACAAAAATAGTTATCTTGCTTGCTGATGCTATGAGTTCCACCGAGAACACCAAGTTGTGTGACTTCACTAGTCATAACAACAATGACTTTATCTGCACGCCTATTGCTACACCTGCCACTTTAGCACCTTCTTATGAGATTAAACCTACTTTACTGAACCTAGTTATGAAAGATCAATTCTCCGGTGCTGGAGATGATGCTGCTTTGCACTTAAATAATTTTGTTGAGCTCTGTGATATGCAAAAGTACAAAGAAGTAGATGGTGATATTGTTAAGCTTAAGCTTTTTCCTTTCTCCTTGAGAGGAGGAGCTAAAATCTGGTTTCAATCCTTGCCTAGGAATAGTATAGATTCTTGGGACAAGTGCAAGGATGCCTTTATTGGGAAGTACTATCCCCCTGCTAAAATTATCCAATTAAGGAGTAACATAATGAATTTTAAACAATTGGATAATGAATACGTTGCCCAAACTTGGGAACGCATGAAATCTCTTGTCAAGAACTGCCCTACTCATGGTTTGACTACTTGGATGGTTATCCAAACTTTTTATGCAGGTTTGAACTTTACCTCGCGGAACTTGTTAGATTCGGCCGCGGGAGGAACCTTTATGTCAACTACACTTGGTGCTGCCACGAAGCTTCTCGACGAGATGATGACCAATTATTCCCAATGGCACACCGAACGCGCTCCAACAGGTAGGAAGGTAAACTCTGTCGAGGAGATTTCCTCCCTATATGAAAAAGTTGACTTGATCATGTCTCTACTTTCCAAGCAATCTTCTATTGATCCTCATGATGTTCCTTTAAATTCTTTGATTGCTCAAGATCAAGTAGATGTGAACTTTATCTCTAGAAACAATTTCAATAACAATGCTTATAGGAGTAATTTTGGTAGCAACCCTAGACCGTTCCCCTCTAATTCCTATGGGAACAACAATACTTATCATAGCACCAAGAACTCCACTTCTGAAATAGAGATTATACTTAAAGACTTCATCACTACCCAAAAGGCCTTCAGTAAGAGTGTAGAAGAAAAACTAGACAAACTAGATAATCTCTCTTCGAAGGTAGACAATTTAGCCCATGAGGTAGAGTTGCTTAAAATTAGAACTTCTCCTCTTGAGGAGAGGAAGACCACTCCTATGAATGCTATTCAAGTGCAAATTAATGAAAACATTAGGATGATGGCTAAACTTAAAGAGAGATGGGCTAGAGAAAAGGAGGAAGAAGATAGAATTAAGAGCCTTCCTACCCACCACACTGTTGCTACTATCCAAGTTGTTGAGGATATCCAAACTCTTAGCACCAAATGCACTCCTAGTCCTATTGGACCTATTAATGGTGATGCTATGACCTCAACCGTAGAAGAAGAAACTCCTATAACCATAGAAGCTACAAAACAAGTGAGCCTAAAGGACACCACTACCACTTTACTTGATAGTAGTGACCTTGATTTTGATAATTGCACCCTCTCTGAAGTTAGTGGTTTTCTTCACAAGATGTCTAGAGATCCCCACACTAGCACACTTAATCTTGCCTTCACGGAGCATATCACTAATGCTCTCATCAAACCTAGGAAGGAGAAGCTTAGGGTAGAAGCCTCCATACCTAGAAAGCTAGAAGATAGTTGGGATCCTATGATTAAAATTAAGTTGAATAACTTCTCTTGCTATGCTTTATGTGATGTTGGAGCTAGTACCTCCGTTATGCCCAAAAGAATGTATGATATGTCTGAATTGAAACCTTTTGATCCTTGTTCTTTTGGTGTTCGTCTTGTTGATTCTTCCGTAAAGAAAGCTTTGGGGAAGATCGACGATGTTCTTATCATTGTCAATGACAATTATGTTCCCGTTGATTTTACTATTATGGATATTGAACGTGAACCTTCATGTCCAATTATTTTGGGACGTCCTTTTCTTCGCACCGTTGGTGCTATCATTGACTTGA
This sequence comes from Secale cereale, assembly GCA_902687465.1. Classification (NCBI taxonomy): domain Eukaryota; kingdom Viridiplantae; phylum Streptophyta; class Magnoliopsida; order Poales; family Poaceae; genus Secale; species Secale cereale. The sequence goes on from LR738713.1 coordinate 24,915,767, forward strand.
AAGAGGGGAATATAAAATTCCAATTCCCTCTCAAGAAAGGGATGGAACACTTCCCTAGAAAGAAGATTAAGTTGCCTTTTGAGTCCGTTACACGGGCTAGCTATTCTCTTACTCTTGATAAAACTTGATCTTCTCTTTTTGCATCATGCCTAGCTTAAAGGCATAAAAGAAAGTGCTTTTGGGAGGCAGCCCACAATGAATTAGGTTTTATTTTGCTTTTGTTGTGTCTTGATGTTTTTTATTACAGTAGCATCATCATTGTATCTTTTCTTTTCAGCTTTGTGCCAAGTTTAGCCTCCGATTGCAAGAAAGTTCAAAAGTTGTGACGTGCTGTCCAGAAAACAGATTTTGTCCTTGGACAGAAAAGTTCGAATAAAATCACCAGATCATCTTTTTGATCCGAACTTTTTTGACAGCGTGCTCTATACAATTGGCTTTCGAGCGTCTGTTCTGAGTTTTTTGATTTGAGTTGCAGAAGTGCCCCGAAAAAATTATTTACTACCTGCTGGTCAGTTTTTCACAGATTCTGTCATGTTTTGCCTTTTCTTCGTTTTGCAAACCTTGAGCTTGCTTTTTCTTTGCAAAAACCTTTTGGCAATCTTGAGAAACAGTAGCTCTTCAAGATTATCTTTATTTACAGTAGGGAAAAATTATTTTATTGTGGGTACTAACCTCGCTAATCAGATTATGATGAGTTATGTATGAAGGGAGTTTTCAAGTGTGCGAGGGAAGATGATAAAAGAAGATTCAGGAGGTTCAAACGCTCAAGCTTGGGGATGCCCCCGTGCACCCCCAAGAAATATTCAAGAAGACTCAAGCGTCTAAGCTTGGGGATGCCCCCATGCATCCCCTTCTCCATCAACAATTATCAGTTCGTCTTTGGTTCCACTATAATTTTATCACTTCATGCGTTATGTGCTATGCTTGGAGCGTCTTGCTCTTAGTTTCTTTTTTTAGTTTTCTTTAGCTTTGCTTGTTGTTCATAACAATTTAGAACCCATCTTTCTTTTTGTGGGAGAGAAACACGCTCCACTTCAACCTAGAACACAACATAGGATTTTCATGCTTATCTTTGTTGTGTGTGTTCTTTGTCTTTCCATAGCTGCTGTCATGTTTAGCTCTTAGTTTTCATGCTTTTCTTTTTAAAGAGCTTTTGTTTAGTTGGTTGCTGAACTCTCTTGAGTTTTCATGTTTATCTTGTTAAGAGAGTTTGCCTGTTGCACTGAGTTGTGTGTCTTAACTTAAAGTAGGTAACTGAGGTTGCTATTTAATTTTAGTAGTAACTTGCAATAGTTTTGAGGTATTGCCATGAGTAATGTCTGAACTTTTGGTGTCAAGAGCTTTAGCCTATTAGTGATAGATGTCGTATTTTGGGCAATCCGTGTTTATTTTTGAAAACCTACAAAATAGTTGAGAACTTTAGCTACTAGATGGATCACTAATCTTTGGAGGGATCGAATATTAGAGTACACTCACGTACCATGAGTCGAGGATGCGCAAGGATAACCAAACCCCCATACACTCCTCCTCGGGGTACTTGTCTCTTTGTGAACATCCTAATTAGATTGAGAGTTACCGATAATAAGTGCATGAGTTCTTCGGACTAATGTGAGTATTCGAAAGTTGACACTTCCACCTAGCCATATTTTTCTAGCCTCTTCGGTACCATGCATTGCCCTTTCTCACCTCGAGAGTTGGCACATACTTCGCCGGTGCATCCAAATCCTTGGCACGATACGCTCTGTCATCATAAGCCTCATTATATCCTTCCTCAAAACAGCCACCATACCTACCTATCAAGGCATTTCCATAGCCTTTCCGAGATACATTGCCATGCAACATCCATCTTCTCATGACTTGATCTTCATGTCATACATGCTTTTCGCTTGATCGATGAGCCGCATGCTAGTTGGGCCTTGCCCTAATCATTGCTACATGACGCGCTAGTATCATTGCATATCCTGCTACACTGGCAGAGGCATACATTTGCATACATCATGATAGTTTCATTTTCTTTATGTTGAGTACTTTTGTAAAGTGTGAAAGATCTTCTATACTTCTTGTAATATATAGAGTGTTGCCCCTAAAGTGAGGAAAAGATCCCAAAGAGGACAAAATCAAAAGACCCCAAAGAGGATAAATGAGAGTTAAATAGAAAGAGCCATTGAGGCCACAAAAAAATAAAAAAAGGGAGAAAAAGAAATAAAAAGAGAGAAGGGGGCACACTACTATTCCTTTTGAGAGATCCGCACTCGTACTCCATCTTATACCTTGTACTCCATAGAGATTATCATTCATGCATATAGCTATGTGGGGACCTTCACACTATAGAACTTGGCTTGTATATTCCAATGATGAGCCTCCTCAAAAGAGCTCTAGGTCTTCTTGAGCGAGCAAGTTGGATGCACCCCCACTAGTTCCATTGGAGAGCTTACCTTAGCTCATATGTGCATCCTTTGCATGGCAATCCCTACTCCTCACATCATATCTATCATTTGGCTTTCTCTCGCCTATGATTGTCCTCATTGATGTGAGCCTTTCACACCTTATTTGTCTTCCCCCTTCATCATTTTTCTCTCTTTGCCATCCTAAGTGTCAACTTTCTTGCTTACGCTCATCCATTGCATGAGTGCTCAAAATATCGAAAGGGAGTGGATCATTTTGACTTGTACCTGGCTAGTGGTCTGGGGATGAGTCAAGATAAGATTACAAAGAAGACCAAGTGTGAAACTTTAGTAGATTAAGTTCTCAACAATACAAAAACTATGTTTTACTCTCTCGTATATCCCTATCCCCTTTCTTGCACGCAAACACCATTTGGAGACATTCGAGTCACGGACAGCGAGAGCTCTTGCACCTTTATGTTCTTATGTTGCTTGTTACAATGCTAATATAGACTCTTGCTTGTTATGACTTGAATTGAATTACATGCCTTGATTGCTTTACTTAAAAAGTTCTTATATGGTTGGTAGCATGTCACCACAGAAATTATGCTTGTTATCATTTACCTACTCGAGGACGAGCAGGAATTAAGCTTGGGGATGTTGATACGTCCAAAACGTATCTATAATTTCTGCTTGCTCCATGCTTCTTTTGTGTGATATTGCTATGATATTGATGCACTTCCATACACTTTTGATCATATTTGGACTAACCTATTAACTCAGTGCACCACAGTGCCAGTTCCTGTTTTCTGCTGTTTTTCTATTTCAGGTTTCCCCCATATTAAAAGTGCTCCACAAATTCCAGGAAAAATATAGGAAAAATCAGTGTACAGGAAACTTCGGAAAGAACCAAAGATGGGCCAGAGGGGAGCCAGGGGAGGCCCAGGCGACCACCTGGCGCGGCCCCTCCCCTGGCCGCGCCAGGGGGGCGCCTGGGGCCCCTGCTCCGCCTCTGGCTGCCCCCCTTCGCATATATATCCCTCTCGTCCCGAAACCCTCGAGGACAGAACCCTTTTTCGCGATCTTGCCTCTGTTCCGCCGCCGCAGCGCTTCCAAGATCGGGAGCATCAGGAGAACTCTTCCCGGCACCCTGCCGGAGGGGAGAACCACCATCGGGAGCTTCTCCACCACCATGGACGCTTCCCGGATGAGTTGTGAGTAGTCCACCTTGGACCATGGGTCCATGATCAGTAGCTATGTGATGTTCTCCTCCCCTCTTTGCTCTTCATGGTTTAGACCTCGTGAGCTACCCTACATGATCGAGGCACATATGTAATCTTTCTGTTGTTGCTTTGCTGAGTTTGCTGGGATCTGATGGATTATGAGACTATGTTCAGATTGTGTTTGAGTCATATATTTGATTCACCTCTTTTATATCTTTGTTCTTGAGTAATTCTTGCATGTTCTCCGTTGCTGTTTATTGCTTTGGCCAAGTAGTAGGTAGTAACTCCAAGAGGGAGCGTTATGCTTGATTGTGGGTTCATGCCCCCTGATGACTAGCTTGAGTGACAGAAACATGAGTCTAGGGGATGTGCTGTTGCCACAAGGGAGAAAACAACGGTGCTTGTACTTGCGGGTGCAAGGATTGTTTACTTTACGCAAAGTTCTTTTAATGCAGTTGTCTGTTGCTTTGAGTTTACACTTTGGGTGGGATTCGCAACTTAATACCAGCGAGATGTTCTGGATAGATATCTCAAGGTGGATGATTAGTAGTAGATGCAGATGCATTTCGGTCTACTTGCCTTGGCGTACCGCCCATGCTTTTGAGCCTCTACCTTTCTTTGTAGCATAGTTAGCATTGGTTTGCGCACATAATCCTGTCAATTGCCCAGCTTTAATTTGTTTACCTCGCTTTGTTGTTTTATCGTCTTTTGGGAGAGAGACATCACTGGTGAACATCATGGGACCCCGGTCCATATTACCACCGCTGATCACACCTTCTATTTACTTCCTGTTTTTATTTCCTAGTTGCAGTCATAGCTATCATTATTATCTCTTGTGTTTGATCCTTTGTAAACAACAAGGCCGGAGGGATTGACAACCTCTCTGTACTCGTTGGGAGCAAAGTTATCTGTATCTGTGTGCAGGTCCCGTCAACCGCTAAGTTTCTGGCGCCGTTGACACCTACTTGTCGACCCTCGGAGTCTCACGGGATTCGATCCTTGGTATCTTTGCCAAGGGAAATTTGCCGCTACGCTACATCTCAACCTTCCACTTGGGGTAACAAACGAGGGGCGGGAAGCCATCAATGGGGCTTAAGGGTTTCAAGGATTCTAGTGAGTGAGTGAACGTTTATTATCTTATCCTTAAGCACGGTTTCTGAGATGCCATTAGCTCTATCTAGTACTCCGAACGAAAAAGCATCTTCTCGCATAGACCAACTTCAATCACCACTCATGCCATACATATCCTCATGACTCTCAAGAGACGGTCTAATGAAATTTGTACTTGCCTACGATCCCCAAATCCATATGTATGTCTACCCCTAAAATCCATGGGCAGATCATACATGGTGCTAAGCTTAACTTAAACTCCACAATCCAAGCACTCAATCTATTCTTGCAAGGCTCACGATAAGTCATCTCTATTCTAAGGAAACACGTCATATGCCACTCCAAGATTTGTTTCCTTCCTATAGGTCAACTCCAATAGCCCGGTAATTTCCATCAACTGCCACATAATCTAACAATTCTACAAATACGATGTCTACGGTGTCCCACAAGATCTCAAGTCCCTATAATACCCAAATACTTGGAAGGACTATGCATTACGTTAGTAAGTCCACCAAATTCCCATCATCCGGGTCAAGTAAACTCCAAGATCACGATTATATAGATCCCTAAATCAAATCCGACAAATAATCCAATCTCCTAGGTTATTGTCCACCGAGAAGCATGGTATCATGATCAGGATCATCGGTCTAAATCCAATTTACTCCGAACCATGCAGACATATCTAGCATTTATACCAACCAGAATCACCTACATAAATCCTAATCTCATGTCCAACGGGTACTCCTACATGCTTCCCCAAAGTCATGATCCCACCAATATGAAAACCTCACAATCCATCAAGGTCTCAGATAATTCCTTGAAGTCACTGATATAAAGCCACCAAGTCATGTGTCTTATATCCTCAATTGTTCTATCTATGGCATCTTCAGCTCTTGTGCTATATTAGGATGAAAAGGTGCTCACTCACTGTGCCCACTAGTTCCATTACGAACCCAGTGTTGTGCAAGGTTACAAAGGCTTAACAGGTTCTTTCGCAATTCTATGGGTTAAGCACATGGTTAAGGGTCCGGGATGGGGTGTCTCGCGAAGTCTCAAAGGGTCTAGGAATGGGTTTCTAGTCTGGATGGTTAAACATAATATCTATGGGGTTGCACTTGGTCGTGGAGGTTGTAGCAGATGTCTTCATTGTTAGCCAGTTGCCGTGTTGGAATCCTTGGTACTTCTTGTCTTGCGGGTCTTCAGTTGGGGAGAGAGAAGAGAGGGGAAAAGTGGCGTAGAGGAGGGAAATGCCTAAAAGGGGGTTCTATAGTGCAGGTGCAAACAACCAGGTGCAAAAAGGCTGAAACAAAAGAACAAGGCAAGGAAGATGATATATCCATGCACTTGTTGCCTAGGGCAAAAGTGCGACTTATATCAAAACACAAACAAATAAAAGCAAACAACACATAATCATGGTTCTATTTGAACCATCATACGGACTCGACTGCGCATAGGGGGTACACGACTCATCCTACCCTAGGGGTTCTCGGACTCAATGTCGTGACTTGTGCCTCGTGCAGTCTTCTGAGTTTTCCTCAGGTGTTGCTATGTCCCTTGTAGTTGCTTGATGAACGATCCGGGTTGAGCCTGAAGAATCTTCAACAACTTTTCGCCTGACGAGGTTATGTGGTGAAGGTGCCTCCTTGTAGCTGCCATTGACTTGGTCTTTTCTTGTCTCTTTAATCATGACGACCCCTTGTGCCTTCTGGGACGTTGAGGGTACCAGGTAGGCAATCCGTATGCAATGACAATAACAAGGCATAATAGAGGTCCAATATGTCGGTTTCGTTGATGAAAACATCGACACCAAGAGCGGGGGACGAAGAGAGCCGTTTTCCTGCTCACTATAGTGAGGCGAACCAAATGGCGAGGTTCTCAACCACCGATGGTTGCCGATACAACAACGGTGGTGACAGGATTACTCTATTAGCGATGCCTATCATGATTTTGCATAACCTATACCCTGGTCATCATAGGCCAATGTTGCATCATCTTGGGGCTCTGCTGATACGTCCAAAACGTATCTATAATTTCTGCTTGCTCCATGCCTCTTTTGTGTGATATTGCTATGATATTTATGCACTTCCATACACTTTTGATCATATTTGGACTAACCTATTAACTCAGTGCACCCCAGTGCCAGTTTCTGTTTTCTGCTGTTTTTGTATTTCAGGTTTTCCCATTACGTAAACTGCCAGAAAAATTCCGGGAAATATATATAAAAAATCAGCGTTCCGGAAGCTTCCATGCGGCCAAAGTAGGGCCGGAGGGGGCCACCAGGGCTCCAGGCGCCCTGGGGGCGCGGCCCCCCTCCTGGCCGCGTCGGGGGGGGGGGCGCCTGGGCCCCCCAGGCCTCCGTTGAGGCCCCCCTTTGGCATATATTTACACCGCGTCCCGAAACGCTCGAGGACGGAACCCTTTTTCGCGATCTCATCTCTGTTCCGCCGCCGCCGCGCTTCCAAGATCGGGAGCACCAGGAGAACTCTTCCAGGTACCCTGCCGGAGGGGAGGATCACCACCGGGAGCCTCTCCACCACCATGGATGCCTCCCGGATGAGTTGTGAGTAGTCTCCCTTGGACCATGGGTCCATGACCAGTAGCTATGTGATGTTCTCCTCCCCCCTTTGTCCTTCACCGATTAGACCTCGTGAGCTACCCTACATGATCGAGGCACATATGTAATCCTTATGTTGTTTCTATGATGAGTTTGCTGGGATCCGATGGATTATGAGATTATGTTCAGATTGTGTTTGAGTAATATATTTGATTTACCTCTTTTATATTTATGTTCTTGAGTAATTCTTGCATGTTCTCCGTTGCTGTTTATTGCTTTGGCCAAGTAGTAGGTAGTAACTCCAAGAGGGAACGTTATGCTTGATTGTGGGTTCATGCCCCTCGATGACTAGCTTGAGTGACAGAAACATGAGTCTAGGGGATGTGCTATTGCCACAAGGGGGAAAACAACGGTGCTTGTACTCGCGGGTGCAAGGATTGTTTACTTTACGCAAAGTTCTTTTAATGCAGTTGTCTGTTGCTTTGAGTTTACACTATGGGTGGGACTCGCAACTTAATACCAGCGAGATGTTCTGGATAGATATCTCAAGGTGGATGATTAGTAGTAGATGCAGATGGATTTCGGTCTACTTGCCTTGGCGTACCGCCCATGCTTTGAACCTCTAACTTTCTTGCAGCATAGTTAGCATTGGTTTGCGCACATAATCTTGTCAATTGCCCAGCTGTAATTTGTTTACCTCGCTTAGCTGTTTTATCGTCTTTTGGGAGAGAGACATCACTAGTGAACATCATGGGACCCCGGTCCATATTACCATCACTGATCACATCCGCTATTTACTTTCAGTTCTTACTTGCTAGGTGCAGTTATACCTATCACTATTATCTCTTGCGTTTGATCCTTTGTAAACGACAAGGCCGGAGGGATTGACAACCTCTCTGTACTCGTTGGGAGCAAATTTATTTGTTTCTGTGTGCAGGTCCAGTCAATCGCTAAGTATCTGGCGCCGTTAGTGGTTGACACCTTCTTGTTGAACCTTGGAGTCTCAGGGGAATTCGATCCTTGGTATCTTTGCCAAGGGAAAACTATCGCTACACTGCATCTCAAACCTTCCACTTGGGGTAACCAACGAGGGGCGAGAAGCCATCAAGCAAAGTTTTCTGGCGCCGTTGCCGGGGACTCCACTCTTCAAGATAGGGGAGTTGCACGCTATCTTTTACCTTTGCTTTTTAGTCTTGTTAGTTTACCTTTCAGTTTTTGCTTTAGTGTCTTTTATCAAAAATCGCAAAAATAGTTATCTTGCTTGCTTGCTGCTATGGGTTCCACCGAGAACACCAAGTTGTGTGACTTCACTAGTCATAACAACGATGATTTTATCTGCACGCCTATCACTACACCTGCCACTTCAGCACCTTCTTATGAAATTAAACCTGCTTTACTGAACCTAGTGATGAAAGATCAATTCTCCGGTGCTGGAGATGATGCTGCTTTACACTTAAACAATTTTGTTGAACTCTGTGATATGCAAAAGTACCAAGAAATAGATGGTAATATTGTTAAGCTTAAGCTTTTTCCTTTCTCCTTGAGAGGAGGAGCTAAAATTTGGTTTCAATCCTTGCCTAGAAATAGCATAGATTCTTGGGACAAGTGCAAAGATGCCTTTATTGGAAAGTACTATCCACCCGCTAAATTTATCCAACTAAGGAGTAACATAATGAATTTCAAACAATTGGATAATGAACACGTTGCCCAAGCTTGGGAACGCATGAAATCTCTTGTCAAGAACTGCCCTACTCATGGTTTGACTACTTGGATGGTTATCCAAAAAATTTATGCAGGCTTGAATTTTACCTCGCGGAACTTGTTAGATTCGGCCGCGGGAGGAACCTTTATGTCAACTACACTTGGTGCTGCCACGAAGCTTCTCGATGAGATGATGACCAATTATTCCCAATGGCACACCGAACGCGCTCCAACAGGTAGGAAGGTAAACTCTGTCGAGGAGATTTCCTCCCTAAATGAAAAAGTTGACTTGATCATGTCTCTACTTTCCAAGCAATCTTCTATTGATCCTCGTGATGATCCTTTAAATTCTTTGATTGCTCAAGAACAAGTAGATGTGAACTTTATCTAAAGAAACAATTTCAATAACAATGCTTATAGGAGTAATTTTGGTAGCAATCCTAGACCGTTCCCCTCTAATTCCTATGGGAACAACAATGCTTATCCTAGCACCAAGAACTCCACTTCTGAACTAGAGAGTATGCTTAAAGATTTCATCACTACCCAAAAAGCCTTTAATAATAGTGTAGAAGAAAAACTAAACAAACTAGATAATCTCTCTTCGAAGGTAGACAATTTAGCCCATGAGGAAGAGTTGCTTAAAATTAGAACTTCCCCTCTTGAGGAGAGGAAGACCACTCCTATGAATGCTATTCAAGTGCAAATTAATGAAAACATTAGGATGTTGGCTAAACTTAAAGAGAGATGGGCTAGAGAAAAGGAGGAAGCAGATAGAATTAAGAACCTTCCTACCCACCACACTGTTGCTACTATCCAAGTTGTTGAGGATATCCAAACTCTTAGCACCCAATGCACTCCTGGTCCCATTGGACCTATTAATGGTGATGCTATGACCACAGAAACTACCAAACAAGTGAGCCTAAAGGACACCACTACCACTTTACCTGACAGTAGTGACCTTGATTTTGATAATTGCACCCTTACCGAAGTTATTGATTTCCTTCACAAGATGTCTAGAGATCCCCGCACTAGCACACTTAACCTTGCCTTTACAGAGCATATCACTAATGCTCTCATCAAAGCTAGGGAGGAGAAACTTAGGGTAGAAGCCTCCATACCTAGAAAGCTGGAAGATGGTTGGGATCCTATGATTAAAATTAAGTTGAATAACTTCTCTTGCTATGCTTTATGTGATGTTGGAGCTAGTACCTCTGTTATGCCCAAAAGAATATATGATATGCTTAAATTGAAACCTTTTGATTCTTGTTCTTTTGGTGTTCGTCTTGTTGATTCTTCCATAAAGAAACCCTTGGGGAGGATCGCCGATGTTCTTATCATTGTCAATGACAATTATGTTCCCGTTGATTTTACTATTATGGATATTGAATGTGAACCTTCTTGTCCAATTATTTTAGGACGTCCTTTTCTTCGCACCGTTGGTGCCATCATTGACATGAAAGAGGGGAATATAAAATTCCAATTTCCTCTCAAGAAAGGGATGGAACACTTCCCTAGAAAGAAGATTAAGTTACCTTTTGAGTCCGTTATACGGGCTAGCTATTCTTTTACTCTTGATAAAACTTGATCTCTTTGCATTATGCCTAGCTTAAAGGCATAAAAGAAAGCGCTTTTGGGAGGCAGCCCACAATAAATAAAATTTTATTTTGCTTTTGTTGTGTCTTGATGTTGTTACTACAGTAGCATCATCATTGTATCTTTACTTTTCAGCTTTGTGCCAAGTGTAGCCTCTGATTGCAAGAAAGTTCAAAAGTTGTGACGTGCTGTCCTGGAAACAGATTCTGTCCTTGGACAGAAAAATTCGTATAAAATCACCAGATCATCTTTTTGGTCTGAATGTTTTCGACAGCGTGCTCTATACAATTTTCTTTCGGGCGTCTGTTCTGAGTTTTTTGATTTGAGTTGCAGAAGTGCCCCAAAAAAATTATTTACTACCTGCTGGTATGTTTTTCACATATTCTGTCCTGTTTTGCCTTTTCTTCGTTTTGCAAACCTTGAGCTTGCTTTTTCTTTGCAAAAACCTTTTGGCAATCTTGAGAAACAGTAGACCTTCAAGAATATCCTTATTTCCAGCAAGGAAAAATTATTTTATTAAGGGTACTAACCTCGCTAATCAGATTATGATGAGTTATGTATGAAGGGAGTTTTCAAGTGTGCGAGGGAAGATGATAAAAAGATTCAGGAGTGTCAAACGCTCAAGCTTGGGGATGCCCCCATGCACACCCTAGAAATATTCAAGAAGACTCAAGCGTCTAAGCTTGGGGATGCCCCCGTGCATCCCCTTCTACATCAACAATTATCAGTTCGTCTTTCGTTCCACTATATTTTTATCACTTCATGTGATATCTGCTATGCTTGGAGCGTCTTGCTTTTAGTTTCCTTTTTAGTTTTCTTTAGCTTTGCTTGCTGTTCATAACGAGTTGGAACTCAGCCTTCTTTGTGTGGGAGAGAAACATGCTCCACTTCAACCTGGAACATAACATAGAATTTTCATGTCTATCCTTGCTGTGTGTGTTCTTTGTCTTTCAATAGCTACTATCATGTTCAGCTCTTAGTTTTCATGCTTTACTTTCTGAAGAGCTTTTGTTTAGTTGGTCGCTGGAACTCTCTTCAGTTATCATTCTTATCTTGTTAAGAGAGTTGGCTTCTGTTGCACTGGTTGATATGTCTATGATAAAAATGCTACGTGCATAATGGTGCTTAGTAGTTCATGTTTTCTTATGGTTAGTCTCAAATAGCTGGGGGGTTCTCAATGCGTTATTGGAGTACCAACATGATTTGTTTGCCTATGATGTGGTATGGTTCAGTGATATCTTCCTTCAAGAATTTATTTTGATTGACTTGGCATATGCTCACGCATATTTAAGACTATAAAGAAAGTCTATCAAGCCTTGATGATCTTTAATTTCTGAGTAGCGATATAACTTCCATGCCCGATTCAATGTTGCTTTGTCGCTCTGCATGATTATGACCGTCATTGCTCTTTTAGTTGGTCGCTCCCAGTCTTTTGCTAACCTTCGCCTGTACTAAGAGGACTGACTGCTTGTGCATCCAAAATCCTTTAAACCAGTTATGCCATATGAGTCCACCATACCTTCCTATACATGGTATTTACTTGCCATTCCTAACGAAGACTATCTTGTACCATCTCGAAATTATTCAAAAAAAAGCATTTCTATTTTGTGCCTCTGTTTTAGCTCATGAGGAAGTGGAAGTTAATTCATGATCTTTTTAAGTTGGACAAGCTTCACCCCGGGATTGCATGTCTAATGTGCAAACCCATAATACGAGAAGGAACTGGCAAAGAGTGCGCCCGGCTCATTAAAAAAATATACAACAAACAAACCCTCCTTCACGCTTTGTTCATGAGAAATCAGAAAACTTTGGCAGTGATAAACAAAGGAGACTAAGAGGATGTGATCGTCCTCATTCGGGAGCCGTTCCTCGAAACTTGTCCAGCTCAAGAAGTGATTGAGTTATCTGCTAGCATTCGTTGACGAAATATGCATATATCTAAAAAATATTTATTACCTCTGTTTTTAAAACCAAGAGCTCTGGTACATGTTTAGTTTTTGTTTCCGACCACGGGTTTTCAACCTTGCCATCAAAAGCCACGGTTCGAGAGTCTCCACCTTCTTTAAAGCACCAACTATTGAGAGCATGATTATCATTCTGAGTGTAATGTGCATTGTCCCAAAGTACCATTGTCTTTTGCATGATTATGATATCGTTTATTCTGAAATCATTGTATCTAGTCGTCACTTAAACCTTGGATATGCCCCTGCATTTATGTTTTGCTTCACTAAAGGGGGCAAGCGAGGTACCAGTTTATCATATTTGCACACCATGCTCACTACAAATCTATTGAGTGTTTCAGTATCATATTGTAAAACTTTCAGTTCTTTGTGATTTTCTAATGAGGCAACTTAATTACTATAGACTCATTGTCTCAGTAAGCACTTGTCATGTGACTGTGAAAAGTTCTTACATGGTTAATAGCATATCACCACAGAAATTATGCTTGTTATCATTTACCTACTCGAGGACGAGCAGGAATTAAGCTTGGGGATGTTGATACGTCCAAAACGTATCTATAATTTCTGCTTGCTCCATGCCTCTTTTGTGTGATATTGCTATGATATTTATGCACTTCCATACACTTTTGATCATATTTGGACTAACCTATTAACTCAGTGCACCCCAGTGCCAGATTCTGTTTTCTGCTGTTTTTGTATTTCAGGTTTTCCCATTACGTAAACTGCCAGAAAAATTCCGGGAAAAATATATAAAAAATCAGCGTTCCGAAAGCTTCCATGCGGCCAAAGTAGGGCCGGAGGGGGGCCACCAGGGCTCCAGGCGCCCTGGGGGCGCGGTCCCCCTCCTGGCCGCGCCGGGGGGGCGCCTGGGCCCCCCAGGCCTCCTTTGATGCCCCCCTTTGGCATATATTTACACCGCATCCCGAAACCCTCGAGGACGGAACCCTTTTTCGCGATCTCATCTCTTTTCCGCTGCCGCCGCGCTTCCAAGATCGGGAGCACCAGGAGAACTCTTCCCGGCACCCTGCCGGAGGGGAGGATCAACACCGGGAGCCTCTCCACCACCATGGACGCCTCCCGGATGAGTTGTGAGTAGTCTCCCTTGGACCATGGGCCCATGACCAGTAGCTATGTGATGTTCTGCTCCCCCCTTTGTCCTTCATCAATTAGACCTCGTGAGCTGCCCTACATGATCGAGGCACATATGTAATCCTTATGCTGTTGCTATGATGAGTTTGCTGGGATCCGATGGATTATGAGATTATGTTCAGATTGTGTTTGAGTAATATATTTGATTTACCTCTTTTATATTTATGTTCTTGAGTAATTCTTACATGTTCTCCGTTGTTGTTTATTGCTTTGGCCAAGTAGTAGGTAGTAACTCCAAGAGGGAACGTTATGCTTGATTGTGGGTTCATGCCCCTCGATGACTAGCTTGAGTGACAGAAACATGAGTCTAGGGGATGTGCTGTTGCCACAAGGGGGAAAACAACGGTGCGTGTACTCGCCGGTGCAAGGATTGTTTACTTTACGCAAAGTTCTTTTAATGCAGTTGTCGGTTGCTTTGAGTTTACACTATGGGTGGGACTCGCAACTTAATACCAGCGAGATGTTCTGGATAGATATCTCAAGGTGGATGATTAGTAGTAGATGCAGATGGATTTCGGTCTACTTGCCTTGGCGTACCGCCCATGCTTTGAACCTCTACCTTTCTTGCAACATAGTTAGCATTGGTTTGCGCACATAATCCTGTCAATTGCCCAGCTGTAATTTGTTTACCTCAGCTGTTTTATCGTCTTTTGGGAGAGAGACATCACTAGTGAACATCATGGGACCCCGGTCCATATTACCATCACTGATCACATCCGCTATTTACTTTCAGTTCTTACTTACTAGTTGCAGTTATACCTATCACTATTATCTCTTGCGTTTGATCCTTTGTAAACGACAAGGCCGGAGTGATTGACAACCTCTCTGTACTCGTTGGGAGCAAAGTTATTTGTATCTGTGTGCAGGTCCAGTCAATCGCTAAGTATCTGGTGCCGTTAGCGGTTGACACCTTCTTGTTGAACCTTGGAGTCTCAGGGGAATTCGATCCTTGGTATCTTTGCCAAGGGAAAACTACCGCTACACTGCATCTCAAACCTTCCACTTGGGGTCACCAACGAGGGGCGAGAAGCCATCATCTGCCAAGGGTGTCACCATCTTCTGGGTCTTCATGTCCCCATTCCTCGAGGATGGAATTTCTGTTGGTATCGTCTTGTCGTGGTGTCGCCAATCTTGTGTGCAGAAGTGGCGGTTGAGTGTTTGGCAAGGTGCACTCCACGAGGATTACAGAAAATCTAGTGGTCTGGGGCATAAGGGTTCTAGCGACCAACAATTTTGAAGGGGGGAGAGATTAAGTATATCCTAGTTTTCGAAAAACTGAGAAGGGAAGAGAAATATAGATAGTTTTGAAAACTAGTAATAGTTTTGAAAATAGTTTTACCCTAACTAACGACCATGCTAACTAAGGCTTCCTACAGTCAGGATGGCTCAGATACCAGCTCCATGTGGACCCCGACTCATAAGTCAAGATCACCGAATGCACGTGTACAGTGATCCCAGAGATCAATGCTCACTGAACACACAGAAGCTGAATAACAAGAGTCTTACATCCATACATACCGTATTACACAAATAGGACCATTAAGGTCAAGTCTTGAGTATATCATCGCAGTGGAAATCTTCAATAACAACTTGGACCCATGCCATCTGCCTTAACCCTACAGGCATTCCGACTAGGAAGCATCCTAGCTCGCATGTTCGTCACCAAGAAATCTTCATCATATCCTGTTCTCTCCTGCCTGGCCAATAAAATAACCAGTGGCAAGCCAATGAGTACTTTGAATGTACTCGCAAGCAACCCAAGTGTGATGACAGAATAATTATGCAAGGCTCTACTGCTAGATTGGCAGTTTTGCAGAAAGCTAGTTTTTCATATGCAAGTATGATCAACATATATCATGGACATGCATGTGTCTGCAACAAGTATCAGGAGGTCACAGACATCATTATCGAGAAAGAGTTGTAATCAACTCATGCTCAAGCTCATTGTGACTTTCTCACAATCACTTCAACTGATTTACCCGAACCGTGTTGTTTTCCAGAAACTTATGGACATAGTCTAAGTAGCACCACCCAACTGTCCTTGACCGCGGACACGGCTATTCGAATAGTTTGACACTCTGCAGAGGTTGCACACTTTACCCACAAGATCCGGGGAACTTCCGTGTCATCCACGACCCGTGGCACCTCAAGTACCCGGGGTAAGCACCCGATCACTATCTTTCCCTAGACGACACTAACACAGAGTCCACTCGATTGGTAGCAACCCCCGTGCCCCACATTTCACATCTTAATAATTGTGGAGACTCGCTCCCATATTCATCACATACCACAAGCACGGGGTACCAACGGTGTGTCCGGTGCCCTGTAAAGACAGTCATGGCCGCCTATCCAAGCACGACCCCGTCCCGAGAGTGACCTCATGTCACCCCCGTCACTAGTAATTAGGGCACCATGCTAGTATCGACCTAGGTAATCAATAATGCCCTTTCCCATATAAGGGTAGAGTGGTTGCGCATGTTTGGTTGGGACGGTAGTCACACATAAATCTAATCCATCTCTGTCAACAACACTCTCGTCAAGCCTCGGTACACTACTTCTTCACCAAGTAGTGCCCTAGTTTCTCATCATCTCCCAGGGGCATTAATGGCACCCACTGGGTCATTTGCAAGTATGTCAAACCACACTTGTTTCACTCGATGCATAACCCTGACCCATTTTGCGTAGCCAACTACTATAGCATACATCTATCTACTCCCACCCACATAACCCTCATAGGAAGGTAGGGTCCTGTTTGATGCAAGTTCAATAGCAAAGTAACAAAGGTAGCAACCAAAGTGGTCACCTCTTCTACATGATTCCGATGCATTGATAATAAGGTGCTATGAGACATGCATAAAAAGGTTTCTCGAACATGGTCAAAGGGCTGCTTGCCTTGTCCTTCCGAGTCTTCAAACCTTCTGGTCCATCTCCGAGTACTTCGTTTATTTCGTCAACTAACGATGGAAACAATCATAATAGGCAACACAATCAAAGCAAAAATAAAAGTGCTCTAAAAATAGGAGTTGGACTTTTCTAGGATACCTCTGGTCATATGAAAAATAACCAAGGTGGTTTCATTGGGGTATGATCAATGGATGGTTTGGCACATTTCAATATGATGGAATCAAGGGTTTTATGGATTTGAAAGAAGTGTACAGAAATATATTTTTGAACAATGAGCAAAGGCACCTATCCATCAAGTCATGATTTTAGAAGCATCTAGGAGTTGGTTTCACTGGATTTGGAATTGAAATGAATTTCCTAGGATTTTGCCAAGTTGATAAATATGAAGAAATGGCTCAATATTTGGTGGGGCACAGAAAGTATTAATAAAGATGTTCCAAAACTAAGTTTGGATATGACAAGCACCTAGGAATTTGAACCACTGCATTTGGATCAAATTTGAGCTCTCTGTGATTTTCTAAAGTTCATCACAGAAAATGAAATAATGACATTTGATAATTATTTGTGAAGGAAATGATTCTGGAAAAATGTGCATGTTGCACTATGTGGCAGAGCATGATTTTAGAAACTACCAGAAATTTGAATCATCAAATTTGGAGTACATTTGAATTATTCATTGATTTTTGAAGATTACTGGAAAACGAAAAAGGAAAAAGGGAAGGGGTTTATACCTATACTGCGGTTTGGGCGCAGTATAGCGCCGCAGCGCCCTGGGCCGGCCCAGCTGCTCAGTTGCGCGCAGATAAGGCCAGGCGACGTCGAAGGCGCCCAGCGGGAATACGTCTCCGCGCAGGGGAGGCAGATCTCGCCAAATCCGCCTCCACATGAACAGGTGGGGTCTGTTTGCTGGGTCGCCGACAGGCGGGCCCGCACGGCAGGTTCTTCCCCCACCTCCCGCTCGCACAGAGTAGAGGCAGGGCGGCTTCGACGGCGGCTGGCCGGCGCCACAGGCCGCCGTTTCTGGTGTGCTGGCCACCGACGTGCTCAGGGGACCCGGCCGCGTCCATCCGTGGGTGGCACGGTCGCCCAAGGGCACCGGGCTGAGCAGGACGTCGGCCGCGGCGGACGAGGCCGACGGTGATGATGGGGATCGACGCCAAGACCACGGGGAAGAGAGGGAGAAGCGTGAGGCTGCTCGAGGTGATGGTGGAGATGCTCTGGTGCAGTCCAGAGGGGAGGAGGAGGAGTGGGGGATGCAAATTTTGGCGGAGGCCGCCGGCAAGGCTCCGGCCAGGGAGGTGGCTGTAGGGCACGAGAAGAGGGAGGGATGGGTCTAGAGGATGCACGGGAGGGAGAGGGAGCGAATGGGGCGGAGAGGAGGGTCTGGAGCGGTCTTATATAGACATCTCGCAGCTCACCGTGGACGCGGCGCATGAGTGGCGGCGACAACGGCTCGGGAGGCCAGGGGAGAGCGTGAGGTGCTGTCTACGGAGTTCGTGGGACTTGAGTAGGGCACCAGGAAGAGAGAGGAGGAGCGGGGAGGTGCCAGAGCGTCGCGCGTGTGGGGCTGCCCACTGGAGCGCTCGGGCGGCCATGGCGCGCGTGCGAGCAGAGGTGAGAGAGGGGGAGAGAGGAGAGGGCCGACCGTCCAGCGTGTCCCGGACGCCAAGGCAGCCTCGGGGGACACGAGGGGGAGGCCCGAGGTGGTCGGGGCTGGTGATTGGGGGCGGCTACAGTGCGCCAGGGCACTGTAGCGCGCTCCAGAGCGCCCGTTTGGCCGGCATGGCCGTGTCCCCGGCGCTCTGGACGCATCCACCTTGCCCAATGATGTCTAGGGGGTCGAGGGAGTAGTAAACAAATGTGTGATGGTCTTGGATGCCCTGGGGAGCCACTGGAATGAGGAGGGAGGTGAGGAAGAAAGAGATTGATGTTGTCCAGAAGAGTAAAATGGGGTTTTACCTTCTTTAATGATTGAGCTGAGGCATGGGTGAGTTACAGGAGGTAGAAGATGACTAGGAGAAGCTGTGGTAGAAAGCTGAGCTCAAGGGGATAGTAAAAGTGGTCAAAACAATGGTTTTGGTAAATTGGCAGAAGGTGTTTGATCATGTTTTGGGAAAGCAAATGACTTCCAATTGACATGGGACTCAACAGGATGGAATGTCACACACATTTAGGCCCCTCCACCAAATTTGAGCTCATTTGGGCACAGTTGCCAATGTAACTTTGGTGAACCCTAAAAATCAACAGAAATGGTTTCACCATGTTTGAGTTAAGCTAATCATCTCCCCTTGATGCACCACTTGGTGTGGTGTCATCATTTGGGGTTGTGATCATGCCCACAAAGTTTGAAGCCCCAGGTAAAAAGTTGGTAATGTAGAGTTGTTCAAATTTGGATCTGGTCAGAAAGGGTTTTGGGGCACTTAGATCAAGTTATGCTTCTCCAAAACTTGTGCCATTTGGCATAGATTCATAATTACATCTTTTTAGCATGTGCACCGAGTTTGAGAGCATTTGGACAAGTTTGGCAATGTAAAGTTGCTCAAACTTCAAAATGGACAGAATTGGTTTTTAGGGGATTAGATGATGATTCCTTGATCTTCAAGGCATGAGGCTTTGCAAGAACATGAAATATGTCATATTTAACATGATAGAATTTCCCTGGAATTTTTGGAGAATATTCCCTTTGTAAATATTTCAAAAGCTTGAAATATCCAAAAAGGGTTAATGAAGGATTTGTCCAATATTTTGAACATGACCATGTGTTGAAACTCTTACATATGGACAATATATGTCCTATGAGTCTCCCTGAATTTTGGCAAATATTTTTGAAATAATCAAATAATTTTTCCCTATTAAAGACCATTTCTGGCCTTAAGAAAAAGCTTTTAAATAAAATATAAAAATAACTTTTAAAATTATAATTTTGTGGTTTCTGGGAGTCCTATACCTAATAGGATTTAAATAGACTTTTTGAAAGATTTTTCACACCCTAAATAAGGTACTTGCAGTGCAAACCTCAATTCAGGGGTTTTTGGAAAACTAAATTTTAGAAAATACTATTTGGCCAAAAATATTTTTATAAGAAAATTCTATATTGTTCTATACACATGGCATGATCATTGAGAAAAGGTTTTGGATCAAGGAGATGAAGTATAAGAGTTGGAGGATTTATTTGATTTTTAGAGCACTAGCAAACAGTAGACAGAAAATCAATCAAGCAAAGTCAAAAACACTCAAAAGTTTTTGTCCATCCACATTTTTAGCATGATTACTAACTTAAGCAATGTGGCATGAAAATTAGGGTGTGACAGACACTTCCTGAACCAGCCCCTAAGCGAACTCCGAAGAAAAGAGGTGTTCTAATCCTTAGTCCTGAAGATATGCAAGAGGCAAAGAAATCTATGAAAGAAAAAGGTATTAAAGCTGAAGATGTTAAGAATTTACCACCTATTGAAGAAATACATGGTCTTGACAACCGGACACATGTAGTGAAGGTAAATTTTCTTTATAGATTTGATGAAGGTGATATTCCTCGTTATAAGTCTGCTAGCCAATGCTTAGATGAGTTTGATAATTTTATTGTGAAACAAGAAAACTTCAATGCTTATGTTGGTAGACAACTACAACACAATGCTTATATGATTGAACGCTTGAGTGATTATCTGTCTAGAGCTAAAGGTGAACTAAAACTCATTAGTATACATACTTCTATGGTTACCACTCAAGTAGAACAAGTACTTAAGGCTCAGAATGATTTTCTCAATGAATTAAATAGTAAGAATAATGACTATGTTGTTAGAGTTGCTACTAGAGGTGGTAAGATGACTCAGGAACCCTTGTATCCTGAAGGCCACCCTAAGAGAATTGAGCAAGATTCTCAGAGAGCTAATTTAGATGCACCTAGTTCTTCTAAGGAAAAGAAAAAGAAAAATGATAGGACTTTGCATGCTTCTAGTGAACCTGTAGCTGACACACCTGAGAATCCCAATGATATATCTGTTTCTGATGCTGAGACACAATCTGGTAATGAACATGAACCTAGTGATAATATAAATGATGATGTTCATGATGATGCTCAACCTAGCAATGATAATGATGTAGAGATTGAACCTGATGTTGATCTTGATAACCCACAATCAAAGAATAAACATTATGATAAGAGAGACTTTGTTGCTAGGAAGCACGGTAGGGAAAGAGAACCATGGGTTTAGAAACCCATGCCTTTACCTCCGAAACCATCCAAGAAAAAGGATGATGGGGATTTTGAGCGCTTTGCTGAAATGATTAGACCTATCATTTTCCGTATGCGTTTGACTGATGTGCTTAAAACAAATCCTTATGCTAAGTATATGAAAGATATTATTATCAACAAAAGAAAGATACCTGAAGTAGAAATTTCCACCATGCTTGCCAATTACACTTTTAAAGGTGGTATACCTAAGAAACTAGGAGATCCAGGAGTACCTACTACACCTTGCTCCATTGAACGAAACTATGTTAAAACTGCTTTATGTGATCTTGGAGCCGGTGTTAGTGTTATGCCTCTCTCTTTATATCGTAGACTTGACTTGAGTAAGTTGACACCTACTGAAATATCTTTGCAAATGGCTGATAAATCAACTGCTATACCTGTCGGTATTTGTGAGGATGTGCCTGTTGTAGTTGCAAATGTTACTATTCTAACGGACTTTCTTATACTTGATATTCCCGAGGACGATAGTATGTCTATTATCCTTGGTAGACCCTTTTTGAATACTGGAGGGGCTGTTGTTGATTGCAACAAAGGCGATGTCACTTTTCATGTCAATGGTAATGAGCATACGGTACACTTTCCGAGGAAACAACCTCAGGTCCACATTATCAATTATATTAGAAAATTTTCAACTATCACTATTGGAGGTTTTGAATTTCCTCTTCCTACTATCAAGAAGACATATGACATTCTTATTGTTGGGGACATACATATCCCCATTGAGGTAACCTAGTGTTATTCAAAAATTCTCCGGTTTCATGTTATTCGGAAAGAGTTTATTAACAAGGCCTGATCAACCTTGTTAATGGATTCCTTTTGATGAGCATGGGATAGGTGAATCTAGATAGCACCACCTTCTGTATCCTCCTTTTACTTTATGTTAATTAGGATAAATAAAACAAAAATAGTATTTTGTGTATGTTTCCAGACTTATATGTGGAATAAAAAATACCCCCAAAAAAAGTTCTCCAAATGCCCTGAAAATGAAATATGATTTTTTCTGGAATATTTGAGAAAATATGGCACATAACACACAGCGAGGGGATCCAGCACCTGGCCACGAGGGTCCAAGGTGCCCCCCTCACAGGGTACGCCCCCTGCCTCGTGGGCCCCACGTGGCCCCCCTCCACTTATTCCTGCACCCACACTCTTCTTCTTCCTCCCAAAAAAATCACCAACCAGCTCAAACCCGAGTTCTAG
The DNA here is from genome assembly GCA_902687465.1 of Secale cereale. Classification (NCBI taxonomy): domain Eukaryota; kingdom Viridiplantae; phylum Streptophyta; class Magnoliopsida; order Poales; family Poaceae; genus Secale; species Secale cereale. The sequence goes on from LR738713.1 coordinate 24,937,798, forward strand.
CTCATCTTGCTGCCATTTTCGATCTCCTTGCTCAAAGCACCATTTACCAAACTGTTTGGGGAGGTTGCTCCTTGGTATGTGACTCCTCCATTGGTCCAATTAGTTTTTGTTCTAGTGCTTTATTTGTTGCAAATTTTTGCTATTGTGGTGACCTTGTTCTTGAGCTTGCATGTCAAATTTTCTTGGTGCCAAGTAGTTCTAATGCATGATATAGTCTCTAGGCACTAGTAGGAGTTGTTGCTATCAATCTAGTTGAGTTTGGTTAACTTTTATTTTGAGTTACTAAAAATTTCAGAAAAATGCATAGGAAAAACTTCCAAGGTGGTTCTTCAAGGAAGCAAGAACCGAGGCTCGCGATTCGTGAGCCGGACGATGAACTACCGAGGGATGCTGATGTGCGGCCTTGTGAATGGCCGTCGGATGACTTTATGGATCAGGTTGGCATCAAGGATGAATTTTACGCATATGTGTGCAACGCTGACCTCGAGGGCTTCATACAAGATAATGCCCTCAATACCGTGGCTTAACTGACACCTTTGTGAGAAGGTTTAAATTTTCATCTTCACGTAATTCTCACACTGTCATGTTTGACCTATATGACAAATCTTACACCATGGACTTAGAGGATTTTAATGATGCTTGTAAGCTCCCACAGTGGGGCAGTATGGGTGATCCTCGCAAATCTGAATTTAGAGATTTCCTTGCTAGTATCACTCTGGGGGAATCTAGAGAAATCACACAGGCTACCATAGGGAGCATTCATTTTCCTGCTAGTATCACTTTAATTTATCATGAACTTAGTCCTGATAGTTTTTGCATATCTATGTTGTTGTAGATCAATGACCTGTGCTACTGTTCCTTTGAATTTTAATGCATTCCTAGAGAAAGCTAAGTTGAAAGATGATGGCAGCAATTACACGAATTGGGTCCATAACTTGAGGATTATCCTCATTGCTGCACAGAAGAATTATGTCCTTGAAGCACCGCTAGGTGACAAGCCTGCTGCAGGAGCAACCCCGGACATTATGAATGGCTGGCAAGCTCGTTCTAATGACTACACGATAGTTCAATGTGAAATGCTTTACGGCTTAGAACCGGGACTTCAACGACGTTTCGAACGTCATGGAGCATATGAGATGTTCCAGGAGTTGAAGTTAATATTTCAAGAAATTGTCCGGATTAAGAAATATGAGATTTCCAATAAGTTCTACAGCTACAAGATGGAGGAGAACAGTTCTATCGGTGAACAATTGCTCAGAATGTTTGGGTACTACAATCATATGACTCAACTTGGTTGCAAAGTTGATGAAGATAGTGTTATTGATAGAGTTCTTCAATCACTGCCACCAAGCTATAAAGGCTTCGTGATGAACTATAACATGCAAGGGATGCAGAAGACAATCCCGAGCTATTCGCTATGCTCAAAGCTGCGGAGGTAGAAATCAAAAAGGAGCATCAAGTGTTGATGGTTAACAAGACCACTAGTTTCAAGAAAAAGGGCAAGGGAAAGAAGGGGAACTTCAAGAAGAATAGCAAGACAGTTGCTACTCACATGAAGAAACCCAAGTCTAGAGCCAAGCTTGAAACTGAGTGCTTCTACTGCAAAGGGACTGGACACTGGAAGCGGAACTGCCCCAAGTATTGGCGGATAAGAAGGGTGGAAAAGTGAACAAAGGTATATGTGATATACATGTTATTGATGTGTACCTTACTAATGCTCGTAGTAGCACCTGGGTATTTGATACTAGTTCGGTTGCTAATATTTGTAACTCGAAACAGGGGCTACGAATTAAATGAAGATTACCTAAGGACGAGGTGACAATGCACGTGGGAAATGGTTCCAAAGTCGATGTGATCGCCATCGGCACGCTACCTCTACATCTACCTTCGGGATTAGTTTTAGAACTAAATAATTGTTATTTGGTGCCAGCGTTAAGCATGAACATTTTATCTGGATCTTGTTTATTGCGAGACGGTTATTCATTTAAATCCGAGAATAATGGTTGTTCTATTCATATGAGTAATATCTTTTATGGTCATGCACCCTTGAAGAGTGGTCTATTCTTGTTGGATCTCGATCATAGTGATACACATATTCATAATATTGAAACCAAAAGATGCAAGGTTATAATGATAGTGCAACTTATTTTTGGCACTGCCGTTTAGGTCATATTGGTGTAAAGCGCATGAAGAAACTCCATAGTGATGGACTTTTGGAATCACTTGATTATGAATCACTTGGTGCTTGCGAACCATGCCTCATGGGCAGGATGACTAAAACTCCATTCTCCGGAATAATGGAGCGAGCAACAGATTTGTTGGAAATCATACATACTGATGTATGCGGACCGATGAGTGTTGAGGCTCGCGGTGGGTATCGTTATTTTCTGACCTTCACAGATGATTTGATAAGGGGTATATCTACTTGATGCAGCACAAGTCTGAAACATTTGAAAAGTTCAAAGAATTTCAGAGTGAAGTAGAGAATCATCGTAACAAGGAAATAAAGTTTCTACGATCTGATCATGGAGGTGAATATTTGAGTTATGAGTTTGGTCTTCATTTGAAACAATGTGGAATAGTTTCACAACTCACGCCACCCGGAACACCACAGCGTAATGGTGTGTCTGAACATCGTAACCGTACTTTATTAGATATGGTGCGATCTATGATGTCTCTTACCGACTTACCACTGTCGTTTTGGGGTCATGCTTTAGAGACAGCCGCATTCACGTTAAATAGGGCACCATCTAAATCCGTTGAGACGATGCCTTATGAACTGTGGTTTGGCAATAAACCAAAGTTGTCGTTTCTTAAAGTTTGGGGCTGCGATGCTTATGTGAAAAAGCTTCAACCTGATAAGCTCGAACCCAAGTCGGAGAAATGTGTCTTCATAGGATACCCAAAGGAGACTGTTGGGTACACCTTCTATCACAGATCCGAAGGCAAGATATTTGTTGCTAAGAATGGATCCTTTCTAGAGAAGGAGTTTCTCTCGAAAGAAGTGAGTGGGAGGAAAGTGGAACTTGATGAGGTAATTGTACCTTCTCTCGAATTGGAAAGTAGTATATCACAGAAACTAGCTCCAGTGATTCCTATACCAATTAGCGAGAAAGCTAATGCGGATGATCATGAAACTTCGGATCAAGTTACCGTTGAACTTCGTAGATCAACCAGAGTACGTTCTGCGCCAGAGTGGTACGGCAACCCGGTTCTGGAAGTCATGTTACTAGACCATGATGAACCTACGAACTATGATTAAGCGATGATGAGCCCAGATTCCACAAAATGGCTAGAGGCCATGAAATCTGAGATGGGATCCATGTATGAGAACAAAGTGTGGACTTTGGTTGACTTGCCCGATGATCGGCAAGCCATTGAAAATAAATGGATCTTCAAGAGGAAGACCGACGCCGACGGTAATGTTACTGTTTACAAAGCTCGACTTGTTGCGAAAGGTTTTCGACAAGTTCAAGGAGTTGACTATGATGAGACTTTCTCACCCGTAGAGATGCTTAAGTCTGTCCGAATCATGTTAGCAATTGCCACATTTTATGATTATGAAATCTGGCAAATGGATGTCAAAACTGTATTCCTAAATGGATACCTCAAAGAGGAATTGTATATGATGCAACCAGAAGGTTTTGTCAATCCTAAAGGTGCTAACAAAGTGTGCAAGCTCCAGCAATCCATCTATGGACTGGTGCAAGCATCTCGGAGTTGGAATATACGCTTTGATGAGGTGATCAAAGCATATGGTTTCATACAGACTTTTGGAGAAGCCTGTATTTACAAGAAAGTGAGTGGGAGCTCTGTAGCATTTCTGATATTATATGTGGATGCCATATTGTTGATTGGAAATGATATAGAATTTCTGGATGGCATAAAAGGATACTTGAATAAGAATTTTTCATTGAAAGACCTCGGTGAAGTTGCTTACATATTAGGCATCAATATCTATAGAGATAGATCAAGACGCTTAATAGGACTTTCACAAAGCACATACCTTGATAAAGTTTTGGAGAAGTTCAAAATGGATCAGTCAAATAAAGGGTTCTTGCCTGTGTTACAAGGTGTAAAGTTGAGTAAGACTCAATGCCCAACCACTGCAGAAGATAGAGAGAAAATGAAAGTCATTCCCTATGCCTCAGCCATAGGATCTATCATGTATGCAATGCTGTGTACCAGACCTGATGTGTGCCTTGCTATAAGTTTAGCAGGGAGGTACCAAAGTAATCCAGGGGTGGATCACTGGACAGCGGTCAAGAGCATCCTGAAGTACCTGAAAAGGACAAAGGATATGTTTCTCATTTATGGAGGTGACAAAGAGCTCGTCGTAAACGGTTACGTCGATTCAAGCTTTGACACTGATCCGGATGACTCTAAGTCACAAACCGGATATGTACTTTTATTGAATGGTGGAGCTGTCAGTTGGTGCAGTTCCAAGCAGAGCGTCATGGTGGGATCTACGTGTGAAGCGGAGTACATAGCTGCTTCGGAAGCAGTAAATGAAGGAGTCTGGATGAAGGAGTTCATATCCGATCTAGGTGTAATACCTAGTGCATTGGGACCAATGAAAATCTTGTGTGACAACACTCGAGCAATAGCCTTGCCGAAGGAATCCAGGTTTCACAAGAGAACAAAGCACATCAAGAGACGCTTCAATTCCATCCGCGATCAAGTCAAGGAGGGAGACATAGAAATTTGCAAGATACATACGGATCTGAATGTCGCACGCCCATTGACTAAGCCTCTTCCACGTGCAAAACATGATGAGCACCAAGACTCCATGGATGTTAGAATCATTACTATGTAATCTATATTATTGACTCTAGTTCAAGTGGGAGACTAAAGGAAATATGCCCTAGAGGCAATAACAAAGTTGTTATTTGTATTTCCTTATATCATGATAAATGTCTTTTATTCATGCTAGAATTGTATTAACCGGAAACTTAGTACATGTGTGAATACATAGAAAAAACAGAGTGTCCCTAGTATGCCTCTACTAGACTAGCTCATTGATCAAAGATGGTTATGTTTCCTAGCCATAGACATGAGTTGTCATTTGAACAATGGGATCACATCATTAGGAGAATGATGTGATGGACAAGACCCATCCGTTAGCTTAGCAATTTGATCGTTTAGTTTTACGGCTATTGCTTTCTTCATGACATATACATGTTCCTATGACTATGAGATTATGCAACTCCCGAATATTGGAGGAACACCTTGTGTGCAATCAAACGTCACACCGTAGCTGGGTGATTATAAAGATGCTCTACAGGTGTCTCCGAAAGTGTTCGTGGTGTTGGCATAGATCAAGAATAGGATTTGTCACTCCGAGTGTCAGAGAGGTATCTCTGGGCCCTCTCGGTAATGCACATCATAATAATCCTTGCAAGCAAAATGACTAATGAGTTAGTCACGAGATGATGTATTACGGAACGAGAAAAGAGACTTGTCGATAACGAGATTAACTAGGTATAGTGATACCGACGATCGAATCTTAGGCAAGTAACATACCGATGACAAAGGGAACAATGTATGTTGTTATGCAGTTTGACCGATAAAGATCTTCGTAGAATATGTAGGAGCCAATATGAGCATCTAGGTTCCGCTATTGGTTATTGACCAAAGATGAGTCTCGGTCATGTCTACATAGTTCTTGAACCCATAGGGTCCGTACGCTTAACGTTCGATGACGATCGGTATTATGAGTTTATGAGTTTTGATGGACCAAAGGTAATTCGGAGTCGCGGATGAGATCACGGACATGACGAGGAGTCTCGGAATATTTGAGACATAAAGATTAATATATTGGACGATTATATTCGGACACCGGAAGTGTTCCAGGTGTTATCGGATAAAACCGGAGTGCCGGAGGGGGTTATCGGACCCCCCCCCCCCCGAGGGAGTATGGGCTATAGTGGGCCAATGAGGGAAAGAGAGAGGCAGCCCATAGGGCTAGCCGCCCCCTCCCCACCCTAGGGATCCTAGTTGGACTAGGAAAGGGGGGAGGCGCCCCTCTCTTTCCTTCTCCTCTCCCCTTCCTTTCCTACTCCTAGTAGGAATAGGAAAGGGGATTCTTAAACGTACTAGGAGTAGGAATCCTACTCCTATGGCGCGCCCCTTGGGCCAGCCGCACCTCCCCCTTGTGCGATGCCCCCCTCCACAGAAACACACCTCGGTCATACCGTTGCAGTGCTTAGGCGAAGCCCTACGCCGGTAGCTTCATCATATCCGTCACCACGCCGTTGTGCCGACGAAACTCTCCCGTGAAGCTCAACTGGATCAAGAGCTCGTGAGACCTCATCGAGCTAAACATGTGCTGAACGCGAAGGTGTTTTACGTTTGGTGCTTGGATCGGTTGGATCGCGAAGACGTTCGACTACATCAACCGCGTCAGTAGGCGCTTCCGTTTTCGGTCTACGATTGTACGTAGACACACTCTCCCCTCTCGTTGCTATGCTTCTAGCAGATAGATATTGCGTGATTGTAGGAATTTTTTGAAATAGTACGTTCCCCAACAAGGTGTGTGTTTGTTGTCGTGTTTTTCTCTTTGTTTGTCTCGTTGTGGTTGTGGTGTTCCCTCGGTTTTTCCTATGCTTTCTTTCCTAAGTTCAGTGTTTTCTCGCTAAAAGGTTCTTGTGAGCAAAAAGTTAGTTTAGAGACTCTTTTTGCGAGTTGGGCGGTACTACTGCTTGAGCGCACGGTACTACCGCTTAGTAACCTAAGCGATACTACCGCCCGCTCGAAGCGGTACTACCGCTGGAGGTCGAGACTGCGGGGTTCAGTGGGGGTCGGGAAGTTTTCTTTCCCATACCCACATCCATTTGCCCTCATCTCTCGTTCTCCTCCCCAACGAAGAACCTGCCGACGAGGTCGCCGGTGGGCTGCCTCCTCCGGGTCGTGTTTCACCTTTTCCTTCGGTGGGATCGATCCCCACCCCTTCCTCAAGCCATGGTGCCGGTATTTCCCCTCGTTTCCTTCTTGTTGCTTCTTGTTTTTATATCTAGGTTTTTAGTGGCAATGGGCATACATTCCGTGATTTTTGGCCAAATCAAGGCTTGAGTAGGATGGTGAACACCTCTATACTGCTAGGATTGATCTTTGGCAGGACTATATTTGATTTTAGCCTCCCCGGTAGTACCGGATCAGACTTGGCGTTTTGGCAACTGTTGTTCCTCTGCCTGGAGTGGTACTACCGCTTACCATATGCGGTACTACCGCTGCGAGCGGTACTACTGCCTATGCTATGCAGTACTACCGCGGGAGGCCATCATCCATTATGATCCTATCAAATTTTTATTATGTTTTTCTCCTTGTCTCGTGTCTTATGCTTGTTCCTTCTTGTTGTCTTTTGTGTGTGTGCATTTGGCTCCAGGAGATGGCCCAACGGAACACCCTGCTCGTCGCATCAACCCCGGGTGCTCTAGTTCAAAGCGCTATCGCACCTCTGAGGCATCAGGTGGGTCTGCAAGTGCCTCTGTAGGTGCTCCTTCGTCAAGTGCACCACCATCTCAGTCTCAGCAACCGACCAAGAATACTGCAAAGAAGCCAGCTATGAAGGCCAAGACTGTCACTGAGATGTCAAACAAGGAGTTTTGGGAGAGGCGTCGGCGCAATCCCTATGAGCATGAGCAAGAGCCCACCCTTGTCAACCGTACGTTCTGGAACCGCTTTCAGTATGCTACCTACTTTGACGTGATCAAGGCCAAGAACAATCTCTTTGTTGATGTACGCTCAATTGACATTGCTCATTTCGAGAAGGACATGGCTTACTTCGGTGAAGCTCTGGAGATGTGCACTCAGCTGAACATTCTCAACATCATGTCATTCAACAAGGACTTTGATGTTGATCTGGTAGCTCAGTTTTATGCCACTGTCCATCTGGGCACTGATGCGGAAAGGACTTTGACGTGGATGACTATGGCAGGCGTCTGGCGGTCAAGTGGAAAGCTTTCATGGAGCTTCTTGGTGTTGAGGATCTTGGTCTGGAGAGTTCAGTTGGCTTTCGACCTCCTCACAATGCTACCTCCACTCACAAACAGAACCTTTGGCCATATAGCACTAAGAGGGTCAACCCTGAGACTCTGAAGGAGACTTATGAGCTGCATGTGTTTTTGTATATTCTTCATTGCATCTACAGGGAGATGCTCTTTCCTTGCATTGGGAACTAGGATATGGTCCACTCATATCTTGTGGATATGCTTCTTTTTGCCAGCATCAGAAGGAACGGAACACTGGAGAAACATTGGATATCTCTCATGTCATGTGGTCTAAACTGTTGTCCGCCATCTCAGAGCGTAAGTGTCTCGTCTATGCTCTGTATATCATGCTCCTCATTGAAAAGGCTTGGGAGCACACCTACAATGTGTACCCGATGCAGACTAGCGAGTTGGTCTCTCACGAGGTCAAGAGGCTTAGGAGGAAGGATCTCTGGAAGACTCCGGTCACTCAGCCTGACATCCCGGCTTGTGGAGATGATTCTGAGGCAGAGGCTGGTCAGGATGATGATGATGATGAGTATATGCCATCTAGAGCTGAGCCATCTTGGGCAAAATAGCTTACAAAGAAAATGAAGAAGCTGTTCTGTATGGATTCTCACAGTTAGTACATGGCCCATATTTCTGAGAAGAAGTCCAGGACCCGTCATAAAGAGCTTATGCGTCAGCTTGGTGCCACAGTTGTCAGCGGATCTGAGGGCCGGATCACCGATGAGGACGACTGGGTTCGACATCACTGCCACTGGACTGACTCTGACCCCGAGTAGCCCCCAGCCGATGACGGAGGTGCAGATGACCATGCAGCGATGTGATGATGTTGGGCCTTTCTCTGCCCCTTTTCGGTGTCTCGATGCCAAAGGGGGAGAGGTGGATTTGCGTCTTGCGAGTGTGTCTGTGTCTCTTGTGTTTTAGGTGCTATGTCTTTTCTTCTTGCAAACTTTCTTTGTCTTTCTGGTTTGGTTTGTGTTCGTGAGACCTAGTTACCATTTCTATGTGTGAGACCTATGCTATCTTAATTATGTCGAGTACTTTAGTAGGTTGTGCTTAATTCATGTTCTATCCTTTCGCACCTACTTTGTTACCCGCTTATGTCTGCTCATTGTTAGATGTTATCGGATTATAAAATATGGGGGGCATTAATCCTAGTGTGTGTGCTTTGCTTTCCACAAGCAACTCTTTTATAGGCACACATCTAGGGGGGTTAGTCTATATTTTGTAGTCGCTGGGGTTTGCTTACTCCTAGTATGTCGTTATATTATGTGCAAATCCCGTGTTGTCATCAATCCACCAAAAGGGGGAGATTGAAAGAGCATGTCCCTTCCTATGTGGTTTTGGTGATTCATGACAATGAGTTTGTGGACTAATCATGTGTGCTAAGTATTTCAGAGATGAATCCAGGGGCACGAGACGATCATCTACCCTCCGAGTTATCAGCTCAAGATGTGTCGTCTTCTTAGGCTTGTGTTTTGGTGGACTTGAGTCGTAGGAGACACCGTACTATCAAGGGGGGTCCGCATTGGAAAGGCCAAGGTGGAATCATCACGTACACTCTATTTCGGCACCCTCATCATCTCTCCTTTCCTTGGAGATCTCCACATCTTTCTGTGGTGATATTTTCTGTTGGGCGCGGTAGTACCGCAGCCGGGGTGGTAGTACCGCTCATACGCTCTAAGTGGTAGTACCACTGAAGAATCGCGGTAGTACCGCTTGGGTGTGTGCACGGCAGTACCGTCGCAGCTAGGCTCCACCTCCGCGTCGATTCGAGGTGAGTATTTCTCGTGTCGGGTTCTACGGTAGTAGCAACGGTAGTACCGCTTATAAATGGTACTACCGCTGCCACCACCGCGGCTACTACCGCTCCTCCCCTCCGTGCCTCATCCCTAACACAGGGTGGTAGTACTGTTGGGGGTCGCGGTAGTACCGCTAGCACGAACGGTAGTACCGCCCTTCCCAGTGCTAGTACTGCTCTGTGCGGGCAGATAAGGGGGTAACGGATCACTCTTCTCCACTCCTATATAAAGGGTTCTTCTTCCTCTAGAAGACTTACCTCTTCTCCCCCAAGCTCCATTGTTGCTCCAAAAGCTCATTTTCGCCCGATCTCTCTCCCTAGCCAATCAAACTTGTTGATTTCCTAGGGATTGGTTGAGAAGGCCCAGATCTACACTTCCACCAAGAGAAATTCGATTCCCCCCACTAATCCCTTGCAGATCTTGTTACTCTTCGGTTTTTTGAGCACCCTAGATGATTGAGGTCACCTTGGAGCCATATCCATTGTAGTGAAGCTCCCTGGTTTCGTTGGGCACCTCCAATTCAGTTGTGGAAAGAGCCCCAACCTTGTTTGTAAAGGTTCGGTCGCTGCCTTCAAGGACACCAATAGTGGAATCACGGCATCTCGCACTGTGTGAGGGCGTGAGGAGAATACGTTGGCCCTAGTGGCTTCTTGGGGAGCATTGTGCCTCCACACCGCTCCAACAGAGACGTACTTCCCCTCAAAGGAAAGGAACTTTGGTAACACATCCTCGTCTTCACCGGCTCCACTTTTGGTTATCTCTAGCCTTTACTTTTGGAAGCTTTATTGTGTTAGTATCTTGTGCTTACTTGCGTGATTATATTTGTTGCGTCATATATGTTGGTCACCTAGTTGCATATCTACACAACCTATATTGTTGCTAAGTTTAATTTGGTCAAGAAAATGTTGGGTTTAGTCCCACATCGGTTGTGGGAGGAGACATAACACAATTTATAAGGGTGAGGGTGTCCCCTCCTAAGAGGCTAGTCTTTTGGGGGGTGAGGGCCCAAGGCCTCTCATAAGTCGGTGTTGCTCTCCGGTTGGGTCTGGTGACGCAGGTGGGTCGGAAACGCTGGTGCTAGCGGACCCGAGATTGCAGAACAATTGGTATCAGAGCCCAGGTGCCCGGAATAAATCTCGGTGAACTCACTGGGGGTCGGTTATGGTTGGTGGGCTGAAAATGCTGGTGTTGGCGGGCCCATGGGTGACCGATGTGTCAGGGGGAGATTGTTGGGTTTAGTCCCACATCGGTTGTGGGAGGAGACATAACACGATTTATAAGGGTGATGGTGTCCCCTCCTAACAGGCTAGTCTTTTGGGGGGAGAGGGCCCAAGGCTTCTCATAAGTCAGTGTTACTCTCCGGTTGGGTCTGGAGACGCAGGTGGGTCGGAAACGCTGGTGCTAGCGGACCCGGGATTGCATAACAAAAAGCTAAAAATTGTTAGTTGCCTATTCACCCCCCCCCCTAGTCAACCAAACCGATCATTTCAATATTGATGCTTGATCCCCTCATCACTAAGAAACTCATCGAAGGTGTAATTCTTGAACTCAGTGCCGTTGTCACTTCGAATCATCAAGATCTTTGCATCATGTTGTCGTTGAGCTTCATTTGCAAAGTTGATGATGTTTTGTTGCACTACAAAAAAATACACTTCCTTGATGATACGTGTTTGTCACAGTAGGTCACGTTTTCTGTCATGCATGTACATCCATGACGATTTTATGACAGAATCAAGATAGTCATACTCGTGTTGTCGTACAAGTGTTCCATGACATTGTCAAAATTATCATCACGGAAGTGTCCACTTCCATGACGATAAAACGCGCGTCACAGAAGTGCTTTCGTCAAGGGTGACCGACACGTGGCATCCACCGTAACGGAATGCCGTTAAGCTATCGGGTCCGGTTTTGGATCCGATAACCCATTAACAGCCCCGACCAATGGGGATTTTCCACGTGTAAAATTCCGATTGGCTGACGGAAACAGGTGTTAGCTCCGCGTTGGCACATGTGTAACTCATCCAATGGGCGAGATGTGCCTATGATATGTTGACACGTGGACCGGCCTAAAAGTGGCCCATAAAGTTTAAATGGGCCGGCCCAACTAAACGCCCGCAAGATTTTGCAGACCATAATGGGCCGGCCCAACTAAGGGCCCACAAGATTTTGCGAACCATAATGGGCCGGCCCAGCTAAAGGCCCACAAGATTTTGCGGGTCATAATGGGCCGGCCCAGGTAAAGGCCCACAAGATTTTTGCGGGTCATAATGGGCCAGCCCAGGTGAAGGCCCACAAATTTTTTGTGTACCATAATGGGCCGGCCTAGCTAAAGGCCCACGAGATTTCGCCAACATTAATGGGCCGGCCCAGCTATAGGCCCACAAGATTTTGAGGACCCTAGTAGGCCGGCCCATTAACTGGCTGCTATATTTTGGGCCAAATGCCGGCCCATAATTGATCCGGTCCATTAATGGCCTACCACGTTTCGGGCCTAATAATGGCCCATATGAGATCCGGCCCGTTAAAAGCCTACCATGTTCTGGGCCAAATTACGGCCCAGATCAGGTCCGGCCCTTTAGAGGCTTTGGGCTAAATTATGGCCCATATCAGATTCGGCCCGTCAACTTGACGCTATGCTTTTGGGCTCACTTGCTAAAGGCCCATTTAGTAATTCGGCCTGATATTAGTTTCGGTCTGTTAAGGGTCCGTTTAACACTTCGGCCCTATATTAATATCGGCCTGTTAAAAGCCCGTCATATAGTTGGGCCTAACTACAGCCCGATTTGCATCCGGCCAGCTCGCAGCCGATAATCTGATTGGGCCAAACAAGGACCGAGACAATTTTGGCATGTGATAAGCCCGTGATTTGATTGGCGCATTCATGGGCCGGGGTCTATTTCGGCCTGCTGCCGGCCCGTGAGCTGTTCGGCACGATTTAGGCCCAACCTACTTTTCAGCCTCCTAAAGGCTCATTGAGTTTTCTTGGGAAAATAGGGCCGGCGGTTTAGTCGGCCAATTAAAGACCCGAATCTACTAGTGGGCCAGTTTGCATTTAGGCCTTTTAACGGACGAAGATGACGGGGCCCATGATGCGGATCATACATGGTGATTTGCATGACGGCCTGATTATGTACCGTAATTTTACGGTTTGGTCGGTTTACTGCGAAGACAGGATATATATACAGTAAAATAATTGCAGCATCGTGAATAAGGAAAAAACTTAGACTATACAATAAAGAAATTACGGCATATTACATCCACTAGGCATCAAAGTTCGCCACTATGATAATAAAGCACAAGCGTACAGCAAATTACATACACTGGGCATCAAAGAACGCCACCAGTGCAACTAAACATGCCGACAAAATAATATAAAAAACCGACATCACTTCAATAGAGTTTAAGAAAGGTTAGCCCTGCTCGGGAGCTGCAGCGCAAGCAGCTGAGCAAGATGGTGAGACTGCACTTGTTTGACACTTATATCCTCCTCACTCTGAAAGATAAACAAGCAGACAAATGACAGGTTTTTCAAATATAAGTATCAGTGCTGACAATTCATCACATTTCTTACTGACGAATAAAGTGACATAGTTTAAAATAGCATTAACACAATATGGTATTGTTCAGGTCAAGACATGGCAGGAAATGACATTGTGAAGGAGTTGGCAGCTTCACGACACCACTGGATTACAAATCAAGAACTCATAAGTATCAATGGTTAGTGTTTTGTCAATTTATCCCATTTCAGATTGGCAAAATAAGATCACTTGCTCTGTATAGTTTAATTTACATGGTATGAAGAAGGAACTTGGTTGTACAACTGAATACTTAAATTGAGAAGGACAAACTTTTGTTTATGAACTGGAGTACATAATAAACTTTAAACATGCAATTTGATGCAAACACCAAAAATAAACAGTTGTTGCAGTCATGCCTAACCAAATATACACAACAAAGTTTGAAGGCTTGAGAAGGACAAACTTACATTATTGGTGAAGGCAGGCTCTATAAAGCCCTTGTCCATTCTGACGGGGGGGGGGGGAATTCAAAAGGTTTACCACAGAATCTTCTTCATAAGCATTGCCTTTATTCTACATTTTGTTAAGAGTAAATATAGATGTGACAATATAAGAAAAAATGGAGAATATTTAAGATAAGATGAAGAGTGATGATACATAACCAAGTAGCTATAAATGTAAGTACATCGATACAGGCAAAAGGTACAGCCAAGAGCAATGCAGAGCTAAACTTCTTCAGTACCATCGGTGTTATCCAACCTTATGGTAAGAGTAAATATAGATATTATGTGTAGAAAATGGAGGGCAAAGGAAAATAAGATGCAGAGTGATGGTACATGAACAACTACCTGTCAATATAGGTACGCTGATAAAGGACAACAGGTACTTACAAGAACAATGCAGAGCTAAAAAAATCATTGGCATTGGATATATTCTACACTAATGTAACCATTCATACAGATCAGATAATTTGAAGCGAACAATTGATAAGCAAGCTATCATGCATACTGTTGTCACATAATGAACCAGGTATGTATGAAAGTACAGTGATACAGGACAACAGGTACTAACAAGAGCAAAGCAGTGGGCAGCATATTGCGATATCATGTCGTTCTTTTCAAACCGGAATTCTTTTTCGAGCAGATTTCCTGTAAAAAAGATCCGTAAGGCACATGCGGAAAAGTAGAAGTTCAAATTATCATGCGATATCATAGACAGTACCTCATCCTCGGAACAAGAGCAGTGCATAACAAGGTTTTTCCATTCAGTGTCTTCTAAATTTAGCACATGAGACTTCACCAGAAATTCGTTTATAGACTCAGGTAACACCAATACTGCTGCAATGCTTCCTTGAAAAGCGCAAGCAAGCTTTGCTCGTCATGACTATCCAGATTGATCCTCGCCTACTTACAACAATGTAATGTAAATCATTGATGTGTTCAATCAGTAGAAAACAGGAAAATAATCACCATGAATAATAGCACTTACACGTAAGTGGGACAGTAAGATGTGAAAATGTTGTTTGTCTTCACTATAATCTTCCAATGATGGGAATATATGCACGTAGTCCCTAACAACATTGAAAGCATTGTCTTTTAAACTGGGAATAACTGGAATGGGGTTCCAATCTTCAGGAATTGGCCATCTCTGCAGTTGGAATAGGTCTTCGGCCGGTGGACTTGCTGTACTTTTTGCTGCACTGGGATTTTTCTGTGGTACAGCTGGTGCTATGGCAACTGAAATCGGCTTACCTTTTGCTGGAGTGCAGGTCCTGTGTGGTGGGGCTAGTGGTGTGGCCAGTGAAGTATGGGTACAGTGTGCTGGAGTCGGTCCTACGTTTTGTGTCACTGGTTGTACAACCAATATAAGTGGGGTGATGTCTGATTTCTCCAGCACAACCACATTTTTCAAAGACTTTGCTGGTGCTCCTTCAGGTTCGGCAATCACCCTCTTCCTTTTTGATGTTTGATGCACACGAACAACATTTGAGTGGAAAAACATGGTATGATGACAGATGGAATATGTATTGATAATGGATGGGCATGGCATCTCGACATATATGATGAGTAAACTAAGCAGATGGCGGTGCAGCAAAGTAGAAGAAATGCAAGACAACATATGCAAGATACACGCAATCAATAAAACCTTGCCAAATTAGAGCAGGCACCATGATGGGTGAACATGACAGGCCATCTGCCTTTGACTCCTAGAGGTTAGAAAAGTCATTAGGATCATATTCTGAACAAGAATCTACAGGTGGGGAGCGTATGAGTTTCATTGCATCCAGAATGGCACTCAATGCCTTGGTGCAAATTTTGTAAGTCATTGTAGTGTTCCACAATATTCTTCTGATGTGCGGATTCTGATATTCACTGTAATTACGTATAATATCTGAGAACCATGAAAACATAAATAGTTGTGAGATTATCTTTGTAATGTAGAGGATATTCTAATATAGGGGCGCCCCTGTAAACATGTATGTGCTATTAATGGATTCTGATGAGAGAGCTCATGTGTGCTATAATATGGTGCGTGCATCTATATAATCTGGCACAAGTACACAAAAAAATAGGCTCTAGAAGTAAGGATAGTTGGCAGATGATAGGTTCAAAATATATTGTATAGAGAGTTTATTGCCAAACCATGATAACAAGAGCACACAACAACTAGGCAGATCATAGTGCACATAAAAGGGGTACAACATGACCACTATATATAAATCGAGAAAGTGGAACTGGCTTGAAAATACGGTGTTGCATTGCCGCTAGTAATTGAAAGCCTATCGATCAAGTACATGTCACCTCTATCAGTTGTTGACTGCAAATGTCCCTGCTCCCCTTCGTGACAAGGAACATACTATACGTACTAAATACAAAATAAAAAAGAGGAACATGTTAAAGAACGGAAGAGGAAGCATATTCTTGAGGTTCCGCTTAATTGCATACAATGTTGGTTGCCCACTCATGATGAATCACAGCGCCCAAAGAAATGCAATTCCATGATGTCTCTCTATATGTGGCAATTTTGAACAAGAGTCATTAGGATCATATTCTGAACAAGAGTCAACAGGTGGGGAGCGTATGAGTTTCGTTGCATCCAGAATGGTGCTCAATGCCTTGGTGCCAATTTTGTAAGTCATTGTTGTGTTTAGCTTCAAGAGTGGACTGTTGCTAGTCCGACACAAAGCAGCTACACAGATCATAGTGTAGATATAACGGGAAAACCGTAAGCATCAGAGTAAAATCAGAAAATTGAAACTTGCTGGAATATATGTGCTAGTATTGCCGGTATGGCTAGAAATGCTTCGGATACGAGCTCCCTTCAACTGAAGGTGCGGTACTGTTAATATCAGTGTAACTCTCAAAGGCGACACAGCTCCCCGCATTTCCTTGCTATTCTTATAGGATTCAAGTGGGCAGGCCACTACAAATCCTATTCCCATGTTTACAAAATCCTACGAATCAAAGAGACCCGAAGAGTTCAAAGTGTCCATACCAACCGACCATATAGACCTCTACACTGCAAATGTCCCTGCTCATCTTCACTACAAGGAACATACTGCACTACTATCATACTCCCTCCATTCCAAAATATAAGTCTTGGTAGAGATGTCCACTATGGATCACATACAGATGTATCCAGATACATTTTAGAGTGTAGATTCACTCATTTTGCTCCGTATGTAGTCCATGGTGGAATCTATACAAAGACTTGTATTTAGGAACGGAGGGAGTACTTATTAAAGAAGAACGGAAGAGGAACATGCTAACGAAGAGCAAGTAGATTTTGGATAATTAAATGTTCGTTGCGCAGTTCCCACACATGATGAGCCAGAGCGCATTAAGAAAACAACTCCCTGTTGTCTCTCTATATGTGGTGGACGTGCTTTTTCGAAAGTAAAGTAGGAACATTAGCTGGCCAATTAAATGTTATCTGTTTTAGTAATATCAGCATCATATCAGATTCGTACTTGAGCAACAAGTTTGTAATTATGAGTGGCACGTTGTTTAGCTTGATGGATTCAGGAGCAGTGCTAAGCAGGTACGATGATGGTACTGAATATAAAGGCATGTCTGCATGCAAGTCGCGTGACTTTTGTCATTTGGGTCAGTCGGCCATTTCAGGCGGTTGGATGAAGATCCTATGTCTCCTAACCCTTCTTCTTCCTCGTCTCTGATTCTTCCCATACAGAAAACCGCATGGGCCGCCGGCCGGACCACCGGCCCCCACCGCCTGTGTTCCTCCGCCACCCCTACCCCCACCCCCGCCCCCACCCGCGTCGAGTTTTCTTCATTCGGTGAGGCCCCACCACCCCCCCAAAACCAGTGTCCCCACCAGAGCCCCTTCGTTTGCACCGGCAAACTTCGACGAGCTCTGAAAAATTGACTGACCCAATTTTGAAATTTAGTCTACTGTGATTTAACTAGTGTGGAATATAAAAGGGGAAAACCATAAGCATTGGGAGTATAGTGTCGAGTGTGCCATGGCGGATCTGAAGGTGCAAACCGGACAAAGGCAACTTCTCAACCAATGTTTGCTCTCAACTAGCAAGTAAGTGATGGACAAGAAATCAGAGTAAAGTAGTGGCGATCTATTTTCTTGCTGCAATAAATAAGTTGAGCAGATACGAAAGAGTACCACCTCTGGTGCGGGGCCGTGTATGCATCTGCTGAGAATTTGACGGTGCTGCGGTAGCAATGGCTGTCAGCGGCATGGAAGCAGATCTAGGGGGGTGGACAGTGGCGACGGGGCGTGATGGACGAGACGGTCGTAGGAGCGGCGCTGGCAAGGTGGACGACGGCGGGGATGAAGCGAGAGGACGAGATGCAAGGATCCCGGTCCAAAGCTGTGGATGAGAGAGGTCGATCTCTTGTAATGGACGGCGGCGTCGGGATATCAGCTCCAGCATGGTGGAGGAGGACGGCGGTGGATGGGGTGGCGGACGGAGGAGGCTGGGGTGGAGAGGGTGTTTTGGCGCCCACAGAGTACGAATGGGGAAATGAAGGTGGAGAGGAAGGGGAACCATGTCTGCAGGGCGCGCTTGTCTCAAATGCGAGGAAATTTACAAACTTAGCCCCCGTTTCAAATTTCCTACATCACAGCAATATTAGTCGGTTGGGGATAGGACGGTAATCTCACATACACCGAATATTTGCCGACGAGAGTTTGTTTTTGGCGCCCACCATGTATGAATCGGGGAGGGAGTCGATTTCGGCCGAGGACACACTTTGTTTTGGCGACCACCATGTATGAATCTGGGTGAGAGGCGGTTATGTCACGTTTGAGTGAAATTACAAACCTACCCCTATCGAAACCTATAGAAATCGAGGAGATATGCTTTGCGTGGCAGGGACAGGCACTAGTAATTTCCATCTCGCAGATTTTGGTTTTGGGCGCGCTTCGTTCAAATTTTGCTGAGTGCACGTTTATCGTGCCAACTCAATTCGAATCCCGTTTGTATTCTATTTTTTCGGGCGGGATCCATTTTCGATTGGAATAAAATTCTATATACATCATTTTTTTATATATACTTTCAAAATCACAACACCCTTTATACATAAATATGGTTTACAAATGGCATGATCTCAGTTTCATAAGGTTGTATCCATCAATTTGGATTTTCAAATATTTGAAACCACTTTATGTTGAAATCCAATGTATGCATTCCTCGCTAACTGTCTCCAATTAATGTGTGTTTCATGCGGGTTTTTTTTACTTCTCAAACATGTATAATGTGTTTCACACATGCAACATATAGTGTAATCCCGTTTAGACATTAATTGCATACAAACCATGCATTGTTTCTAATTAAAGAATCTATGGATCACCAATATTGATAAACTATATAACATTACACGTGTCCCCAAATTCAAATGAATATGCATGTTTGATACACCAATTTGTGTTATGATATTATCGATTTCATGATCTCCAGTTTAAATATTTGAATCCCATTAAATCTAGATATTCGTCTCGTATAACTATCACTCATGCTTATATAGGACTATCTCTCTAACCTATACACGTTCATCGTCTCTCGGGTATCTCTCATGCTACATGTATGTCGACAATGATCTTTTATCTTCGCTCCCTCGACCTTCATCACTCTATCTCTCTCTAAGTATATCTCGCTCCCTGCTATGTGTCTCTAACTATGATTCTCCATGTGGAATCTCTTTCTCTCACGCAAACACAAAACTTTGTCTTCCGGGGTCTCATTTATCTCTACTATTCCCCTGTGTGCCACTCGCACACCCCTCATACAGGGATGTATTTCTCTCCTTAGGTATGAGAACCTACGACTCTTCCTTTTAAATATCTCTTTCTCACACACAAACACAAACTCTGTCTCCCAGGGTCTCATATTTCTCAACTGTTCTCTTGTATGTCGCTCACACACACTCTTTCTCCCTAGAGATATCTTGTGTTCCCTCATATGTTTCTCTAGCTATCACTCTCGTTTTGAAATATCTTTCTCTCTCGCAGACACAAAACTCTGTCTCTTGGGATCTCATTGCTCTCCAATATTTCTTTGTATGTGAGTCAGACGCACCCTTTCTTCATCTCTCTCACACCCACACCTATAACTCAGCCTTCTGATCCACTCGACTCCTATCTCTAACGCACACTAGCTAGCATCTTTATCTTTCTATTTATCTGTTTCTCCATCAACCTTCTTTCATTTATTGGTTGATCTCTTTTGCACAATTGTTGTGCCTCACTCCCTCTGCTCGCCATAGATGCATGCTCCAGCCCACGCCACTATCTCTTAAAGACAAAAACACATGCTCAATTGTCGGGCCTTCTTCCCTGCATTCTCGCATGCATGCATATTGTCATACCGATCTATCTCTCCCATGTCGTTGATCTTAGCTTATGACTTATGTCTTCTTTCTTTTATCTCGATCATGCACGCACGCACACACACACACACACATCCCACGTATACATGTATACCTCTCACACATGCACGTTGAAGGTCTCTATGTCTCCATACATAGTTAATTACCCTCAACCCTAACGCCACATCGAATTGTTCTCTTCTTGTGTGCACATAACTTCCGCCTGGATGGGTAAAACACACACTCACACTTAACAATCTCCTTGTAGCTAC
>LR738713.1:24958662-25021027 GCA_902687465.1 Secale cereale
ACACACACACACACACACGCACCCACCCGCCCACCCACACACACACACAAACATGCACACACACACAGTAAGACTCCATCACACACACACACACACTAAGACTTTATCTGACGGATAGAAAGCTAACTATGATAATTTTACAAAAGATAGCTGCACCTCTCTCCACATCCTTATCTCCCACACCTCATTGCTGAGCAATTAAAAAAGAAAGTCTCCGGGACAATCTAGCATGGTGGCCGCTGCTGCCTGCCGGCGCCGTCCATCCCCATGCCTCCGCCCATTCTGACCACCATTCACCACCATGCTCCACTCCTTCTCACCTTATCTCTCATCTTTCATTTTTTCAATGACATTCTCGAGATACCAGTTTTCTGATAAAATTATCGAAATATCATTAGTTTTTACATATGGGATTACTACTGCATGGGTAAAACACAACATGTGTTTTGTAAAAAAAATGCATATTGATGTTCCGTGCAATGCACGAGCATCTTACTTGTAATTATATAACGCAAATCACAAGCAGGAAGTGACATTTTTTTACACAACCACGTTAACATGGCCACGTAAATCACTAGCTAAAGTAAATACAATTATACTTATATCCCGATGCAAAAGGTTGAGTACATGTCCGAAGAGTAGAGTCGCACACACACACACTCTGTATCTTAGAATCACACACACACACACACACACACACACACACACACACACACACACACACACCAGTTACGTGACGCCCACTTAAGAAGACACGTATGTTACAATTTGTGCACCCGCGGGTACACGTGATGCTGCGCATTTATTTAAGCCGGACGGCGAACCCAAACATTAGCTGCATTCATTCCCCTCCCACCGCCTCTTCTTTGGTCGTCGTCGCACGGAAGCCAAGAAATATGGTGATAGCATGGGTTAGCCATGTACTAGTATGATGTAACTACACTGGGCTGCCGTGTTTCGTACTCTTCCAGTCCACTTTGGAGATGATTGGTTGATTTTATATCACTGAATAATATAAAATATTATGAGTGCAGACGCTCCACCCCGAGGTTCCTTGCTCCTTCTCGATCATCGGGAATCTATGTTCTTGCACTGTGACGCCCCCGATTTGACCATACACTAATCATGCACGCAAATGTGTACGACCAAGATCAGGGACTCACTGAAAGATATCACAACACAACTCTAGACACAAATTAAATAATACAAGCTTTATATTACAAGCCAGGGGCCTCGAGGGCTCGAATACATAAGCTCGAAAAACACAAGAGTCAGCGGAAGCAATAATATCTGAGTACAGACATAAGTTAAACAAGTTTGCCTTAAGAAGGCTAGCACAAATTTAGCAACGAACGAAAAGGCAAGGCCTCCTGCCTGGGACCTCCTAACTACTCCTCAAAGCCGAACTCCATGTAGAAACATCATCGGGATCCTCTGGCTCCTAGACTCCATCATCTGGTTGCATCATCCTAGAAGAAAGAGAAAAGGGGGGAAAAGGGGGAGCGAAGCAACCGTGAGTACTCATCCAAAGTACTCGCAAGCAAGGATCTACACTACATATGCAATGGTATATGTGTAAAGGGATAATATATGTGGGTTAAACTGCAGAAAGCCAGAATAAGAGGGGGATAGCTAATCCAATCGAAGACTACGCTTCTGGCCACCTCCATCTTGCAGCAGTAGAAGAGAATATATGGAAGTAACAAGTATCCTCGCGTCTCGCAGCCTCCGTCTTGAAGCAGTAGAAGGGAAATAGATGGTAAGTTCACCAAGTAACATCGTGTAGCATAATCCTACTCGGTGATCCTCCCGCACATCACCCTGTGAGAGAGCAACCACTGAGTTGTATCTGGCACTGGTAAGGGTGTGTTTTATTAAGTATCCGGTTCTAGTTGTCATGAGGTCGGAGTACAACTCCGGGTCGTCCTTTTACCGAGGGACACGACTATTCGAATAGATTAACTTCCCTGCAGGGGTGCACCACATATCCCAGCACGCTCGATCCCATTTGGCCGGACACACTTTCTAGGGTCATGCCCGGCCTCGTAAGATCAACACGTCGCAGCCCTACCTAAGCACAGCAGAGAGGTCAGCACGCCGGTCTAAACCCTAAGCGCACGGGGGTCTGGGCCCATCGCCCAATGCACATCTGCGCGTTGCGAGGGCGACCGGTAAGCAGACCTAGCCTCTCCTAATACCAGACTAGGCTTCTAGTCCAATCCGGCGCGCGCCGCTAAGTCGCTGGCATCAAGAAGGCTTCGGCTGATACCACGACGTCGAGTACCCATCTATTCCCACTTAGCTGGTTAGTGCGTATAGGCCAACGGCCAAACTCAGATCAAATATCCAAACTCATTAAGCGTGTTATTATCAAAATAACCGCGGACAACGACCAGGGCCAGGCCACCTCTCCACTGGGTGTCTCAACCTGCCCTGTCGCTCCGCCACAAAGATCCACTCGGGGGCCGTCAGGAACTCAGGCCCACCACTACCTGGATGGAGCCACCTGACCTTTCAGCCCCCACATCGAATCACTTGCGGGTACTCAAAGAGCCGACCCGACTTTAGTCACATCATGTATCATGTAAAGTATGTATAAAGTATATACCCGTGATCACCACCCGAGGTGATCACGGCCCGATAGTATAGCATGGCAGACGGACAAGGATGTGGGGCCACTGATGGAATACTAGCATCCTATACTAAGCATTAGGATAACAGGTAAAGGTATCAACAGTGGTAGCAACAATGTCAGGCTATGCATCAAAATAGGAGTTATCGAATCAACAACAGTAGTAAACTAATGCAAGAGTAAGAGGGAGGAGAATAGGCGATATCTGGTGATCAAGGGGGGGCTTGCCTGGAAGCTCTGGCAAGAAGGAGGGTTCGTCGTCGACGCAGTCGATCATAGTGGCACCGTCAGTGGTCTCAGTCCCGATGTCTATCGGAGAGAAGAGGGAGAAGAAACAATAAATATAAAGCAAACAATTATAACACAAAGCATAACATGGCAAAACGCGGTGCTACGTGTGATCTAACGCGGTGCTCGGTGATACAGACGAAGAGGAATAACATCCGGGAAAGTATTCCCGTTGTTAGGCATTTTCGAGCAGATGAAACGGAGGGGAATGTTGCATGTTCGGTATGATAGAGATGTGTGGCGGACGAACGGATCGCGTATTCGGATTCGTCTCGTCGTTCTGAGCAACTTTCATGTACAAAGTTTTCCCATCCGAGGTACGGTTTATTTTATATTAATTTTTAAAGTTTTAAATCATTTTCTAATTTATTAATTATTAAATAAATCAATATTATCCAGAATAGTGCATGCCGACGTCAGCATGATGTCGGCATGACGTCAGCAGTCAACAGAACGTTGACTAGTCAATCTGACGTGTGGGTCCCGTGTGTCATTGATTGTAAACTAACTAATAGTTTAGTTAGGTTAATTATACTAATTAGTGATTAGGTTAATCTAAACAGAGTTAATCAATTTAATTAAGTAATCAATTAATTAGTTAATTAATACTTTTAATATTTATTTATTTTTATTTTTATTTTTATTAATGTTTTTTTTCTTTCTGGGGCTGGGCCCCGTGAGTAAGTGGCTCCGGCGGGTATACTGGATGTGGCTAAACGGGTGCGGGCGCCCGTGTGCGGCGAGCGCCCGAGGCCACCAGGAACGCTGCTGGGCCGGCCTGGTTGGCCCGGATGGCCAGCTGGGCCACGGTCCAGCAGGGCGGGGGGGCTTTTCTTCTTTCCCCCTTTTTTTATATTTTGTATTGTTATTCTATTTTATTTATTAATGTTTTAGTTTAGTTTCCTTTTGAGTCTAGTTTTATAAAAACTACAACTAGCACCTAAAGTAGTATTAATATATATGCTACTGCCATAAATAATTTGTCACTATAATTAAAGTAGCTTGTGTTTGTTTATTAGTTTAAGAGCATTCAATAATAGTTTTTATCGTTGTTTAATTTATGATAGTGTAGTAAAACACATTATAAAGGTGTGGTTCCTTCAACGACAGTTAATATGGATTATTTTCCACAAACCGAACATTTAGGTTTTAATGTTTTCAAAACTTTTGTTGTTTGCCTTTGTTTCAAAATTTGAATTTGGATCGTTCTAAACTAATGCGAGATTATCAACAGTGATCGTGGTGACGTGGCATCATTAGCGTGGAATTACTGTAGCGTAATTACCCGGGCGTCACATGCACTCTATTTTTTTACGTGAGTTTTGTTCATCCTTTTGCCAACACGCGACACATCTAGCATCAAGGTGCACGTGTCATGCAAGGATCGTTCCTTCTATATGAAGAACACGTGGGACTGGAACTACAAGACGGACATGTACCCAGGAGTGGACGTGCGAACCTGTGTAACGTAGAGCAGTAAGTGAAGTAGAAAGGCACAAATAGTATGAACATGCTTGGCATATAGGCATTTGTCTCTTACTACCACTAAATGGTGTACGTGCAATGCTCGATGATATTATGGAGTACGTGACTAAGTACTCTACTACTACTATATAAATTGGAGGCACATATTAGGTTTTATATTTGTTTACGTGTATGCCCCGAGACCTTCCAACTAGACGTGTCTTTCTCTCCGGGTCGCACTTTGTATCGTTCATAACACTAGTACAGTAGTACTACTATGTGTGGTCTCCGACCCAGAAGTGGAGACGATCTACCGCGTTGTTCATGTCCCACTCCTTTCGCTGATGTGTGCGACATCCAGCACGTGCCGTGTATTTGGCACTCCTTCGTCGTAAAAGTTGAAACGCTAGCATTCATTAGAAATAAAAAATAAATATAAATCACCAGTGATACTATACCATGCAGTTTCCTTGCTACTCGATATCGGAAAGAATACTTCTGCTCGCTGACATGTGGGACGTCGACCATCCTGGCCCACTTGCCATGCCCGCAGAACTCCAAGGGAGAGTCACCCCGGTCGTCGCACCGCAGTAATTACTAATGAGCTGTCAAATTACAGGCCCAACCTTACCCACTGTGAAGTTGCTCGGCTGAAGGAACCATCATGACTTTTTTGAATTCCGCTCTTGAAGAAAACTACTGTACCAGCAATACTGCTAGCTACAGTAGTTACTCCAGCAAAGGCCTCCTTTGGTTCATATAGGATAGGAATTTTATAGGAATATGAAAATCATAGAAAGTGAGATGACATGCATCTCAAACTCAATTCCTATAGAGAAAGAGATGCCATTCGATGCATAGGATAGGAATTTTTTCATTTAGTCTAGGCTAATGTACTGGTAATTTGCTCTAAAAACTATAGTAATAACTAGTAGTACTGTTACATGCTCGTAATTAATTAAACAAACGTACGGGCGACACAGACACACACACACTAACTACTAGTACTACTACTTCTCACATGCTGGCCAAACACCGTCGTTTTCCTTCCCGGCTTTGTCGGTGACACCCCACCGTGCTTGGATCTCCGCCGACCTCTCTGCAGCAGCGCGTGCGTCCTCTACTTTCTTGTGGCGGCGGGCCTCTCTTTTCTTGCGATTTTTCTAACGTTTCCGCTCCCTTTGTGCTGCTTTGGCCGCCTCTTTCTCTACCGCCCATTCGGCCTTGGCAGCTTCAAATTCCGCCCACATAGGTGTGAGGTCGTGAGCGGCGATGAACTCGGCACGGCGGGATGCCACCGCTTGCCTATCATTCTGTGTGCGGTCGTGGGCGGCGAGGAACTCGGCACGGCAGGATGCCATCGCTTCCTTACCGGTTACTGTGCGGCGCGGTGGCATGAACGACGCTTGGTAACAGCTCTGGGGTGTTGTGGCCGGACAACCGTAAAGTGCATTGGTCTGTCAAGAGGTCAAGGATAGAAGAGGAAGGAAGTTTGGATTCCCCTTCAATCCTGGTCATTTATTACCGAGTAAAATGCATTGGCGGTCATTGAACTTGTTTTGATAGCTCACTTTGATCATTGTATACGAGATATGGTGATTATACGGTCACTGGCTCAGCGTATAGCTTCGTATTTGTCTGGTTGACCAGTCAAAAAGTCCGCATGCGCCTCATCAGCTCGTGTTCTTTATCTATCTATCTATGCGGGCCTACCTGTCAGTGGAGAAAGAAATAAAAACCAATATTATGCGTATGTGACATTACTGTTTGGACGTTTGCTGGAGGCCTCCGTGAACACCGAGCATGTATTCACCTGGCTCAACACCAACGGTCATACTCGTGACTCGGCGCCTTGCTCATGTATATCATCCATCACAACGACAATCTATAAAACAGCCTAGCTAGAGAGCATATTATGGTGCGGAGTAATCCATGTACTATCGTGAGCAACCAATCATGGTGCCACTACACACGAGTGTGTGTCTGACCGATTCGTCCATTATTCGTAAGTTATGTATGGTTGTGTGGCGGTCGTCGAACGCTAGCTGGCGACAAGAGCGGTTGCATGGACGCCTGGTTGTCAATACGTGCCGCATATGCTTCAAAGGCTCGTCATCTATGAGTTCACATTTTCCCACCACGCCAGCGTATGACCGCCCTGGCCTACCGAAACCCCTTCCATCGCTAGCGCGTGCTTCCTGCCTGAAATGTTCACCGTCTCTCCAGAACATCAATGCCGCATTCACCGGCCTTAACAGCAGGTGCAGTTGGTGTGTCACTGACATGCGGGCTTGATGCTCGTTGGGCCCACATGTCAGTGAGACAACGCACCTGCGGTTAAGTCACTGAAGCAGCATCCGCATTCATGCCCGACAGGACCTCTCACTGGCGCCGGCATTGCAGCAGTGCGACGGCCGAGAGATCGCCAGCCACGCGGCATCCCGGTGCAAGCGACTGCTCCGCGTTAATGACACCACGGCTGCCGACGAACCTACTCCGGTGCCAGCCGTCCATCCGTCTGCCGCGGCTCATTGCCATTGGCCCGCTGTATTAACTTGAGCTCCAGCTCCCAGCCATAGCCAAAGACCCACACTCATTCTCCTCCGGTCCCTTCCTTCTGTTGCCACCACTCCAACCATGGCCTCCGGGCACTCCAAAGCTCTCTTGGATGTACTGTCGCAGGAGCAGACAAAGGACATCGGTGGCTCCGCTCCGGGCGCGCTCCAAAGCTCTCTTGGACGTACTCTCGCAGGAGCAGCCGAAGGAGATCGCCAGCACCCCCCCCCCCCCAGGCCGCCCTCCGCCGCCACAACCACGAAGCCGGCGCGCGTTGATACGTCTCCAACGTATCTACTTTTCCAAACCCTTTTGCCCTTGTTTTGGACTCTAACTTGCATGATCTGAATGGAACTAACCCGGACTGACGTTGTTTTCAGCAGAATTTCCATGGTGTTTTTTTTGTGCAGAAATAAAAAGTTCTCGGAATGACCTGAAAATCCATGGAGAATTATTTCGGAAAATATAAAAAATACCTGCAAGAAGATCCAGACCAAGGGGCCCACACCCTGTCCACGAGGGTGGGAGGCGCCCCCCCTAGGGCGCGCCCCCTGCCTCGTGGGCCCCCTGGTGCTCCACCGACGTATCCCTAGATCCTATATATTCACTTTCGGGGAGAAAAAAATCAGAGAGGAAGAATTATCGCGTTTTACGAGATCGAGCCATCGCCAAGCCCTAATCTCTCTCGGGAGGGCTGATCTGGAGTCCGTTTGGGGCTCCGGAGAGTGGAGATCATCGCCATCATCATCATCAAGCTTCCTCCATCACCAATTCCATGATGCTCACCGCCGTGCGTGAGTAATTCCATCGTAGGCTTGCTGGACGGTGATGGGTTGGATGGGATCTATCATGTAATCGAGTTAGTTTTGTTAGGGTTTGATCCCTAGTATCCACTATGTTCTGAGATTGATGTCGCTATGACTTTGCTATGCTTAATGCTTGTCACTAGGGCCCGAGTGCTATGATTTCAGATCTGAACCTATTATGTTTTCATGAATATATGTGTGTTCTTGATCCTATCTTGCAAGTCTATAGTCACCTACTATGTGTTATGATCCGGGAATCCCGAAGTGACAATGATCGGGACCACCCCCGGTGATGACCATAGTTTGAGGAGTTCATGTATTCTCCATGTGTTAATGCTTTGGTCTGGTACTCTATTAAAAGGAGGCCTTAATATCCCTTAATTTCCAATAGGACCCCGGTGCCACGGGAGGGTACGACAAAAGATGTCATGCAAGTTCTTTTCCATAAGCATGTATGACTATATTCGGAATACATGCCTACATTGCATTGATGAATTGGAGCTAGTTCTGTGTCACCCTAGGTTATAACTTCTACATGATGAATTGCATCCGCCATAATTTCCCATCACCGATCCAATGCCTACGAGCTTTTCACCTATTGCTTGTTGTTTATTTACTTTTCCGCTGCTACTATTACAAAAACTTCAAAAACACTATCGTTACTTTTATTGCTGCTACCACCACTATCATACTACTTTGCTACTAAACTATCTTGCTATAGATACTAAGTTTCCAGGTGTGGTTGAATTGACAACTCAGCTGCTAATACTTAAGAGTATTCTTTGGCTCCCCTTGTGTCGAATCAATAAATTTGGGTTGAATACTTTACCCTCCAAAACTGTTGCGATCCCCTACACTTGTGGGTTATCAAGACTATTTTCTAGCGCCGTTGTCGGGGAGCATAGCTCTATTCTTTAAGTCACTTGGGATTTATATCTGTTGATCACTATGAAGAATCTGAAGGACTCAAAAACCAAGATCTTACCCTCAACTACGAGGGGAGGTAAGGAACTGCCATCTAGCTCTGCACTTGAGTCTCCTTCTGTTATGGGTAAATTTGCGACACCTACTCCTGCTATTGAATCTGATATGTCATATGTTCTTGATGATGCCACCTCTGCTATGTATGATGAAACTACTTCTATGCTTGATAATACTGTGCCACTAGGTGAATTTCTAGATGAGCAAATTGCTAAGGTTAGGGAGAATGCAAATATTGAAACTGATGATATTTACGAAAGTGATGATGAAGCTTCTCCCAATAGATATGAATTGCTTGTTGTTCCTGAGGGTTATGTTATGGATGAAGAAACTGCTAGAGTCTTTCTTGCTTGCAATGATGGATATGATCTTAAGAAATTATTAGCTAAGCTGAAAGAAAAATCCTTGAATGCTAGAATGAAACATGACCCTGCTTTCGCTACTTCACCTATCTGTATTAATGATAAGGATTATGAATTCTCTGTTGATCCTGAGTTAATTACTTTGGTTGAATCTGATCCTTTCCATGGCTATGAATCCGAAACTGTTGTGGCACATCTTACTAAGTTGAATGATATAGCCACCCTGTTTACCAATGATGAAAATATTCGTTATTACTATATCCTTGAGTTGTTTCCTTTCTCGTTAAAGGGTGATGCTAAGACTTGGTTTAATTTTCTTGATCTTGGTTGTGTGCGTAGTCCCCAGGATATGATGTATTACTTCTCTGCTAAATATTTTCCCGCTCATAAGAAACAAGCTGTCTTACGAGAAATATATAACTTTGTGCAAATTCAAGAAGAGAGTCTCCCACAATCTTGGGGGAGGCTTCTCCAATTACTTAATGCTTTGCCTGATCATCCTCTTGAGATGCATGATATACTTGATGTCTTTTATAATGGACTAACTGATGCTTCCAAAGACAACCTGGATAGTTGTGCTGGTTGTGTTTTCAGGGAAAGAACAGTTGATCAAGCTGAATTACTATTGAATAATATGCTGGCAATGAAAATAATTGGACACTTCCTGAACCAGCCCCTAAGCGAACTCCGAAGAAAAGAGGTGTTCTATTCCTTAGTCCTGAAGATATGCAAGAGGCAAAGAAATCTATGAAAGAAAAAGGTATTAAAGCTGAAGATGTTAAGAATTTACCACCTACTGAAGAAATACATGGTCTTGACAACCCGACACATGTAGTAAAGGTAAATTCTCTTTATAGATTTGATGAAGGTGATATTCCTCGTTATAAGTCTGCTAGCCAATGCTTAGATGAGTTTGATAATTTTATTGTGAAACAAGAAAACTTCAATGCTTATGTTGGTAGACAACTACAACACAATGCTTATATGATTGAACGCTTGAGTGATTATCTGTCTAGAGCTAAAGGTGAACTGAAACTCATTAGTATACATGCTTCTATGGTTACCACTCAAGTAGAACAAGTACTTAAAGCTCAGAATGATTTTCTCAATGAATTAAATAGTAAGAATAATGACTATGATGTTAGAGTTGCTACTAGAGGTGGTAAGATGACTCAGGAACCCTTGTATCATGAAGGCCACCCTAAGAGAATTGAGCAAGATTCTCAGAGAGCTAATTTATATGCACCTAATTCTTCTAAGGATAAGAAAAAAAATGATAGGACTTTGCATGCTTCTAGTGAACCTGTAGCTGACACACCTGAGAATCCCAATGATATATCTGTTTCTGATGCTGAGACACAATCTGGTAATGAACATGAACCTAGTGATAATATAAATGACGATCTTCATGATGATGCTCAACCTAGCAATGATAATGATGTAGAGATTGAACCTGTTGTTGATCTTGATAACCCACAATCAAAGAATAAACATTATGATAAGAGAGACTTTGTTGCTAGGAAGCACGGTAGGGAAAGAGAACCATGGGTTCAGAAACCCATGCCTTTTCCTCCGAAACCATCCAAGAAAAAGGATGATGAGGATTTTGAGCGCTTTGCTGAAATGATTAGACCTATCATTTTCCATATGCGTTTGACTGATGTGCTTAAAACAAATGCTTATGCTAAGTATATGAAAGATATTATTACCAACAAAAGAAAGATACCTGAAGTAGAAATTTCCACCATGCTTGTGAATTACACTTTTAAAGGTGGTATACCTAAGAAACTAGGAGATCCAGGAGTACCTACTATACCTTGCTCCATTAAACGAAACTATGTTAAAACTGCTTTATGTGATCTTGGAGCCGGTGTTAGTGTTATGCCTCTCTCTTTATATCGTAGACTTGACTTGAGTAAGTTGACACCTACTGAAATATCTTTGCAAATGGCTGATAAATCAACTGCTATACCTGTCGGTATTTGTGAGGATGTGCCTGTTGTAGTTGCAAATGTTACTATTCTAATGGACTTTGTTATACTTGATATCCCCGAGGACGATAGTATGTCTATTATCCTTGGTAGACCCTTTTTGAATACTGGAGGGGCTGTTGTTGATTGCAACAAAGGCGATGTCACTTTTCATGTCAATGGTAATAAGCATACGGTACACTTTCCAAGGAAACAACCTCAGGTCCACATTATCAATTATATTAGAAAAATTTCAACTATCACTATTGGAGGTTTTGAATTTCCTCTTCGTACTGTCAAGAAGACATATGACATTCTTATTGTTGGGGACATACATATCCCCATTGAGGTAACCTAATGTTATTCAAAAATTCTCCGGTTTCATGTTATTCGGAAAGAGTTTATTAACAAGTCCTGATCAACCTTGTTAATGGATTCCTTTTGATGAGCATGGGATAGGTGAATCTAGATAGCACCACCTTCTGTATCCTCCTTTTACTTTCTGTTAATTAGGATAAATAAAACAAAAATAGTATTTTTTTTGTCTGTTTCTAGACTTATATGTGCAATAAAAAATACCCCCAAAAAAAGTTCTCCAAATGCCCTGAAAATGAAATATGATTTTTTCTGGAATATTTGAGAAAATATGGCACAAAACACACAGCGAGGGGATCCAACACCTGGCCACGAGGGTCCAAGGCGCCCCCCCCCCCCCTCACAGGGAGCGCCCCCTGCCTCGTGGGCCCCACGCGGCCCCCTCCACTTATTCCTGCACCCACACTCTTCTTCTTCCTCCCAAAAAAATCACCAACCAGCTCAAACCCGAGTTCTAGCTCATCTTGCTGCCATTTTCGATCTCCTTGCTCAAAGCACCATTTACCAAACTGTTTGGGGAGGTTGCTCCTTGGTATGTGACTCCTCCATTGGTCCAATTAGTTTTTGTTCTAGTGCTTTATTTGTTGCAAATTTTTGCTGTTGTGGTGACCTTGTTCTTGAGCTTGCATGTCAAATTTTCTTGGTCCCAAGTAGTTCTAATGCATGATATAGTCTCTAGGCACTAGTAGGAGTTGTTGCTATCAATCTAGTTGAGTTTGGTTAACTTTTATTTTGAGTTACTAAAAATTTCAGAAAAATGCATAGGAAAAACTTCCAAGGTGGTTCTTCAAGGAAGCAAGAACCGAGGCTCGCGATTCGTGAGCCGAACGATGAACTACCAAGGGATGTTGATGTGCGTCCTTGTGAATGGCCGTCAGATGACTTTATGGATCAGGTTGGCATCAAGGATGAATTTTACGCATATATGTGCAACGCTGACCTCGAGGGCTTCATACAAGATAAGTGCCCTCAATACCGTGGCTTAACTGACACCTTTGTGAGAAGGTTTAAATTTTCATCTTCACGTAATTCTCACACTGTCATGTTTGACCTATATGATAAATCTTACACCATGGACTTAGAGGATTTTAATGATGCTTGTAAGCTCCCACAGTGGGGTTGTATGGGTGATCCTCGCAAATCTGAATTTAGAGATTTCCTTGCTAGTATCACTGTGGGGGAATCTAGAGAAATCACACAGGCTACCATAGGGAGCATTCATTTTCCTGCTATTTATTACTTTGCTCTCTTTATTGGTAGATGCATAAATGGTAAAGATGAGGCTTGTCACATGTGTGTCCCAGATCTTAGTGTTCTCAGGAGTGTTGTACTAGGTGATAGACAATATAACTTGGGAGCAATTGTTGCACGTAGGCTACACCATAATGGTATGAATGGATATTTAATTGGTGGGATTTATGCCACTCGCATGGCCCGCCGTCTTGGTGTGCCTGTGCACACCAATGATGAACCTTTAACTCTTGCTCGTTTGGATTGCCATGCTATGACTAGTCACTGGTTTATAGAGAGGGATGATCAATCCCTCAAATATCAATTAATCTTTAACAGGCAGCAGGCCATCCCTATTGTTCTTCCTACCTTACTTTGTTTGACTTTCAGGCAAAAGGGAGATACACTATAACTATGGAGGAGGCAAATGCATATCATAATATGACAGAAGCAGCCCGTCTTCGAGCTGCGGCTCAACATGCAGTAGCTGCTGCATCTCAGTACAACCCCAACTACGACTTTGGATATCCGTTAGGCCAATACTTGCCATAGACCAACTTAGGCCAAAAGCCTAAGCTTGGGGGAGTACGTGTTTCTCACCGACTTTACATTCATGTTCACACCCTTATTCTAGTTGTCGGTGCTCACACTCTTTCATTGTACCATCCATGTGTAGTTTCATTTCTTTTTCTTAGTCTTTTTTTTCGTGTGCTAGAAAAACCTTAAGAAAAACAAAAAAATATTATCCATAGTTTCTAGCTAGTTTACTTTTCTTGTAGTAGTAATTATAAGAAAACCCAAAAAGATTTCTCGTTCTTCTTTTGCTTGTTGGGAGCTTTCCCATGTAAATAGTTTATTTTCTTTCTTTGGGGGTTAAGAGTAGAAGACCATGATTGAAAATTCTTAGTGGCTCTCATATGCTTTATTGTTGATTTAACCTTGAGCCATATTACCTTGTCTTCTCTCTTGTATTAAATGTCTGCAGATTCCAGCTTAGTCCAATGCACGTACACTATTATTATTATCCACACCGTTCGGTCGTGCGAGTGAAAGGCAATAAGGATGATATATGATGAACTAATTGAGATGAGAAAAGCTGGTATGAACTCGACCTCTCTTGTTTTTGTAAATATGATAGTTCATCATTCCTGATTCAGCTTGTTATGAATGAAACATGCTTGCAATGACAATTAGAGATCATAGCTGCTTATGCCATGCTTAATTAGCTGAGAGTTTATAATGGTCTATCTTGCATGCCAACATGATATTAAAATGATTGTGATGTGGTATGATGGGGTGGTATCCTCCTTTGAACGATTTAAGTGATCTGACTTGGCACATGTTCACGCATGTACTTGAAACAAATCAACATAGCCTCCACGATATTTGTGTTCATGGTGATTTATATCCTACTCATGCATGCATTCATAGTTGATTAATTTGAATGCATGTTCATGACCGTTGTTGCTCTCTAGCTGGTCGCTTCCCAGTCTCTTTCTAGCCTTCACCTGTACTAAGCAGGAATACTGCTTGTGCATCCACTTCCATAAACCCCAAAGTTATTCCACATGAGTTCACTATACCTTCCTATATGCGGTATTTACCTGTCGTTCCAAGTAAATTTGTATGTGCCACACTCTAAACCTTCAAATGAAATTCTGTTTTGTATACTCGAACAGCTCATGTATCAACTAGGGCTATCTATATCTTCCATGCTAGGTGGGTTATTCTCACGATGAGTGGACTCCGCTCATGATTCATGAGAAAAATGGTTGGTAATCGGGATGCCCAATGCCATGCTCAAAACCATAATAATTAAACAAAACTCCCCCAGGGTTGTTGCTAGTTTGGACGGTACCCGTTGTTTCGGGCTAGCCGTCGAGTGTGCTTGTTGGTGGTTGGGGGAGTATAAACTTTACCATTATGTTTGGGAACTGCCTATAATGTGTGTAGCATGGGAGATATCGAGATTCTTGGTTGATATGTTGACAATGAAAGTATACCGCTCAAAATCTTATTCATCTCTATTTAAAAATCGAGCTCTAGCACCTCTACAAATCCCTGCTTCCCTCTGCGAAGGGCCTATCTATTTACTCTTATGCAGAGTCATCATCCTCTTATCAAAGGGCACCAGTAGGAGAGCACCTTTGTCATTTGCATGTATTACTATTAATTTGCATTGATTATGATCATGATTGGATCTCTTTTACCATGAATTACAATAACTAGTCAGTCCTTGATCTTTAAAGGTGCTCTGCATTTATGTTTTGCGGTCTCAGAAAGGGCTAGCGAGATACCATCTTGTTATATCATATCATGATTGTTTTGAGAAAGTGTTGTCATCCGAGGTTTATTATTATTGCTCGCTAGTTGATTATGCCATTGATATGAGTAGACTTGAGACCCGAAAGTTATTGTGAATATGGTTAGTTCATGATCTTGCTGAAAACTTGAATGTTGGCTTACATATTTACAACAACAAGAGCAAACAGAGTTTGTCAAAGCTTTTCTTTATCACTTTCAGTTCTCCAACGTATCTACTTTTCCAAACCCTTTTGCCCTTGTTTTGGACTCTAACTTGCATGATTTGAATGGAACTAACCCGGACTGACACTGTTTTCAGCAGAATTGCCATGGTGTTGTTTTTGTGCAGAAATAAAAAGTTCTCAGAATGACCTGAAAATCCACGGGGAGTTATTTCAGAAAATATACAAAATACCTGCAAGAAGATCCAGACCAGGGGCCCACACCCTGTCCACGAGGGTGGGGCTGCCCCCCCCCCCAGGGCGTGCCCCCCTGCCTCATGGGCCCCCTGGTGCTCCACTGACGTATCCCCAGATCCTATATATTCACTTTCGGGGAGAAAAAATCAGAGAGGAAGAATTATCGTGTTTTACGAGATGAAGCCGCTGCCAAGCCCTAATCTCTCTCGGGAGGGATGATCTGGAGTCCGCTCGGGGCTCCGGAGAGTGGAGATCGTCGCCATCGTCATCATCAACCTTCCTCCATCACCAATTCCATGATGCTCACCACTGTGCGTGAGTAATTCCATCGTAGGCTTGTTGGATGGTGATGGGTTGGATGGGATCTATCATGTAATCGAGTTAGTTTTGTTAGGGTTTGATCCCTCGTATCCACTATGTTCTGAGATTGATGTTGCTATGACTTTGTTGTGCTTAATGCTTGTCACTAGGGCCCGAGTGCCATGATTTCAGATCTGAACCTATTATGTTTTCATGGATATATATATGTTCTTGATCCTATCTTGCAAGTCTATAGTCACCTACTATGTGTTATGATCTGGCAACCCCGATGTGACAATAATCGGGACCACTCCCGGTGATGACCATAGTTTGAGGAGTTCATGTATTCACCATGTGTTAATGCTCTGGTATGGTACCCTATTAAAAGGAGGCCTTAATATCCCTTAGTTTCCAATAGGACCCCGCTGCCACGGGAGGGTAGGATAAAAGATGTCATGCAAGTTCTTTTCCATAAGCACGTATGGCTATATTCGGAATACATGCCTACATTGCATTGATGAACTGGAGCTAGTTTTGT
Source organism: Secale cereale (assembly GCA_902687465.1). Classification (NCBI taxonomy): domain Eukaryota; kingdom Viridiplantae; phylum Streptophyta; class Magnoliopsida; order Poales; family Poaceae; genus Secale; species Secale cereale. Next base: position 24,974,888 of record LR738713.1, read on the forward strand.
GTCACCCTAGGTTATAGCTTCTACATGATGAATTGCATCTGACATAATTTCCCATCACCGATCCAATGCCTACGAGCTTTTCACCTATTGCTTGTTGCTTAATTACTTTTCCGCTGCTACTATTACAAAAACTACAAAAACACTATTGTTACTTTTATTGCTGCTACTAAACTATCTTGCTGCAGATAATAAGTTTCCAGGTGTGGTTGAATTGACAAATCAGCTACTAATACTTAAGAGTATTCTTTGGCTCCCCTTGTGTCGAATCAATAAATTTGGGTTGAATACTTTACCCTCGAAAACTATTGCGATCCCCTACACTTGTGGGTTATCACGCATGCGCGGGCGCAGCCGGCAGCGAGGAAGAGTAGTACACGGTAGGTCGCCACCGCTCCTCCACTCAGTTGACGCCAAGCTTGGTGGGATAAAAATCGGCGGCCGATTAGCCGCTTGACGGTGACGTGGAGGCAGAAATCTTCATAACCTTGTGCTCCGGAGGAGGAGGTTATCGAGGCGGATAAGGAGGCAAAGGCAATGGCCGACTTTCTCGTGTTCATGGCCGGACATGGTGGTCAGTGCCCGGCGATCATTTAGATTAGGTTTATAGTAGTTTTAGTACGGTTTGTGCGAAATATGTAATGAATTTCGTCCAGTTTTTAGGAAAAGTTCTCGAAATGTAATGAATTTCATCCGGTCAATTTGAAATTTGCTTTGTTTGCACGAATTTCGTCCAGTTAGTTCATATAGTTGTTGAAAGGTATGCGAGCAGCATTGGATGGCATCCATCAGTGTCCTCGGACAGATGCTGGTGTAAATTTTGAGGGCCAGTGCTGGAGATTCTATAATTATCATGCTATAATCACTAACAGTGCTCCATTATTTCGCAGGGAATAGTTATCCCTCGATCAAAGTTAGATCCGCCGTGTTTCGTGTTGGGGAACGTTGCATGGGAAACAAAAATTTTTCCTACGCTCACCAAGATCAATCTAGGAGATGCATCTACGAGGGGAGAGTTGGATCCACATACCCTTGTAGATCGCTAAGCGGAAGCGTTCAAGAACGCGGTTGATGGAGTCGTACTCGCCGCGATTCAGATCGCTGAAGATCCTAGCACCGAAGCAACGGTGCCTCCGCGTTCTTCACACGTACAGCTCGGGGACGTCTCCTCCTTCTTGATCCAGCAAGGGGGAAGGAGAGGTTGATGGAGAATCCAGCAGCACGACGGCGTGGTGGAGATGGTGGTGGAGGATTCCAGCAGGGCTTCGCCAAGCACTGCGGGAAGGATGAAGATCTCTACGGTGGAGGGAGGGCAGCGCCGAGGCACGAACGTGTGTGGCTGCCCTCCCTCTGCCTCTCTTTATATAGGGGGAGTAGAGGGGAGGGGGCGCCCTAGGGTTTACCCCTAGGGGCGGCGGCCAAGTGGAGATGGGGGGGCGGCGGCCAGGGCTGCGGCCAGGGTTAGGGTTCCCCCCCCCAGGCGCCTTGCCCCCCAAGACTAGGGGTGCGGCAGCCCTAGGGGGGGCCCAGCCCCTTGGCGCAGGTGGTGAGGGCCCTAGGGGGGGCGCACAGCCCTATGAGGGCTGTTGCGTCTCCCACTTGTGGCCCATGAGGCCCGCAACACTTGCCGGGACCCCCGAAACCCCTTTCGGTCATCCGACGACTCCCCGATACTCCCCGGAACACTTCCGGACTCCGATCACTCTCATCCTATATATCAATCTTCGTCCCCGGACCATTCCGGAGACCCTCGTCACGTCCGGGATCTCATCCGGGACTCCGAACAACCTTTCGGTAACCATGCACTGTTCTCACTAACAACCCTAGCGTCACCGAACCTTAAGTGTGTAGACCCTGCGGGTTCGGAAACTATGTAGACATGACCGAGACACTCCCAGGTCAATAACCAATAGCGGGATCTGGATACCCATATTGGTTCCCACACGTTCCTCGATGATCTCATCGGATGAACCACGATGTCAAGGATTCAGGCAATCCCGTATACAGTTCCCTTTGTCTCGTCGGTATGTTACTTGCCCGAGATTCGATCGTCGGTATCTCTATACCTAGTTCAATCTCGTTACCGGCAAGTCTCTTTACTCGTTACCGTAATACATAATCCCGTGACTAACTACTTAGTCACTTTGAGCTCATTGAGATGACGTATTACCGAGTGGGCCCGGAGATACCTCTCCGTCACACGGAGTGACAAATCCCAGTCTCGATCCATGTCAACTCAACAGACACCTTCGGAGATACCTGTAGAGTACCTTTATAGTCACCCAGTTACGTTGCGACGTTTGGCACACACAAAGCACTCTTACGGTGTCAGTGAGTTACACGATCTCATGGTCATAGGAACTTATACTTGACATGCAGAAAACTATAGCGATAACTGATACGATCAAAAGCTATGTTTAACGTTTGGGTCTCGTCCACCACATCATTCTCCTAATGATGTGATCCCGTTATCAAATGACAACTCATGTCTATGACCTGGAAACCGCGGTCATCTTTGATCAACGAGCTAGTCCTGAAGAGGCTTACTAGGGACACAAAGTTTGTCTATTTATCCACACATGTATTTGAGTTTCCAATCAATACAGTTATAGCATGGATAATAAACGATTATCATGAACAAGGAAATATAATAATAACTCTTTTATTATTGCCTCTAGGGCATATTTCCAACAGTCTCCCACTTGCACTAGAGTCAATAATCTAGCATTACAAGGTAATGAATCTAACACCCATAGAGTCTTGGTGTTGATCATGCTTAGCCCGTGGAAGAGGCTTAGTCAACGGATCTGCAACATTCAAATCCGTGTGTACTTTGCAAATGCTTATGTCCTCCTCCTTGACTGAATCGCGGATGGAATTGAAGCGTCGCTTTATGTGTCTGGTCCTCTTGTGAAACCTTGGTTCATTGGCTAGAGCAATGGCACCAGTGTTGTCACAAAACAGAGTCATTGGGTTCAATGCACTAGGCACAACTCCAAGATCTGTCATGAACTCCTTCATCCAGACACCTTCCTTTGCCGCCTCCGAGGCAGCTATGTACTCCGCTTCGCATGTAGAATCGGCTACCACGCTTTGCTTGGAACTGCACCAGCTTACCGCCCCCCCGTTGAGAATATATACGTATCCGGTTTGAGACTTAGAGTCATCCGGATCAGTGTCAAAGCTTGCATCGACGTAACCCTTTACGACGAGCTCTTGATCACCTCCATAAACGAGAAACATCTCCTTAGTCCTTTTCAGGTACTTTAGGATATTCTTGACCGCAGTCCAGTGATCCATACCAGGATTACTTTGAAACCTTCCGGCCATACTTATGGCAAGGCTGACATCTGGTCTTGTGCACAGCATTGCATACATGATAGAGCCTATGGCTGAAGCATAGGGGACGACACTCATCTTTTCTCTATCTTCCGCAGTCACTGGGCATTGAGTCTTACTCAACTTTGTACCTTGCAATACCGGCAAGAACCCCTTCTTGGATTGATCCATTTTGAACTTCTTCAAAACTTTATCAAGGTATGTACTTTGTGAAAGTCCTATCAAGCGTCTCAATCTATCTCTATAGATCTTGATGCCCAATATGAAAGCAGCTTCACCGAGGTCCTTCATCGAAAAACTCTTGTTCAAATACCCCTTCACGCTATCCAAAAATTCTATATTGTTTCCAATCAGCAATATGTCATCCACATATAATATTAGAAACGCTATAGAGCTCCCACTCACTTTCTTGTAGATACAAGCTTCTCCGTAAACTTGTACAAACCCAAACGCTTTGATCACCTCATCAAAGCGAAGATTCCAACTGCGAGATGCTTGCACCAGCCCATAAATGGAACGCTGGAGTTTGCAAACTTTGTCAGCATTCTCTGGATCGACAAAACCTTCCGGTTGTATCATATACAACTCTTCCTTAAGAAAACCGTTAAGGAACGTTGTTTTGACATCCATCTGCCAAATTTCATAATCGAAATATGCAGCTATTGCCAACATGATTCGGACGGATTTAAGCATCGCTACGGGTGAGAAAGTCTCATCGTAGTCAATCCCTTGAACTTGTGAAAAACCCTTTGCCACAAGTCGAGCTTTATACACGGTGACATTGCCGTCAGCGTCCGTCTTCCTCTTAAAAATCCATTTATTCTGAATGGCCTTCCGCCTTTCAGGTAATACTTCCAAAGTCCATACTTTGTTTTCATACATGGATCCCATCTCGGATTTCATGGCCTCTAACCATTTGTCGGAATCCAGGCCCACCATCGCTTCTCCATAGCTCGTAGGTTCACTGTTGTCCAACAACATGACCTCCAAGACAGGGTTACCATACCACTCAGGTGCAGTGCGTACCCTTGTCGACCTACGAGGTTCGGTAGTAACTTGATCAGAAGCTTCTTGATCATCATCATTAGCTTCCTCTTCAACCGTTGTAGGCTCCACAAAAACATCTTTCTGTGCTGCGCCACTCTCTGGTTGAAGTAGAGGTTCAATAACCTCATCAAGTTCTACCTTCCTCCCACTCAATTCTTTCGAGAGAAACTCTTTCTCGAGAAAGGACCCGTTCTTAGCGACAAACACTTTGCCCTCGGATCTGAGATAGAAGGTGTACCCAACCGTCTCTTTTGGGTATCCTATGAAGACACATTTGTCCGCTTTGGGTTCGAGCTTTTCTGGCTGAAGCCTTTTGACATAAGCATCGCAACCCCAAACTTTGAGAAAAGACAACTTGGGTTTCTTACCAAACCATAGTTCATACGGTGTTGTCTCAACGGACTTAGATGGAGCCCTATTTAAAGTGAATGCAGCTGTCTCTAACGCATATCCCCAGAACGATAGTGGCAAATCGGCAAGAGACATCATAGAACGCACCATATCTAATAGGGTTCGATTACGACGTTCGGACACACCATTACGTTGTGGTGTTCCAGGTGGCGTCAACTGTGAAACAATTCCACATTTTCTTAAGTGATTGCCAAACTCATAACTCAGATACTCTCCCCCTCGATCAGATCGTAGGAACTTGATCTTCTTGTTACGATGATTCTCAACTTCACTCTGAAATTGCTTGAACTTTTCAAACGTTTCAGACTTATGCTTCATCAAGTAAATATACCCATATCTACTTAAGTCGTCAGTGAAGGTGAGAAAATAACGATATCCACCGCGCGCCGTGACACTCATCGGACCACACACATCAGTATGTATGATTTCCAATAAGTCACTTGCCCGTTCCATTGTTCCTGAAAACGGGGTCCTTGTCATCTTGCCCATGAGGCACGGCTCGCATGTGTCAAGTGATTCAAAATCAAGAGACTCCAAAAGTCCATCAGGATGGAGCTTCCTCATGCGTTTTACGCCGATATGACCCAGACGGCAGTGCCACAAGAAAGTGGTACTATTGTTATCAACTCTACATCTTTTGGCATCAATGTTATGAACATGTGTATCATCACTATCGAGATTCAATAAGAATAAACCCCTTACTTCGGGTGCATGACCATAAAAGATATTACCCATATAAATAGAACAACCTTTATTCTCTGATTTAAATGAGTAACCGTCTCGCATTAAACAAGATCCAGATATAATGTTCATGCTCAACGCAGGCACTAAATAACAATTATTCAGGTTCATAACTAATCCCGATGGTAATCGAAGAGCGAGCGTGCCGACGGCGATCACATCAACCTTGGAACCATTCCCCACGCGCATCGTCACTTCGTCCTTCGCCAGCCTCCGTTTATTCCGTAGTTCCTGTTTAGAGTTGCAAATGTGAGCAACCGAACCGGTATCAAATACCCAGGCACTACAACGAGAGTTGGTAAGGTACACATCAATAACATGTATATCACATATACCTTGCTTGTTGTTGTTGGCCCCCTTCTTGTCTGCCAGATACTTGGGGCAGTTCCGCTTCCAGTGGCCATTCCCCTTGCAATAGAAACACTCAGTCTCTGGCTTGGGCCCAGCCTTGGGTTTCTTCACCGGATGAGCAACTGCCTTGCCACCCTTCTTAGAGTTACCCTTCTTGCCCTTGCCATTCTTCTTGAAACTGGTAGTTTTATTGACCATCAACACTTGATACTCCTTCTGGATGTCTACCTCAGCGACTTTCAGCATTGAAAACAGCTCGGCGATGGATTTGTTCATCCCTTGCATGTTGTACTGCTGCACGAAGCTCTTGTAGCTAGGTGGGAGTGACTGGAGAATTCTGTCAATGATAGCCTCCTCCGGGAACACAAGTCCCAGATCAGCTATGCGGGTATAGTACCTAGACATCTTCAGTAAGTGCTCACTGACAGACGAATTCTCCTCCATCTTGCAAGCAAAGAATTTATCGGTGGTCTCATACCTCTCGATCTTAGCATTCTTTTCAAAGATGAACTTCAACTCCTCGAACATCTCATATGCTCCATGACGTTCAAAACGCCTTTGAAGTCCTCCTTCCAAGCTATACAACATGGCACACTGCACTACTGAGTAGTCATCCGAACGCGTCTGCCAGGCGTTCATAACGTCCACAGAGGCCGGAGCGGGGGGTTCACCTAGCGGTGCACTTAGGACATAAACCTTTTGGGCAGCTGTGAGGATGATCCTCAGATTGCGGAGCCAGTCCACAAAGTTGCTCCCATCATCTTTCAGTTTAGCTTTCTCTAGGAACGCATTAAAATTCAGGGGAGCTACTGCGCGAGCCATCTACAACAAAAGATTTGCAAAGACATCTTAGACTATTGTTCATGATAAGTGAGTTATTACCTAATCAAATTACTTATAACTCCCACTCAAATTGACATCCCTCTGGTCATTCGAGCGTGACATGATCCAGATCCACCAACCCAAGTCCGATCATCACGTGAGATGAGGTGGTGTCAAATTTGAACATCTACATGTTGATCATATCTACTATATGATTCATGCTCGACCTTTCGGTCTTCCGTGTTCCGAGGCCATGTCTGTACATGCTAGGCTCGTCAAGTCTAACCCGAGTGTTCTGCATGTGCAAAACTGGCTTGCACCCGTTGTATGCGAACGTAGAGTCTATCACACCCGATCATCACGTGGTGCTTCGAAACGACGAACCTTCGCAACGGCGCACACTCGGGGGGAACACAATTTTATCTTGAAATTTTAGTGAGGGATCATCTTATAATGCTACCGTCGTCCTAAGCAAAATAAGATGCATAAAAGGATTAACATCACATGCAAATCATAAGTGACATGATATGGCCATCAACTCGTGCTTTTGATCTCCATCTCCAAAGCACCGGCATGATCTCCATCATCACCGGCGTAACACCATGATCCCATCATCATGATCTCCATCATCGTGTCGCCATCGGGGTTGTCGCGCGCCCACCATGCTCTTACTACTATTGCTACCGTTTAGCGATAAAGTAAAGCATTACATAGCGCTTAATGATTGACACGCAGGTCATACAAAAATTAAAGACAACCCTATGGCTCCTGCCGGTTGCCGTATACATCGACATGCAAGTCGATATTAACTATTACAACATGATCATCTCATACATCAAATATATCTCATCATGTCATTGGCCATATCATATCACATACATACCCTGCAAAAACAAGTTAGACGTCCTCTAATTTGTTGTTGCATGTTTTACGTGGCTGCTATGGGTATCTAGCAAGAACGCTTCTTACCTACGCAAAGCCACAACGGTGATATTTAAGTTGCTATTTAACCTTCTACAAGGACCGCCTTTGTCTATTCCGATTCAACTAAGATAGGAGAGACAGACACCCGCCAGCCATCTTATGCAACAAAAGTCACATGTCTGTCGATGGAACCGGTCTCATGTACGTGGACATGTAAAGTTGGTCCGGGCCGCTTCATCCCATAATACCGCTGAATCAAGAAAGACCAAGGAGGGAAGCAATCTAAACATCAACGCCCACAAACCCTTTTGTGTTCTACTCGTGAAAGCATCTACGCAAGATCCTAGCTCATGATGCCACTGTTGGGGAACGTTGCATGGGAAACAAAAAAATTTCCTACGCTCACCAAGATCAATCTAGGAGATGCATCTACGAGGGGAGAGTTGGATCCACATACCCTTGTAGATCGCTAAGCGGAAGCGTTCAAGAACGCGGTTGATGGAGTCGTACTCGCCGCGATTCAGATCGCTGAAGATCCTAGCACCGAAGCAACGGTGCCTCCGCGTTCTTCACACGTACAGCTCAGGGACGTCTCCTCCTTCTTGATCCAGCAAGGGGGAAGGAGAGGTTGATGGAGAATCCAGCAGCACGACGGCGTGGTGGAGATGGTGGTGGAGGATTCCAGCAGGGCTTCGCCAAGCACTGCGGGAAGGATGAAGATCTCTACGGTGGAGGGAGGGCAGCGCCGAGGCACGAACGTGTGTGGCTGCCCTCCCTCTGCCTCTCTTTATATAGGGGGAGTAGAGGGGAGGGGGCGCCCTAGGGTTTACCCCTAGGGGCGGCGGCCAAGTGGAGATGGGGGGGCGGCGGCCAGGGCTGCGGCCAGGGTTAGGGTTCCCCCCCCCCCCCCAGGCGCCTTGCCCCCCAAGACTAGGGGTGCGGCAGCCCTAGGGGGGGCCCAGCCCCTTGGCGCAGGTGGTGAGGGCCCTAGGGGGGCGCACAGCCCTATGAGGGCTGTTGCGTCTCCCACTTGTGGCCCATGAGGCCCGCAACACTTGCCGGGACCCCCGAAACCCCTTTCGGTCATCCGACGACTCCCCGATACTCCCCGGAACACTTCCGGACTCCGATCACTCTCATCCTATATATCAATCTTCGTCCCCGGACCATTCCGGAGACCCTCGTCACGTCCGGGATCTCATCCGGGACTCCGAACAACCTTCGGTAACCATGCACTGTTCTCACTAACAACCCTAGCGTCACCGAACCTTAAGTGTGTAGACCCTGCGGGTTCGGAAACTATGTAGACATGACCGAGACACTCCCAGGTCAATAACCAATAGCGGGATCTGGATACCCATATTGGTTCCCACACGTTCCTCGATGATCTCATCAGATGAACCACGATGTCAAGGATTCAGGCAATCCCGTATACAGTTCCCTTTGTCTCGTCGGTATGTTACTTGCCCGAGATTCGATCGTCGGTATCTCTATACCTAGTTCAATCTCGTTACCGGCAAGTCTCTTTACTCGTTACCGTAATACATAATCCCGTGACTAACTACTTAGTCACTTTGAGCTCATTGAGATGACGTATTACCGAGTGGGCCCGGAGATACCTCTCCGTCACACGGAGTGACAAATCCCAGTCTCGATCCATGTCAACTCAACAGACACCTTCGGAGATACCTGTAGAGTACCTTTGTAGTCACCCAGTTACGTTGCGACATTTGGCACACACAAAGCACTCTTACGGTGTCAGTGAGTTACACGATCTCATGGTCATAGGAAGTTATACTTGACATGCAGAAAACTATAGCGATAACTGATACGATCAAAAGCTATGTTTAACGTTTGGGTCTCGTCCATCACATCATTCTCCTAATGATGTGATCCCGTTATCAAATGACAACTCATGTCTATGACCTGGAAACCGCGGTCATCTTTGATCAACGAGCTAGTCCTGAAGAGGCTTACTAGGGACACAAAGTTTGTCTATTTATCCACACATGTATTTGAGTTTCCAATCAATACAGTTATAACATGGATAATAAACGATTATCATGAACAAGGAAATATAATAATAACTCTTTTATTATTGCCTCTAGGGCATATTTCCAACATTTCGCACTCCTCCCACGTAAGAGTGTAGACTCTTGCTTACATAAAAATGGAGCAAGTGGACGGCACTGTAGCACATCATATCACTCAAACTAGCCCGCCTAACGTGCGGGAAAGCACCGCCCTCATCATTTTGTTCTGGATTTCTATCAATCGATCGCACGAAAATGTTACGCTTTGCTAGTTCAAAAGGAAAAGGCGGCACACTTACAACTCGTACGCGTCGCGTTCACGTCGCACCCCCAACAGTCCGGCTCGCACGCCGCTCACCAGAGGGGGCACGCGTTGTCTTGCATTTTCACTGACATGTGGGACTGCAATTGAATAAACCGTCGATAGCCGAAATCTAATCGCTCGGCGGGCGTCGGCTGAGAGGAGAGAGAGGGAGGGAGAAGAGATCACCCGCCCGCCGTGCACGGACTCCAAGAAATAAGTGGTTACAATGTGAGATGGGCCATGCAGGAGTCTGCACCGCTTCGAAGTAGATGAGTCAACTTTGTACTACTAACTTTGAAGCGGAGGGAGTACAAATCCAAGGTGGGCTAGTTTGCCCTAGTGGGTTTTAGTGATATGACGTGGTACAATGTTGTCCAGTTTTCATGAAAAAGCGGAATTCAACGAAGTCGTGATGGTTCTGTTGGAAATATGAGCAAATTTCTATGATATTTAATCCGAATAAACAGGAAATAAATCATGACAGCAGTAACACAGATTGTACTAAGCATGCTAACTAGCATAGCAGATGAACCGATCAAATCTAGGGCACATACTAAAAGCATGAATTCTACCACAACCTCGAACAAGAAGGACAGAATCACATACGATGCAACGGGAGCAGCACCGCCGGCGTTCATGTTGTCGCCCATGTCGTTGAGGAAGAGGTAGAATTCATGCTTTTAGTATGTGCCCTAGATTTGATCAGTTCATCTTCTATGCTAGTTAGCATGCTTAGTACTCCCTCCGTCCGGAAATACTTGTCATCAAAATGAATAAAAGGGGATGTATCTAGATGTACTTTAGTTCTAAATACATCCACTTTTATCTATTTTGATGACAACTATTTTCGGACGGAGGGAGTACAATCTGTGTTACTTCTGTCATGATTTATTTCATGTTTATTTGGATTAAATATCATAGTAATTTGCTCATATTTCCAACAATCCAAAAACCTGATCGCCCCTCTCCCGTACAGGATCACAAGAGGTGGGGTTTCGGAGGCCTGCTGTCCCTTCTCGCGGTGCACGCCGGAAGGAGGGATGGAGAAGACTTGCGTGGCGGCGCAATGATTTGGAACGGTGGTGAGAAACCATATGTTGTGGCGGCCGCTAGGGTAGACGTCTGCCTGACTATATAATGCGGGCCGGGTAGGTCATGGAGAAAACCCCACGTCCAAGTACCAGCCCCACGATCCAAAAGGATAGGAAATGGTTGAGCAATTAATGCGTTCGTTAATTACGATTTATTAATTATTCCCGAGCAGCAAAAATATAGACAACGTGCATAGCTCTGTCCTTGGCTCGGCTCATTCCTGCAACCCGCGGCACGTCGTGACGAGGCGTGGCGAGCGAGGAGGAGCGCGCGTTTAGGTCTCATCTTCTCATGCTCATACAAGTGGTAGAAGAGCTAACCTTATAAGGAGGTGCAACTCTCTCTCAACTTTCGTGGTGGGACTAAACTTTAGTGCCACTCACTCCACTCACATGTGTGCATGAATGGGCCAAGAGAATTTCAGAATTTTAGTTGGCCTTTGGGCCAAAGGCCAACTAGCGAGGTGGGCCATGCGAGAGTCCGCACCGCTTCCAAGTAGATGAGTCAACTTTGTACTGCTAACTTTGAAACAGAGGGAGTACAAATCCTAGATAGGCTAGTTTGGCCTAGTGGGTTTTAGTGATATGACGTGGCACAGTGCCGTCCAGTTTTCATGAAGAAGCGGAATTCGACGAAGTCATGATGGTTCCACAAAGTTACTCTACCCGCAGTACTGCTACCACAGGCGAAGACTGGACGGCACTGTACCACGTCATATCACTAAAACCCACTAGGCCAAACTAGCCCGCCTAGGATTTGCACTCCCTCCGTTTCAAAGTTAGTAGTACAAAGTTGACTTTTGAAAGTACTATAGCTCACACAGTAGCTAGCCTACTAACACAAAGAATCATCAAATAAGCCCTGCTGATATGATAAACCGTTCAATCTTACATCTAAGCATGCCATATATTACATCAAAAGCTAGTGAGGATACATCTGCTTCCATAACTCGGAGAGGGTTTGCATGATTCACTATCAAACAAAAGTAGCAAGTACCGCCCACACAAGACAGTGCACTAGCCCTAAGATGGTTTGATAACATGCACTGTTCTGGTAATTAAACATAGGACAATGCAAACTACCCTGAAGCATTAGCGCGACCAACTATTTCTTGTCATCGATCTCTCGGGCAATGACCACAGCACGGACAGCGGCATGGGAATCCATCTCTGGGGCGATGTCCACAGGAATGACCATGATATCGAAATCGATCTCTGGGCCGATGTCCACAGCATGGACAGCGGCATCGGAATCGATCTCTGGGGCAATGCCAACAGGACGGACCGCGACATCGAAAATGATCTCTAGGGCGTTGTCCACAGGACGGCCCGTGACATCGAAATCATCAAGGACATCCACCGGCACCTGCACAACCCTAACATATTAGCAAGCACATTGCAAATAATCAAAAACCACAACTTTCGGTAATAAGCTATTATTTTTTACCTTGTGCAGCTCACCAGGGGATCCCATCCCTCCGGGGGCCATCTCCTTGTCCTCGATGGGGGCCATCACCTTGCCAGGGGAATACTGCTTCTCAACGGCGACTATCTCCTCAAACTCGGCCTTGAGCCTCGCATAGGTGGCCATCAGAGTTTCTGGGGTAGGCACGGTGGGGCCCTTGCTGTTCTTCCAACTTTCTTTGAGGAGTTCATCCGCCAACGTCGTCAACTCTTTGGCCAGTGCTTGTTTCTTGGAGTTATTCGTCTCCATGGGTTGGCCCACCAACGTGGTCAACTCGTTGGTTGGTGCTCGCTTCCTGGAGATCGCTGTCTCCAGTGGGTTGCCCGCCGGCAACTCTTTGCCTAGTGCTCCAGGATCCATCAATGAACTGACAAACAAAAAGCAATCAAAAGGAAACCACAATCGCAATGAAAACGGGAAAAGAATAGGCTGTGAGAATCGGTCGGTGCTTCGCAAAAAGAAGATTCCTGGAATGAAAATATAGCAGCATCACTGAGCCCACCTTTCCTTCGTTGGTACAGAAGAAAAATGGCAGAAGTGAGTAGCCTGGAGTGAGGTTTTCTTCAAGAAAGGGGAGAAAGGGCTTCAACGAGCGTTCCAGTGAAATGATGGTTGCTTCGTCCCGTCCCACTTCGAGGCCACTTTAGCACTGCTGGTAAAGGTGTGGGTATTGTGATATGACGGGTCATGACGGCCGCACCAGGGTGACCGGGGAGTTTCGACTGTAGCACCTCGCTGTGATTTGGTGGATGGCACGCGGGCCTGGATGCTTTGATGTCCTGCATGTAGATAGAGCGGCTAGTCATATAGGAGTGGTCAATATTGTGCACCGCGACCAAGGCGGAGAGGAAAACGAGAGAACTACATAATTAATGCATGAGTTTAATTAGGGTAGTTTTGTAAAGTACGAGATACATTTGTCCAATCGCAAAATGCCTTGGTTGATGAGATTTGAGATTTGAGCCCTATAAACCGGAAGGGAGATTTGAGATTTGAGATACTGCATGCGGTATAGTCACTTGTTGGAATCTCTAGAAAGACTTATACCGCATGATTCTTTGCTTCTTCTTACTACTACGTACTACTTCGCCGACATGTGGGATAGCCAGCAGCATCCGGGTCGACGTAATATGTGTTATGCACCAGATTAGAGTGCGGAACGGAAGGGGGGCATCACCCCGGTCGTACCGCCTAGCCTTGTTTGGATACTCTAACTCAGTTAAAGGTTAGAGTTAGATTTTTTGGGGGTTAGTTGACTTCAAACTAACCCAAACTAACTCTAACACATGGATCCAAAAAGTAACCCAAACTAACACTCCTATTTGGATATTTTTGGGTTAGTTGAGTTCAAACTAACCCAAACTAACTCTAACACATGGATCCAAATAGTAATGCGCCATCAAATCGCATAGTTCGACCTTTCCAGCAGTAAGTAAGTTGAATCCGCTACTCCCTCACCCTCCTCGCCTCTCCATCAAACCGCCTACGCGAAAACTGCCGTGCTACTACCCGAGAAAAGCCCCGCCCTCAACTTTTAACTACGCGAAAATAATTCGATCTTGTTCGTTCTATATAAATACTAGTACTGTATGTTTATTCACCTGTGGGGTTGTTCAATGAATGGAGGGCTGGGGAGCACAAGTGAACAATAATACTACTAGTAGTAAGTAGGAGTCGTACATGTAGTCACCTTAAATAGAGAGTTTCTTTTCTTTAATGCCACGTACACAAATTGAAACGCTTGTTGTGGAGAGAAAAAGATAATCACTCCGCTATATATGTACGCAAGAGCCTGAGCGCTTGCTTTACTAGCGTTGCTCCCTTCATTCTCTCATCCTCTTCACATCTAAACAAGACAGCGGTAGCGACATTTTCTCTCTGCTCACCGACGGTCATAGATCCGGCCAGATCCCTTTGGCCGGTGTGTGTAGAGGACTAAAAGGTGCATCGTTCATGCGGTCATTGCCGGCGAGGGAGGAAACCCACAGCTGCCGGAGGGGCCCGATCCTCTGCCCGTGTTGTTCTCTCCGACACAGCGCCGGCTCGGGAGGTCCTCCGACCCTTCTTCCTCCCTGCCGTATTGTCCGCAGATCCGATCTGCCGCCGCCGACATCCCGACGACCCTTAGGTATAAGTTCTTTGAAAGCGGCCTTGCTCTACTGCCCCAGCTCCCCACGTGTCTGCATGTGCATCTTTTTCTACTCCCATCAGCTCTTCCAAAGCCACCTAAATTTTTAGTATTATTAGAGGTAAAACTACTTCATGCATTCGAATCTACGGCTTTGTTCAAACAACGAAGAAAGGGGGGAAGTTGTAGTATGAATCTAGGACTTGATTCAAAGAGGAAATAACATGGTGAAAGTAGTAGAGACCGGATACCCAACTGGTCTCTTGGTTGAAAAGGGAAATAATGGGAAAACGCAGTACAAACTGGATAAGGAACAGATCTATTATTGGTTGAAAAAAGGATAGAAAGTGGCGGCTGGTGGACAAGTCAACAGAGTAAAAGGTCTTAGGATTAGATTTGCTGCCCTCACATAGTAAAAGGTCTCCGGGATTAGAATTGATGTCCTCACATAGTAAAAGGTCTCGGGATTAGATTTGCTGCCCTCACATAGTAAAAGGTCTAAAGGATTAGGTTTGCTGCCCTCACATAGTAAAAGGTCTCCAGGATTAGATTTGCTGCCCTCACATAGTACAAGGTCTCCAGGATTAGGTTTGCTGCCCTCAGATAGTAAAAGGTCTCCAGGATTAGATTTGCTGCCCTCACATATTACAAGGTCTCTAGGATTAGGTTTGCTGCCCTCACATAGTAAAAGGTCTCCAGGATTAGATTTGCTGCCCTCACATAGCATGAACAAACTCGGCATCACCACTTTATGCCTCCTTGTAGGTACATTGTGCTGATGCGTCCACTATCGCATGTCCTTATACCAACCTTTTGCTATTGTTAATGAAAGGGCGCATGTAAAATGAAGCAATCACACTGTTACCTTAGGGACATGTCTAACCAGTGTTATTGTTAATATAATGCCTCCAGTGATAAGATGCAATTAAACTGTGTTACAAATGGCACTCATGATGTTTTCCCCAGTATGATAACTAAGTTGCTCCTTTACGCTGTTGAGTGTCCTGGTGTCCCCACGGTCCCATGCCCTTAAACCAACTCTTTAGCTACTGATGATTTATTGTATCTGGTAAACAAGCAATGCCACCATTAAAGTAATCCCATATTTGAGGAATCCCATTGTTGATCGTAATTCTTCTCGTAACATGAAACATTGCTGACATTTTAAAATTTCTACTGTCCTTGCGTGATTGCCATGAACATAATTAAGATGCTTCTTTTCATTTCGTATATGTTTCGTATATTCTTATTGACCAGCAACTGTTTACTTTCTATCTTTTTTTGCAGATAGGGATATCCATTGTTGGGGAACGTAGCAGAATTCAAAAAAATTCCTACGCTTCACCAAGATCAATCTAAGGAGTCATCTAGCAACGAGCATAATGGAATGCATCTACATACCCTATGTAGATCGCGTGCAGAAGCGTTCGAAGGAACGTGGATGAAGTAGTCGTACTCTTCGCGTTCTTCGTCCCCGATGATCCCAGCGCCGAACGGACGGCACCTCCGCGTTCAACACACGTACGGTACAGCAACGTCTCCTCCTTCTTGATCCAGCAAGGGCGGAGGAGAGGTCGTCGGAGATCCAGCAGCACGACGGCGTGGTGGTGGATGCAACAGGAAAACCTGCAGGGCTTCGCCAGCGCCCTACGGAGGAGTAGGAAGTGTGACGGGAGGGGGGAGAGGCGCCAGAGGCTTGGGGTGCGGCTGCCCTCTCCCCCCCCCCACTATATATAGGAGCCAGGGGGCGTCGGCCCTGGGAGATCAAATCTCCAGGGGGGGCGGCGGCCAAGGGGGGAAACTTGCCCCCCAAGGCATAGGGGGCGCCCCCTCCCCCTAGGGTTTCAACCCTAGGCGCATGGAGGAGGGCCCATATGGGTGCGCCAGCCCACCAGGGGCTGGCCCCCTTCCCCTTGCGGCCTAGGGGACCCACCGGGATGGGTGGCCCCACCCGGTGGACCCCCGGGACCCCTCCGATGGTCCCGGGACACTCCCGGTGACCACCGGAGTTCACCCGATGGCCGAAACTGGACTTCCTATATATCATTCTTTACCTCCGGACCATTCCGGAACTCCTCGTGACGTCCGGGATATTATCCGGGACTCCGAACAACATTCGGGTTTCCATGTGCATGTATCTCTACAACCCTAGCGTCACCGAACCTTAAGTGTGTAGACCCTACGGGTTCGGGAGACACGCAGATATGACCAAGACGACTCTTCGTTCAATAACTAACAGCGGGATCTGGATACCCATGTTGGTTCCCACGTGTTTCTCGATGATCTCATCGGATGAACCACTGTGTCAAGGATTCACTCAATCCCGTATGTTATTCCCTTTGTCTATCGGTACGGTACTTGCCCGAGATTCGATCGTCGGTATGCCCGATACCTTGTTCAATCTCGTCATGGCAAGTCTCTTTACTCGTTCCGTAATCCATCATCCCGTGACTAACTCCTTAGTCACCTTGAGCTCATTGTGATGATGTCTTACCGAGAGGGCCCAGAGGTACCTCTCCGTCATACGGAGTGACAACATCCCAGTCTCGGTTCGTACCAACTCAACAGACACTTTCGGAGATACCCGATGCGCACCTTTATAGACACCCAGTTACGTTGTGACGTTTGGCACACCCAAAGTATTCCTACGGCATCCGGGAGTTGCACAACCTCATGGTCTAAGGAATAAATACTTGACACCGGAAAAGCTTATGCATAACGAACTATACGATCTCGTGCTAGGCTCAGGATTGGGTCTTGTCCATCACATCATTCTCCTAATGATGTGATCCCGTTATCACCGGCATCCTATGTCCATGGTCAGGAAACCGTGACCATCTGTTGATCAACGAGCTAGTAACTAGAGGCTTACCAGGGACATATTGTGGTCTATATATTCACACATGTATCGCTGTTTCCGTACAATACAATTCAAGCATGAATAACAGACAATTATCATGAACAAGGAAATATAATAATACTTTTATTATTGCCTCTAGGGCATATTTCCAATAGTCTCCCACTTGCACTAGAGTCAATAATCTAGTTACATTGTGATGAATCGAACACCCATAGAGTTCTGGTGTTGATCATGTTTTGCCCGTGGAAGAGGTTTAGTCAACGGGTCTGCAACATTCAGATCCGTATGCACTTTACAAATATCTATGTCTCCATCTTGAACATAATTCCGGATGGAGTTGAAACGGCGCTTGATGTCCTTGGTCTTCTTGTGAAACCTGAGCTCCTTGGTAATGGCAATAGCTCCAGTGTTGTCATAGAAGAGAGTCATCAGGCTTGACGCGCTTGGAATGACTCCTAGGTCGGTGATGAACTCCTTCATCCAGACTCCTTCTTGCGCTGCTTCACAAGCAGCTATGTACTCCGCTTCACATGTAGAATGCGCCACGACGCTCTGCTTGCAACTGCACCAGCTGACTGCTCCACCATTCAAAATATACACGTATCCGGTTTGTGACTTAGAGTCATCCAGATCTGTGTCGAAGCTAGCATCGACGTATCCCTTTACGACGAGCTCTTCGTCACCTCCATAGACGAGAAATATATCCTTAGTCCTTTTCAGGTACTTCAGGATGTTCTTGACCGTTGTCCAGTGTTCCATACCGGGATCACTTTGGTACCTCCCTACCAAACTTATGGCAAGGTTCACATCAGGTCTGGTACACAGCATGGCATACATGATAGAACCTATGGCCGAGGCATAGGGAATGACACTCATCTTTTCTCTATCTTCTGCCGTGGTCGGGGACTGAGCCTTGCTCAATCTCATACCTTGCAAAACAGGCAAGAACCCCTTCTTGGACTGATCCATATTGAACTTCTTCAATATCTTGTCAAGGTGTGTACTTTGTGAAAGACCAATGAGGCGTCTTGATCTATCTCTATAGATTTTGATGCCTAATATATAAGCAGCTTCTCCAAGGTCCTTCATTGAAAAACTCTTATTCAAGTAGGCCTTTACACTTTCCAAGAATTCTATATCATTTCCCATCAGCAATATGTCATCCACATATAATATGAGAAATGCTACAGAGCTCCCACTCACTTTCTTGTAGATACAGGCTTCTCCCCAAGTCTGTATAAAGCCAAACGCTTTGATCACATCATTAAAGCAAATATTCCAACTCCGAGATGCTTGCACCAGCCCGTAGATCGAGCGCTGGAGCTTGCATACCTTGTTAGCATTTTCTGGATCGACAAAACCTTCCGGCTGCATCATATACAGCTCTTCCTTGAGGAAGCCATTAAGGAATGTCGTTTTGACGTCCATTTGCCATATCTCATAATCATAGAATGCGGCAATTGCTAACATGATTCGGACGGACTTTAGCATCGCTACAGGAGAGAAAGTCTCGTCGTAGTCAATCCCTTGAACTTGTCGATAACCCTTAGCGACAAGCCGAGCCTTATAGATGGTCACATTACCATCTGCGTCTGTCTTCTTCTTAAATATCCATTTGTTTTCTATGGCGTGCCTATCATCAGGCAAGTCCACCAAAGTCCATACTTTATTTTCATACATGGATTCTATCTCGGATTTCATGGCTCCAAGCCATTTATTGGAATCTGGGCCCGCCATCGCTTCTTCATAGTTCGAAGGTTCACCATTGTCTAACAACATGATTTCCATGACAGGGTTGCCGTACCACTCTGGTGCGGAACGTGCCCTTGTGGACCTTCGAAGTTCAATAGCAACTTGATATGTTTCATGATCATCATCATTAACTTCCTCCCTTGTCGGTGCAGGCACCTCAGGAACAATTTCCTGCGCTACGCTACTTTCCGGCTCAGGAGGGGTGACTGTCACCTCATCAAGTTATACTTTCCTCCCACTCACTTCTTTCGAGAGAAACTCTTTCTCCAGAAAGGATCCATTCTTGGCAACAAAGACTTTGCCTTCGGATCTGTGGTAGAAGGTGTACCCAATCGTTTCCTTTGGGTATCCTATGAAAACGCATTTTTCCGATTTGGGTTCGAGCTTCTCAGGTTGAAGTTTCTTGACATAAGCATCGCAACCCCAAACTTTCAGAAACGACAACTTAGGTTTCTTGCCAAACCAAAGTTCATATGGTGTCGTCTCAACGGATTTCGACGGAGCCCTATTTAAAGTGAATGCGGCAGTCTCTAAAGCATAACCCCAAAAAGATAGCGGTAAGTCAGTGAGAGACATCATAGATCGCACCATGTCCGACAGAGTACGATTTCGACGTTCGGACACACCGTTACGCTGAGGTGTTCCTGGCGGTGTCAATTGTGAAACAATTCCACAGTTCCTAAGGTGCGTGCCAAATTCATGACTCAAATATTCACCCCCACGATCCGATCGCAAGAACTTTATTTTTCTGTCACGTTGATTCTCAACCTCATTCTGAAATTCCTTGAACTTTTCAAAGGTCTCAGACTTGTGCTTCATCAAGTAGATATACCCATATCTACTCAAGTCATCTGTGAGGGTGAGAACATAACGATAGCCTCCGCGAGCCTCAACACTCATTGGACCGCACACATCGGTATGTATGATTTCCAATAAGTTGGTTGCTCGCTCCATTGTTCCGGAGAACGGAGTCTTGGTCATCTTGCCCATGAGGCATGGTTCGCACGTGTAAAATGATTCATAATCAAGAGACTCCAGAAGTCCATCAGCATGAAGCTTCTTCATACGTTTGACACCAATATGACCAAGGCGGCAATGCCACAAGTATGTGGGACTATCATTGTCAACTTTACATCTTTTGGCATTCACACTATGAACATGTGTATCATCACGATCAAGATTCATCAAAAATAAACCATTGACCAGTGGGGCATGACCATAGAACATATCTCTCAAATAAATAGAACAACCATTATTCTCGGATTTAAATGAGTAGCCATCTCGCATCAAACGAGATCCAGATACAATGTTCATGCTCAAAGCTGGTACTAAATAACAATTATTAAGGTTTAAAACTAATCCCGAGGGTAGATGTAGAGGCAGCGTGCCGACGGCAATCACATCGACCTTGGAACCATTCCCGACGCGCATCGTCACCTCGTCCTTCGCCAGTCTCCGCTTATTCCGCAACTCCTGCTTAGAGTTACAAATATGAGCAACTACACCGGTATCAAATACCCAGGAGCTACTACGAGCGCTGGTAAGGTACACATCAATAACATGTATATCACATATACCTTTGACGTTGCCGGCCTTCTTGTCTGCTAAGTACTTGGGGCAGTTCCGCTTCCAGTGACCCGTTCCCTTGCATTAAAAGCACTCAGTCTCAGGCTTGGGTCCATACTTTGGCTTCTTCCCGGCAACTGCTTTACCGGGCGCGGCAACTCCCTTGCCGTCCTTCTTGAAGTTCTTCTTACCCTTGCCCTTCTTGAACTTAGTGGTTTTATTGACCATCAACACTTGATGCTCTTTCTTGATCTCCACCTCCGCTGATTTCAGCATTGAATACACCTCGGGAATGGACTTCTCCATCCCCTGCATATTGAAGTTCAACACGAAGCTCTTGTAGCTTGGTGGGAGCGACTGGAGGATTCTGTCAACGACCGCTTCATCTGGGAGATTCATTCCCAACTGAGACAAGCGGTTGTGCAACCCAGAAATCTTGAGGATGTGCTCACTGATAGAACTGTTTTCCTCCATCTTACAGCTGTAGAATGCATTGGAGACATCATATCTCTCAACTCGGGCATGAGCCTGGAAAACCATTTTCAGCTCTTGGAACATCTCATATGCCCCGTGGTGCTCAAAACGCTTTTGGAGCCCCGATTCTAAGCTGTAGAGCATGCCGCACTGAACCAGGGAGTAATCATCACAACGCGACTGTCAAGCGTTCATAACATCTTGGTTTGCCGGGGCGGGAGCGTCACCTAGCGGTGCTTCTAGAACATAAGTTTTCTTGGCAGCTATGAGGATGATCCTCAGGTTACGGACCCAGTCCGTATAGTTGCTACCATCGTCTTTCAGCTTGGATTTCTCTAGGAACGCGTTGAAGTTGAGGGTGACATGAGCGTGGACCATTTGATCTACAAGACATATTGTAAAGAATTTAGACTAAGTTCATGATAATTAAGTTCATCTTAATCAAATTTTAATGAACTCCCACTCAGATTGACATCTCTCTAGTCATCTAAGTGATACATGATCCGAATCGACTAGCCCGTGTCCGATCATCACGTGAGACGGACTAGTTATCGACGGTGAACATCTTCATGTTGATCGTATCTTCTATACGACTCATGTTCGACCTTTCGGTATTCCGTGTTCCGAGGCCATGTCTGTACATGCTAGGCTCGTCAAGTGAACCCTAAGTGTATTGCTTGTGTAAATCTGGCTTACACCCGTTGTATGCGAACGTTAGAACCTATCACACCCGATCATCACGTGGTGCTTCAGAACAACGATCCTTAGCAACGGTGCACAGTTAGGGGGAACACAATTCTTGAAATTTTAGTGAGAGATCATCTTATTTACTACCGTCATTCTAAGTAAACAAGATGCATAAACATGATAAACATCACATGCAATCAATTAAAGTGACATGATATGGCCAATATCATCTTGCTCCTTCGATCTCCATCTTCGGGGCACCATGATCATCTTTGTCACCGGCTTGACATCATGATCTCCATCATCGTGTCTTCATGAAGTCGTCACGCCAACTATTACTTCTACTACTATGGCTAACGTTTAGCAATGAAGTAAAGTAATTACATGGCGTTATTCAGTGACACGCAGGTCATACAATAATTAAGACAACTCCTATGGCTCCTGCCGGTTGTCAATTTCATCGACACGCAAGTCGTGATTCCCTATTACAAGAACATGATCAATCTCATACATCACATATATCATTCATCACATCTTCTTGGCCATACCACATCACATAGCACATGCTGCAAGAACAAGTTAGACGACCTCTAATTGTTGTTGCAAGTTTTACGTGGCTTCTATAGGTTTTCTAGCAAGAACGTTTCTTACCTACGCCAAAACCACAACATGATTTGTCAGTTTCTATTTACCCTTCATAAGGACCCTGTTCATCGAATCCGATCCGACTAAAGTGGGAGAGACAGACACCCGCCAGCCACCTTATGCATCTAGTGCATGTCTGTCGGTGGAACCAGTCTCACGTAAGCGTACGTGTAAGGTCGGTCCGGGCCGCTTCATCCCACGATGCCACCGAATCAAGCTTGAACTAGTAACGGCAAGAAAATTGAGCAAACTCAACGCCCACAACTTGTTTGTGTTCTACTCGTGCAAGATGCTACGCAAAGACCTAGCTCAGATGCCACTGTTGGGGAACGTAGCACAATTCAAAAAAATTCCTACGCTTCACCAAGATCAATCTAAGGAATCATCTAGCAACGAGCATAATGGAGTGCATCTACATACCCTTTGTAGATCGCGTGCGGAAGCGTTCGAAGGAACATGGATGAAGTAGTCGTACTCTTCGCGTTCTTCGTCACTGATGATCCCAGCGCCGAACGGATGGCACCTCCGCGTTCAACACACGTACGGTACAGCAACGTCTCCTCCTTCTTGATCCAGCAAGGGCGGAGGAGAGGTCGTCGGAGATCTAGCAGCACGACGGCGTGGTGGTGGATGCAACAGGAAAACCTGCAGGGCTTCGCCAGCGCCCTGCGGAGGAGTAGGAAGTGTGACGGGAGGGGGGAGAGGCGCCAGAGGCTTGGGGTGCGGCTGCCCTCTCCCCCCCCCCCCCACTATATATAGGGGCCAGGGGGACGCCGGCCCTGGGAGACCAGATCTCCAGGGGGGGCGGCGGCCAAGGGGGGAAACTTGCCCCCCAAGACATAGGGGGCGCCCCCTCCCCCTAGGGTTTCAACCCTAGGCGCATGGAGGGGGGCCCATATGGGTGCGCCAACCCACCAGGGGCTGGCCCCCTTCCCCATGCGGCCTAGGGGACCCACCGGGATGGGTGGCCCCACCCGGTGGACCCCCGGGACCCCTCTGGTGGTCCCGGGACACTCCCGGTGACCCCCGGAGTTCACCCGATGGCCGAAACAGAACTTCCTATATATCATTCTTTACCTCCGTACCATTCCGGAACTCCTCGTGACGTCCGGGATCTCATCCGGGACTCCGAACGACATTCGGGTTTCCATGTGCATGTATCTCTACAACCCTAGCGTCACCGAACCTTAAGTGTGTAGACCCTACGGGTTCGGGAGACACGCAGACATGACCGAGACGACTCTCCGGTCAATAATCAACAGCGGGATCTGGATATCCATGTTGGTTCCCACGTGTTCCTCGATGATCTCATCGGATGAACCACTGTGTCAAGGATTCACTCAGTCCCTTATGTTATTCCCCTTGTCTATCGGTACGGTACTTGCCCGAGATTCGATCGTCGGTATGCCCGATACCTTGTTCAATCTCGTCATGGCAAGTCTCTTTATTCGTTTCGTAATCCATCATCCCGTGACTAACTCCTTAGTCACCTTGAGCTCATTGTGATGATGTCTTACGGAGAGGGCCCAGAGATACCTCTCCGTCATACGGAGTGACAACATCCCAGTCTCGGTTCGTACCAACTCAACAGACACTTTCGGAGATACCCGATGCGCACATTTATAGCCACCCAGTTACGTTGTGACGTTTGGCACACCCAAAGTATTCCTACGGCATCCGGGAGTTGCACAACCTCATGGTCTAAGGAATAAATACTTGACACCGGAAAAGCTTATGCATTACGAACTATACGATCTCGTGCTAGGCTCAGGATTGGGTCTTGTCCATCACATCATTCTCCTAATGATGTGATCCCGTTATCACCAACATCCTATGTCCATGGTCAGGAAACCGTGACCATCTGTTGATCAACGAGCTAGTAACTAGAGGCTTACCAGGGACACATTGTGGTCTATATATTCACACATGTATCGTCCGTACAATACAATTCAAGCATGAATAACAGACAATTATCATGAACAAGGAAATATAATAATACTTTTATTATTGCCTCTAGGGCATATTTCCAACATCCATTTCACCTTGTTGCTATTGTGATCTTTTGGTGAATTGCACAAAACACTTTTTTGGAATGAGTGTCTTGTGCAGTTCAACTAAAATGTCATGTGGGCAACATCTCTCAATTTTGGTGGAACTGCACAAAATGGTGATTGGAGTTTCCGAAATCTCCGTCAAATTCTGCTGGTAATCTCGTGCAACATTTTATTAGTCTTTGCAAGATCACTGTCACCACAATGGCACTTTATTTTAGTGGAACTGCACAAAAGGATAAGCAAATTATTGTTGCACCTTACATGAGCAGGACAACCAACCTTAATGTTGCTATATTTTTGTGTAACTAATAAAGAAGAACCTGCCATCTCACAAGAGCAAGTACTTCTTGCTAGATCAATGATGCAATCTTTGCTTCATTTCAGGTGAACTGCCGAAAAAGGCGCATGAATTGAATCATTTATCTGTAGGTTGGCCTAATCCGAGTGGATTTACAGGTTCACCACATCGAGTCGTGGCGGCATAGGGCCCCTCACACCGGTCAGTACTGTCCTTTATCAACATGATTGTGCTTTGTCATATTGTGCTAATGTTCTATTTTTTAATTAAAGCTATTCTATCGCAATCTTTTCTCGTTTCGGAAATAAAGTTTGCTTCAACTAGTGCCACTATTATAGTAATCATGCTCTTTCTTATTTGTGCAAATAGGAATACTCAATTACAGATGTTGTGATGGACAAGAGCATTCGCCAAGTTCTTGGGTTGTATGACACGGCTAGCCAAGATGGATTTAATCCTGATATTCACTTTATCAAAAGGCTCTAATGGGTTGGTTCTGAATCTTGCAAGATGGGAATGAATGAGATGTGTAGGAATCTTATTTGTACTTATTATTTGGATCTTATTTGTTGGTTCTAAATCTTGCAAGCTGGGAATCAATGAGATGTGTAGGCATCTTTGTTGTACTTATTAGTTGGATCTTATTTGTTGGTTCTGAATCTTGCAAGCTGGGAAACACGGCATGATGATGCAGAGGACAACAACCATAACAAACAATTCAAACTTGGTAGTATTATCTTTGTGAAAGTGCGACAAATGTGTTGATCGTGTGCGTCCTGAGAATAATAATTCTAATTGTTGTGCATGTTGATCCTGTGGCACTGATAGAACGAGCCAATGCATGGCTTGTTTTAAGTACAAATTTCTATTAAAGATAATTAAATTTAAGTAAAGAGGCCACTAACTCATGTTATTACTGTACCAATACAGACCCGCTCATGAACCGACGTGTGGCTGGAGTAGATGTTTCTTAATGGAGGCGTTTGAATGCGCCGAGGGTGCATCTTCTGCCGGGCGTGCAGCGGACGAGGGAGGGGTAGTAACTGTTGTCGCCTGTACACACTCAGTTTACTGTTGAATCCAGTTCCCCAAGAGCTGAAAAATGAACTGCTGCCGCCTCCTACACAATCGTTCACTTGAAGAGACTCCAATAGCGATCCGAGGGGTGAGCCTGCTGGATATGGACTTCCGCAAGGAGTTCTCCTTTGAGTTCGCCGTTCAGTCCTATAGCTGCACCAAGTTGAATGTGATGTACACCAATGATCCGGACTCGGTGAAGCTCTGCCTCGCCGAGTTCAAGCAGTACCTAGAGGACGAGAAAGCACAAGGTTGCAGGACTAGACCTTGTGCCCATCCATTCGTCTCCTGACAGGGACCAGCGGATCACCGTGGCCAAGGTATGTGTGCGGGACGAGGTTCTCATGTACCACTTCTGTAGGGCCATCAGAGGTTCTGGAGCATTCGCCCGTTTCATCGGCAGCGCCGACTGCACCTTCGCTACGGTGGAGAGAAGGAAGAACGCAACGATTCGGCCATCTGGTGCAACAAGCTTGTCGACATCCAGAAGCAATACAAGATCATCAGCAACGGGCAGGAGAAGGACTCCGTGGTTGACCTCGCCGAGACCATCATCGACCCCTGATACGCCAACATGAAAGAAGACAACGATACCAATGACCTGAACACGTGGGAGGTACCTCTGAATCTAGCCTACATAACCTACGCAGCCAGCAGGGAATGGGAGGTACCTCTGAATCCACCATGCACCCGAACAAGTCAACCCTCGTACTCGCCTCCGTCTGCGTCTTCCCCCGCTCCGGTTCGTTCGGTCTGAGGTCTCGACATCGTCCTCCGCCTTGGTGCTCTAGCCGCACCGCCGCCGTCTGTCGTTCCCAACATGGTCAGCAAAACAAGAGGAATCGGGAGACAACTGTTCGTCGAGAAGCTGACAGTCCTAGGCCCACCAGGTCCATGGCCTAGGTTTTGTTGTTTAACATGGGCAGCCCACGACATGTTTCAACATTTTTTGGATCCAGCAGGTATCAAGCGGCCTCTGGGCCTCCCAACCTAGCTTGTCTATAACATCAGCATCCCAAGTTATCACTACAAAAAATACACTTCCGTGATGATACGTGTTTGTCACAGTAGGTCACGTTTTCTGTCATGCATGTACATCCATGACTATTTTATGACAGAATCAAGATAGTCATACATGTGCTGTCGTAGAAGTGTTCCATGACATTACCAAAACTATCATCACGGAAGTGTCCACTTACATGATGATAAATCGCGCGTTACAGAAGTGCTTTCGTCAAGGGTGACCGACACGTGGCATCCACCGTAATGGAACGCCGTTAAGCTATCGGGTCCGATTCTGGATCCGATAACCTGTTAACAGCCTCAACCAATGGGGATTTTCCACGTGTAAAATCATCATTGGCTGGAGGGAACACGTGTCGGCTCGCCGTTGGAACAGATGTCATCCACTCATTGGACCCATAGCGCCTATGATATGTCGACACGTGGCACGGCCCAACACAGGCCTATTCCTGTGAAAAGGCCGGCCCGTTTGACTTGGTCAAAAGATGGCGGGCTGGCCCACGGCAAGCCTGTTAATGGCTTGTTCGCATATAGCCCATTTACAGCCTGCTAACCCAGGGCCCGTTTACGGCATATCCAAATTAGGCCCAGTAACCCCAACATGCTTCAACAAGAAGCAAGAATCTTCAATCTTCACCTGCAACTAACAATGCTATAAGAGGGGCTGAGCGAAGCCTATGTATAGCCAATCAATGGTTTGCATAGGTAGGGTGGTTAAACAGGTTCATGGTTACAATAGGAGGCTGACAGGAAAAACATGGGCATCGAGGCAAAACTATAAATCGAGACTTCTAGCAATAGGCAAAGATAGTAATG
Organism: Secale cereale; assembly: GCA_902687465.1. NCBI lineage: Eukaryota > Viridiplantae > Streptophyta > Magnoliopsida > Poales > Poaceae > Secale > Secale cereale. The sequence continues at coordinate 25,002,793 of LR738713.1, forward strand.
TTATCGGGGTTCGGTCATCTTGCCTGAAGAGTTGTCGATGGGATCGTAAGAGGGGTCCTCGTTCTCAAGCTCGGTAGTAACCTCGTGCTCGTACTCGTACTCGGTCTCAGCCTCCGGCTCTACTCAAACACAAGAACACAAGGCAACGAATCAAACAAGATGCAATGCGCAGAAAAAATACTGGATGCATGACTGATGCACTATGGAAGCATAACAGATGCACTATGGAAGCACAGAAAGTCTACTTAGGAAGCACAGTGTTATAGCACAACAATATGCATCAAGCAAAAATGCTTCAAAATATGTTAACAATAGGATATTATGAATCTACATGAAAAATCACACAAGTTTCATATCGTACTTGCTCAAAACGGAGCTACGGGCTAAAAGTTACACCCGAAACAATAAACACGCACAAGCAGAAAATAACAGCCACATAGCAACTTTGTGGCAAGAGATAAATGGTCTACAGCACTCAAACATCATGGCAATGAGCATGGACATAAACTAGACATCTCCTACAGCAAACAATTCTATTGGAGCATCCCCAAAGGAGCCATGGATCAATAGCAACAAGCTATGACATATTGAACTTGACAACAAAATCCTGACAGCAGTAATTTGTTGCAACTTGGGAGCAAGATTTAAATATGCTACAGCCACTCGAATAAGCATGTGAGAGCATGAATGGATAGCCAACAATATATACAACAAGGAATCATCAAGAGTTACCCCAAAACTATCATGGATTGGCCTAGAACAACAAGCAAACATGGCATCTGGAAATTACAGATTCCAGACTTAGTGAAATTTCACTAAGTGTTAAAACAGCAGTTTCATCATGGCATCTTTGAGAGCAAGATTAAGTCAACTCAAAGCATATCAAGACAAGTGGTAAACACCACAGCAAAGTACACATGATGGTGAATCCAAAACATCTAAGCATGCATCAAGGGGACAAACACAACGATAGCAACGAGTTCCTCTACGGGGCATCTCGTAACAAGTTTAACGACATAACAGCCACATAGCACTTTGCAAAGGAGATAAGCATGGCAAGATGAAATCTATCATGCAAGCTAAAGCAATCAACATGTAGAGCATTTCATGACGAACACATGGACATCTCATTTGCTTCATTTGGATGAACATGCACCAAGTTATCACATTGCAAAGATGGCATGAAAACAACTACAAACAGCAGTTTATAACAAGTTGCACTCTTCCAACAGATATTTAAGAATCTAGATGATCTCAAACATGCATGGCACAATGGAACAAAACGTAGTACATGTCTCCACGAACATTTTGACATATCATTTGCTCAAATCGGACCACCACACAAAAAGTTATTCATGTTGCAAAACTGCTCCAGAAACTGAAATACAGGGACTTAGTGGAAAAAAACTACCTCCTCCCAGATCTGGTCAATGCGGGGTCAACGGCGGCGGGCTGGTCAACGGCGGTTGCAACGGGGTCAAACGGGCTGGGATCCGCGGATCGGGCGGCCTGGAGCGGAGGTGGGCCGCGCGGGCTAACGGGTCCCGCGGGATCCGGCCCGTTAGGGGCACCCACGGAGGAGGCCGATCGGATCGGGAACTCCCGACGATCCCGACGGCGGTGCGGCTTCGATGGGAAGGACGGCGGGGCGGCGGGAGCGGCGGGCACCGGCGGCGGAGGGGCGATGCCCGCCGGCGGTGGGTGGCGCGACGGTATTCGTGGCGAGGGCCGGGGAGGCGCGAGGCGGCGGAGAACCGGTCGGAGGCGGCGAACGGGTGAGAAGAGGCCGGCGCGGCGGCGTGCTGCCTGGACGGCGGCGAGGGGAAGGGGCGGCGCCGGCGGTGAAAGGAGGCGCGGTGGTGGCGGCGGTGAGGAGCCCTCCGGCCGTCGGCGAGGTGAGGAGGTGGCCGGCGGCGGGGAAGAACGGGCTCCAGCTCCTCCGGCGAGGAGTCCGGCGGCTGCAAGAACTCCGGCGAGGTGGCGCGGATTTCGGTTGCTAGAGGTAGGAGATGCTGGAGGAAGGAGAAACTAGGGTTTCTAGGGCAAAAATTGGCAAAGATGGACAAATATATAGGCACAAGGAGCTAGGGTTGTCCAAATGAGGTGTGGTTTTCGGCCATGCGGTCAGAATTGGATGGCCTAGATGAAGGGAGGGGTTTGGGTTGGTTTGGTGGGCTGTTCGAGGGGTGTCTTGGGCCTCAAAGTGGAGGTACTTTCAGCCCACGAGAATAACTATTGGGGTAGCAAACGAACTCCAAACGCGACGAGATTTGACAGGCGGGTTACACACACCAAAACAACAACACACGACAAGTCTCACGCCAAACCGGAAACGTTACACGGCCAAACACCAAAGTAGGCCACTGGGACGCCACGGACACGTGAGAGAGCTCCGGAACGTGAAACGGACAACGGGAAGGAACGCGTGGGACCGGATGCAAACGACAACACAAATGCAATGCGATGCACATGAATACATGATATGAATGAATGCCACACACGCACACAACAAAACGACGAAAACCCGAAAGACAAAGAACCCGGAATGGAATTGATGGAGCCAGAGATACATATATTGCCCAAAAGGGAAAGTATTACATCCGGGGCATTACATCACCGTTGGCAAGGACCTTGATGGCAGAGAGACTCTGTTTTCTATGGAAAACTCTGTCTACATGGCGAGCCCTAGAAGTTCGGGAGCAAACTCCCCTGATTGTCAACGATATAGCCTGCAGCCAAAAGAAGGTGAGAATGACAAAGGCATCCGGATTAACTTTGATCCTTGGATGTCTCAATTACGACAGGCAGTGATGTGGTTCAAGCCTTCAGGTTGATAGATAATTGGGTTGTTGCGTCAAAAGGGTGTAGTACTGGTGTCTCCGGATCATTAGTCGTTGAAGCGGGGCTGCAAATTATGATGGTGTTGGATCATCTCTTCGAATGACTTTGTTGTCTTTGCTGCTTGTTCTGGATGGGTAGTTCTTTCTTTTGTTATGCATATTCCTTGTCATTTGGTCATCCTCGTCTATTTCACTCTTACTATGTAATAGTTGGCTCCGTTTAGAATGTCATTCTCGTCTGGATCACGAGAGTCTGAGCGCTGTAGATGGGTGCGTTTTGGTGGTGTAGCAAGACTTCTTATGAACTATCATGTCTTATTGTTTATGTCAGTAGTAGTCACTAGTCAGTGTTTGAATGTTGTATATATCATTGTTTCGAACTGTTTATTGTCTCGAACTACTGGTGGGCTAAATGAGGGCATCACCATTCTCCAGTGTTCAGAGTGTATCTCCTTTTTTCAAGTTATATAATTTCAGCTCGGTGTCTTTTCGATGATGTACACTTGTTTGGGCCAGTGAGGTGTCGTTGAATATGGGTCGAGTAGTAACGCAATGCCAAACAGGTCAACTATGACTCTCAGGCCGGGCTCTCAAAAGATCCTCAAAAAAAAGGCCGGGCTCTCCAAAAAAGATTGAATAAGGACTCTTAGGCCGACATGTGGGCGCCACCGGTGTTTTCATGTGCTTGCATCCAGAGAGCATATTGGCGCGTGTTCGAAATTCAAGCTACATTTTCATCCCCAATCTCCCGCCCCTCCCCCACCTCTGGAATCTCGATTCCTACTCCAGTTCCCCCAAATCCCCCTCCTATACTCCCTGTACTCAAGCTCACTGTCATGTCATCGGTCAAAGTGGATCTCCGAGCCGGAGATCCTGAGGTTCGTCCTACCCTCGGTCGCTACGTGTTGTCGCTCAACAGTGACATGTCGGCGCTTGACGACTAGTTTGCCGGCAAAGTGCTGATGGTAACCATCAACGGCGACCGCCCTCCCGTCTCGCCGGATGACCTTGTCAAAGCTCTTGGCATTGCGCACGGCATCCAAATAAGTAACTTGCTCATCGAAGTCTGTCCGCCACCGGCTGATTTCTTCATTAGGTTTCGGACAACTTTTGACTGCAGTCGTGTGTTCGAATCTTCCCGGCGTTTGTTCTGCGATGGCGCGCTGGTGAGCTTTGATCGGTGACAAAGCTTACCTTCCACGGCATGCCTCGACGTGCTTGGAACAGCGAGTCCATGAATGAGCTTATCAACGACCTTGGAGGTGAGCTCATAAGTATGTTTGTTCCTCCAGACAGCTGGGCTCTGATGGTTATGGCATGGATGAAGAAGTCGTCCACCATACTGAAGGTGATTAGTGTCGAGATACTGGTGCAGGAACCGAGGTTGTACTATTCGTCGCCACCGAGGCCGCCGCGGACCACGTTAGGGATGTACCTGCATCGAGTGTTCGTGCATGTCGAAGAAGTGGTCAATCCATCAATCGAAGTCCTGCCGCCACCGCTGGTGCCAGGGTCCGTCGACGACGTCCATTACAGGAGTCACCGTCAGACTATTCTCGTGTTGCTCGGAACGATGGATAGCACAGGGCCTACTCCATCGCGCGGCGGAGGCCACTGCTTCTTTGGGAGAAGAGGCAGGGCTGGCTTCTTGGATGTGCTCTAATTTGAGGTAACAACTTAATCTTGTCAGATACTAGTTAAATCCGAGCTATGGGTGTGAAGCACTGATGTGCCAGTACATTTGATTGTGACCTTTTCTAATTTTGTACTTGAACTTTTTTTAGAAAGGGTTGTACGTCAACTTAATGTGCTAGCAGAACTTATTGTGTTGTCTGTCTGTTTTCTTTGCACAGCATTCAAGATATTTCCCTGTCATTGATAAAGGCGATGAACCATTATGTACGATTTCGTTGTTTTCAACATAGCCCTACCCGTAGCGGTCCACTGCTTCCATCCTGATTGTGCCTCCTGCGTGAAATTTTTGTATGCAAGTTCAGTGTGCTATGATGTTCTATATGATTGTGTCAACTATATAAGTTTTTACTGAGCATCAGCAATGCATATGGCTGAAACATGTATTTACGAGCATGGACCGATGGGTCTCTCTCTCTCTCTCTCTCTCTCTCTCTCTCTCTCTCTCTCTCTCTCTCTCTCACACACACACACACACACACACACACGCACACACAAGTGGGACCCGTTGAATTATTTCTTTGCTCGTGACAGCTTTTAATTAGGTTCCACTGTAATCTACTCCCTCTGTAAGAGTGTTTAGATCACTAAAATAGTGATCTAAACACTCTTATATTAGTTTACAGAGGGAGTAACTTTTTTCTTATGTTATTAATTGAGCTCAGTGACTTCAAAAGGTTGTACAGAAGCCTTGTTTGGGCCTTTCGGCGTCGCTAAATGTGGGCTGAGTAGCCATGTTAGGTTGTACTATACTACACAGGCCTTTTTTCAACATCAGCAATGCAACTGGGCCGACAGTTGTACACAATATCCGGGTCAACTTGTTATTCTTCGCCCCGCTGGGCTGCAAACTTTCCTAGGAGGTATGCATTAGGCTTAACAAGAAAATGGACTTTAAGAAACAATAAATGGGATGTAATTATAATAACTGGGCACAAACTATAAAAAATGCACCAAACGCGTAATTAGTTTTAAAATATATTATTTTCGGAATTTGAAAATTTTAATTTCATTACTTATTACGTGCGCAATATTTCGTTGGATTTTAACATAATACAACTTTATTTTGAAGTTATATTTATTCTGATTAGAAATTTGGATAAAAATATTTCTGATCCCATAAAAATGTGATATTTTTTTAATTCTATTTTGAGGGTTGGTTGAAATTATTAATCGTTGTCCTAGCTAGAAAATGGGATGTACTTTTAACAAACTATAAATGGGCTGTAGTAAATTCCATTAGAATTAAAAAATGGGTTGTACATTCTTACAAATCGCAAATGGGCTATATGTTCTCTGCCACACACTTGTGGGCCTTCTAAGTTGACGCGTCCCCTATAAAACTAAGTTGATGCGTATGCAAGGCTTTGTCAACAACACACGGTTCTGGCAGTTGTGGCCGTTGGATGTCCATCCAACGGATGTCGTGCTTCTTCTTCAATCTCGGATATTCTTGCTTCAGCCGCCCAAAAATGATTCCTCCCCCTGACATCTGGAGCGCGCCGTTTCGGAGGCTGAACAGTGGGCCTACTAAGTTGATGCGTACCAAGGGCTTTGTCAACTTAGTCAATATAATCAATTCTAGCTACTGTGACCGTACGATATCCATCCAACGGCCGTAGTGCTTCTTCAACCTCTGGTCTTCTTGCTCCAGCCGCCCAAAGCAGCGTCGGTCGTGTCGCGTGCTCGTGCCTTCCGTGGCCGGCTGTGATGCCGCGGAGGTCTCACCGCCCCTTACTACTCCCACCGCTGGCCAGGCCATCCCTCTACTCACCCACACCCCCTGTTATTCTGCGGCGACGGCAGCCTCACACCACAGCGAACCAGTGAACCCTCGTACTCCTCTACGCGTGGGCATCCACTGTCGCGTCTTCCCCGGCTCCGTGTCGTCCTCTTCCTAGGCCTCGCCGTCGTCCACCGCCCTGGTGCTCTCGGCGCGGCGTGGTCAACGTAGTCAAGGAACGGCTTCCATCGGACATGGACTATACATGGAGAGGCTGTCAACTGGGTCCACGACGGCAGCAAGGAAGTGCCTCCTTATTACGCGGAAAATAATGATTCCTCCACCTCACAGCAGGGACCCACCGGATGGGCCACCGTATTTCGCGAAAAAAATGTTTCCCCCCTGACTGCTGGGACCCAGCGAACGGGCCACCGTATTGCACGAAAAAAATGTCCCCCCCGCTGTCAGCTCGGACCCACCGGAAGCGCCTCCTTATTACGCACCAAACAATGAATACTCCCCCTGCTGGTTGGGACCCACCTTGGTGGGAGGCTGACTTGTAGGCCTACTAAGTTGACGGGGACGAAGCTCTTTGTCAACTTAGTCAATATAAACGATTCTAGCTACAGTGACTGTACGATGTCCATCCAACGGCCGTAGTGCTTCTTCAACCTCTGGTCTTCTTGCTCCAGCCGCCCAAAGCAGCGCCCGTCGTGTCGCGTGCTCCTACCTCCTGTGGCCGGCTGTGATGCCGCGGAGGCCTCACCGCCCCCTACTACTCCCACCGCTGGTCAGGCCATCCCTCTACTCACCCACACCCCCTGTTATTCTGCGACGACGGCAGCCTCACACCGCAGTGAACCAGTGAACCCTCGTACTCCCCCACGCATGGGCATCCACTGCCGTGTCTTCCCCGGCTCCGCGTCGTCCCCTTCCTAGGCCTCGCCGTCGTCCACCGCTCTGGTGCTCTCGACGCGGCGTGGTCAACGTGGTCAAGGAACGGCTTCCATTGGACGTGGACTGTACGTCGAGAGGCCGACAGCTGGGTCCACGACGGCAGCATGGAAGTGCCTCCTTATTACGCGGAAAATAATCATTCCTCCACCTGACAGCAGGGACCCACCGGACGGGCCACCGTATTTTGCAGAAAAAAAACGTTTCCCCCTGACTGCTCGGACCCAGCGGACGGGCCACCGTATTGCGCGAAAAAAACGTTCCCCCCGCTGTCAGCTCGGACCCACCGGAAGCGCCTCCTTATTACGCACAAAAAAATGAATTCTCCCCCTGCTGGTTGGGACCCACCTTGGTGGGAGGCTGACTTGTGGGCCTACTAAGTTGACGGGGACGGAGTGCTTTGTCAACTTAGTCAATATGAACGACTCTAGCTCAAGTGACCATATGATGTCTATCCAACGGCCGTAGTGCTTCTTCAACCTCTGGTCTTGTTGCTCCAGCCGCCCAAAGTAGCGCCGGTTGTGCCGCATGCTCCTGCCTCCCATGGCCGGCTGTGCTGCTGCGAAGGCCTCACCGCCCCCTACTATTCCGACCGCTAGCCAGGCCATCCCTCTACTCACCAGCACCCGCTGTTATTCTGCGGCGACGGCAGCCTCACACCGTAGCGAACCAGTGAACCCTCGTACTCCTCTACGCGTGGGCATCCACTGCCGCATCTTCCCCGGCTCCGCGTCGTCCCCTTCCTAGGCCTCGCTGTCGTCCATCGCCCTAGTGCTCTCGGCACGGTGTGGTCAACGTGGTCAAGGAATGGCTTCCATCGGACGTGGACTGTACGTGGAGATGCTAACAGTTGGGTCCACGGCCGCAGCAAGGAAGTGCCTCCTTATTACGCGCAAAATAATTATTCCTCCACCTGATAGCGGGGACCCACCGGACGGGCCACCGTATTTCGCAAAAAAACATTTCCCCCTGACTGCTGGGACCCACCAGCTACATCTTCGCACGCAAGGAAGTGCGTCCTGGCAAAAATAAGATTCGCCCCCCTGACTGCTGGGACCCACCAGGTACATCTTCACACGCAAGGAAGTGTCTGACAGTCGAGACCCACCTGGTCGAAGCGTACGTAGCGTTGTCATTCTGGTCGCGAACGTCTACGTACATACTGGTCGATGTAGAGGCGCGCACGTAGCATGTAGACGTATGTACATCGGCCAGTGTGCAAGAAAGAAAATACGGCCACATACGTACATACGGGCAGGGTCTCGTACGCCTACTCGCGCATACGTACGGCCAGGGCTCGTGTACATGGCTGGGTCGGAACAGAGAAACAGCGCCGTCGTCGTGTTCATGGGGAGCCAACCGGCTGAGTCAGAACGGAATGCGTCGTCGTGTTCATCGGGAGGGCTTGGACGGAACAACCGATGGAAACAAGGCCTAGCGTACCACAGAACGGAGGAAATGGCCTTGTGTTCGACCGGCCACGTTCGAAACGGGATCCTATTCATTGGGAGGGGTCTAGCGTACCGCAAAACGGAGGAAACAGACCTCCTACGGTCGAAACGGGGGTCTTGTTGATCGGGAGGGGTGTGGTGTACCGCAAAACGGAGGAAACGGACTTGTGTTGGAGCGCTACGGCCTAAACGGGGGTCCTGTTCATCGGGAGGGGTGTGGCGTACCGCAAAACGAAGGAAAGGGACTTGTGTTGGAGCGCTACGGTCGAAACGGGGGTCCTGTTCATCGGAAGGGGTGTGGCGTACCGCAAAACGGGACTCCACGGGATACTATTCATCACCACCGTCGACTCCTCCAGCCTCCACGGGCTACTGTTCATCCACCGTCGACCTCCTCCAGCCTCCACCTGCGACTGTTCAGCTTCCACCACACGCTACTCCACCGGCAACTATTCAACCAGCCCTCTCCACGGGCTCCTATTCAACCACCCATCCATGGGCTACTATTCATCCAGCCCTCCGTCGTCTACTGTTCATGCAACCCTCCATGGGCTGGTCCTGTTCATGCAGCCCTCCACGGGGTCCTGTTCATGCAGCCCCAACCGGCTCGATCGAACGGGGTCTTGTTCATGAAGAGGCAACACCACGGGGTCCTGTTCATCCACCCCCACCGGGAACTGTTCATCCAAACCCCCCAGCAACACTCACTGTTCATGCAGAGGCAGCATCGATCAGTTTCAGTTAGCAGCAGTAGCGAAGGAATCGCTCGATCGGGTTCAGTTAACAGCCATCGATCAATCGCTCGGGTTCAGTAACGCGTAGCCTGCAGTGCAATCGCTCGGGTTCAGTTAGAGCCCAACGTCTCGCTCGGGTTCAGTTACAGCCCAACGCCTTGCACCCTCGCGCGTGCGTGTACGCGAGAAACGTGCATTGCTCGGCCCCGGCCAACCACCGTAGCCGGGAACACCCCGATATTTTCCCCGCCCTCGCTTCTACCACGGTTTTTTCGTCATGGACGGCCCAAAGAATGTTATGCAGTTGCGTCTCCGGCCCGCCCAGGACAAAAAGCCCATTTTATGTCATGATTTTTTGTCATAGAAGTAGGACCCCACCACATCTATGATGATACCGTGTTTTGTCACAATTATTGTCATAGAAGTGTCATAAGTATGACAAAAAAAGTTTCGTTCGGACCAAAATGTCACGGATGTGTCTTTTTTTTGTAGTGTACGTTTGTTTTTCCAAGATGGCGCACAGCTCAGTTCTATTTTTCGTTTTCATTAATCCTATATCTGAATTTTCTCCCACTTTCTTTTTCGATGTAAACTGAGTTTTATCCCAGTACTTTTCCCTAGAACCAACTCAACTGTCCCACGTCTAGCCTAAAAAATAATAATACCCCACGTACTATTAACTCATCAAATTTAAATAGTACTTTATTTCGTAAGTTTTTTTGCGAGGGATTTTATTTTATTTCGTAAGTTAAAAGTTTTTACAAAATAATAATAATAATTGTTTATAAATAACTTGGCAAGTTAACTCCTAGTGATTGTGTACATAAGCTTGCAAAGATTTTACTGACCAATAAGTAATAGACGTGCAATCATGTGTTTATGTTTTTATAACATTTCTCCGTCTAGCCCAACATGATATTTTCACCCAGCCCAGCAAGTCCGCGGATTTCGAGAAAAATGCAAATGGGCTTTAAATTCTACCATATATATAAATGGGCTGCATAGATGCTACATCATTGTTTCACCCAGCCCACCAAATAGACAAAACAACAAATGGACTCGCTGACATGGCCTCATCGTCGTCCACCGCCTCGGTGCGCTTGGCGCGGCGTGGTTAACATACGAGAGTCATCGAAAGAGGACTGTACTGTTGGGGAACGTAGTATTTTAAAATATTCCTACGATCACGCAAGATCTATCTACCAGATGCATAGCAACGAGAGGGAAGAGTGTGTCTACGTACCCTCGTAGACCGGAAGCGGAAGCGTCAAGTGACGCGGTTGATGTAGTCGAACTTCTTCGCGATTCAACCGATCAAGCACCGAACGTACGGCACCTCCACGTTCAGCACACGTTCAGCTTGATGACGTCCCACGAGCTCTTGATCCAGTTGAGCTTCACGGGAGAGTTTCGTCAGCACGACGGCGTGGTGACGGATATGATGTATCTATCGGTGCAGGGCTTCGCCTAAGCACTGCGACGGTATGACCGAGGTGTGTTTCTGTGGAGGGGGGCACCGCACATGGCTGGAACAATTCAACTTGTGTCTCTTTGGGTGCCCCCCTGCCCCCGTATATAAAGGAGCAAGGGGGAGGCCGGACGGCCCTCCTATGGTGCGGCTAGGGCTGCAATCCTACTAGGAACAGGATTGCAATCCTATTCCTAGTAGGAACTACCAAATAAGGAAGAAGGGGGAAGGAAAGAGAGGGAGAGGGAGAGGGAAAGAGGGGCCGCGCCCCCCTCCCCTTGTCCTATTCGGACTCCTCCTAGGGAGGGGGCGCGCCACCTCCTGGCTGCTGCCCTCTCTCCCCTATGGCCCACCAGGGCCCACCATTCCCCCGGGGGGTTCCGGTAACCCCCCCCCCCCCTAGCACTCCGGTAAATTCCGAAACTTTCCAGAACACTTCCGGTGTCCAAATATAGTCGTCCAATATATCAATCTTTATGTCTCGGACATTCCGAGACTCCTCGTCATGTCCGTGATCTCATCCGGGACTCCGAACTACCTTCGGTACATCAAAACTCATAAACTCATAATACCGATCGTCATCAAATGTTAAGCGTGCGGACCCTACGGGTTCGAGAACTATGTAGACATGACCGAGACTCATCTCCGGTCAATAACCAATAGCGGAACCTGGATGCTCATATTGGTTCCTACATATTCTACGAAGATCTTTATCAGTCAAACCGCATAACAACATACGTTGTTCCTTTTGTCATCGGTATGTTACTTGCCCGAGATTCGATCATCGGTATCTCTATACCTAGTTCAATCTCGTTACCGGCAAGTCTCTTTACTCGTTCCGTAACACATCATCTCGTGACTAACTCATTAGTCTTTTGCTTGCAAGGCTTATTATGATGTGTGTTACCGAGAGGGCCCAGAGATACCTCTCCGACACTCGGAGTGACAAATCCTAATCTTGATCTATGCCAACACCACGAATACTTTCGGAGACACCTGTAGAGCATATTTATGATCACCCAGTTACGTCGTGACGTTTGATAGCACACAAGGCGTTCCTACGGTATTCGGGAGTTGCATAATCTCATAGTCATAGGAACATGTATAAGTCATGAAGAAAGCAATAGCAATAAAACTAAACGATCATAGTGCTATGCTAACGGATGGGTCTAGTCCATCACATCATTCTCCTAATGATGTGATCCCGTTGATCAAATGACAACTCATGTCTATGGCTAGGAAACATAACCATCTTTGATCAATGAGCTAGTCTAGTAGAAGCATACTAGGGACATACTGTTTTGTCTATGTATCCACACATGTACTAAGTTTCCGGTTAATACAATTCTAGCATGAATAAAAGACATTTATCATGATATAAGGAAATACAAATAACATCTTTATTATTGCCTCTAGGGCATATTTCCTTCAGTCTCCCACTTGAACTAGAGTCAATAATCTAGATTACAAAGTGATGATCCTCACACCCATGGAGTCCTGGTGTTGATCATGTTTTGCCCGTGGAAGAGGCTTAGTCAATGGGTCTGCAACATTCAGATCCGTATGTATTTTGCAAATCTCTATGTCTCCCTCCTTGACTAGATCGCGGATGGAATTGAAGCGTCTTTTGATGTGCTTTGTTCTCTTGTGAAACCTGGATTCCTTCGCCAAGGCTATTGCTCCAGTGTTGTCACAAAAGATTTTCATTGGACCCGATGCACTAGGTATTACACCTAGATCGGATATGAACTCCTTCATCCAGACTCCTTCATTTGCTGCTTCCGAAGCAGCTATGTATTCCGCTTCATACGTAGATCCCGCCACGACGCTCTGCTTGGAACTGCACCAACTGACAGCTCCACCGTTCAATAAAAATACATATCCGGTTTGTGACTTAGAGTCATCCGGATCAGTGTCAAAGCTAGAATCGACGTAACCGTTTACGACGAGCTCTTTGTCACCTCCATACACGAGAAACATATCCTTAGTACTTTTCAGGTATTTTAGGATGTTCTTGACCGTTGTCCAGTGATCCACTCCTGGATTACTTTGGTACCTCCCTGCTAGACTTATAGCAAGGCACAAATCAGGTCTGGTACATAGCATTGCATACATGATAGATCCTATGGCTGAGGCATAGGGAATGACTTTCATTTTCTTTCTATCTTCTGCAGTGGTTGGGCATTGAGTCTTACTCAACTTCATACCTTGTAATACAGGCAAGAACCCTTTCTTTGACTGATCCATTTTGAACTTCTTCAAAATCTTATCAAGGTATGTGCTTTGTGAAAGTCCAATTAAGCGTCTTGATCTATCTCTATAGATCTTGATGCCTAGTATATAAGCAGCTTCACCGAGGTCTTTCATTGAAAAATTCTTATTCAAGTATCCTTTTATGCTATCCAGAAATTCTATATCATTTCCAATAAATAATATGTCATCTACATATAATATTAGAAATGCTACAGAGCTCCCACTCACTTTCTTGTAAATACAGGCTTCTCCAAAAGTCTGTATAAAACCATAAGCTTTGATCACCTCATCAAAGTGTATATTCCTACTCCGAGATGCTTGCACCGGTCCATAGATGGATCGCTGGAGCTTGCATACTTTGTTAGCACCTTTTGGATTGACAAAACCTTCTGGTTGCCTCATATACAACTCTTCTTTGAGATATCCATTCAGGAATGCAGTTTTGACATCCATTTGCCAGATTTCATAATCATAAAATGCGGCAATTGCTAACATCATTCGGACAGACTTAAGCATCGCTACAGGTGAGAAAGTCTCATCGTAGTCAACTCATTGAACTTGTCGAAACCCTTTCGCAACAAGTCGAGCTTTGTAAACAGTAACATTACCGTCTGCGTCGGTCTTCCTCTTGAAGATCCATTTATTTTCAATGGCCTGCCGATCATCGGGCAAGTCAACCAAAGTCCACACTTAGTTCTCATACATGGATCCCATCTCAGATTTCATGGCCTCAAGCCATTTTGCGGAATCTGGGCTCATCATCGCTTCCTCATAGTTCGTAGGTTCATCATGGTCTAGTAACATGATTTCCAGAACTGGGTTGCCGTACCACTCTGGTGCGGAACGTACTCTGGTTGATCTACGACGTTCATCAGAAACTTGATCCGAAGTTTCATGATCATCATCATTAACTTCCTCACTGATTGGTGTAGGAATCACTGGAACTAGTTTCTGTGATGTTCCACTTTCCAATTCGGGAGAAGGTACAATTACCTCATCAAGTTCTACTTTCCTCCCACTCACTTCTTTCGAGAGAAACTCCTTCTCTAGAAAGGATCCATTCTTAGCAACGAATATCTTGCCTTCGGATCTGTGATAGAAGGTGTACCCAACAGTCTCTTTTGGGTATCCTATGAAGACACATTTCTCCGACTTGGGTTCGAGCTTATCAGGTTGAAGCTTTTTCACATAAGCATCGCAGCCCCAAACTTTAAGAAACGACAACTTTGGTTTCTAGCCAAACCATAGTTCATAAGGTGTCGTATCAACGGATTTAGATGGTGCCCTATTTAACGTGAATGCAGCTGTCTCTAAAGCATAACCCCAAAACGATAGTGGTAAATCGGTAAGAGACATCATAGATCGCACCATATCCAATAAAGTACGGTTACGACGTTCGGACACACCATTACGCTGTGGTGTTCCGGGTGGCGTGAGTTGTGAAACTATTCCACATTGTTTCAAATGAAGACCAAACTCGTAACTCAAATATTCTCCTCCACGATCAGATCGTAGAAATTTTATTTTCTTGTTACGATGATTCTCTACTTCACTCTGAAATTCTTTGAACTTTTCAAATGTTTCAGACTTGTGCTTCATTAAGTAGATATACCCATATCTGCTCAAATCATCAGTGAAGGTCAGAAAATAACGATACCCGCCGCGAGCTTCCACACTCATTGGCCCACATACATCAGTATGTATGATTTCCAACAAATTTGTTGCTCGCTCCATAGTTCTGGAGAACGGAGTTTTAGTCATCTTGCCCATGAGGCATGGTTCGCAAGCACCAAGTGATTCATAATCAAGTGATTCCAAAAGTCCATCACTATGGAGTTTCTTCATGCGCTTTACACCAATATGACCTAAACGGCAGTGCCACAAATAAGTTGCACTATCATTATTAACTTTGCATCTTTTGGTTTCAATATTATGAATATGTGTATCACTACAATCGAGATCCAATAAGAATAGACCACTCTTCAAGGGTGCATGACCATAAAAGATATTATTCATAAAAATAGAACAACCATTATTCTCTGATTTGAATGAATAACCGTCTCGCAACAAACAAGATCCGGATATAATGTTCATGCTCAACGCTGGCACCAAATAACAATTATTTAGGTCTAAAACTAATCCCGAAGGTAGATGTAGAGGTAGCGTGCCGACGGCGATCACATCGACTTTGGAACCATTTCCCACGCGCACGTCACCTCGTCCTTAGCCAATCTTCGTTTAATCCGTAGTCCTTGTTTCGAGTTACAAATATTAGCAACCGAACCGGTATCAAATACCCAGGTACTGCTACGAGCATTAGTAAGGTACACATCAATAACATGTATATCACATATACCTTTGTTCACCTTGCCATCCTTCTTATCCGCCAAATACTTGGGGCAGTTCCGCTTCCAGTGTCCAGTCCCCTTGCAGTAGAAGCACTCAGTTTCAGGATTGGCTCCAGACTTGGGTTTCTTCGTGGGAGTAGCAACTGTCTTGCTATTCTTATTGAAGTTCCCCTTCTTTCCCTTGCCCTTTTTCTTGAAACTAGTGGTCTTGTTAACCATCAACACTTGATGCTCCTTTTTGATTTCTACCTCCGCAGCCTTGAGCATAGCGAAGATCTCGGGAATTGTCTTTTGCAACCCTTGCATATTATAGTTCATCACGAAGCCTTTATAGCTTGGTGGCAGTGATTGAAGAACTCTATCAATAACACTATCCTCGTCAACTTTTCAACCAAGTTGAGTCATATGATTGTAGTACCCAGACATTCTGAGCAAGTGTTCACTGATAGAACTATTCTCCTCCATCTTGCAGCTGTAGAACTTATTGGAAATCTCATATTTCTCCATCCGGGCATTTGCTTGAAATATTAACTTCAACTCCTGGAACATCTCATATGGTCCATGACGTTCAAAACGTCGTTGAAGTCCCGGTTCTAAGCCGTAAAGCATGGCACACTGAACTATCGTGTAGTCATCAGACCGCGACTGCCAGACGTTCAAAGCGTCTACATTAGCGGGAGGGGGCTTGTCACCTAGCGGTGCTTCAAGGACATAATTCTTCTGTGCAGCAATGAGGATAATCCTCAAGTTACGGACCCAGTCTATGTAATTGCTACCATCATCTTTCAACTTAGCTTTCTCTAGGAATGCATTAAAATTCAAAGGAACGGTAGCACGGGCCATTGATCTACGACAACATAGATATGCAAAAACTATCTGGACTAAGTTCATGATAAATTAAAGTTCAATTTAATCATATTAATTAAAGAACTCCCACTTAGATAGACATCCCTCCGATCATCTAAATGATCACGTGATCCAAATCAACTAAACCATGTCCGATCATCACGTGAGATGGAGTAGTATCAATGGTGAACATCTTATGTTGATCATATCTACTATATGATTCATGCTCGACCTTTCGGTCTCCAGTGTTCCGAGGCCATATCTGCATATGCTAGGCTCGTCAAGTTTAACCCGAGTATTCTGCGTGTGCAAAACTGGCTTACACCCGTTGTATTTGAATGTAGAGCTTATCACACCCGATCATCACGTGGTGTCTCGGCACGACGAACTTTCGCAACGGTGCATACTCATGTAGAACACTTATACCTTGAAATTTAGTAAGGGATCATCTTATAATGCTACCGTCGTTCTAAGCAAAATAAGAAGCATAATAAGATAAACATCACATGCAATCAAAATATGTGACATGATATGGCCATCATCATCTTGTGCTTTTGATCTCCATCTCCAAAGCACCGTCATGATCACCTTCGTCACCGGCGTGACACCTTGATCTCCATCGTAGCATCGTTGTCGCCTCGCCAACTATTGCTTCTACGACTATTGCTACTGCTTAGTGATAAAGTAAAGCAATTACATGGCGATTGCATTTCATACAATAAAGCGACAACCATATGGCTCCTGCCAGTTGCCGATAACATTACAAAACATGATCATCTCATACAAAACCGTATAACTCATCATGTCTTGACCATATCACATCACAACATGCCCTGCAAAAACAAGTTAGACGTCCTCTACTTTGTTGTTGCAAGTTTTACGTGGCTGCTACGGGCTTAGCAAGAACCGTTCTTACCTATGCATACAAAACCACAACGATGTTTCGTCAAGTATGTGCTGTTTTAACCTTCACAAGGACCGGGCGTAGCCACACTTGATTCAGCTAAAGTGAGAGAGACAGACACCCGCCAGTCACCTTTAAGCAACGAGTGCTCGTAACGGTGAAACCAGTCTCGCGTAAGCGTACGCATAATGTCGGTCCGGGCCGCTTCATCTCACAATACCGCCGAAGCAAAGTATGACATGCTGGTAAGCAGTATGACTAGTATCGCACACAACTCATTGTGTTCTACTCGTGCATATCATCTACGCATAGACCTGGCTCATGATGCCACTGTTGGGGAACGTAGTATTTTAAAATATTCCTACGATCACGCAAGATCTATCTACCAGATGCATAGCAACGAGAGGGAAGAGTGTGTCTACATACCCTCGTAGACCGGAAGCGGAAGCGTCAAGTGACGCGGTTGATGTAGTCGAACTTCTTCGCGATTCAACCGATCAAGCACCGAACGTACGGCACCTCCGCGTTCAGCACACGTTCAGCTTGATGACGTCCCACGAGCTCTTGATCCAGTTGAGCTTCACGGGAGAGTTTCGTCAGCACGACGGCGTAGTGACGGATATGATGTATCTATCGGTGCAGGGCTTCGCCTAAGCACTGCGACGGTATGACCGAGGTGTGTTTCTGTGGAGGGGGGCACCGCACACGGCTGTAACAATTCAACTTGTGTCTCTTTGGGTGCCCCCCTGCCCTTGTATATAAAGGAGCAAGGGGGAGGCCGGCCGGCCCTCCTATGGTGCGGCTAGGGCTGCAATCCTACTAGGAATAGGATTGCAATCCTATTCCTAGTAGGAACTACCAAAGAAGGAAGAAGGGGGAAGGAAAGAGAGGGAGAGGGAGAGGGAAAGAGGGGTCGCGCCCCCCCTCCCCTTGTCCTATTCGGACTCCTCCTAGGGAGGGGCGCGCCACCTCCTGGCTGCTGCCCTCTCTCCCCTATGGCCCACCAGGGCCCACCATTCCCC
>LR738713.1:25021138-25113760 GCA_902687465.1 Secale cereale
CCCCCCCCAGCACTCCGGTAAATTCCGAAACTTTCCAGAACACTTCCGGTGTCCGAATATAGTCGTCCAATATATCAATCTTTATGTCTCGAACATTTCGAGACTCCTCGTCATGTCCGTGATCTCATCCGGGACTCCGAACTACCTTCGGTACATCTAAACTCATAAACTCATAATACCGATCGTCATCAAATGTTAAGTGTGCGGACCCTACGGGTTCGAGAACTATGTAGACATGACCGAGACTCATCTCCGGTCAATAACCAATAGCGGAACCTGGATGCTCATATTTGTTCCTACATATTCTACGAAGATCTTTATCAGTCAAACCGCATAACAACATACGTTGTTCCTTTTGTCATCGGTATGTTACTTGCCCGAGATTCGATCATCGCTATCTCTATACCTAGTTCAATCTCGTTACCGGCAAGTCTCTTTACTCGTTCCGTAACACATCATCTCGTGACTAACTCATTAGTCTTTTGCTTGCAAGGCTTATTATGATGTGTGTTACCGAGAGGGCCCAGAGATACCTCTCCGACACTCGGAGTGACAAATCCTAATCTTGATCTATGCCAACACCACGAATACTTTCGGAGACACCTATAGAGCATCTTTATGATCACCCAGTTACGTTGTGACGTTTGATAGCACACAAGGTGTTCCTACGGTATTCGGGAGTTGCATAATCTCATAGTCATAGGAACATGTATAAGTCATGAAGAAAGCAATAGTAGTAAACTAAACGATCATAGTGCTATGCTAATGGATGGGTCTAGTCCATCACATCGTTCTCCTAATGATGTGATCCCGTTGATCAAATGACAACTCATGTCTATGGCTAGGAAACATAACCATCTTTGATCAATGAGCTAGTCTAGTAGAGGCATACTAGGGACATACTGTTTTGTCTATGTATCCACACATGTACTAAGTTTCCGGTTAATACAATTCTAGCATGAATAAAAGACATTTATCATTATATAAGGAAATACAAATAACATCTTTATTATTGCCTCTAGGGCATATTTCCTTCATGTACGTGGAGAGCCTGACGGCTGGGACCCACGAGGTCCATGGTTGCATGCAAGGAAAGTTCCTCCTTATTACGCACTGTACGTGGACTGTACGTGGGAAGGGCTTCTGTATTTCGTGAAAAAAATGTTTCCCCTACTGACAGGCCGGACCCACCAGCTATATCTTCGCACGCAAGGAAGTGCCTCCTTATTACGCACAAAAAAAATGAATACCCCCTGCTAGCTGGGACCCACCAAAGTGGGTGGCTGACTTGTGGGCCTACTAAGTTGACGGAGACGGAGGGCTTTGTCAACTTAGTTAATATGAACGATTCTGACTCCAGTGACCGTACGATGTCCATCCAACAGCCATAGTGATTTTTCAACCTCTGGTCTTCTTGCTCCAGCCGCACAAAGCAGCACCGGTCTTGCCGCGTGCTCCTGCCTCCCGTGGCCGACTGTGATGCCGCGGAGGCCTCACCGCCCCCTACTACTCCCATCGCTGGCCAGGGCATCCCTCTACTCACCCACACCCCCTGTTATTCTGCGGCGACGGCAGCCTCACGCCGCAGCCGAACCAGTGAACCCTCGTACTCCTCTTCGCGTGGGCATCCACTGCCGCGTCTTCCCCGGCTCCGTGTCGTCCCCTTCCTAGGCCTCGCCGTCATCCACCGCCTTGGTGCTCTCGGCGCGGCGTGGTCAATGTGGTCAAAGACCGACTTCCATCGGAAGAGTACTGTACGTGGAGAGGCTGACAGCTGGGTCCATGGCCGCAGCTGGTTCCATGGCCACAGCCCAGTTTTTTTGTGATTTGTCAAGTAAATCGGTTTGCCAGGCCTGTTGGGCTACAAATCTTTCAAGACAAGGAGACCTTCATTCTTCTAGCCGAGAAAATGGCCTATCGGTAATGAGAAATGGGATGTACATTTTTAAAACAGATCAAACCGGCAATTAGTTTCAAATTTCTTTTTTTTTCATTTTGAGATTTTAAATTGCATTGATTTTTATGCATGGACAATTTGTTGGATTTTATATTGATATACATTTATTTTTAAAATGAGTTTGAATGTGACTCGAAATTCCGGGATTAAAAACAGTTCGGACCGCACTGAAATATGCAAAATTTCGTATAATTTTTTAAGGGAAAATTTTGTTTTTGCCACTCTAGATTTTGCCAATTTTCCTTATGCCACTCGAGATTTTGACATTTCACTCTTGCCACTCTTAGTTTTTGACAAATATCACAATGGCAATTGTGAGAATTGTCAAAAACAAATAGTGACAAAAATGAAATGTCAAAATCTAGAGTGGCATAAGGAAAATTTGCAAAATCTAGAGTGGCAAAAACAAAATTTTCCCATTTTTTAACCGTGGCCAGAATATGGGCTGTAATGCTAACAAAAAGAATATGGGCTCCAAAAAAACCTTAAGAATTAGCAAATGGGCTATAAATTATTAGAAATAATGGCAGATGGGTTGTAACTTATTTTCCACAGATTTGAGGCTTTCTTAAAAAAAGGTTGACGCACAAGCAGTGACTGTTGGATTTGCATCCAACGACCGTCGTGCTTCTTCAATCTCTGCTCTTCCTGCTCCAGCCGCTCAAACAAGCGCTGGCGGGACTGCCTGCTCCCTCCTTCCCGAGGCCGGCTGTGCTGTCGCGCAGGCCTCACCGTACTCCCATCGCTGACCAAGCCATCCCTCTACTCACCCACACCTGTTGTTATTCTCCGGCGACGGCAGACGAACTAGTAAACCCTCGAACAGTCGTACTCCCCTCCGTGTGGGAAACAACTGCCGGGTCTTCCCTGCCTCCGTGTTGTTCCCTTCCTAGGCCTCGCCGTCGTCCACCGCCCTGGTGCTCTCGGCGCGGCCGGGTGAACATGGTCAACGACCGACATGCATCTGAAGTGAACTGTACGTGGAGAGGTTGACAGCTGGGTCTATAGCCGCACGCAAGGAAATGCCTCCTTATTACGCGCAAAATAATGATTCCTCCACCTGACATCTGGGACCCACCAAAAGGGCCTCGGTATTTATCGAAAAAACGTTACCGCCGCAAACAGCTTGGACCCACCAGCTATATCTTCGCACGCAAGGAAGTGCCTCCTTATTACGCACAAAAAATGAATACTCCTCCTGCTAGCTGGTACCCAGTATAGTGGCAGGCTGACTTGTGGACCTGCTAAGTTGACGGGGACGGAGGGCTTTGTCAACTTAGTCAATATGCACCATTCTAGCTCCAGTGACCGTACGATGTCCATCCAACGGCCGTAGTGCTTCTTCAACCTCTGGTCTTCTTGCTCCAGCCGCCCAAACCAGCACTAGTCGTGCCTCGTGCTCCTGCCTCCCGTGGCCGGCTGCGATGCGGCGGAGGCCTCACTGCCCCTACTACTCCCACCGCTGGCCAGGCCATCCCTTTACTCATCCACACCCCCTATTAGTCTGCAGCGACAGTAGCCTCACACCGCAGTGAACCAGTGAACCCTCATACTCCTCTACGCGTGGGCATCCACTGCCGCGTCTTCCCCGGCTCCGCGCCGTCCCCTTCCTAGGCCTCGCCGTCGTCCACCGCCCTGGTGCTCTCGGTGCGGCGTGGTCAACGTGGTCAAGGAACGGCTTCCATCGGACGTGAACTGTACGTGGAGATGATGACAGCTGGGTCCACGGTCGCAGCAAGGAAGTGCCTCCTTATTACGCGCAAAATAATTATTCCTCCACCTGACAGCGGGGACCCACCGGACGGGCCACCATATTTCGCAAAAAAAATGTTTCCCCCTGACTGCTGGGACCCACCAGCTACATCTTCGCACGCAAGGAAGTGCGTCCGGGCAAAAAAAAAAACGATTCGTCCCCCTGACTGCTGGGACCCACCAGCTACATCTTCGCACGCAAGGAAGTGCCTGACAGTCGGGACCCACCTGGTCGAAGCGTACGTAGCGTTGTCATTCTAGTCGCGAACGTGTACGTACATACTCGTCGATGTAGAGGCGCGCACATGTCGTAGCAGAGGCGCGCACGTAGCATGTACACGTACGTACAACGGCCATGCGTCTAAGAAAGTAAATACGACCACGTACGTACATACGGGCGGGGTCTCGAACGCCTACTCGCGCGTACGTACGGCCAGGGCTCGTGTACATGGCTGGGTCGGAACAAAGAAACAATGTCGTCGTCGTGTTCATGGGGAGCCAACCGGCTGGGTCAGAACGGAATGCGTCGTCGTGTTGATCGGGAGGGCTTGGACGGAACAGCCGATGGAAACGAGGCCTAGCGTAACGCAGAACAGAGGAAACGGCCTTGTGTTCGACCGGCCATGTTCGAAACGGGATCCTGTTCATCGGGAGGGGTCTGGCGTACC
The DNA here is from genome assembly GCA_902687465.1 of Secale cereale. NCBI lineage: Eukaryota > Viridiplantae > Streptophyta > Magnoliopsida > Poales > Poaceae > Secale > Secale cereale. The sequence continues at coordinate 25,025,516 of LR738713.1, forward strand.
ACAAAACGGAGGAAACGGACCTCCTACGATTGAAACGGGGGTCCTGTTGATCGGAAGGGGTGTGGCGTACCGCAAAATGGAGGAAACGGATTTGTGTTGGAGCGCTACGGTCGAAACGGGGTCCTGTTCATCGGGAGGGGTGTGGCGTACCGCAAAACGAAGGAAAGGGACTTGTGTTGGAGCGCTACGGTCGAAACGGGGGTCCTGTTCATCGAGAGGGGTGTGGCGTACCCGCAAAACGGGACTCCACGGGCTACTGTTCATCACCACCGTTGACCCCCCTCGAGCCTCCATGGGCTACTGTTCATCCACCGTCGACCTCCTTCAGCCTCCACCTGCGACTGTTCAGCCTCCACCGCGCGCTACTCCATCGTCTACTCTTCAACCAGCCCTCTCCACGGGCTCCTGTTCAACCACCCCTTCACGGGCTACTGTTCATCCATCCCTCCATCGTCTACTGTTCATGCAGCCCTCCACGGGGTGGTCCTGTTCATGCAGCCCTCCATGGGGTCCTGTTCATACAGCCCCAACCGGCTCGATCAAACGGGGTCCTGTTCATGCAGAGGCAACACCACGGGGTCCTGTTCAGCCACCCCCACCGAGAACTGTTCATCCAACCCCCCCAGCAATGCTCACTGTTCATGCAGAGGCAGCATCGATCGGCTTCAGTTAGCAGCAGTAGCGAAGGAATCGCTCGATCGGGTTCAGTTAACAGCCATCGATCGATCGCTCGGGTTCAGTAACGCGTAGTCTGCAATGCAATCGCTCGGATTCAGTTAGAGCCCAACGCCTCGCACCCACGCGTGTGCGTGTACGAGAGAAACACGCATCGCTCGGCCCCGACCACCCACCGTAACCGGGAACACCCCGATATTTCCTCGCCCTCGCTTCTACCATGGTTTTTTCCATCATGGACGGCCCAAAGAATGTCATGCAGCTGCGTCTCCGTCCCACCCAGGACGAAAAGCCCATTTTCTGTCATGATTTTTTGTCATAGAAGTAGGACCCCACCACATCTATGATGATACCGTGTTTTGTCACAATTATTGTCATAGAAGTGTCGTAAGTATGACAAGAAAAAGTTTCGTTCGGCCCAAAATGTCACGGATGTGTCTTTTTTTGTAGTGTTGGGTCTCACTCTTCCTCTTGAAGAAGTATACCCAAGTGTATCTTGAATAATCATCTACAATCACCAAGCAATACTTTCTACCCCCAAGACTATCAAAGGATGGAGGCCCAAAGAGATCCATGTGGAGGAGCTCTAACGGTCTTTTGAGTAGATGATAGTTGTGGGAGGGTGAGCCTTCTCATGTAACTTTCCTTCAATACAAGCACTGCAAGCACGATCTTTGGCAAAATTAACATTTGTTAGTCCACGGACATGGTCCCCCTTGAGAAGACTTTGCAAAGATCTCATATTGACATGGGCTAACCAGCGATGCCAAAGCCATCCCACATCAACTTTAGCCATTAGGCAAGTCGCGGTGTAGTGGGTCGCTCCGTGAAGTTAACCACATAGAGACCGTTCTTGACATGCCCAACAAAGGCTACTTTAAGAGTCTTGCTCCACAAGAGGGCCACGATATCTATATCAAAGAATGTGGCAAAGCCCATGAGTGCAAGTTGACTAACATAAAGTAAATTGTATGCAAGGGACTCAACAAGCATGACTTTCTCGATCGTGAGATCATGAGAGACAACAACCTTGCCAAGCCCCAATACCTTAGTGTTGGGGAACGTAGTATTTTCTTAAATTTTCCTACGATCACGCAAGATCTATCTACCAGATGTATAGCAACGAGAGAGAAGAGTGTGTCTACGTACCCTCGTAGACCGGGAGCGGAAGCGTCAAGTGACGCGGTTGATGTTGTCGAACTTCTTCGCGATCCAACCGATCAAGCACCGAACGTACGGCACCTCCGCGTTCAGCACACGTTCAGCTTGATGACGTCCCACGAGCTCTTGATCCAGTTGAGCTTCACGGGAGAGTTTCGTCAGCACGACGGCGTGGTGACGGATATGATGTATTCACCGGCGCAGGGCTTCGCCTAAGCTCCGCGACGGTATGACCGAGGTGTGATTCTGTGGAGGGGGGCACCGCACACGGCTGAAACAATTCAACTTGTTTGTCTTTGGGTGCCCCCTTGCCCCCGTATATAAAGGAGCAAGGGAGGGAGGCCGGCCGGCCCTTCCTGGTGCGGCTAGGGAAGGAGTCCTACTAGGAATAGGATTGCAATCATATTCCTAGTAGGATTCACCAAAAGGAAGAAGGGGGAAAGGAATAGGAGAGGTGGCGCCCCCCCCCCCCAATCCTAGTCCAACTAGGAACCCTAGGTGGGGGCGCCGGCCAGCCCTATGGGCTGCCTCTCTCTTTCCCTTTAGGCCCACTATGGACCATCCCCTCTCGTAGGGGGTTCCGGTAACCCCCTCCGGAATTCCCGATAAATCCGAAACTTTTCCGGTATACTTCCGGTGTCCGAATATAGCCGTCCAATATATCAATCTTTATGTCTCGGACATTCCGATACTCCTCGTCATGTCCGTGATCTCATCCGGGACTCCGAACTACCTTCGGTACATCAATACTCATAAACTCATAATACCGATCGTCATCAAACGTTAAGCGTGCGGACCCTACGGGTTCGAGAACTATGTAGACATGACCGAGACACATCTCCGGTCAATAACCAATAGCGGAACCTGGATGTTCATATTGGCTCCTACATATTCTACGAAGATCTTTTATCGGTCAGAACCGCATAACAACATACGTTGTTCCTTTTGTCAAACGGTATGTTACTTGTCCGAGATTCGATCGTCGGCATCTTTATACCTAGTTCAATCTCGTTACCGGCAAGTCTCTTTACTCGTTCCGTAACACATCATCTCGTGACTAACTCATTAGTCTTTTGCTTGCAAGGCTTATTGTGATGTGTGTTACCGAGAGGGCCCAGAGATACCTCTCCGACACTCGGAGTGACAAATCCTAATCTTGATCTATGCCAACACCACGAATACTTTTGGAGACACCTGTAGAGCATCTTTATGATCACCCAGTTACGTTGTGACGTTTGATAGCACACAAGGTGTTCCTACGGTATTCGGGAGTTGCATAATCTCATAGTCATAGGAACATGTATAAGTCATGAAGAAAGCAATAGCAGTAAAACTAAACGATCATAGTGCTATGCTAACGGATGGGTCTTGTCCATCACATCATTCTACTAATGATGTGATCCCGTTGATCAAATGACAACTCATGTCTATGGTTAGGAAACATAACCATCTTTGATCAATGAGCTAGTCTAGTAGAGGCATACTAGGGACATAATGTTTTGTCTATGTATTCACACATGTACTAAGTTTCCGGTTAATACAATTCTAGCATGAATAAAAGACATTTATCATGATATAAGGAAATACAAATAACATCTTTATTATTGCCTCTAGGGCATATTTCCTTCAGTCTCCAACTTGAACTAGAGTCAATAATCTAGATTACAAAGTGATGATCCTCACACCCATGGAGTCCTGGTGCTGATCATGTTTTGCCCGTGGAAGAGGCTTAGTCAACGGGTCTGCAACATTCAGATCCGTATGTATTTTGCAAATCTCTATGTCTCACTCCTTGACTAGATCGCGGATGGAATTGAAGCGTCTTTTAATGTGCTTTGTTCTCTTGTGAAACCTGGATTCCTTCGCCAAGGCTATGGCTCCAGTGTTGTCACAAAAGATTTTCATTGGACCCGATGCACTAGGTATTACACCTAGATCGGATATGAACTCCTTCATCCAGACTCCTTCATTTGCTGCTTCCGAAGCAGCTATGTATTCCGCTTCACACGTAGATCCCGCCACGACGCTCTGCTTGGAACTGCACCAACTGACAGCTCCACCGTTCAATAAAAATACATATCCGGTTTGTGACTTAGAGTCATCCGGATCAGTGTCAAAGCTAGAAACGACGTAACTGTTTACGACGAGCTCTTTGTCACCTCCATATACGAGAAACATATCCTTTGTTCTTTTCAGATACTTTAGGATGTTTTTGACCGCTGTCCAGTGATCCACTCCTGGATTACTTTGGTACCTCCCTGCTAGACTTATAGCAAGGCACACATCAGGTCTGGTACACAGCATTGCATACATGATAGATCCTATGGCTGAGGCATAGGGAATGACTTTCATTTTCTCTCTATCTTCTGCAGTGGTCGGGCATTGAGTCTTACTCAACTTCATACCTTGTAAAACAGGCAAGAACCCTTTCTTTGACTGATCCATTTTGAACTTCTTCAAAATCTTATCAAGGTATGTGCTTTGTGAAAGTCCAATTAAGCGTCTTGATCTATCTCTATAGATCTTGATACCTAATATATAAGCAGCTTCACCGAGGTCTTTCATTGAAAAACTTTTATTCAAGTATCCTTTTATGCCATCCAGAAATTCTATATCATTTCCAATCAACAATATGTCATCTACATATAATATTAGAAATGCTATAGAGCTCCCACTCACTTTCTTGTAAATACAGGCTTCTCCAAAAGTCTGTATAAAACCATATGCTTTGATCACCTCATCAAAGCATATATTCCAACTCCGAGATGCTTGCACCAGTCCATAGATGGATCGCTGGAGCTTGCATACTTTGTTAGCACCTTTTGGATCGACAAAACCTTCTGGTTGCATCATATACAACTCTTCTTTGAGATATCCATTTAGGAATGCAGTTTTGACATCCATTTGCCAGATTTCATAATCATAAAATGCGGCAATTGCTAACATGATTCGGACAGACTTAAGCATCGCTACAGGTGAGAAAGTCTCATCGTAGTCAACTCCTTGAACTTGTCGAAAACCTTTCGCAACAAGTCGAGCTTTGTAAACAGTAATATTACCGTCTGCGTCGGTCTTCCTCTTGAAGATCCATTTATTTTCGATGGCTTGCCGATCATCGGGCAAGTCAACCAAAGTCCATACTTTGTTCTCATACATGGATCCCATCTCAGATTTCATGGCTTCAAGCCATTTTGCGGAATCTGGGCTCATCATCGCTTCCTCATAGTTCGTAGGTTCATCATGGTCTAGTAACATGATTTCCAGAACTGGGTTGCCGTACCACTCTGGTGCGGAACGTACTCTGGTTGATCTACGACGTTCAGCAGAAACTTGATCTGAAGTTTCATGATCATTATCATTAACTTCCTCACTAATTGGTGTAGGAATCACTGGAACAATTTACTGTGACGTACTACTTTCCAATCCGGGAGAAGGTATAATTACCTCATCAAGTTCTACTTTCCTCCCACTCACTTCTTTCGAGAGAAACTCTTTTTCTAGAAATGATCCGTTTTTAGCAATGAATATTTTGCCTTCGGATCTGTGATAGAAGGTGTACCCAACAGTCTCTTTTGGGTATCCTATGAAGACACATTTTTCCGACTTGGGTTCGAGCTTATCAGGTTGAAGTGTTTTCACATAAGCATCGCAGCCCCAAACTTTAAGAAACGACAACTTTGGTTTCTTGCCAAACCATAGTTCATAAGGTGTCGTATCAACGGATTTAGATGGTGCCCTATTTAACATGAATGCAGCTGTCTCTAAAGCATAACCCCAAAACGATAGTGGTAAATCGGTAAGAGACATCATAGATCGCACCATATTTAATAAAGTACGGTTACGACGTTCGGACACACCATTACGCTGTGGTGTTCCAGGTGGCGTGAGTTGTGAAACTATTCCACATTGTTTCAAATGAAGACCAAACTCGTAACTCAAATATTCTCCTCCACGATCTGATCGTAGAAACTTTATTTTCTTGTTACGATGATTCTCTACTTCACTCTGAAATTCTTTGAACTTTTCAAATGTTTCAGACTTGTGCTTCATTAAGTAGATATACCCATATCTGCTCAAATCATCAGTGAAGGTCAGAAAATAACGATACCCGCCGCGAGCATCAACACTCATTGGTCCACATACATCAGTATGTATGATTTCCAACAAATCTGTTGCTCGCTCCATAGTTCCGGAGAACGGAGTTTTAGTCATCTTGCCCATGAGGCATGGTTCGCAAGCACCAAGTGATTCATAATCAAGTGATTCCAAAAGTCCATCATTATGGAGTTTCTTCATGCGTTTTACACCAATATGACCTAAACGGCAGTGCCACAAATAAGTTGCACTATCATTATTAACCTTGCATCTTTTGGTTTCAATATTATGAATATGTGTATCACTACAATCGAGATCCAATAAGAATAGACCACTCTTTAAGGGTGCATGACCATAAAAGATATTATTCATTAAAATAGAACAACCATTATTCTCTGATTTAAATGAATAACCGTCTCGCAATAAACAAGATCCGGATATAATGTTCATGCTCAACGCTGGCACCAAATAACAATTATTTAGGTCTAAAACTAATCCCGAAGGTAGATGTAGAGGTAGCGTGCCGACGGCGATCACATCGACTTTGGAACCATTTCCCACGCGCATCGTCACCTCATCCTTAGCTAATCTTCGTTTAATCCGTAGTCCCTGTTTCGAGTTACAAATATTAGCAACCGAACCGGTAACAAATATCCAGGTACTACTACGAGCATTAGTAAGGTACACATCAATAACATGTATATCACATATACCTTTGTTCATCTTGCCATCCTTCTTATCCGCCAAATACTTGGGGCAGTTCCGCTTCCAGTGTCCAGTCCCCTTGCAGTAGAAGCACTCAGTTTCAGGCTTGGCTCCAGATTTGGGTTTCTTCGTGGAAGTAGCAACTGACTTGCTATTCTTTTTGAAGTTCCCTTTCTTTCCCTTGCCCTTTTTCTTGAAACTAGTGGTCTTGCTAACCATCAACACTTGATGCTCCTTTTTGATTTCTACCTCCGCAGCTTTGAGCATAGCGAAGAGCTCGGGAATTGTCTTTTGCATCCCTTGCTTGTTATAGTTCATCACGAAGCCTTTATAGCTTGGTGGCAGTGATTGAAGAACTCTATCAATAACACTATCCTCGTCAACTTTGCAACCAAGTTGAGTCATATGATTGTAGTACCCAGACATTCTGAGCAAGTGTTCACTGATAGAACTATTCTCCTCCATCTTGCAGCTGTAGAATTTATTGGAAATCTCATATTTCTCAATTCGGGCATTTGCTTGAAATATTAACTTCAACTCCTGGAACATCTCATATGGTCCATGACGTTCAAAACGTCGTTGAAGTCCCGGTTCTAAGCCGTAAAGCATGGCACACTGAACTATCGTGTAGTCATCAGACCGCGACTGCCAGACGTTCAAAGCGTCTACATTAGCGGGAGGGGGCTTGTCACCTAGCGGTGCTTCAAGGACATAATTCTTCTGTGCAGCAATGAGGATAATCCTCAGGTTACGGACCCAGTCCGTGTAATTGCTACCATCATCTTTCAACTTAGCTTTCTCTAGGAATGCATTAAAATTCAAAGGAACGGTAGCACGGGCCATTGATCTACAACAACATAGATATGCAAAAACTATCAGGACTAAGTTCATGATAAATTAAAGTTCAATTTAATCATATTAATTTAAAGAACTCCCACTTAGATAGACATCCCTCTGGTTATCTAAATGATCACGTGATCCAAATCAACTAAACCATGTCCGATCATCACGTGAGATGGAGTAGTTTTCAATGGTGAACATCTTATGTTGATCATATCTACTATATGATTCACGCTCGACCTTCCGGTCTCCAGTGTTCCGAGGCCATATCTGCATATGCTAGGCTCGTCAAGTTTAACCCGAGTATTCTGCGTGTGCAAAACTGGCTTACACCCGTTGTATTTGAACGTAGAGCTTATCACACCCGATCATCACGTGGTGTCTCGGCACGACGAACTTTCGCAACGGTGCATACTCAGGGAGAACACTTATACCTTGAAATTTAGTAAGGGATCATCTTATAATGCTACCGTCGATCTAAGCAAAATAAGAAGCATAATAAGATAAACATCACATGCAATCAAAATATGTGACATGATATGGCCACCATAATCTTGTGCTTTTGATCTCCATCTCCAAAGCACCGTCATGATCACCTTCGTCACCGGCGCGACACCTTGATCTTCATCGTAGCATCGTTGTCGTCTCGCCAACTATTGCTTCTACGACTATCGCTACCGCTTAGTGATAAAGTAAAGCAATTACATGGCGATTGCATTTCATACAATAAAGCGACAACCATATGGCTCCTGCCAGTTGCGGATAACTTTACAAAACATGATCATCTCATACAAAACCGTATAACTCATCATGTCTTGACCATATCACATCACAACATGCCCTGCAAAAACAAGTTAGACGTCCTCTACTTTTGTTGTTGCAAGTTTTACGTGGCTGCTACGGGCTTAGCAAGAACCGTTCTTACCTACGCATACAAAACCACAACGATGTTTCGTCAAGTATGTGATGTTTTAACCTTCACAAGGACCGGGCGTAGCCACACTTGATTCAGCTAAAGTGAGAGAGACAGACACCCGCCAGTCACCTTTAAGCAACGAGTGCTCGTAACGGTGAAACAAGTCTCGCGTAAGCGTACGCGTAATGTCGGTCCGGGCCGCTTCATCTCACAATACCGCCGAAGCAAAGTATGACATGCTGGTAAGCAGTATGACTAGTATCGCCCACAACTCATTGTGTTCTACTCGTGCATATCATCTACGCATAGACCTGGCTCATGATGCCACTGTTGGGGAACGTAGTATTTTTTAAATTTTCCTACGATCACGCAAGATCTATCTACCAGATGTATAGCAACGAGAGAGAAGAGTGTGTCTACGTACCCTCGTAGACCGGGAGCGGAAGCGTCAAGTGACGCGGTTGATGTTGTCGAACTTCTTCGCGATCCAACCGATCAAGCACCGAACGTACGGCACCTCCGCGTTCAGCACACGTTCAGCTTGATGACGTCCCACGAGCTCTTGATCCAGTTGAGCTTCACAAGAGAGTTTCGTCAGCACGACGGCGTGGTGACGAATATGATGTATTCACCGGCGCAGGGCTTCGCCTAAGCTCCGCGACGGTATGACCGAGGTGTGATTCTGTGGAGGGGGGCACCGCACACGGCTAAAACAATTCAACTTGTGTGTCTTTGGGTGCCCCCTTGCCCCCGTATATAAAGGAGCAAGGGAGGGAGGCCGGCCGGCCCTTCCTGGTGCGGCTAGGGAAGGAGTCCTACTAGGAATAGGATTGCAATCCTATTCCTAGTAGGATTTACCAAAAGGAAGAAGGGGGAAAGGAATAGGAGAGGTGGCGCCCCCCCCCCCAATCCTAGTCCAACTAGGAACCCTAGGTGGGGGAGCCGGCCAGCCCTATGGGCTGCCTCTCTCTTTCCCTTTAGGCCCACTATGGACCATCCCCTCTCGTAGGGGGTTCCAGTAACCCCCTCCGGAATTCCCGATAAATCCGAAACTTTTCCGGTATACTTCCGGTGTCCGAATATAGCCGTCCAATATATCAATCTTTATGTCTCGGACATTCCGAGACTCCTCGTCATGTCCGTGATCTCATCCGGGACTCCGAACTACCTTCGGTACATCAATACTCATAAACTCATAATACCGATTGTGATCAAACGTTAAGCGTGCGGACCCTACGGGTTCGAGAACTATGTAGACATGACCGAGACACATCTCCGGTCAATAACCAATAGCGGAACCTGGATGTTCATATTGGCTCCTACATATTCTACGAAGATCTTTTATCGGTCAGAACCGCATAACAACATACGTTGTTCCTTTTGTCAAACGGTATGTTACTTGTCCGAGATTCGATCGTCGGCATCTTTATACCTAGTTCAATCTCGTTACCGGCAAGTCTCTTTACTCGTTCCGTAACACATCATCTCGTGACTAACTCATTAGTCTTTTGCTTGCAAGGCTTATTGTGATGTGTGTTACCGAGAGGGCCCAGAGATACCTCTCCGACACTCGGAGTGACAAATCCTAATCTTGATCTATGCCAACACCACGAATACTTTCGGAGACACCTGTAGAGCATCTTTATGATCACCCAGTTACGTTGTGACGTTTGATAGCACACAAGGTGTTCCTACGGTATTCGGGAGTTGCATAATCTCATAGTCATAGGAACTTGTATAAGTCATGAAGAAAGCAATAGCAGTAAAACTAAACGATCATAGTGCTATGCTAACGGATGGGTCTTGTCCATCACATCATTCTACTAATGATGTGATCCCGTTGATCAAATGACAACTAATGTCTATGGTTAGGAAACATAACCATCTTTGATCAATGAGCTAGTCTAGTAGAGGCATACTAGGGACATACTGTTTTGTCTATGTATTCACACATGTACTAAGTTTCCGGTTAATACAATTCTAGCATGAATAAAAGACATTTATCATGATATAAGGAAATACAAATAACATCTTTATTATTGCCTCTAGGGCATATTTCCTTCACTTAGAAGATGAAGCATCACCCCATTCGACATTGGTGGCCATAGATGAACCTTGGTGCACGTCCACCACCAAGTCTTTGCTTCCGGTCATATGATTTGTGGCTCCATTATCGAGCAACCATGATCCCCCACCGGAAGCAAACTCCTACAAGAGATCAATGCTTGGATTTAGGTACCCATTTTGTAATGGGTCCTTTGAGGTTAGTAACAAGGGTCTTAGTAACCCAAATATACCATTCAATTTACTCATAAGAAGAACCAACAAATTTAGCAAAAACATGTCCATCACTAGCACGACATAGAACATAATAAGGGTTAAAGTCGTCGGCTTTGTTGGAAGGAGTGGCAGTGTTTTTCTTGACTCCACCACTCTTCACAATGTTCTTCTTCTTCTTAGGAGTACCCTCTCCCTCCTTTACAAAGGTTTGCTTGAGAGGAGGGGGTTGCCTGGTCTTGTCGTTCTTCTTCTTCTTGGGCTTGGGAGCAAACCCAATTCCTTCTTCGCCACAACTTCCTTTTGATTGCTCAACAGATTGTTGAGGTTCTTCTCACCTTGTATGCAAGACACAATGTCTTTCTCAAGTTGCTTCTTCAACTTGGCATTCTCTTCAACAAGATGCACATGCTCGCAACATGGGTTAGTAGCATTTGCATTATCAATTAAAATCATGCGAGGAAAGGTAGCTTTCTCCTTGGTTAGCGAAACTTGAAGTTGATCATGAGACTCTTTGAGGCTAGCATGTACACTCTTCAAGACCTTGTGAGCCTTGTCAAGCGTAACAAACTCCTCCTTGAGTCTAGCATGGTCAACCACAAGTTTTGCCTTCTCGAAATTGAGCACACGAGAGACAACTAAAGCATGATCGAGATCTTTATTTAATTTAGCATGATCATCGTTGTGTGATTCCTCAATAGCCAAACGAATACCACGCTCTTCCTCAAGAGCATTAGAGAGATCCGATATCTCATCGGCATAGTCTCGACTATGACCCTCCATTTTAGAAATGGTCTCCTCGTGAGCCTCGATCATGTCATTGGCTTCACCGAGTTGTTCCAAGAGAGCAACGAAGTGCTTCTTGGGTTTTCCTTTGAGTTTACTCATAAACAACTCAAATTCATTTTCCTCCTCCTCCGCCCCCTCACTCTCATCAATACAATCCGTCAATAAAGGATTAGAAGTGATGGTAGAATTGATGTTGGGGGTTACCTTGTTGGTGGCCTTAGCCATGAAGCATTTGGCGGTGATGCTCTTAAGAGGGATGATCGTGGAGTTGTTGCAATAGAAACGGTGGCCATAGTAACCATCTCATCATCTTCTTCCTCGTCATATTCTTCTTGGGCCACCAATCCTTTGGGAGGAGTCTTCTTGTTGAAGTTGTTCTTGTTGGGATAAGACTTGGCCTTGTCCTTTCGGATAAGCTTGCCTCCATTGTCTTCTCTTTTCTCATATGGGCAATCTACAACAAAGTGACTCACACTGCCACAATTGTAGCACGTCCTCACTCATTGCTTGTGTTGGGGACGTAGTATTTTAAAATTTTCCTACGATCACGCAAGATCTATCTACCAGATGTATAGCAACGAGAGGGGAGAGTGTGTCTACGTACCCTCGTAGACCGGGAGCGGAAGCGTCAAGTGACGCGGTTGATGTTGTCAAACTTCTTCGCGATCCAACCGATCAAATACCGAACGTACGGCACCTCCGCGTTCAGCACACGTTCAGCTTGATGACGTCCCACGAGCTCTTGATCTAGTTGAGCTTCACGGGAGAGTTTCGTCAGCACGACGGCGTGGTGACGGATATGATGTGTTCACCGGCGCAGGGCTTCTCCTAAGCTCCGCGACGGTACGACCGAGGTGTGATTCTGTGGAGGGGGGCACCGCACACGGCTAAAACAATTCAACTTGTGTGTCTTTGGGTGCCCCCCTGCCCTCGTATATAAAGGAGCAAGGGAGGAGGGGTCGGCCAACTCTCCTGGTGCGGCTAGGGAAGGGATTCCTACTAGGAATAGGATTGCAATCCTATTCCTAGTAGGATTCACCGAAAGGAAGAAGGGGGAAAGGAATAGGAGAGGTGGCGCCCCCCCCCCAATCCTAGTCCAACTAGGATTCCTAGGTGGGGGCGCCGGCCAGCCCTATGGGCTGCCTCTCTCTCACACTTTAGGCCCACTATGGACCATCCCCTCTCGTAGGGGGTTCCGGTAACCCCCTCCGGCATTCCCGATAAATCCGAAACTTTTCCGGTATACTTCCGGTGTCCGAATATAGCCGTCCAATATATCAATCTTTATGTCTCGGACATTTCGAGACTCCTCGTCATGTCTGTGATCTCATCCGGGACTCCGGACTACCTTCGGTACATCAATACTCAAAAACTCATAATACCGATCGTCATCAAACGTTAAGCGTGCGGACCCTACGGGTTCGAGAACTATGTAGACATGACCGAGACTCATCTCCGGTCAATAACCAATAGCGGAACCTGGATGTTCATATTGGCTCCTACATATTCTACGAAGATCTTTTATCGGTCAGAACCGCATAACAACATACGTTGTTCCTTTTGTCAAACGGTATGTTACTTGCCCGAGATTCGATCGTCGGTATCTCTATACCTAGTTCAATCTCGTTACCGGCAAGTCTCTTTACTCGTTCCGTAACACATCATCTCGTGACTAACTCATTAGTCTTTTGCTTGCAAGGCTTATTGTGATGTGTGTTACCGAGAGGGCCCAGAGATACCTCTCCGACACTCGGAGTGACAAATCCTAATCTTGATCTATGCCAACACCACGAATACTTTCGGAGACACCTGTAGAGCATATTTATGATCACCCAGTTACGTTGTGACGTTTGATAGCACACAAGGTGTTCCTACGGTATTTGGGAGTTGCATAATCTCATAGTCATAGGAACATGTATAAGTCATGAAGAAAGCAATAGCAGTAAAACTAAACGATCATAGTGCTATGCTAACGGATGGGTCTTGTCCATCACATCATTCTCCTAATGATGTGATCCCGTTGATAAAATGACAACTCATGTCTATGGCTAGGAAACATAACCATCTTTGATCAATGAGCTAGTCTAGTAGAGGCATACTGGGGACACTCTGTTTTGTCTATGTATTCACACATGTACTAAGTTTCCGGTTAATACAATTCTAGCATGAATAAAAGACATTTATCATGATATAAGGAAATACAAATAACATATTTATTATTGCCTCTAGGGCATATTTCCTTCAGTCTCCCACTTGCACTAGAGTCAATAATCTAGCTCACATCGCCATGTGATTTAATACCGATAGTTCACATCGTTATGTGAATAACACCCATAGTTCACATCACCATGTGACCAACACCCAAAGGGTTTACTAGAGTCAATAATCTAGTTCACATTGCTATGTGATTAATACCCAAGAGTAATAAGGTGTGATCATGTTTTGCTTGTGAGAGTAGTTTAGTCAACGGGTCTGTCACATTCAGATCCGTATGTATTTTGCAAATTTCTATGAATACAATGCTCTGCATAGAGCTACTCTAGCTAATTGCTCCCACTTTCAATACGCATCCAGATTGATACTTAGAGTCATCTGGATTTTGGTGTCAAAGCTTGCATCGGCGTAACCCTTTACGATGAACTCTTTATCACCTCCATAATCGAGAAATATTTCCTTAGTCATCCAATTACTAAGGATAATTTTGACCGCTGTACAGTGATCTACTTCTGGATCACTATTGTACCTCCCTGTCAAACTCTTGGCAAGGTACACAACGTGTTTTGTACACAGCATGGCATACTTTATAGAACCTATGGCTGAGGCATAGGGAATGACTTTCATTCTCTCTATATTTTTCTGCCGTGGTCTGGCTTTGAGTCTTACTCAACTTCACACCTTACAAATCAGGCAAGAACTTCTTCTTTGACTGATCCATTTTGAACTACTTCAAAATCTTATCAAGGTATGTACTCATCGAAAGTCTTATCAAGCGTCTTGATCTATCTATATAGATTCTTGATGCTCAATATGTAAGCAGCTTCACCGAGGTCTTTCATTGAAAAACTTTTATTCAAGTATCCTTTTATGCTATCCAGAAATTCTATATCATTTCCAATCAACAATATGTCATCTACATATAATATTAGAAATGCTACAGAGCTCCCACTCACTTTCTTGTAAATACAGGCTTCTCTAAAAGTCTGTATAAAACCATATGCTTTGATCACCTCATCAAAGCGTATATTCCAACTCCGAGATGCTTGCACCAGTCCATAGATGGATCGCTGGAGCTTGCATACTTTGTTAGCACCTTTTGGATCAACAAAACCTTCTGGTTGCATCATATACAACTCTTCTTTGAGATATCCATTTAGGAATGCAGTTTTGACATCCATTTGCCAGATTTCATAATCATAAAATACGGCAATTGCTAACATGATTCGGACAGACTTAAGCATCGCTACAGGTGAGAAAGTATCATCGTAGTCAACTCCTTGAACTTGTCGAAAACCTTTCGCAACAAGTCGAGCTTTGTAAACAGTAATATTACCGTCTGCGTCGGTCTTCCTCTTGAAGATCCATTTATTTTCGATGGCTTGCCGATCATCGGGCAAGTCAACCAAAGTACATACTTTGTTCTCATACATGGATCCCATCTCAGATTTCATGGCTTCAAGCCATTTTGCGGAATCTGGGCTCATCATCGCTTCCTCATAGTTCATAGGTTCATCATGGTCTAGTAACATGATTTCCAGAACTGGGTTGCCGTACCACTCTGGTGCGGAACGTACTCTGGTTGATCTACGACGTTCAGCAGAAACTTGATCCGAAGTTTCATGATCATTATCATCAACTTCCTCACTAATTGGTGTAGGAATCACTGGAACAATTTCCTGTGATGTACTACTTTCCAATATGGGAGAAGGTACAATTACCTCATCAAGTTCTACTTTCCTTCCACTCACTTCTTTCGAGAGAAACTCTTTTTCTAGAAAGGATCCGTTCTTAGCAACGAATATTTTGCCTTCGGATCTGTGATAGAAGGTGTACCCAACAGTCTCTTTTGGGTATCCTATGAAGACACATTTTTCCGACTTGGGATCGAGCTTATCAGGTTGAAGTGTTTTCACATAAGCATCGCAGTCCCAAACTTTAAGAAACAACAACTTTGGTTTCTTGCCAAACCACAGTTCTTAAGGCGTTGTCTCAACGGATTCAGATGAGGCCCTTATTTAACGTGAATGCAGCTGTCTCTAATGCATAACCCAAAACGATAGTGATAAATCGGTAAGAGACATCATGGATCGCACCATATCCAATAAAGTACGGTTATGACGTTCGGACACACCATTACGCTTTGGTGTTCCAGGTGGCGTGAGTTGTGAAACTATTCCACATTGTTTCAAATGAAGACCAAACTCGTAACTCAAATATTCTCCTCCACGATCAGATCGTAGAAACTTTATTTTCTTGTTACGATGATTCTCTACTTCACTCTGAAATTCTTTGAACTTTTCAAATGTTTCAGACTTGTGTTTCATTAAGTAAATATACCCATATCTGCTTAAATCATCAGTGAAGGTCAGAAAATAACGATACCCGCCGCGTGCTTCAACACTCATTGGTCCGCATACATTTGTATGTATGATTTTCCAACAAATATGTTGCTCGCTCCATAGTTCCGGAGAACGGAGTTTTAGTCATCTTGCCCATGAGGCATGGTTCGCAAGCACCAAGTGATTCATAATCAAGTGATTCCAAAAGTCCATCATTATGGAGTTTCTTCATGCGTTTTACACCAATATGACCTAAACGGCAGTGCCACAAATAAGTTGCACTATCATTATTAACCTTGCATCTTTTGGCTTCAATATTATGAATATGTGTATCACACGATCGAGATCCAACAAACTATTTTTATTGGGTGTATGACCATAGAAGGTTTTATTCATGTAAACAGAACAACAATTATTCTCTAACTTACATGAATAACCGTATTGCAATAAACATGATCAAATCATATTCATGCTCAACACAAACACCAAATAACACTTATTTAGGTTCAACACTAATCCCGAAAGTATAGGGAGTGTGCGATGATGATCATATCAATCTTGGAACTATTTCCAATACACATCGTCACTTCATCCTTTAACTAGTTTCTGTTCATTATGCAACTCCCATTTCGAGTTACTACCTTTTTAGCAACTAAATCAGTATCAAATACCGAGGGGTTGCTATGAACACTAGTAAAATACACATCAATAATCTGTATATCAAATATACCTTTGTTCACTTTGCCATCCTTCTTATCCGCCAAGTATCTAGGGCAGTTCCACTTCCAGTGACCATTTCCTTTGAAGTAGAAGCACTTAGTTTCAGGCTTGAGGTTAGCTTTGGGTTTCTTCGTGGAAGTAGCAACTGACTTGCTATTCTTTTTGAAGTTCCCTTTCTTTCCCTTGCCCTTTTTCTTGAAACTAGTGGTCTTGCTAACCATCAACACTTGATGCTCCTTTTTGATTTCTACTTTCGCAGCTTTGAGCATAGCGAAGAGCTCGGGAATTGTTTTCGTCATCCCTTGCATATTATAGTTCATCACGAAGTTCTACTAACTTGGTGATAGTGACTAGAGAACTTTGTCAATTACTATCTTATCTGGAAGATTAACTCCCACTTGATTAAAGTAATTGTAGTACCCAGACAATCTGAGCACATGCTCACTGGTTGAGCTATTCTCCTCCATCTTGTAGGCAAAGTACTGTCAGAGGTCTTATACCTCTCGACACGGGCATGAGTATGAAATACTAATTTCAACTCTTGGAACATCTTATATGCTCCGTGGCGTTCAAAACGTTTTTGAAGTCCCGGTTCTAAGTCGCAAAGTATGGTGCACTTTAACTATCAAGTAGTCATCATATCGAGCTTTTGTCAAAAAATGTTCATAACGTCTACATCTGCTCCTGCAATAGGTCTGTCACCTAGCGGTGCATCAAGGACATATTTCTTCTGTGCAGCAATGAGGATAATCCTCATATCACGCAACAATTCCGCATCATTGCTACTAACATCTTTCAACTTGGTTTTCTCTAGGAACATATGAAAAATAAACGGGGAGCAACATCGCGAGCTATTGATCTACAACATAGATATGCTAATACTTCCAGGACTAAGTTCATGATAAATTAAAGTTCAATTAATCATATTACTTAAGAACTCCTACTTAGATAGACATCCCTCTGGTCATCTAAATGATCACGTGATCCAAATCAACTAAACCATGTCCGATCATCACGTGAGATGGAGTAGTTTCAATGGTGAACATCTTATGTTGATCATATCTACTATATGATTCACGCTCGACCTTTCGGTCTCCAGTGTTCCGAGGCCATATCTGTATATGCTAGGCTCGTCAAGTTTAACCCGAGTATTCTGCGTGTGCAAAAACTGGCTTACACCCGTTGTATTTGAACGTAGAGCTTATCACACCCGATCATCACGTGGTGTCTCGGCACGACGAACTTTCGCAACGGTGCATACTCAGGGAGAACACTTATACCTTGAAATTTAGTAAGGGATCATCTTATAATGCTACCGTCGTTCTAAGCAAAATAAGAAGCATAATAAGATAAACATCACATGCAATCAAAATATGTGACATGATATGGCCATCATCATCTTGTGCTTTTGATCTCTATCTCCAAAGCACCGTCATGATCACCTTCGTCACCGGCTTGACACCTTGATCTTCATCGTAGCATCGTTGTCGTCTCGCCAACTATTGCTTTTACGATTATCGCTACCGCTTAGTGATAAAGTAAAGCAATTACATGGCGATTGCATTTCATACAATAAAGCGACAACCATATGGCTCCTGCCAGTTGCCGATAACTTTACAAAACATGATCATCTCATACAAAACCGTATAACTCATCATGTCTTGACCATATCACATCACAACATGCCCTGCAAAAACAAGTTAGACGTCCTCTACTTTGTTTGTTGCAAGTTTTACGTGGCTGCTATGGGCTTTAGCAAGAACCGTTCTTACCTACGCATACAAAACCACAACGATGTTTCGTCAAGTATGTGCTGTTTTAACCTTCACAAGGACCGGGCGTAGCCACACTTGATTCAGCTAAAGTGAGAGAGACAGACACCCGCCAGTCACCTTTAAGCAACGAGTGCTCGTAACGGTGAAACCAGTCTAGCGTAAGCATACGCGTAATGTTGGTCCGGGCTGCTTCATCTCTCAATACCGCCGAAGCAAAGTATGACATGCTGGTAAGCAGTATGACTAGTATCGTCCACAATCTCATTGTGTTCTACTCGTGCATATCATCTACGCATAGACCTGGCTCTGATACCACTGTTGGGGACGTAGTATTTTAAAATTTTCCTACGATCACGCAAGATCTATCTACCAGATGTATAGCAACGAGAGGGGAGAGTGTGTCTATGTACCCTCGTAGACCGGGAGCGGAAGCGTCAAGTGACGCGGTTGATGTTGTCGAACTTCTTCGCGATCCAACCGATCAAGTACCGAACGTACGGCACCTCCGCGTTCAGCACACGTTCAGCTTGATGACGTCCCACGAGCTCTTGATCTAGTTGAGCTTCACGGGAGAGTTTCGTCAGCACGACGGCGTGGTGACGGATATGATGTGTTCACCGGCGCAGGGCTTCTCCTAAGCTCCGCGACGGTACGACCGAGGCGTGATTCTGTGGAGGGGGGCACCGCACACGGCTAAAACAATTCAACTTGTGTGTCTTTGGGTGCCCCCCTGCCCTCGTATATAAAGGAGCATGGGAGGAGGGGTCGGCCAACTCTCCTGGTGCGGCTAGGGAAGGGATTCCTACTAGGAATATGATTCCAATCCTATTCCTAGTAGGATTCACCGAAAGGAAGAAGGGGGAAAGGAATAGGAGAGGTGGCGCCCCCCCCCCCCCAATCCTAGTCCAACTAGGATTCCTAGGTGGGGGCGCCGGCCAGCCCTATGGGCTGCCTCTCTCTCACACTTTAGGCCCACTATGGACCATCCCCTCTCGTAGGGGGTTCCGGTAACCCCCTCCGGCATTCCCGATAAATCCGAAACTTTTTCGGTATACTTCCGGTGTCCGAATATAGCCGTCCAATATATCAATCTTTATGTCTCGGACATTCCGAGACTTCTCGTCATGTCCGTGATCTCATCCGGGACTCCGAACTACCTTCGGTACATCAATACTCAAAAAACTCATAATACCGATCGTCATCAAACGTTAAGCGTGCGGACCCTACGGGTTCGAGAACTATGTAGACATGACCGAGACTCATCTCCGGTCAATAACCAATAGCGGAACCTGGATGTTCATATTGGCTCCTACATATTCTACGAAGATCTTTTATCGGTCAGAACCGCATAACAACATACGTTGTTCCTTTTGTCAAACGGTATGTTACTTGCCCGAGATTCGATCGTCGGTATCTCTATACCTAGTTCAATCTCGTTACCGGCAAGTCTCTTTACTCGTTCCGTAACACATCATCTCGTGACTAACTCATTAGTCTTTTGCTTGCAAGGCTTATTGTGATGTGTGTTACCGAGAGGGCCCAGAGATACATCTCCGACACTCGGAGTGACAAATCCTAATCTTGATCTATGCCAACACCACAAATACTTTCGGAGACACATGTAGAGCATCTTTATGATCACCCAGTTACGTTGTGACGTTTGATAGCACACAAGGTGTTCCTACGGTATTCGGGAGTTGCATAATCTCATAGTCATAGGAACATGTATAAGTCATGAAGAAAGCAATAGCAGTTAAACTAAACGATCATAGTGCTATGCTAACGGTGTTGGGGAACGTAGTATTTTAAAATTTTCCTACGATCACGCAAGATCTATCTACCAGATGCATAGCAACGAGAGGGGAGAGTGTGTCTACGTACCCTCGTAGACCGGGAGCGGAAGCGTCAAGTGACGCGGTTGATGTTGTCGAACTTCTTCGCGATCCAACCGATCAAGCACCGAACGTACGGCACCTCCGCGTTCAGCACACGTTCAGCTTGATAACGTCCCACGAGCTCTTGATCCAGTTGAGCTTCACGGGAGAGTTTCGTCAGCACGACGGCGTGGTGACGGATATGATGTGTTCACCGGCGCAGGGCTTCGCCTAAGCTCCGCGACGGTATGACCGAGGTGTGATTCTGTGGAGGGGGGCACCGCACACGGCTAAAACAATTCAACTTGTGTGTCTTTGGGTGCCCCCTGCCCCCGTATATAAAGGAGCAGGGGAGGGAGGCCGGCCGGCCCTTCCTGGTGCGGCTAGGGAAGGAGTCCTACTAGGAATAGGATTGCAATCCTATTCCTAGTAGGATTCACCGAAAGGAAGAAGGGGGAAAGGAATAGGAGAGGTGGCGCCCCCCAATCCTAGTCCAACTAGGAACCCTAGGTGGGGGCGCCGGCCAGCCCTATGGGCTGCCTCTCTCTTTCCCTTTAGGCCCACTATGGACCATCCCCTCTCATAGGGGGTTCCGGTAACCCCCTCCGGCATTCCCGATAAATCCGAAACTTTTCCGGTATACTTCCGGTGTCCGAATATAGCCGTCCAATATATCAATCTTTATGTCTCGGACATTCCGAGACTCCTCGTCATGTCCGTGATCTCATCCGGGACTCCGAACTACCTTCGGTACATCAATACACATAAACTCATAATACCGATCGTCATCAAACGTTAAGCGTGCGGACCCTACGGGTTCGAGAACTATGTAGACATGACCGAGACTCATCTCCGGTCAATAACCAATAGCGGAACCTGGATGTTCATATTGGCTCCTACACATTCTACGAAGATCTTTTATCGGTCAGAACCGCATAACAACATACGTTGTTCCTTTTGTCAAACGGTATGTTACTTGCCCGAGATTCGATCGTCGGTATCTTTATACCTAGTTCAATCTCGTTACCGGCAAGTCTCTTTACTCGTTCCATAACACATCATCTCGTGACTAACTCATTAGTCTTTTGCTTGCAAGGCTTATTGTGATGTGTGTTACCGAGAGGGCCCAGAGATACCTCTCCGACACTCGGAGTGACAAATCCTAATCTTGATCTATGCCAACACCACGAATACTTTCGGAGACACCTATAGAGCATCTTTATGATCACCCAGTTACGTTGTGACGTTTGATAGCACACAAGGTGTTCCTACGGTATTTGGGAGTTGCATAATCTCATAGTCATAGGAACATGTATAAGTCATGAAGAAAGCAATAGCAGTAAAACTAAACGATCATAGTGCTATGCTAACGGATGGGTCTTGTCCATCACATCATTCTCCTAATGATGTGATCCCGTTGATCAAATGACAACTCATGTCTATGGCTAGGAAACATAACCATCTTTGATCAATGAGCTAGTCTAGTAGAGGCATACTAGGGACACTCTGTTTTGTCTATGTATTCACACATGTACTAAGTTTCCGGTTAATACAATTCTAGCATGAATAAAAGACATTTATCATGATATAAGGAAATACAAATAACATATTTATTATTGCCTCTAGGGCATATTTCCTTCAGCTTGCCCTTGAGGCCCTTGAGTTGTTCTTGTTGAAGTTGGGCCTAGAATTCTTCTTGTTGGCCCAAAATTGTCGTGATGCTAGAGCCATGTGCTCATGATAAACATATTTGGTGTCTTCGGGGCAACACTCATCTTCATCCTCTTCTTCCACACAAGCCTTGGCCTTTAAAGCAAGGTTGGGCTTCTTTGATCGTTGAGCTCGCAACACCGCATTGTCGGCGGTCTTATCCAAGATCCTCATGGCAACGAACTCATCCAACACTTCACTTGAGGACAAAGTGTGGTAGTCCGGTCGTTGGCGGATGACGGAGGACATGGCCTTGTGATAAGGCATCATGGCCTTGAGAAACTTGCGCTTAATCCAATTATCATATGTATCCTTGCTCCCATGATCTATAAGTGAGACCGCAAGAGTGGTTAATCTCTGATAAAGTTCATAGGGATCTTCTTCTTCGGTCATGGCAAACACATCGGCTTCATCTTGCACAACTTCATAGTTTGAGCGTTGAATGCTTGCGCTTCCCTTGTACAAGGAACCAACATGCTCACATGCTTCCTTGGCCACGGAGAAGGGTCGAAGATGTGCAATGTCTTCGGGAGGGATATCCTCTTGAAGAATGCAAAGAACGAACTCGTTGAATTGATGATCCGTAGCTTCTCTTGGAGTTAAGTTGTAAGGATCATGCGGGTAGAAACCTTGCTCAATGATTCTCCAAAGATTAGTAGAACAATGATTTAAATGACGTTTAAAATGAAACGTCCAAGTAGCAAAATCAGATATATTTTTTCACAAACTTAGGAGGAGGACCAACCGAATTTAAATGCGGAGTAGGAACGGGTCCTCCATAATTAATGGGAGGAGCGGAGTGAGCAAAAATTCCACTCCCATTCTTAGTCATTGGCACTTGCTCACTACTAGCTTCCCCCTTGTCGGGAATAGCATCCGACACGTTGGTAGCGGGACGAACCACTTCCAACGATGCGGTGGGTAATTTAAGTCCCTCAAGAAATTCTTTGAACATGCCTTTGACCTCGGTCATCAATGAGTCTTTCAATGTGTCCAAAGCCACATTGAACTCCTCACGAGAGACCGAGGTTCCCCCATCGTGTTGGGGAACGTAGTATTTTAAAATTTTCCTACGATCACGCAAGATCTATCTACCAGATGCATAGCAACGAGAGGGAAGAGTGTGTCTACGTACCCTCGTAGACCGGGAGCGGAAGCGTCAAGTGACGCGGTTGATGTTGTCGAACTTCTTCGCGATCCAACCGATCAAGCACCGAACGTACGGCACCTCCGCGTTCAGCACACGTTCAGCTTGATGACGTCCCACGAGCTCTTGATCCAGTTGAGCTTCACGGGAGAGTTTCGTCAGCACGACGGCGTGGTGACGGATATGATGTGTTCACCGACGCAGGGCTTCGCCTAAGCTCCGCGACGGTACGACCGAGGTGTGATTCTGTGGAGGGGGGCACCGCACACGGCTAAAACAATTCAACTTGTGTGTCTTTGGGTGCCCCCCTGCCCCCGTATATAAAGGAGCAGGGGAGGGAGGCCGGCCAACCTCTCCTGGTGCGGCTAGGGAAGGAGTCCTACTAGGAATAGGATTGCAATCCTATTCCTAGTAGGGTTCACCGAAAGGAAGAAGGGGGAAAGGAATAGAAGAGGTGGCGCCCCCCCAATCCTAGTCCAACTAGGATTCCTAGGTGGGGGCGCCGGCCAGCCCTATGGTCTGCCTCTCTCTCGCCCTTTAGGCCCACTATGGACCATCCCCTCTCGTAGGGGGTTCCGGTAACCCCCTCCGGCATTCCCGATAAATCCGAAACGTTTCCGGTATACTTCCGGTGTCCGAATATAGCCGTCCAATATATCAATCTTTATGTCTCGGACATTCCGAGACTCCTCGTCATGTCCGTGATCTCATCCGGGACTCCGAACTACCTTCGGTACATCAATACTCAAAAACTCATAATACCGATCGTCATCAAACGTTAAGCGTGCGGACCCTACGGGTTCGAGAACTATGTAGACATGACCGAGACTCATCTCCGGTCAATAACCAATAGCGGAACCTGGATGTTCATATTGGCTCCTACATATTCTACGAAGATCTTTTGTCGGTCAGAACCGCATAACAACATACGTTGTTCCTTTTGTCAAACGGTATGTTACTTGCCCGAGATTCGATCGTCGGTATCTTTATACCTAGTTCAATCTCGTTTACCGGCAAGTCTCTTTACTCGTTCCGTAACACATCATCTCGTGACTAACTCATTAGGTTTTTGCTTGCAAGGCTTATTGTGATGTGTGTTACCGAGAGGGCCTAGAGATACCTCTCCGACACTCGGAGTGACAAATCCTAATCTTGATCTATGCCAACACCACGAATACTTTCGGAGACACCTGTAGAGCATCTTTATGATCACCCAGTTACGTTGTGACGTTTGATAGCACACAAGGTGTTCCTACGGTATTCGGGAGTTGCATAATCTCATAGTCATAGGAACATGTATAAGTCATGAAGAAAGCAATAGCAGTTAAACTAAACGATCATAGTGCTATGCTAACGGATGGGTCTTGTCCATCACATCATTCTCCTAATGATGTGATCCCGTTGATCAAATGACAACTCATGTCTATGGCTAGGAAACATAACCATCTTTGATCAATGAGCTAGTCTAGTAGAGGCATACTAGGGACATACTGTTTTGTCTATTTATCCACACATGTACTAAGTTTCCGGTTAATACAATTCTAGCATGAATAAAAGACATTTATCATGATATAAGGAAATACAAATAACATCTTTATTATTGCCTCTAGGGCATATTTCCTTCAGTCTCCCACTTGAACTAGAGTCAATAATCTAGCTCACATCGCCATGTGATTTAATACTGATAGTTCACATCGTTATGTGAATAACACCCATAGTTCACATCGCCATGTGACTAACACCCGAAGGGTTTACTAGAGTCAATAATCTAGTTCACATTGTTATGTGATTAATACCCAAGAGTAATAAGGTGTGATCATGTTTTTTCTTGTGAGAGAAGTTTAGTCAACGGGTCTGTCACATTCAGATCCGTATGTATTTCGCAAATTTCTATGTCTACAATGCTCTGCATAAAGCTACTCTAGCTAATTGTTCCCACTTTCAATATGCATCCAGATTGATACTTAGAGTTATCTGAATTTAGTGTCAAAGTTTGCATCGGCGTAACCCTTTACGACGAACTCTTTATCACCTCCATAATCGAGAAACATTTCCTTAGTCATCCAATTACTAAGGATAATTTTGACCGCTATGCTGTGATCTACTCCTGGATCACTATTGTACCTCCCTGTCAAACTCTTGGCAAGGTACACAACGTGTTTTGTACACAGCATGGCATACTTTATAGAACCTATGGCTGAGGCCTAGGGAATGACTTTCATTCTCTCTATATTTTTCTGCCGTGGTCTGGCTTTGAGTCTTACTCAACTTCACACCTTACAAATCAGGCAAGAACTTCTTCTTTGACTGATCCATTTTGAACTACTTCAAAATCTTATCAAGGTATGTACTCATTGAAAGTCTTATTAAGCGTCTTGATCTATCTATATAGATTCTTGATGCTCAATATGTAAGCAGCTTCACTGAGGTCTTTCATTGAAAAACTTTTATTCAAGTATCCTTTTATGCTATCCAGAAATTCTATATCATTTCTAATCAACAATATGTCATCTACATATAATATTAGAAATGCTACAGAGCTCCCACTCACTTTCTTGTAAATACAGGCTTCTCCAAAAGTCTGTATAAAACCATATGCTTTGATCACCTCATCAAAGCGTATATTCCAACTCCGAGATGCTTGCACCAGTCCATAGATGGATCGCTGGAGCTTGCATACTTTGTTAGCACCCTTTGGATCGACAAAACCTTCTGGTTGCATCATATACAACTCTTCTTTGAGATATCCATTTAGGAATGCAGTTTTGACATCCATTTGCCAGATTTCATAATCATAAAATGCGGCAATTGCTAACATGATTCGGACAGACTTAAGCATCGCTACAGGTGAGAAAGTTTCATTGTAGTCAACTCCTTGAACTTGTCGAAAACCTTTCGCAACAAGTCGAGCTTTGTAAACAGTAATATTACCGTCTGTGTCGGTCTTCCTCTTGAAGATCCATTTATTTTCGATGGCTTGCCGATCATCGGGCAAGTCAACCAAAGTCCACACTTTGTTCTCATACATGGATCCCATCTCAGATTTCATGGCTTCAAGCCATTTTGCGGAATCTGGGCTCATCATCGCTTCCTCATAGTTCGTAGGTTCATCATGGTCTAGTAACATGATTTCCAGAACTGGGTTGCCGTACCACTCTGGTGCGGAACGTACTCTGGTTGATCTACGATGTTCAGCAGAAACTTGATCCGAAGTTTCATGATCATTATCATCAACTTCCTCACTAATTGGTGTAGGAATCACTGGAACAATTTCCTGTGATGTACTACTTTCCAATATGGGAGAAGGTACTATTACCTCATCAAGTTCTACTTTCCTCCCACTCACTTCTTTCGAGAGAAACTCCTTCTCTAGAAAGGATCCAATTTTTAGCAACGAATATTTTTGCCTTCGGATCTGTGATAGAAGGTGTACCCAACAGTCTCTTTTGGGTATCCTATGAAGACACATTTTTCCGACTTGGGTTCGAGCTTATCTGGTTGAAGTGTTTTCACATAAGCATCGCAGTCCCAAACTTTAAGAAACAACAACTTTGGTTTCTTGCCAAACCACAGTTCTTAAGGCGTTGTCTCAACGGATTCAGATGAGGCCCTTATTTAACGTGAATGCAGCTGTCTCTAATGCATGACCCAAAATGATAGTGATAAATCGGTAAGAGACATCATAGATCGCACCATATCCAATAAAGTACGGTTATGACGTTCGGACACACCATTATGCTGTGGTGTTCCAGGTGGCGTGAGTTGTGAAACTATTCCACATTGTTTCAAATGAAGACCAAACTCGTAACTCAAATATTCTCCTCCACGATCAGATCGTAGGAACTTTATTTTCTTGTTACGATGATTCTCTACTTCACTCTGAAATTCTTTGAACTTTTCAAATGTTTCAGACTTGTGTTTCATTAAGTAGATATACCCATATCTGCTCAAATCATCAGTGATGGTCAGAAAATAACGATACCCGCCGCGAGCATCAACACTCATTGGTCCACATGCATCAGTATGTATGATTTCCAACAAATCTGTTGCTCGCTCCATAGTTCCGGAGAACGGAGTTTTAGTCATCTTGCCCATGAGGCATGGTTCGCAAGCACCAAGTGATTCATAATCAAGTGATTCCAAAAGTCCATCATAATGGAGTTTCTTCATGCGTTTTACACCAATATGACTTAAACGGCAGTGCCACAAATAAGTTGCACTATCATTATTAACCTTGCATCTTTTGGCTTCAATATTATGAATATGTGTATCACACGATCGAGATCCAACAAACTATTTTCATTGGGTGTATGACCATAGAATGTTTTATTCATGTAAACAGAACAACAATTATTCTCTAACTTACATGAATAACCGTATTGCAATAAACATGATCAAATCACATTCATGCTCAACACAAACACCAAATAACAGTTATTTAGGTTCAACACTAATCCCGAAAGTATAGGGAGTGTGCGATGATGATCATATCAATCTTGGAACTGCTTCCAATATACATCGTCACTTCATCCTTTAACTAGTTTCTGTTCATTATGCAACTCCCATTTCGAGTTACTACTTTTTAGCAACTAAATTAGTATCAAATACCGAGGGGTTGCTATGAACACTAGTAAAATACACATCAATAATCTGTATATCAAATATACCTTTGTTCACTTTGCCATCCTTCTTATCCGCCAAGTATCTAGGGCAGTTCCACTTTTAGTGACCATTTCCTTTGCAGTATAAGCACTTGTTTCAGGCTTGAGTTTAGCTTTGGGTTTCTGCACGGGAGTGACAACTTGCTTGTCATTCTTCTTGAAGTTCCCCTTCTATCCCTTTGCCTTTTACTTGAAACAAGTGGTCTTGTTAACCATCAACACTTGATGCTTTTTCATGATTTCTACCTTCGCCTATTTCAGTATTGCGAAGAGCTGGGAATTCCTTTCGTCATCCCTTGCATATTATAGTTCATCACAAAGTTCTACTAACTTGGTGATAGTGACTAGAGAACTTTGTCAATTACTATCTTATCTGGAAGATTAACTCCCACTTGATTAAAGTAATTGTAGTACCCAGACAATCTGAGCACATGCTCACTGGTTGAGCTATTCTCCTCCATCTTGTAGGCAAAGTACTGTCAGAGGTCTTATACCTCTCGACACGGGCATGAGTATGAAATACTAATTTCAACTCTTGGAACATCTTATATACTCCGTGGCGTTCAAAACATTTTTGAAGTCCCGGTTCTAAGCCGTAAAGCATGGTGCACTTAAACTATCAAGTAGTCATCATATCGAGCTTTTTGTCAAAACGTTCATAACGTCTACATCTGCTCCTGCAATAGGTCTGTCACCTAGCGGTGCATCAAGGACATAATTCTTCTGTGCAGCAATGAGGATAATCCTCAGATCACGGAACAATTCTGCATCATTGCTACTAACATCTTTCAACTTGGTTTTTCTCTAGGAACATATGAAAAATAAACGGGGAGCAACATCGCGAGCTATTGATCTACAACATAGATATGCTAATACTACCAGGACTAAGTTCATGATAAATTAAAGTTCAATTAATCATATTACTTAAGAACTCCCACTTAGATAGACATCCCTCTGGTCATCTAAATGATCACGTGATCCAAATCAACTAAACCATGTCCGATCATCACGTGAGATGGAGTAGTTTTCAATGGTGAACATCTTATGTTGATCATATCTACTATATGATTCACGCTCGACCTTTCGGTCTCCAGTGTTCCGAGGCCATATCTGTATATGCTAGGCTCGTCAAGTTTAACCCGAGTATTCTGCGTGTGCAAAACTGGCTTACACCCGTTGTATTTGAACGTAGAGCTTATCACACCCGATCATCACGTGGTGTCTCGGCACGACGAACTTTCGCAACGGTGCATACTCAGGGAGAACACTTATACCTTGAAATTTAATAAGGGATCATCTTATAATGCTACCGTCGTTCTAAGCAAAATAAGAAGCATAATAAGATAAACATCACATGCAATCAAAATATGTGACATGATATGGCCATCATCATCTTGTGCTTTTGATCTCCATCTCCAAAGCACCGTCATGATCACCCTCGCAAAACATGATCATCTCATACAAAAACCGTATAACTCATCATGTCTTGACCATATCACATCACAACATGCCCTGCAAAAACAAGTTAGACGTCCTCAACTTTGTTTGTTGCAAGTTTTACGTGGCTGCTACGGGCTTTAGCAAGAACCGTTCTTACCTACGCATACAAAACCACAACGATGTTTCGTCAAGTATGTGTTGTTTTAACCTTCACAAGGACCGGGCGTAGCCACACTTGATTCAGCTAAAGTGAGAGAGACAGACACCCGCCAGTCACCTTTAAGCAACGAGTGCTCGTAACGGTGAAACCAGTCTCGCGTAAGTGTACGCGTAATGTTGGTCCGGGCCGCTTCATCTCACAATACCGCCGAAGCAAAGTATGTCATGCTGGTAAGCAGTATGACTAGTATCGTCCACAATCTCATTGTGTTCTACTCGTGCATATCATCTACGCATAGACCTGGCTCTGACACCACTGTTGGGGAACGTAGTATTTTAAAATTTTCCTACGATCACGCAAGATCTATCTACCAGATGCATAGCAACGAGAGGGAAGAGTGTGTCTACGTACCCTCGTAGACCGGGAGCGGAAGCGTCAAGTGACGCGGTTGATGTTGTCGAACTTCTTCGAGATCCAACCGATCAAGCACCGAACGTACGGCACCTCCGTGTTCAGCACACGTTCAGCTTGATGACGTCCCACGAGCTCTTGATCCAGTTGAGCTTCACGGGAGAGTTTCGTCAGCACGACGGCGTGGTGA
Organism: Secale cereale; assembly: GCA_902687465.1. Lineage (NCBI taxonomy): Eukaryota > Viridiplantae > Streptophyta > Magnoliopsida > Poales > Poaceae > Secale > Secale cereale. The sequence continues at coordinate 25,055,618 of LR738713.1, forward strand.
CGGATATGATGTGTTCACCGGCGCAGGGCTTCGCCTAAGCTCCGCGACGGTACGACCGAGGTGTGATTCTGTGGAGGGGGGCACCGCACACGGCTAAAACAATTCAACTTGTGTGTCTTTGGGTGCCCCCCTGCCCCCGTATATAAAGGAGCAGGGGAGGGAGGCCGGCCAACCTCTCCTGGTGCGGCTAGGGAAGGAGTCCTACTAGGAATAGGATTGCAATCCTATTCCTAGTAGGATTCACCGAAAGGAAGAAGGGGGAAAGGAATAGGAGAGGTGGCGCCCCCCCAATCCTAGTCCAACTAGGATTCCTAGGTGGGGGCGCCGGCCAGCCCTATGGGCTGCCTCTCTCTCACCCTTTAGGCCCACTATGGACCATCCCCTCTCGTAGGGGGTTCCGGTAACCCCCTCCGGCATTCCCGATAAATCCGAAACTTTTCCGGTATACTTCCGGTGTCCGAATATAGCCGTCCAATATATCAATCTTTATGTCTCGGACATTCCGAGACTCCTTGTTATGTCCGTGATCTCATCCGGGACTCCGAACTACCTTCGGTACATCAATACTCAAAAACTCATAATACCGATCGTCATCAAACGTTAAGCGTGTGGACCCTACGGGTTCGAGAACTATGTAGACATGACCGAGACTCATCTCCGGTCAATAACCAATACCGGAACCTGGATGTTCATATTGGCTCCTACATATTCTACGAAGATCTTTTATCGGTCAGAACCGCATAACAACATACGTTGTTCCTTTTGTCAAACGGTATGTTACTTGCCCGAGATTCGATCGTCGGTATCTTTATACCTAGTTCAATCTCGTTTACCGGCAAGTCTCTTTACTCGTTCCGTAACACATCATCTCGTGACTAACTCATTAGGTTTTTGCTTGCAAGGCTTATTGTGATGTGTGTTACCGAGAGGGCCCAGAGATACCTCTCCGACACTCGGAGTGACAAATCCTAATCTTGATCTATGCCAACACCACGAATACTTTCGGAGACACCTGTAGAGCATCTTTATGATCACCCAGTTACGTTGTGACGTTTGATAGCACACAAGGTGTTCCTACGGTATTCGGGAGTTGCATAATCTCATAGTCATAGGAACATGTATAAGTCATGAAGAAAGCAATAGCAGTTAAACTAAACGATCATAGTGCTATGCTAACGGATGGGTCTTGTCCATCACATCATTCTCCTAATGATGTGATCCCGTTGATCAAATGACAACTCATGTCTATGGCTAGGAAACATAACCATCTTTGATCAATGAGCTAGTCTAGTAGAGGCATACTAGGGACATACTGTTTTGTCTATTTATCCACACATGTACTAAGTTTCCGGTTAATACAATTCTAGCATGAATAAAAGACATTTATCATGATATAAGGAAATACAAATAACATCTTTATTATTGCCTCTAGGGCATATTTCCTTCAGTCTCCCACTTGAACTAGAGTCAATAATCTAGCTCACATCGCCATGTGATTTAATACTGATAGTTCACATCGTTATGTGAATAACACCCATAGTTCACATCGCCATGTGACTAACACCCGAAGGGTTTACTAGAGTCAATAATCTAGTTCACATTGTTATGTGATTAATACCCAAGATTAATAAGGTGTGATCATGTTTTTGCTTGTGAGAGAAGTTTAGTCAACGGGTCTGTCACATTCAGATCCGTATGTATTTCGCAAATTTCTATGTCTACAATGCTCTGCATAAAGCTACTCTAGCTAATTGTTCCCACTTTCAATATGCATCCAGATTGATACTTAGAGTTATCTGAATTTAGTGTCAAAGTTTGCATCGGCGTAACCCTTTACGACGAACTCTTTATCACCTCCATAATCGAGAAACATTTCCTTAGTCATCCAATTACTAAGGATAATTTTGACCGCTATACAGTGATCTACTCCTGGATCACTATTGTACCTCCCTGTCAAACTCTTGGCAAGGTACACAACGTGTTTTGTACACAGCATGGCATACTTTATAGAACCTATGGCTGAGGCCTAGGGAATGACTTTCATTCTCTCTATATTTTTCTGCCGTGGTCTGGCTTTGAGTCTTACTCAACTTCACACCTTACAAATCAGGCAAGAACTTCTTCTTTGACTGATCCATTTTGAACTACTTCAAAATCTTATCAAGGTATGTACTCATTGAAAGTCTTATTAAGCGTCTTGATTTATCTATATAGATTCTTGATGCTCAATATGTAAGCAGCTTCACTGAGGTCTTTCATTGAAAAACTTTTATTCAAGTATCCTTTTATGCTATCCAGAAATTCTATATCATTTCTAATCAACAATATGTCATCTACATATAATATTAAAAATGCTACAGAGCTCCCACTCACTTTCTTGTAAATACAGGCTTCTCCAAAAGTCTGTATAAAACCATATGCTTTGATCACCTCATCAAAGCGTATATTCCAACTCCGAGATGCTTGCACCAGTCCATAGATGGATCGCTGGAGCTTGCATACTTTGTTAGCACCTTTTGGATCGACAAAACCTTCTGGTTGCATCATATACAACTCTTCTTTGAGATATCCATTTAGGAATGCAGTTTTGACATCCATTTGCCAGATTTCATAATCATAAAATGCGGCAATTGCTAACATGATTCGGACAGACTTAAGCATCGCTACAGGTGAGAAAGTCTCATTGTAGTCAACTCCTTGAACTTGTCGAAAACCTTTCGCAACAAGTCGAGCTTTGTAAACAGTAATATTACCGTCTGCGTCGGTCTTCCTCTTGAAGATCCATTTATTTTCAATGGCTTGCCGATCATCAGGCAAGTCAACCAAAGTCCACACTTTGTTCTCATACATGGATCCCATCTCAGATTTCATGGCTTCAAGCCATTTTGCGGAATCTGGGCTCATCATCGCTTCCTCATAGTTCGTAGGTTCATCATGGTCTAGTAACATGATTTCCAGAACTGGGTTGCCGTACCACTCTGGTGCGGAACGTACTCTGGTTGATCTACGACGTTCAGCAGAAACTTGATCCGAAGTTTCATGATCATTATCATCAACTTCCTCACTAATTGGTGTAGGAATCACTGGAACAATTTCCTGTGATGTACTACTTTCCAATATGGGAGAAGGTACTATTACCTCATCAAGTTCTACTTTCCTCCCACTCACTTCTTTCGAGAGAAACTCCTTCTCTAGAAAGGATCCAATTTTTAGCAACGAATATTTTTGCCTTCGGATCTGTGATAGAAGGTGTACCCAACAGTCTCTTTTGGGTATCCTATGAAGACACATTTTTTCGACTTGGGTTCGAGCTTATCTGGTTGAAGTGTTTTCACATAAGCATCGCAGTCCCAAACTTTAAGAAACAACAACTTTGGTTTCTTGCCAAACCACAGTTCTTAAGGCGTTGTCTCAACGGATTCAGATGAGGCCCTTATTTAACGTGAATGCAGCTGTCTCTAATGCATGACCCAAAACGATAGTGATAAATCGGTAAGAGACATCATAGATCGCACCATATCCAATAAAGTACGGTTATGACGTTCGGACACACCATTACGCTGTGGTGTTCCAGGTGGCGTGAGTTGTGAAACTATTCCACATTGTTTCAAATGAAGACCAAACTCGTAACTCAAATATTCTCCTCCACGATCAGATCGTAGGAACTTTATTTTCTTGTTACGATGATTCTCTACTTCACTCTGAAATTCTTTGAACTTTTCAAATGTTTCGGACTTGTGTTTCATTAAGTAGATATACCCATATCTGCTCAAATCATCAGTGAAGGTCAGAAAATAACGATACCCGCCACGAGCATCAACACTCATTGGTCCACATACATCAGTATGTATGATTTCCAACAAATCTGTTGCTCGCTCCATAGTTCCGGAGAACGGAGTTTTAGTCATCTTGCCCATGAGGCATGGTTCGCAAGCACCAAGTGATTCATAATCAAGTGATTCCAAAAGTCCATCATAATGGAGTTTCTTCATGCGTTTTACACCAATATGACTTAAACGGCAGTGCCACAAATAAGTTGCACTATCATTATTAACCTTGCATCTTTTGGCTTCAATATTATGAATATGTGTATCACACGATCGAGATCCAACAAACTATTTTCATTGGGTGTATGACCATAGAATGTTTTATTCATGTAAACAGAACAACAATTATTCTCTAACTTACATGAATAACCGTATTGCAATAAACATGATCAAATCACATTCATGCTCAACACAAACACCAAATAACAGTTATTTAGGTTCAACACTAATCCTGAAAGTATAGGGAGTGTGCGATGATGATCATATCAATCTTGGAACTGCTTCCAATATACATCGTCACTTCATCCTTTAACTAGTTTCTGTTCATTATGCAACTCCCATTTCGAGTTACTACTTTTTAGCAACTAAATTAGTATCAAATACCGAGGGGTTGCTATGAACACTAGTAAAATACACATCAATAATCTGAATATCAAATATACCTTTGTTCACTTTGCCATCCTTCTTATCCGCCAAGTATCTAGGGCAGTTCCACTTTTAGTGACCATTTCCTTTGCAGTATAAGCACTTGTTTCAGGCTTGAGTTTAGCTTTGGGTTTCTTCACGGGAGTGACAACTTGCTTGTCATTCTTCTTGAAGTTCCCCTTCTATCCCTTTGCCTTTTACTTGAAACAAGTGGTCTTGTTAACCATCAACACTTGATGCTTTTTCATGATTTCTACCTTCGCCTATTTCAGTATTGCGAAGAGCTGGGAATTCCTTTCGTCATCCCTTGCATATTATAGTTCATCACGAAGTTCTACTAACTTGGTGATAGTGACTAGAGAACTTTGTCAATTACTATCTTATCTGGAAGATTAACTCCCACTTGATTAAAGTAATTGTAGTACCCAGACAATCTGAGCACATGCTCACTGGTTGAGCTATTCTCCTCCATCTTGTAGGCAAAGTACTGTCAGAGGTCTTATACCTCTCGACACGGGCATGAGTATGAAATACTAATTTCAACTCTTGGAACATCTTATATACTCCGTGGCGTTCAAAACGTTTTTGAAGTCCCGGTTCTAAGCCGTAAAGCATGGTGCACTTAAACTATCAAGTAGTCATCATATCGAGCTTTTTGTCAAAACGTTCATAACGTCTACATCTGCTCCTGCAATAGGTCTGTCACCTAGCGGTGCATCAAGGACATAATTCTTCTGTGCAGCAATGAGGATAATCCTCAGATCACGGAACAATTCCGCATCATTGCTACTAACATCTTTCAACTTGGTTTTTCTCTAGGAACATATGAAAAATAAACGGGGAGCAACATCGCGAGCTATTGATCTACAACATAGATATGCTAATACTACCAGGACTAAGTTCATGATAAATTAAAGTTCAATTAATCATATTACTTAAGAACTCCCACTTAGATAGACATCCCTCTGGTCATCTAAATGATCACGTGATCCAAATCAACTAAACCATGTCCGATCATCACGTGAGATGGAGTAGTTTTCAATGGTGAACATCTTATGTTGATCATATCTACTATATGATTCACGCTCGACCTTTCGGTCTCCAGTGTTCCGAGGCCATATCTGTATATGCTAGGCTCGTCAAGTTTAACCCGAGTATTCTGCGTGTGCAAAACTGGCTTACACCCGTTGTATTTGAACGTAGAGCTTATCACACCCGATCATCACGTGGTGTCTCGGCACGACGAACTTTCGCAACGGTGCATACTCAGGGAGAACACTTATGCCTTGAAATTTAATAAGGGATCATCTTATAATGCTACCGTCGTTCTAAGCAAAATAAGAAGCATAATAAGATAAACATCACATGCAATCAAAATATGTGACATGATATGGCCATCATCATCTTGTGCTTTTGATCTCCATCTCCAAAGCACCGTCATGATCACCCTCGCAAAACATGATCATATCATACAAAAACCGTATAACTCATCATGTCTTGACCATATCACATCACAACATGCCCTGCAAAAACAAGTTAGACGTCCTCTACTTTGTTTGTTGCAAGTTTTACGTGGCTGCTACGGGCTTTAGCAAGAACCGTTCTTACCTACGCATACAAAACCACAACGATGTTTCGTCAAGTATGTGCTGTTTTAACCTTCACAAGGACCGGGCGTAGCCACACTTGATTCAGCTAAAGTGAGAGAGACTGACACCCGCCAGTCACCTTTAAGCAACGAGTGCTCGTAACGATGAAACCAGTCTCGCGTAAGCATACGCGTAATGTCGGTCCGGGCCGCTTCATCTCACAATACCGCCGAAGCAAAGTATGACATGCTGGTAAGCAGTATGACTAGTATCGTCCACAATCTCATTGTGTTCTACTCGTGCATATCATCTACGCATAGACCTGGCTCTGACACCACTGTTGGGGAACGTAGTATTTTAAAATTTTCCTACGATCACGCAAGATCTATCTACCAGATGCATAGCAACGAGAGGGAAGAGTGTGTCTACGTACCCTCGTAGACCGGGAGCGGAAGCGTCAAGTGACGCGGTTGATGTTGTCGAACTTCTTCGCGATCCAACCGATCAAGCACCGAACGTACGGCACCTCCGCGTTCAGCACACGTTCAGCTTGATGACGTCCCACGAGCTCTTGATCCAGTTGAGCTTCACGGGAGAGTTTCGTCAGCACGACGGTGTGGTGACGGATATGATGTGTTCACCGGCGCAGGGCTTCGCCTAAGCTCCGCGACGGTACGACCGAGGTGTGATTCTGTGGAGGGGGCACCGCACACGGCTAAAACAATTCAACTTGTGTGTCTTTGGGTGCCCCCCTGCCCCCGTATATAAAGGAGCAGGGGAGGGAGGCCGGCCAACCTCTCCTGGTGCGGCTAGGGAAGGAGTCCTACTAGGAATAGGATTGCAATCCTATTCCTAGTAGGATTCACCGAAAGGAAGAAGGGGGAAAGGAATAGGAGAGGTGGCGCCCCCCCAATCCTAGTCCAACTAGGATTCCTAGGTGGGGGCGCCGGCCAGCCCTATGGGCTGCCTCTCTCTCACCCTTTAGGCCCACTATGGACCATCCCCTCTCGTAGGGGGTTCCGGTAACCCCCTCCGGCATTCCCGATAAATCCGAAACTTTTCCGGTATACTTCCGGTGTCCGAATATAGCCGTCCAATATATCAATCTTTATGTCTCGGACATTCCGAGACTCCTCGTCATGTCCGTGATCTTATCCGGGACTCCGAACTACCTTCGGTACATCAATACTCAAAAACTCATAATACCGATCGTCATCAAACGTTAAGCGTGCGGACCCTACGGGTTCGAGAACTATGTAGACATGACCGAGACTCATCTCTGGTCAATAACCAATAGCGGAACCTGGATGTTCATATTGGCTCCTACATATTCTACGAAGATCTTTTATCGGTCAGAACCGCATAACAACATACGTTGTTCCTTTTGTCAAACGGTATGTTACTTGCCCGAGATTCGATCGTCGGTATCCTTATACCTAGTTCAATCTCGTTACCGGCAAGTCTCTTTACTCGTTCCGTAACACATCATCTCGTGACTAACTCATTAGTCTTTTGCTTGCAAGGCTTATTATGATGTGTGTTACCGAGAGGGCCCAGAGATACCTCTCCGACACTCGGAGTGACAAATCCTAATCTTGATCTATGCCAACACCATGAATACTTTCGGAGACACCTGTAGAGCATCTTTATGATCACCCAGTTACGTTGTGACGTTTGATAGCACACAAGGTGTTCCTACGGTATTCGGGAGTTGCATAATCTCATAGTCATAGGAACATGTATAAGTCATGAAGAAAGCAATAGCAGTAAAACTAAACGATCATAGTGCTATGCTAACGGATGGGTCTTGTCCATCACATCATTCTCCTAATGATGTGATCCCGTTGATCAAATGACAACTCATGTCTATGGCTAGGAAACATAACCATCTTTGATCAATGAGCTAGTCTAGTAGAGGCATACTAGGGACTTACTGTTTTGTCTATGTATCCACACATGTACTAAGTTTCCGGTTAATACAATTCTAGCATGAATAAAAGACATTTATCATGATATAAGGAAATACAAATAACAACGTTATTATTGCCTCTAGGGCATATTTCCTTCACGTGCTTGGTCGACGCTACATATATACTACACATACGTATATGGAGGACTAGAGTCACGCTAGCTAGCTAGCTAGCTGCTAGCTATACTAAGCAAACGAAGGAACAGAAGATCTCGTATATATAATCAACATATATATATATATATATGCATACAGAGAGATGTAATATCGACCACCTCTCCTTCTCCGAGAGATTGGTCGAACAACAAGTTCTCGTATATCGTCTATCCCGACACTACCGGGCACATATATACAATAATTATCTCTTACAAAAATAATCTCCTAACACATGGATGCATGGTCCACATAGTATTCTCCGTCTTCAGCGATCACGTGTTCAAGGAAGAATGCCGCCAATTCCTCTTGAATTGCTCGCAGACGATCTGGTGTTAGGAGTTCATCCCGCATCCGAAACATCTAATTTGAAGTAGGGGGTCAATACATGAAATGATGCTATAAATTTGTGAATATTATTGATTGCTTACGCACTTCAAATTGTTCATCAGTGTAGCCCCGCTCACAGGTCGTGTGGCGGATGGACTCGCAAATGTAGTATCCACAATAATCATTCCCGGGTTCCTGCCACAACCACTTTACAAGAAATAGAGCTCAATCAAACTGATAAGCAAGAATGCCAAATTGGTATTGATGAAACTAGCGCTTGAATCAAGATATAGGAGATGCGCGTGCGGAACATGCTACTATATAGTACTTACTTTCGGGTATCTTCAATTGTAGCTTCTTCGGCAGTCCCGGAGCTTTTTTGATGAATTTTTTCCAAGCCCTGCCAGACAAAGGAAACAATTGTTGGGGAACGTAGTATTTTAAAATTTTCCTACGATCACGCAAGATCTATCTACCAGATGCATAGCAACGAGAAGGGAGAGTGTGTCTACGTACCCTCGTAGACCGGGAGCGGAAGCGTCAAGTGACGCGGTTGATGTTGTCGAACTTCTTCGCGATTCAACCGATCAAGCACCGAACGTACGGCACCTCCGCGTTCAGCACACGTTCAGCTTGATGACGTCCCACGAGCTCTTGATCCAGTTGAGCTTCACGGGGGAGTTTCGTCAGCACGACGGCGTGGTGACGGATATGATGTGAACACCGGCGCAGGGCTTCTCCTAAGCTTCGCGACGGTACGACCGAGGTGTGATTCTGTGGAGGGGGGCACCGCACACGGCTAAAACAATTCAACTTGTGTGTCTTTGGGTGCCCCCCTGCCCCCGTATATCAAGGAGCAAGGGAGGAGGGGCCGGCCACCTCCTATGGTGCGGCTAGGGAGGGGACTCCTACTAGGAATAGGATTGCAATCCTATTCCTAGTAGGATTCACCGAAAGGAAGAAGGGGGAAAGGAATAGGAGAGGTGGCGCCCCCCCAATCCTAGTCCAACTAGGATTCCTAGGTGGGGGCGCCGGCCAGCCCTATGGGCTGCCTCTCTCTCACCCTTTAGGCCCACTATGGACCATCCCCTCTCGTAGGGGGTTCCGGTAACCCCCTCCGGCATTCCCGATAAATCCGAAACTTTTCCGGTATACTTCAGGTGTCCGAATATAGCCGTCCAATATATCAATCTTTATGTCTCGGACATTCCGAGACTCCTCGTCATGTCCGTGATCTCATCCGGGACTCCGAACTACCTTCGGTACATCAATACTCAAAAACTCATAATACCGATCGTCATCAAACGTTAAGCGTGCGGACCCTACGGGTTCGAGAACTATGTAGACATGACCGAGACTCATCTCTGGTTAATAACCAATAGCGGAACCTGGATGTTCATATTGGCTCCTACATATTCTACGAAGATCTTTTATCGGTCAGAACCGCATAACAACATACGTTGTTCCTTTTGTCAAACGGTATGTTACTTGCCCGAGATTCGATCGTCGGTATCTTTATACCTAGTTCAATCTCGTTTACCGGCAAGTCTCTTTACTCGTTCCGTAACACATCATCTCGTGACTAACTCATTAGGTTTTTGCTTGCAAGGCTTATTGTGATGTGTGTTACCGAGAGGGCCCAGAGATACCTCTCCGACACTCGGAGTGACAAATCCTAATCTTGATCTATGCCAACACCACGAATACTTTCGGAGACACCTGTAGAGCATCTTTATGATCACCCAGTTACGTTGTGACGTTTGATAGCACACAAGGTGTTCCTACGGTATTCGGGAGTTGCATAATCTCATAGTCATAGGAACATGTATAAGTCATGAAGAAAGCAATAGCAGTTAAACTAAACGATCATAGTGCTATGCTAACGGATGGGTCTTGTCCATCACATCATTCTCCTAATGATGTGATCCCGTTGATCAAATGACAACTCATGTCTATGGCTAGGAAACATAACCATCTTTGATCAATGAGCTAGTCTAGTAGAGGCATACTAGGGACATACTGTTTTGTCTATTTATCCACACATGTACTAAGTTTCCGGTTAATACAATTCTAGCATGAATAAAAGACATTTATCATGATATAAGGAAATACAAATAACATCTTTATTATTGCCTCTAGGGCATATTTCCTTCACATCGGACGTAGGCAAGGACGGAGTTCCACTGGAGTGTCCCTCCGTCTCGACTACGTTGTCACCCATACTCTTTGGACGGTAAAGTCCTTAATAAAGAGACGAGGCTCTGATACCAATTGAAATGTTCGATATGGTTGACTAGAGGGGGGGTGAATAGGCAACTAACAATTTTAGTTTTTCTTAACCAAATTAAACTTAGCAACAATATAGGTTGTCTAGATATGCAACTAGGTGAGCAACCTATATGATGCAACAATAGTAAGCACACAAGCAAGCACAAGGGACTAACACAATAAAAGCCTGCACAAGTAAAGGTGAGAGATAACCAAAAGTGGAGCCGGTGAAGACGAGGATGTGTTACCGAAGTTCCTTCCCTTTGAGGGGAAGTACGTCTCCGTTGGAGCGGTGTGGAGGAACAATGCTCCCCAAGAAGCCACTAGGGCCACCGTATTCTCCTCACGCCCTCACACAATGCGAGATGTCGTGATTCCACTATTGGTACCCTTGAAGGCGGCGACCGAACATTTATAAACAAGGTTGGGGCTCTCTCCACAACTGAATTGGAGGCTCCCAACGAAACCACGGAGCTTCACCACAATGGATATGGCTCCGAGGTGACCTCAACCATCTAGGGTGCTCAAACACCCAAGAGCAACATGATACACAAGGGATTAGTGGGGGGAATCAAATTTCTCTTGGTGGAAGTGTAGATCTGGGCCTTCTAAACCAATCCCTAGAAAATCAAAAAGTTTGATTGGTTAGGGAGAGAGATCGGGCGAAAATAAGCTTTTGGAGGAACAATGGAGCTTAGGGGAGAAGAGGTAGGTCTTCTAGAGGAAGAAGAACCCTTTATATAGTGGAGGAGATAAGTGAACTGTTACCTCCTTATCTACCCGCACAGAGCGGTACTACCGCTGGGTGGAGCGGTACTACCGTAGTTGCCAGCGGTACTACTGCGTCCCCCAGCGGTACTACCACCCTGTGTTAGGGACGAGGCACAGAGGGGAAGAGCGGTAGTAGCCACGGTGGTGGCAGCGGTACTATCGCTTATAAGCGGTACTACCGCTGCTACTGCCGTTGCTACTATCGTAGAACCCGACACGAGAAATGCTCGCCTCGAATCGACGCGGAGGTGGTGTCTTGCTGCGACGGTACTGCCACGTATACCCCCAAGCGGTACTACCGCGCTGCGCAACGGTACTACCGCTTGGAGGGTATAGGCGGTACTACCGCCCCAGCGGCGGTACTACCGCGCCCAACAGAAAAAAGCTCCACAGAGAGATGTGGAGAACCCCAAGGAAAGGAGAGACGATGAGGGTGCCGAAAATGAGTGTACGTGATGATTCCACCCTGGCCTTCCCAATGCGGACCCCCCCCCCTTGATAGTACGGTGTCTCCTGCGACTCAAGTCCACCAAAACAAAAGCCGATGAAAACGACACGTCTTGAGCTAATAACTCGGAGGGTAGACGGCCGTCTCGTGCCAATGGATTCATCTCTGAAATACTTAGCACACACGATTAGTCCGCAAATGCATTGTCATCAACCACCAAACCACATAGGAAGGGACATGCCCTTTCAGGCGACGAATATCTTTGTCCTATCTATCCTATCTAGTATTCATATATATGGTTCTTGTGTATAAACTTGTTGTCCAGAGATGTCGTATCCTAGTTCATATTTGTATTAGCTTGCAATATGTCTATGTAAGAACTTAATGTCTATTTGTTATCTTTTATTATGTGTTGCTTTAGTGAGTTGGTCGACATTGCATGAATTTGTATGGATTTAAAGGTTTAGATATGAGGGATAGTTGCATGGATGAATAAATAGAGGTTGAACCGCTGTTATCCATCAATGCATCCATAGACAAAAATAGGGCCATATTCGGCAATCATGTTGGGATGCTCTAAGATCAAAGGGATCGTAACCGCCTAAATATATTGATCATAGTGATTTCCTTTGATGGAAAAGGAATGGCGCACTAACAATCCATTGAATCTTTTTAACAATATAAAACACTCGATTTTTCCAGCAAAAAAAAAAAACTCTTTTCCCGACCAACGATGGCGAGTCGGTAGAAATGCATTATACTCTCTCTATAAACGAATATAAAACTTTTTCGATCACTAATAAGTACTCCTCCCTCCCAAAATAAGTGTCTTAATTTTGTAACTATAAAATTGAGACACTTATTTTGAGACGGAGTGAATACGAATGTAATACGAAAACTATATATACGGTGAAAATGGGAAGGACAAAACGGCCGTCGCTACGAAACAAGCTAGTCTGCTCCTGGTGGCTTTCACTGACTCTGATGCGTCAAATGTGCCTGCGCCAGTCAGTTGACGTGGTGCACATCACATGCCTTTTCCGCCGTGAAAAGCATCGACCTCACTCACTCACTAGTTACTCTACTGCCCCTTCCAATCCAATAAACCGTGGCAGCCGAGCCGAGCTGACTGGAGTATACTAGTACTGTACGTATACTAGCCTAACCCAGCCTAGCTGCTAGCGGAGGGTGTATTGATTCCTGGCCGGTAGCGCATTCCTCTTCTTCCTCCCCGGCCTTTCCCCCCTGGAGCTCACTCACACCCATCCGCGTCCCAGCCAATTCGAGTGGATCCACCATGGCCGGCGCGCCGCAAGCGACTAGATCCAACACAAGAGACGGCCGCCCCGCCGCTGCAGGTACGTCCATGGATCGATTTTGGCTGGCTTAGCTACCACTAAGAACTAGGTGCCCTTAATTGCTTCCTTGGTGTCGGCAGATCCACATAGCTAGCTAGCTGAGCTAAGTGCCTGCTCGCCTCCATCGATTAGCAGTAGCACGTCCTATTAATTCATGCCATGATGCGCTATTTTCGTTCTGATTTTCAGTCAAAGCAAAGGTATACATCGATCCCTCTGCAAATAGAATACTCTTCCTTAGAGATCATGACAGATCGGTCCACTACTCTGACTTTGTTTCAAATGAACTCTTCGAGGGGAAGCCTATTTGATCGATGCGCACTAACTTGCAATCTAAGCATTTCCCTAACATTGTACTACCCCTTTTGATTGTTTGTTTGTCTGTTTCAATTCAATTTTGTTTTTGAGTCCATCTGTTTCAATTCAAATGAACCCTTGGTTCAGGGCTCATGTTTACGTCTACGCTTGTTATTACGAGATAAAGTAGAAGTACATCTACCCCTAATTACCATAATTAATTATTTTTTAGGATCCCGTAATTAGGTTTTTATAGACGCCGTAATTAATAGTTTTTTTAGGGAACCGTAATTAAATTTTTTTAGGATTAAGCCAGTTTTATTACTCAAAGTCCACAGGAAGTATACAAGCTAGGTCATGGGGTTGGCCAAGCCATAGGTGGTGCCCCCGACCCCTTCTAAAATAGAGTCTGGCTAAATTATGTGCTTCATAATTCACAGCACGACATCTACCCCTATTTTTTTAAAGGAGGATGACCCCCGGCCTCTGCATCTGGAAGATGCATGCAGCCATTTTATTGTTATTCTCGAGGACCTTACAAAGTAAAACAACAATATGCTAGAATCCGTCATCTTGACAACATCTGCCACTACTACTATTCAAATGATGAAGGGTGCAAGCTGGGTCACATACCCAGACCTCTCACCTAAGCCTAACATCTAAAGCCGGAGGCCCCGACCGAGCCATCTGTCGGGTCCGGGGCTCAAACCAGTTCGTCGCACTCACATGTGTCGTCGCCGCCATCTTCCACTGGTCCATGTTTAGAGCAGATTGAGGTAACAACCTTGGCAGGTCCTCCGCCATTGACGCCACCACAACGCCAAACGACGACCTCCACCTACGCGAACATTGGCAGGTCCTCCGCCATTGACGCCACCACGACGCCAGCCGACGACCTCCACCTACGCGAGTCCATCTCCAAGCAATGGACGTAACTCCATGCTAGGATAGGGCCGCACCACCGCCGTCGCCCACCACCCACAAGCGCCACCCAACCCCAAGGTTCCCAAAGCGGCGCCTTCAAGAAGGGAACGACGCCATGAGCGCCGCCGCCGCCCAACAAAGTTAGGGCTTTCATCCGGGAGACCTAGGGGAAACTGAAGTGAGGAGATCAGTCCATACCGACGCCTCCAAGGAGGGGAACGACACCCTCAGGCGTTGCCGTCGGCGCGACCGGGCATGGCCGGTCAGGGATTTCGCCCGAACTAGTTCTCCGCCACCACCAGCATCACCTGTACAGAACCGGCGACCAAGAGGAAGTACGGCCCGACCAGGCCGGCCCGCACGCCGAACAGGGGAGGAGGGGAGGCGCCAGATCGCGCGCACCGATCGCCGCGGAAAACGCTGCCGACCGCCAACGACCACCGGATCCACCACCCGCACGGCTGCTAGCCGACCGTGCCTTGCCATTGAAACCGCCGCTCCAGATCCGGTGTTCCCCACGCAGAAGCAGGGCAACCGAGGCCCCGCTGCCACCATCCTTGGCGCCCCGGGCTTGCCCGGCGGCTGCCTCAGGCGGCGGCGAGGAAGGGAGGAGGTGGATGGTGAGGAGGAGGCGGCGGCTAGGGTTGGGAGGAGGCGGCGGCGGCGGCGGCTAGGGTTGGAAGGAGGAGGAGGAGGACCCCTATTTACCGTAATTAATTGCTAATTACTGTAATCAATTGCTAGTTAAGGCCCAAGCTAAATATCTCGTGGTAACTACTAACTGTAGCTACTCAGCGAGAGCCCAGCCCATTAAACCGACGTACACGATCGAAGCTTGAAAAAATGATTCTTGTTCCCCTCATCATAATCAAAAGAAAAAGCAAAGTGATTCTTGTTTATCTTCCGAAACCTAGCGCCGTCGCCCTGCCTCATCAAATCAAAAAAGCAAATCCTAGCGCTGTCGCGTCTGATCCATCTGCTTCCGTCCCTGCCAAGTCGATCGTCACCGCCAGCTGCTAGTCGCCATGGGACCAAGACACGGACACCGCCGCGGGTGCCGGCGTGCCCCGATACTCAATTTTACCTACAAGTTGCATCCTAGAGTAAATTTTACTCAGTTTTCTTTCGTATATATATTGCTATGATGTATTGTTATGCCAGGATATCTGCGTTTATTGATTCGACACATCGTGATGTTTTTATCTCGTGCATGACTGTTGTATTCTGACATGTTAAAATTCTGGCTCAGATGGTGGGCAGCGCGCGGCGATCGATCCGGACACTGCGCGCATCATGTCCATCTCCTCTGCCTGGCTATTTCTTCCGGGACATCTATCTAAGAGCGGGCACGGAGACGCCAATCCCTGGTCCGCTGGATGACGATACACCGGCACAAGCCCCTCGGGATTAACTAATGGAGCGACGTGGCCAGTTGCCTTATCTGCTGGATGCATATCCATACATGACAAGGTCAGTATTTATTTCACACTAACTTGCAGTCATACTGCTAATTCTACATATCGTTTTACGTTTATCTACACAGTTTGCTCCCACGGTGCCACAGCTAACAGGGTGTATGCACATACCCGGTAGACATTGTAAGAATCAGCTTCAATTTGCTATTATTGAAGAATTAGCCATGGTAGCCAGGAAAAGCGGCTTCACCTCCTCTTCCGACAATGAGTCGACGTCTTGGACAAGCCTCCTCGTCGGTGCATTGCATCATCAAATTTAATGGGTGTGATCTTCTACTACCATTTTGTAGAAGAAACAGAGAAGAAGAAGAAAAACGTGTTGTTAAGCACCTTGTGTGCGCCACAAAATGGAGGGTTTAGTGGCTAGCGGGAGCTAACCGTGGACGAGATATGCAAGCCCTTCACACTAGGTCTCCTCTTTTTAAAGATCTACATACCCTAGACCATTTGACAAGATAATATCACTTCTTACCATTACCATTTGCCAAAAGAACCACCTTCTATGCTTATACAACTTTTTAATAAAGGTTTTTGTTAGGAGGAACATTGACATGTAATAATTGGAAATGCTAGACAAATTGGAATTGAGCAAAATCATTCTGACTCCCATAGATGCAGCATTACCAATCAAGGAATCAGCACTATTAATATACCTAGCTTCCACATTCCTAGGGACATAGCTCACAGGGACACCCAACTATCTCATAGGAAAATGGCCAATTTTCTAGTCAAACAAATCGGCATAAAATTTCAGGATCTCATTATCCCTTCCAACACGTAGGATCTCACTTTTTCGAAAATTTATTTTCAAACCTGACATGTGCTCATATAAAGCCATATTTTGAGATTTCAATGCCTTAACAGAGTCATGATCGATGCATAATACAATGTCATCTGCATACTGCAACATGACAACTCCATTATCAATCAAATCAGGAGCTGAACCAACCAATATGTTATTTTTCTGAACATTAGTAACCATCTTGCAAAAACACTTAGCACCCAAATTAATCAAAAAGGGGGGGACGAGGTGGATGCGGTTATTCTGGTCCCAAGTCGGGTGAACAGTAAAAAAGGAAACAAAAATTCAAAAAAATCTGATTTTTTTTCTTGCCAAACATTGACAGATGTTTTGATTGGTTGCAAAGTTCCATCACCAGATGACATTCGTGGAAAATGCAACCAATAAAAACATTTGTCAATGTTTGGCCCAAAAAAAATGCAGTTCTTTTTTTACTTTTCATCCGAGCTTGTGTGAGACATGAGCTCGGGATCAGAACATCACTTTGGGGAAGGGGGTCCCCTTGTTTGTCACCTTTATAACTTCAACAGTAAGCTCCAGTGGTATTATTCAACTTAACACTGAAAGTGGCAGTATGCAATAACTTTTTAATCCAACTGCACCAGATAGGCCCAGAACCCCTCATAACATGTCATTCCATTAATAGATCCCAATTAACTTTGTCGTATGCACAATGCCAATTCTTTTTCTTTTACTTTGAGTATGGTGTAAAATCTCATGAAGAGTCAAAATACCATCCATAATGTCTATGCATAATAAAATCATTCTGATGAAATGCCGATAAGTTTATTATCAAACATAGCTACTCTAGTATCCAAGACT
Source organism: Secale cereale (assembly GCA_902687465.1). Lineage (NCBI taxonomy): Eukaryota > Viridiplantae > Streptophyta > Magnoliopsida > Poales > Poaceae > Secale > Secale cereale. The sequence goes on from LR738713.1 coordinate 25,073,296, forward strand.
TCAGTAATGAGTTTGTAAGGGCATCTAAGAAAGCATATAGGCCGAAACTGCCAAATTTTGTTAGCTCCACTAATCTTAGGGAGCAAAGTAATAATGCCATAATTGAGTCTATACTCTATACACATCTGTGGCAGCATGAAAAACATGGAACAAGTTCACATATCATCCTTAACTATCTCCCAACAGCATTGGTAGAATTCAGTACGAATTTTGTCAGGACCAAGAGCACTATTGCTATTCATTGAAAAAGGAGCTTCATTGACTTCCTCGACAGAGAAATGCCTAGTTACAACATCATTATCAGCATCATTAAGTTTTCATGACCCCCCCCCCCCAACCCCCAAATGTGAGGAGATAAATGAATCAAATTACCAGGAGTTGGTCCAAACAAACTCTTATAATAACTAGTAGCATGATTTAATAAATTCTCAGTCCCCTCAGTGATTACATCACCTATAGAAAGAGGGTGTATAGTATTATTTTTTCTGCCATTGGCAATCTTCCGAAAATAGAAAGTATTTTGACTAAGTCATGTTTCATGTGACTTTGTCAAATATATAGCTCCTCATTCACTAACACTCCCTTCGTTCATAAATATAAGACCTTTTAAAGATTCCAATATAAACTATATATGGGTGTATATTGATGTATTTTAGATTGTCGATTCACTTACTACTCCCTCCGTCCGAAAATACTTGTCATCAAAATGGACAAAAAGAGATGTATCTAGAACTAAAATACATCTAAGATACATCCCCCTTTATTCATTTTGATGACGAGTATTTCCGGACGGAGGGAGTACTTCATAAGTAGTCCATACTAAAATCTCTAAAAGGTCTTACATTAAAAACGGATGGAGTATATCATTTAGCTCAACAATAATAGTCATCTTCCTACAGTGTATGTCAGGGTCTAAAGACTTAGTTCCTCAAGTACCAACAACCCCTCCCTGAGTTTTTTCAGCTCCCACTTACCAGGTGTCAGAGCATCTACAGCCGGTCTCAAATGCCTCGGCGGTCTGCCTGGTCACTGGTCGGTCAAAATGTGACCCAGACAAACGCCTCAAACGGGGCTCAAACGCTCGGGCTGACCGACACCCCTCATATCTAACCCAAAATATGGGGTGGATATGGGGCGTCCGGGCGCGTCCGCACGTCGGACCCGGCCCACGCTAGCTCACCCGAACCCAAATATATTTCTTCCCATCCGCTCGTCGGACCAAACCCTAGCCACTTCACTCCACTCCGCCCCACTCCCCTCCGCCACCCAATCTTGCCTCCGACGTTCTCCGACCGTCTTCGGCATGGCGGATGCAAGTCTTTCATCTCCAGATCCATCGACGCCGAGCTCATCCCATGTGGTCCCGAGGAGGCCCGTGCACAACCGAACTCCTTTCGTTGGGAATCCATTGCGTCCGCCCGAATGGCGCATGGATCCGGTGCTAGGTGTGCCATCACTGCCTCACCGGAGGCGGTGCGGTCCGTTTGGCGTCCGAATGCGGTGGCAGACGCGCAATACCTCCGTTGGCACTCGGAGACCATGGACGCACCATGGGTGTCGTCTGACACAAACATGGCGCGGCGTGCCCGTCGTGCAAGGCAGCGTGGGCGGGAGGCGGCGGGGGCACTCACGACATCGGAGGTCAGCAAGGTGGAGTCACATTCTCCAGCGCACCGTATGGTGCACCAGTCCGGGCGTCGCAACCACGTCGTGGTGGGTGTCGCCGGCTCGTCCCAGGACAGATCCATCAGCGATCCGACGTCCACCGACACCCAACGGGTTTCGGGTTCCGACGAGGAAGAGTAAGACATAGGAGACGACGAAACCTTGAGTCCCGTGAGTCGGCTCGTGTTCCATGCCCTACTCTACCTTGTCGGCGACCGGACAACACTCTGAGGTGTGCAGCCGGCCACCGGACGTGGCCACGGCAGAACCGGATGAGCTCGTCTTAAAGATCGATTTACGTTGCATGTAATAATATGAATTTGATGTTTTTGTTTGCAAAGGAGGATGACCCCCGGCCTCTGCATCTGGGAGATGCATGCAGCCACTTTATTGATTATTCACAACGACCTTACAAAGTAATACATCAATATCTCTCAAGCCGCCATCTTGGCAACATATGTCGTACTCCTATCCATTGATAAAGGATGCAGAAAGTGTGAGCCGAATACCCAGACCTCTCACCTAGCCTAACATCTAATGCCGGAGGCCCCGACCAAGCCACATAACGGGTCTAGGGCACAAACCGGTCTGGCGCACTCTCATAGGCCATCGCCGCCGTCTTCCATCAATCCATCTTCAGAGTAGGTATTGACGCATCAAACTTGCCAGGCCTGTCGTCGACGCCCCCAAGGCGCCAGACAGGGCCTCCTCCCTATGCGCGTTCATCATCACGCACCCCTCACCAAGACTTTGATGTGCCTCGCTGCTAAGACTCCACGACGTCGATGCGTCACAGGGAACGCCGCTCCACCGTAGATGCCGTCCACTGGTTCCTCGAGCATATGCACACCTCCAAGAATGACGCCCTCAAGAGGGGTGCGACACATGAGCGCCGCCGTCATCCGATCGATTGACCTAGGGTTTACTCCGGAGGTAGCGGATAGGGGTCTAGAGCTTCTCCAAGACGATGCCTTCAAGAAGGGGGTGACGCAGAAAAACACGGCCATCGCCGACCTTGGCAACGTGCCAAGAGTAGGATTTTCACCCGGATCCGCTCGATGACCCTCCATCTAACATCGTGTGGACGAGACCGCCACCGATCACCGCCGCCGCGCATGGAGGCCGCACCGTTCGGATCAGATATGACAGGAGATCAAACCCACCATGCCGCCGCCGCAGTAGCAAGGTCAAATCCTAGCCACCAGCGGCGCCCCAACACCCTGCAGAGGACTAGCCGACCTTCCTCCACCATCCGCGCCGTGAACCTGGCCAGTGCGCCGCGTGCACGCTCCCGCTCGAGACGAATACCTCGCAGCCGTCGCGCCTTGGAGAAGCAGGAGCACGCCACCGCGGCGCCCTGGGACGCACACGCCGCCACCCTGCCCGCCCGCCGCCGCGCCGAGGAGCCCCGCGGGAGCGCCCGCCTCCTCATGAGAAGGGCCGTCCCGCCAGCCGAAGACCCAGGCAAAGAGGAACGAGATCCCCGCCGCCATCTACGCTGGCCGGGCTTTGCCCGACGGCGGCAAGGGAGGAGGGCTCGGGGCATATCATCTGTGTAGATTTATGCATGAGAAGAATGAATATGAGATTTCTAATTTGAGATATCCGGATGTGAAATTACATGATTTGAGGTGTGACCGTCCGCACAGTGTTTGAGGGGGTAGGCAAAAAGGAGAAAAAAGACCGGGCCACTGTTCTCCCCCGGCCGGCCGCCGCGTACCTCACCTCGCCGCGAACCCGATGCGCCGCCGCTAACCCGTTTGACCTCGCATCCTTCCCTGCCCCACTTGACCGCTTTCGCCGCAGCAGGGCAGTGGCGGCGGCTGGGCAAGCAGCAGTGAATAGCTCACAGCACTGCGGCAGGCAGCAGCCCAGAGAGCCCTCGGCGGCGGAGCAGCCGCCACCTCCCGGCTGACCCTCACACAGCAGCCGCCTTCCGCCGCGGTGCCGCCCACCAGCCACCGGCGCGCGCATCAGCCGCTGCCCACACAGCAGCACGGCGACTCGGCGAGCAGGCCGAATCCGATCTACCAAGGCACGGCCCCACCGGCACGCAGCAGCGGCGAGCCAGCGGCAGAGCTCCTTCTCTGACCTGATCCGCTCGTCTCTCGACCTCTCCTGCTCTCCATATTCCTTGAATCCGTCCAAGCTCGACAGGTAATTTTCTTCGAATCGTTCCCAATTTCTTCCCCTACTAGTTAATTGCACGGAGGCATATAAATTCTAGTGGTTCAACACAAACATGTCTAGTAACATACTCCATTAGGATCCTATAATGGCCATTAGACGTCATTATTGACATTTTTACAATTATAAGCCACCCCCCAAGATCTCCCTCCCCCTCCCCTTCCCTCACCACGGGTTGGCTAATTCCTCTTAAATTAAAATATCAAAAGTAAAAGAATTTAGAATCTGAAAGTGTTTGCATCCATCTTGCCAGGTAATTGATCCCATGTAGTACAGCTAGAATGATGTTTTTGGTTTATTACATTACAAATTTGGCCGATACGACTTCAAATCCATTCCAAGGTTGTGAGAAGACCTCACGATCAATTAAACCATCTGTACACTTTTAACAGGCTGCATCCTTCTAACAAGGATTGACATGAAAGGGACACCTTACCCAAGATTTCCCTATTGTTATGATTCTACAATCTGGATACCGTCCTGAATTTAGGAGCAGCACTTCTTCTCAGCCATCACATATCTGTGTCTTCTGTAGCTGCTTTAGACTTGAGTGTGCTGGTGGATGATCTCATCTGCCATGTAACAAATTGACAGAAAGGTCTTCTATTGAAAGATATATCAGTGCAACAATATGAAACCTTCTCCATATATAGGCTAGTGACAACATATATAGGCCAGTGACAACATATCATATAACTTATACAACTGAAAAAGCCGACCTTATTTCTTAATAGACAAACTTCATAAATAGCTCCCGATGAGGATTTGAAACATTTCCCGCGCAAAAATGTAAAAGGAAGAAAACATATAAAATATTTCTACTTCGCATAATTGTAAATTTATAGTTATCTCATTTCTTCTCATCTGTACAATATTGGATATTCTTCTGTTGGCAGACCAATTCCTTAGAGGATTACACTTCACAGCATATGTGTGCAGTACATGTTAATTATGCCCAGATGGAAATTCTAAAACGAATGCCCTGTGGGAAAAGTTACTTGCACCGGAAAGTGGAAACTACAATAGAAGCCAACAGGGCATACACATACTTACCATGTTTAACTACATGCTCCTGACATAAACTCTCAAGCCATTGTTTCAAGTATTGTTCTCCAGGTCTAACAATGTATTTAGTTGACCAAGATAATCCATTTCAGCTGAAACTTGTATCCCTTGTTTCTGCAAAAAATAAACAAGCATTCTTGTATATGTTTAACGTAACACTAAGGCGCTAACTTCTGGCTGGTGTTCCTCTTACATACCCGCTAACTCTATTGTCTTCCTCTTCACAATTTTGGTGCTACTGTTCTCTTTTCATCCAGTAACCATCTTTTTTATTCAAAATCTAGCAAAAATAAATATCTGCTGCTTACTAAGCATATAACTACCCAATAAATGAAGCATGATATGTGGCATTGTAAGTTGGTAAACCACATACGTTAACCTCCTGGAATAACATAATGAACTGGTGCACTCATCGAAGCCGACACAAGATTACACGGTGACTTTGTGATATAATCGACCTTTGACAACAGCTACAAAGCCTCTTTGTTCTCCTATCCATGTCAAATGCAAAAGCCAGTGTATCTAATATAGGATCATCATCTAATGTAGGGAAATTGTTACCTGTAGCTGCTGTTCAATATACACATATTCAGAGAAAGAAAAAATGAATGCTCAATCTCAGCTCAGGAAGAACACACTAATTTTTAACTATATCAAGATAATACCTAGGGGGAAGATGGCGACCAGATTGCTGTGTTGGCCACATATGCAACTTCTAATTTTTTTTTGAAATATTTCAAAAGCGGTAGAACTCAGAGTTTTTACAAGTTGCGGGAAGAGAGGAAATCACGCCACAGACCGACGTGTCCTCTTAGTGTCTCAGTCTTAAGACGATGAGACCAAGTAATTAAATCATCTAGAATAGCAACTAGAGTTTGGGATGCATCAAGTTCAAGGTTCTGGAACACCTTTTTGTTCCTAGCATCCCAAATTTTCCACAAAAAGAGAAGCAGCATAAAAGGTCGAATGGTGTCAGGCAACGTTGGCGGGAGCGTGGTGGAGAAGAGATCAGCGATGGGCGTGGCGAGCGGCCGGAGCTCCAGCCGATGCCAGATCCGGCGAGCAGCAGGGCACGAGAAGAAGAGATGGTCGCGATCCTCCACCGAGTTGTTGCACCGAGGACAGACATTCGAGTCCAAGATGGTTTTCTTGCACAGGTTCTGCCGAGTGTTCAACCGGTCCAGGTAAAACAACCAGCCAAAAATCATTACTTTCTTTGGGACTCTTGAGTCCCAAATAGCCGAGAGCATCGGGTCAGCAAGCTGGGCAGATAGTGCGGCATAAGCTCCCCGGGTAGAGAAGGCATCTCCATTAAGTAGCCGCCTAGAGTCCGGTACCTAAGAGGGGAAAACATCCCGCAACAAAGAGTTCAGAGAGGCAAGCTCTGCGATCGCAGTAGAGGTTAAACGATTACGAAGGGAAAGTTCGATCCCATCCTGTAAAATGGTGGCTACTAGAGCATTTTGGTTGGTGTGGTGGGAGAAAAGAGCTGGGAAGACTACTGCCAGAGGTTCTGGCTGTAGCTAGCGATCTAACAAGAAGAAGGTGGAGCGACCATTGCCAACGGTGCAATGGGAAATCTCTCTCAAACTCTGTAAGTGTTTAAAAATGGTCTTGGCAAGGAAGGAGCTGTTCTTGCCAAGGCCTATGTGGAGAGGTGAGTGGTGGAGGACCCAGTCCTTCCAAGGAAGGTTGTTGGCATGAAGGAATTTGTAAGCAAATTTCAGCAGTAGACAAAAGTTTTGTGCACGCAAGTTCTTAACACCTAGACCACCTGCCGCTTGAGGAGTACAAACCTTGTCCCAAGCAACCAAGCACTTTGCTCCGGAGCAAGTCTCATCATTAGACCAGAAAAAGGTACGTCTACGCTTATCGATAGCCTCTATAACGGCATAAAGTACGTGGGCAAGCTATCTAGGATGGCAGAAAGAAGGACAAGTTTGCCTCCGCGAGAGAGGAGCAGAGCACACCAGTCGGAGAGGTAGGTGTCGCAGCGGTCTATCACAGGTTGGAAGGCCGGCGGGGGTAGCTTATGCGGGGAGAGGGGAAGGCCGAGGTAGGTCTGCGGGAAGGAGGAGATGTCGGTGGCCAGGTCAGCGGCAAGGGTTGCGGCCTCATCGGGGTCAATGTTCAGGGGAATGAAGGTCGTCTTTGTGAAGTTGATTTGGAGTCCAGTGGCTGCAGCAAAATCGTCGAGGATAGCTTTTAGGTGTTTTGCAGCATCGGGAGTAGCCTTGAGAATGATGAGGGTATCGTCGGCGTATTGCAGGACGGGGCAGGGTAGATGCGGGCAGAGGGGGTGAAATAAGAGGCCATCATTGTTATCTTTAATGATCAATTGCTGCAGGATGTCTGCAATGATGATAAAGAGGTAGGGGGAGAGCGGGCCCTATCCATGAACCAACTTGCTAGCCCGGGTCCTGATGGTTTCGGTCCGGGCTTCTATCAGAAATTCTGGCACATTCTGAAAGCCAAGATTAGAGATTTTTTCTCGGATTTCCACTCGCTTAACTGTGACATCTCTTGCATGAATCGGCCTTGATCATTTTGCTCCCTAAAAGTAATGAGGTGCGCTCCCCTGCGGACTTCTGACCCATCTCCCTGCAGAATTGCCCAATTAAGAGTATAGCAAAACTCCTGACCAACCGGCTAAAACCTCTAATCCCTCTCCTGGTCCACGCCGATCAAACAGGGTTTATCTCTGGGCGCAATATCTCCGGAAACTTCCTCTATGCTGCTGATATTCTTCATTGTTGTGCCAAACGCAAAGCTCCCACTCTTGTGATCTAGCTCGATTTTCGTAAGGCCTTCGACTCTGTCTGGTGGACGTCACTCCTGCACACTTTAAAGACTAGGGGTTTCCCTGATCGTTGGTGTGACTGGATCAAAGCACTCCTTGCCACCGGCTCCACTGCCGTTATGCTTAACGGAGTTCCTGGTAACTTCTAATTATAGTGGCGGCATGTAGGCGAGCTCGAGGCAGTGGCATGATGAGCTGAAGGTGAAAGATTTGGGCGACCTCTACCAGATCCATGATTTGAGCACCTCACATGCAATGGCACCGGCGGCCTGTGGATAAGCTCGGGGCAGTGGCGGGATGTGTAGACCTTTGGATTGGGGCGACCTCCACCAATTTTTTTATCTAGCCATCCTCGTACATAGAGGGCAGGGCATTGAGCACCTCGTGCGAAGCGGAGGCGCGCGGTTGCCTGTGGGCGAGATCGGGACGATGACGATGGGATTTGGACGGGACGAGCTTGAGGCGGAGGTGCTGAAGAACGGGGGCGAGGCGAGGGGGTTGTAGGTGCAGGCGTAGGTCGGAAGAAGGGAAAATCAACGCTCAGGTGGCCGCAGGGGAGGATGTAGGTGGCCCGACGTGGTCGATGGGGATCGTGGCGGAGGCCTGGAGGAGGTGGACGACATGAGGTTGGGGGTGGATGGGTTGTACGGGAGAGGATAAGGAGTTATCTATGAATATGGGCGTAGCGGCAGCCGTCTTCTTGCAAAAATTGCAACAGTCTGCCATTATAATCGTTAGATGATGATCCGACGGTCTGAAATGCAAGATGGCAGACACACCATCATCATCACTGAGGTTTTTATAGAAAAAATTCACTTAGGCCACTATTATTCATATTATTACCATTTTGAATAATTCACTTAATTATTGTTTACAGTTTACAAATTGTAATCTGGTAGACAAGGCCAGTTGGCCTATATTTTGGTGTAGCTTCGTTTGTAATGGCTAACTGGGAGATCTAATTGTGAAACTGTATTTTGGTACAACATCCTTTGTTTATGTCTGCTCACTTGATCTTATAGCAAATGGGAACAACTGATTAATGCGAATGATTTGGAAATTGGAACTTCTTGTATTCTTCTTTAGCTTTGACTCGCCCAATTTTTTTTTGTAACTCTGCACTTCAGTCCCGCATTAGATGTTTGAACCACATTGGAAGTTTTTCTGTGATGGCAATCAAGTAGATTTGAAGTCATAATGCATAATTTCAAATATTTACACTCCCTTCGGGTCCGGGCTAAGGCCTTGAATTTGACATAATGTTATACTCCCTCTGTCTCATAATGTAAGTCGTTTTTAACACCACACTAGAGTCAAAAAACGTCTTACATTATGAGACAGAGGGAGTAGTTCTGTGATGCAAGTATGCAACTAAATGACTTATATTCATAATTTTCGGGTTAAGTGTTTTATATCTTATTTATGATCTTTGTCTTTTTAATTTCATGTCATGCATGCATCACACCTGAATGAACTAAGAACTTTTTTTTTTTAATTTGTAGGTTTAAAATATGCCTCCAAACATCACACATGTTTTGAGTAGCTCAGGTGAGCTTAATAAGCCTTGGATATGTACAAGATGTGTACATCCAAACTGGCCAACTAGGCACAACCTTTTCTTACTCCCAAAAGAGGCATGTAACTGCGGGAATAAGGTAATAACTGCATTGTTTTGATATGAATTTGTTAATTATTTGCTTAATTTTTTTTCCGTTATGATATGAACTTCCTGATTATTTATTAAATTTATTTTTCTGTTAGTATATTATTATCAAAATCGCAGTAAGTGTTTTTTTTTGTTATTTAATACTATTTATTTTGCTTTAATTAGTTTACAGGGGATTTCCGAATTTCTTATGATGATATATTAGTGAATAAGCATTACCTTCTTGGAAAGACCCATTATCAAGGAAACCAAAGTAAGTTTTTCTATTTGTAAGTTTATCTTTTTGTAATTCAGTAACTTTGAATATCGTTTTAATTTCCAGTCCTTAACATTTGGGTAACATGTTAGATATATTGTTTTTTTACGCAGGACTCTGTGTAGCTTATGCATGTGTGCATGGGCTTCAGTTCATGGCCCGTTATGAAGCCGCTTTGATGAAGGGGGATCCAAATCTTGTTGGTGATTTGAATCCCTTGCGCCTGGATGGTACATTCCGAGATAAGTTCAAAGAGTATGACCCCACCAAAAGCATTCGTTTCAATCGGTTCGTGCACATGCCGTTAATCTTGCAGGAAATTGGACTTGCAGATTCTAAGGTAATTGGTCAAACTTGTTGTTTAGAATCTCCCTCAGCACTTATGATTCATTAATAACTAAAAACTCCCTAAGTCATAGTATAATAAATAAAATATCCCGCTTCTGACCGCCCTGGCCTACCAAAAACCCCTCACCTCTCCCGCGCGCGCCTCCCGCTTGAAACGCTCAATGTCGGTCCAAAGTGTCAGTTCCCGCATTCACGCTCGGCCAAAGCGGATGCGACCGCTCACTTGCGCTAGCTGAGAGACCGCCGCCTACGCAGCTTCCCGGTGCAGGTGACTGTTGCGCATTGAAACGACGCGAGGGCCGCCCGTCCATCCGTCTGTCGCCCACATTGATGGCACGCAATTGCCGAGGCATCTCCTCCGATGCCACCCGTCCGTCCCTCTGCCGCCCGCCATTGCTATATAAATCGTTGCCCCGGCCATAGCGGCAGTCATCCGCCTCCAATTCCTCTCTGCACCACTCCCACCATGGATTCCTCCCCCGCCAAAGCTCTCTGGGATGGGCTGACGCTGGACCAGAAGAAGGAGATGGCCGCCATTGCTGCCGGCTGGCTGGTCGATAGGCAGCCGAAGGACGACGACGTCCCAATGGAGGACGCCACCATCCTCCTCCACGCGACCCTCCTCCGCGCCACCCTCGTGGGTGCACCACACCTTGACCATTGGCGAGGCCCGTGCCCATTACGTTGACATGGTGTGGGAGGAGCGGGAGGAGCAGTTCCGGGAGGCACAGGTCGATACCGCCTACAACCACCACCTCCTCCAGGAGCACCTGCAGGATAGGGAGATCACGCCGACCGCGGACGTGGCGGACCGGTGCCGCTGCTTGAGTCCTACCGCTTCGCCTGCGAGATCAACCTCGCCTGCTGGTAGTACCGCCAGCGGGTGTCGGAGGTGGCAGGCGCCAGCAAGGAGTGCGACGAGGCGGGTGAGGTGGTGTTCAATGAGACCGAGGAGGAGGAGGACATCGCCGAAGTCGGCACGTTCGCGGGAGCCGCCGGCAGCGAGGAAGAGTAGTGCACGGTAGGTCGCCGCCACTTGGGTCCCAGGAAGGTCATCGCTCCTCCCCTCCCGTTGAAGCCAAGCTTGGTAGGCTGGACATCATCCACCTATTAGCCGCTTGATGGCGACGTGGAGGCGGACAACTTCGCTTCCCGTGGCTCCGGAGGTGGAGGTTATGGAGGCAGAGCTGGAGAGCGCTGAGGCGGGGCTGGAGAAGGCAAAGCTTCAGTTCTCGGGGTTCATGGCCGGACACGGGGAACTGGCGCCGGCGACTAACGGTGTCCTGGACTAGGGGGTACTAACCTAGTCGGCCCATAGTCCTCGGGCTGGGCCTGTGGGCCCTCATTCTCATTAAGGTGGACTCCGGAAGCTACACCTGAGATCAAGACTACGCCTGCCGAAGACTTGGTGTACACTCCAAGACATCTCCTGCCGCCTCCATGCGCCCTCTTGGGAACCGACCATGTAACCCTAGATACCTTGCCTGGCGTGTATATAAGCACGAGGGTTTAGCCCGTAGAGGCGATCGAATCACAATTAGATTCACCCAGCCGTAGGGTTAGAACACAACTTACGATCTTGAGGTAGATCAAGCTTGTACTCGATACATCATCATCAATATAAACAAGAGCAGGACGTAGGGTTTTACGTCCATCAAGAGGGCCTGAACCTGGGTACACATTGTCTCTTTGTTCCTATTACCACCGATCCGAGATCCACAGCTTGGGACCCCTACCCCAAGGTCTGCCGGTTTTGACACCGACACTGGTGATTTCGTTGAGAGTTCCGCTATGAGATCAACAAATGAATCGATGTGATCGTTGGTCAACGACGCCAGCCTTTAGGGCACTATTTCCACGCCCGAACCCCCATCGTCGGATCGCGCCTTCTCCCTTACGAGCAAGAAGCGGTCCATGACCGTTTTTCCGCCCCGGCCGAACTCCCCGTAGAGGACTAAGGGCTGATGTACTTTTTGGAGATTGTCTCTGACGGCGGCCGCCAAAAACAGCTGACAAGCTTGATCTTCCAAATCAGCTAGGCCGATCCGGCAGTCACGAGTCCTTCACGAGACAAAAACGTCGGGGCTTCAAGCCCACGGTCCATGGAGATCGGAACTTCTCTCCCACCCATCTCCCACATCGAGTACCGCCCCGAGAATTCGGACCCCTCCGAAGTCTGGGATCTCGCCTATGTACAACAACTACCTAACGAATCGATCAGGCAATTCTGGGCCAGGTCCTTGTCTGTTAAAAACGACATATCGGACTACCAAGACTTGGAAATAATAGCAGCCTTTCATCGCGGATGTAAAGATAAGGGCATTTCGAACGCTCTCACTCGTTGTTGTGTGCAAACACTCCCGGTGCTATCCGACCTGGTGTCAAAATTCTGTAACATCGAGGACGCCTGGCTGGCCCGGGAAAAAAACATATTTCATCGGTGAGAACAAATTAAAGCGTGACAGGCTTACACCTCGCCACGAACTCCGCGCGCGGCGCTCATCAGTCGAGCGACCTCGGAAGAAAAGGAAAACCGCTGGCCGCTCCAGGACCGCCCTCGATGGCCTCCTGGATAAACCATGCCCGATCCACTCTGTTTTGCTGAATTCCTGCCCAACTCACAACCTTCGCGACTGCTGGTTGATAAGGCAAGTAGCTAAAGGAGGCTTAACCCTCCTCACTGGCACGCCCAGGCATGCAGAAGAGTCCTCGGGCGATGACGAGGTCCTGATGATCTACGAAATCTTTACATCCAATAATCAGCGGAAGCGGGCTCTTCGGGACAAGTACCAACCCGGTGCGTGTGGATAGACACACCAATCACCTTTGACCATAAAGATCAGTCGAGGTCCACCGCAAATAGGTGCCCCGCCGCACTGGTCCTTGACCCAATCGTGGGCAGCTGTCATCTTCGGAAAGTACTCATGAACAGAGGTAGCAGCTTAAACGTAATATACACTGATACTTTGGACAAGATGCAAATCGATAAATCACGCATCTAGCAGAGCCATACAACCTTTAAATGCATAATACCGGGACAAGAAGCACGCTGCAGTGGAAAAATTACCTTGGATGTGGTCTTTGGAACTCCAGATAATTACCGATCCGAAGAAGTGACGTTCCATATCGCCCCTTTTAAGAGCGGCTATCATGCCCTCCTGGGGCGGGACGCCTTTCAAAGGTCCAAGCAATTCCACACTACGGCTACATGAAGCTCAAAATGTCGGGTCCAAACGGGATCATTACTATCTCGAGTGACCCCGGCAGAGCACTCAAAGCTGAAAACAAAATGGTGTCGCTCGCCCTAGAATCCTTATCCGAAGCCCTCGCGACCGAGGAACTAACATCACTACGAGCTGAAGTGGATCGAGACGATGTCATCCTTGACAAGCGGCCGAAGTCGACCTCATTCAAACTGGCCAATGACATAGTCAAATTTTAAGTACACCCCATGGACCCAGCTAAAATGGCGTCAGTTGGGACAAATCTCGAACCGGAGGTTGATGAGGTCCTACGTAACTTAAGGAAAATTGGGATATATTTGCCTAGCATCCTTCGGATATGCCAGGGATACCCCACAGACTCGTCGAACACAGTTTGAATATCTTAAAGGGCTATAAGCCTGTCAAACAAGCACTTCGCCGTTTCTCCGAGCCCAAGCGTCAAGCAATGGGCGAGGAGCTGGCCAAGCTCCTTGAGGCCGGATTCATAAGAGATATAAAACACCCGACTAGCTCGCCAATCTGGTCATGGTACCCAAGAAGTATAGGTCTTGGTGCTTGTGCGTTGATTTCAAAGACCTCAACAAGGCTTGCCCCAAGGACCCATTCCCATTACCACATATCGATCAGATTGTGGATTCCACAGCGGGACACGACCTGCCGTGCTTTCTAGATATTAAGCTCAACCCGAAAAAATGTGTCTTCGGTGTACCGGCAGGCAAACTCCTCACCTTTATTGTTTCCAGCCGAGGAATTGAAGCCAATCCGGCAAAAATACGAGCCTTGGACCGATTAGAGGTGCCAACCGAGCTCAAGCATGTTTAAAGGCTGGCTGCGCTAAGTCGCTTTATTTCAAGACTCGAGAAAAAAGCTTTACCCTATATAGGCTACTAAAGCAAACAAAGAATTTCAAATGGACTAAGGAGGCAACCGCTATCCTGGAAGATATTAAAGCCCTCCTTGCCACGAAGCATATTTTAGCGGCACCAAGCACATGTGAGTTGATAATATTATACATCTCGGCCACAAACCAAGTGGTCAGCGCGGTGCTCGTGGTTGAACAAGACATGGAGGGCCACATGTTCTTGGTACAGAAGCATATCTATTACATCTCCGAGGTCTTAACCCTATGCAAGACACGCTACCCGCACTATCAGAAGATAGCCTACGCCGTCTTTATGGCATAACGCAAACTTCGGCACTACTTTGAAGAGTGCTTGGTAACAGTGGCATCCAACGTCCCCTTAAGTGACATAATTAATAACAAGGATGCGACGGGGCGTATAGCCAAGTGGGCCATAGAGCTCTTACCCTTCGAAATAACATACTAGCCACGCCGAGCTATTAAATCTCAGGTGTTGGCAGACTTCGTAGCCGAGTGGACAGAGGCCGACCTCCCTAGAGAGTACAACACATTCACATTGGACCATGTATTTTGGCGGTTCAAAAATGCTTGCCGGGCTAGGGGCTGGAGTAGTGCTTACATCGCCAACAGGCGACAACATTTGATACGTCCTACAAATCATGTACATGGACTCCAATAATGCGGTCGAATACGAAGCCCTCTTACAAGGACTCTGGCTAGCAGTCTCAATGGGCGTCAAACGCCTCGAGGTCCGATGAGATTCCAACCTCGCCATCTCCCAAGTAAATGGGGAGTTTGATGCAAAGGACCCAAAAATGACTGCCTACCGGAATGCAGTCCTAAAAATCTCGGTCAGGTTTGAGGGGCTTGAATTTCATCATATCCGCCGCGATAGCAACCAAGCTGTCGATATCTTGGCCCGAATGGGCGCCAAACGGGATAAAGTCCCTGAAATCACCTTCTTCGAACGACTCTTTAAGCATGGTGGTCTGCGCAGTGGATTTCAGGGACCAAAGAGGTCAAAGCATGGTGTGCCAAGATGGGCATAAAGCACGATTACACGTCCGTCTATCATCCGTAGTCAAACGAACAGGTAGAACATGGCAATGGACTATACAGTGGCATTAAGCCAAGGCTAGTACACTCTCTTAAAGAAGCAGACTTCAAATGGGCCGAGGAACTCGATTCCGTTCTATGGGGGTTGCGCACCACGCCGAATGGATTCACTTGGTACACCCCATTCTTCATGGTATACGGCGCCGAGGCAGTACTCCCTTCCGACATAATCCATGACGCACCTCGGGTACGCATGTACGAGGAGCGGGAGGCCGAGCTAGATCGGCAGGACGCCTTGGACGCCTTGGAGGAGGAATGCAACATAGCTCGGGCTCGTTCTGCACTTTATCAGCAGCAAGCAAGACGCTATCACAGCAGGGAGGTCCACGCAAAGGAATTCAACAAAGGAGATCTGATCATGAGACTGCATCAGGAGAAGCAGAAGCACAAACTCTCACCTAAATGGGATGGGCCATTTATTATTGACCAGGTTCTCATCGAAGGCGCCTATCGAATCCAAGATCCAACGGACGGGCGCCTAGAGCCCAATCCCTGGAATGTCGCACTGCTCCGACATTTCTATGGTTAGAAACTCAAGCATCACCTCCCCACGTATATACCTCTTCTTTTCTTTTTCGGCATTTAGCACTACTTCGACTTTTTCGGCCACCTTGGGGGCATCTTTTACATGTCACTCCCGGAGGACTAGGCCAAATTATAGCATGTTATCTTAAAAGCTTGCGTCTGTTCCATCTCTTCTATCCTATCGTCCTTAAAGCCAAAATATGCACTGATTTGACTTAAGATTTGTCCAAGCTAGGTTGCCCGGCTCCTGTGCTTGCCCCTTGCGTTTCCGATTATTCGGCTAAGGGGCAAAGGGAGCATCGCTGTGATTGTTACTCCCGGGTCATCCGGAGCAGTATCTTAGACGGATAAAGCCGAAAGCTAGCGTTCTTAAATGTACGACTCGGTCGGCCACGACATAGGAACATAGTGGAGGGGGTCTTTGAAACCTCGACCAAGAGCTTTACCCCGAAGGTCACTCGTCTTCGGACAAAAGTGCTCGGCACAGTTACTCGAGGAAAGGAACTGTTGGAAGAACATTTTTTCTCGGAAGATGTTTCTTACGTTAACCAGTAATATAACATAACTGTCTGCCTTACTCTTGCCTTTCGCACCATATAGCTAGATTGCCTTGTCACCTGAAATATCTGGACCGATTAGCTCGGCCAGCAGTAAGGTACACTCGGCCACTGGACGAGGGGGGTAGA
This sequence comes from Secale cereale, assembly GCA_902687465.1. Classification (NCBI taxonomy): domain Eukaryota; kingdom Viridiplantae; phylum Streptophyta; class Magnoliopsida; order Poales; family Poaceae; genus Secale; species Secale cereale. Next base: position 25,089,696 of record LR738713.1, read on the forward strand.
AGCCGATGGTTGGTTGACAGAGTTCGTACACGCAGATGGATTCAATAACGACGTAAAGTACTTTGATACATCGAGTCATACACACATCATTAACTACACCTGGTCTAGCCCATCTATTAAGGTGTCTAAGGCGAAGTCCTTCTGAGAAAATCGAGCGGCAGGCATGACATTTTCATATACCAAGCTCGTGGGTATTTATTCCCCGTCAGGCCCCATCGGCCCTACCGCATCTTGACCATGGCCCAGGCCTCCCTCGCTCCCTCACGACACGCTGATATCTTCAAGGCTTGAATTCGGCGCGGAGCTCTCTTAAGACGCTCAGCAAGAACCGCCATGTCTTCGGGCACGTGTTCCTCCTTGGGCCATAAAGCCTTACAAACTCCCTTCATCGCCTTTCGTGCACTTTCATGCACCACAGACAGATGAGTTACGGCGTCTTCGGGCAAAGGGTCAATAGCCTCTAGGGGCTGACCGGCCAGGGAAACTGCGAGGGAACATGTATTAGCCTCATCAAATCAAAACTAGGAAACCATCTTAAAATGAACACGAAAGGTTAGCAAAAATTGCTTCACTCGTTTGTCGACCTTTCGCTTCAGCGGCGGCCAACCGAGCTTTCAGGTCCTCAATCTCCTGCGTCTGTCAGGCATTTTCCGCCCTGAGTACGCTTGTATCCTCCCTCCTCTGACTTAGCACATCCTGACCAGCTTGGCGCTGCGACTCCACATAGTGCAAGTCCTCGTGGGCCTGTTTGAGGTCCCTTTCAGCTGACCAAGGGCTTCCGCTGCTACAATATATCATGTTGTCACACAACGCAATGATCTTTATCAAAAGAATACTATGAGAAACGGAGACACTTACTGCGTGCTTCTCAGGTAGAAAAATTCACGTGCTGTACCTTGGATAGAGCAGCGTTCATCTTCCCTTTGGTTCGGAAAAGCACCTCAGAGAGTTGCACATTCTTCTCCCGAGCGGCTTGTCAAAGCCATCATATTTTCATTATTGCAAGCCTCGATACGGCCATCACTGCCCATATCAAGACTTAGGGCTACTGCCTTGGTTGGCAGTTTGGTTTGCCTTTAAGCAAACAAATTATGACAAGTATAAGGGACCTCCGGAATAATATAGACTCGGGTGGCGCCTTACCTGTAAACCCTGCGATAGAACACCCACTGCCTCTTCAAAGACAAACCGGGTCGCCCCGAGGTATGCGTCCATCGAACTAAGAGCATTAAACTCCTGATTCGTGAAGACGGAATTCCTTCGGGAAGCCTTCCGTCGCTGCTGGTTCATGGCGCTTTCGACCTCAGTAGGGGTGGTCGAACAGGTCTTCTAATCCTCTGGCTGGGGCACTTCGGGAGCAGCCCCCGAGCTAGTGAAGGCTATCGTACCATTGCTCGGAGCCGATGTCCTTTCGGTCCTTGCATCCCCCGTTGTCGAAGCAGGAACATGCTGTCTGCAAATGGATTAAGAATCAGAGTCGGTAATATTATTTTTCGGGGGGGACGATGACTGCGCACATCTCTTGCCGCCTCCATGCGCCCTCCTGGGAATCGACCATGTAACCCTAGATACCCTGCCTGGCGTGTATATAAGCCCGAGGGTTTAGCCCGTAGAGAGGATCAAATCACAATTGCATTCACCTAGCCCTAGGGTTAGAACACAACTTACGATCTCGACGTAGATCAAGCTTGTACTCGATACATCATCATCAATATAAACAAGAGCAGGATGTAGGGTTTTACCTCCATCAAGAGGGCCCGAACCTGGGTAAACATCGTGTCCTTTGTTCCTGTTACCACCAATCCGAGTTGGACAGCATGGGACCCCTTACCCTGAGGTCTGCCGGTTTTGACACCGACAGCAACTATTTAGATTAGGTACCTAGCCGGGCGAGCACCGCTCAGTTGATGTAAATGTAATGAAATCTGGCCGTGTTTACATGAATTCGTCATGTTTATACGAATTTTGTCCGGTTAGTTCGAACTGTTGCCAAAATGTATGCGGCTACGGTTGGATGGTGTCCTCCCGCATCCGTGTGCGCGGACTGGCCCCCCTATCCACGGACGGATGCGGGAGGAAATTTACAGGTCGGCGTGAGATGCCCTTAGCAGCTCCAGGCCATGTTCAATATCATGCCACACAGGCGAAGCTTCATTCCAGAATACGACATCTAATAAATTACCTCTCGAGTAGTAGATTGCTTTCATGAGTCTTGCAGCTAAACTCTGAGGGTATTGGATCAGTCGCCCTGTTTGGCGAGCCAGCACAGCCTAATTAAAGAGAGTGATGTCTCTAAAGCCAGTGCCACATGTTTCTTTATCCCACACCCAACAACCTTTCGCTGACCCTCTTCCTATCCCCCCCTACCAAATAATCCTAATAAGTTTCCTGTAACCATGGTGGAACCTTGTAGCTAGCTTAAAAATCCCCATTACATAAGTTTGTAATTTACAGATTTAAGATCTAGAAAGAAATACAAAATACAAAATCTGAACTAAGCAAACTAATTTGACTTGCAAAGTAATAAAAGCAACTAGAACATATCTGGCTGGGCCAGTAACCTATAACATGATATGTACACATGGTTACCTATTTTATTTGTATAACTGCAGAGGGAATCAATTATAATCTGTAACTTATTGTTCTGCAGCGAAGCAAAATTCACAAAGTTGATGATGTTATTGTAATTCCGCGGAATGATTTTCAAAGAATATCTACTTCTATAGCCGAGGGTGATGTGCTTTTGGCTACATTCTTCACTGGAAAAAAGTTTGCTAAACTGAAATATGGGCAGATTTACAAACCATACAGGTCAATTAAATATCGTGACAATAGCAGGAAAAAATTAATTGGACATGCTGTGTTCCTTATTGGTGCTGCGCGGCAAAATAAGGAAGAATACTTTCATATGGTTAATTCTTATTCTCGTTTCTGCGAACGGCGTAACTCAAAAGGAGAAGTCATAAAGTCTGGTATTGGGATGTTACGTGCTTCAGGACTGAAGGAGAATGTTATTTGCCTCCGCCGCGGTACTCGTGGTAAGTTAATCACCATTGTTTAAGAAAATGTTTTTAAGTGACCCTTAAGCACACTTAAGCGTTGAGTATTGACAAAGCGCTTCGCTTTTGCCCTAAGTGATGGATTAAGCTGTTTTTTTTTTTAATTTGGATGTTTTTTACTACTTCTGCTTGTTTACTTGCACAATAATGACAATATGTCATTGATCTTATTATTAGACTTTGTTCGGGAAATATTTCCTTCATATTTTGGCGAAATTATGGCCATATGATCTCTATTAGGTTATGTTGGTTATGTCTATTTGAACTAAACTGCATTTTAGTTGTTATTTAGCTTGCTATGTGAACCTGACGCGTATTTCATATGGTATGAATTGTATTTTAGATGCTATTTCAATTACCCATGTGCCATGTTTCCTATTTTCTTGTGTATATTATTCAAAATTTGTCAACAACAACAACAAAGCCTTTAGTCCCAAACAAGTTGGGGGGTAGGCTAGAGGTGAAACCCATAAGATCTCGCGACCAACTCATGGATATGACACATGGATACTAAGCTTCCACACACTCCTGTCTATGGCTAGTTCTTTGGTGATACCCCAGTCCTTCAGATCTCTCTTTACGAACTCCTCTCATATAAAGTTCGATCTACCCTGGCCTCTTTTGACATTATCAGCATACTTTAGCCATCCGCTATGCACTGTAGCTTCTGGAGGCCTGGGTTGAATAGGCCCAAACCATCTCAGACGATGTTGGACCAGCTTCTCTTCGATGGGTGCTACCCCAACTCTATCTCGTATATCATCATTCCGAACTCGGTCCTTCCCTGTGTGGCCACACATCCATCTCATCATGCGCATCTCCGCCACACCTAACTGTTGCACATGTCGCCTTTTAGTCAGCCAACAGTCAGCGCCATACAACATTGCGGGCTGGACCGTCGTCCTATAGAACTTGCCTTTTAGCATTTTTGGCACTCTCTTGTCACAGAGAATGTCAGAAGCTTCGTGCCACTAAATCCATCCGGCTTTGATTCGATGGTTCACACCTTCATCGATATCCCCATCCTTCTGCAACATTGACCCCAAATATTGAAAGGTGTCCTTCTGAGGCACCGCCTGGCCATCAAGGCTAACCTCCTTCTCCTTGTGCCTAGTAGTGTTGCAACTGCACCTCATGTACTCCGTATTAGTTCTATACTAAGTCTAAACCTTTTGATTCCAAGGTTCGTCTCCAAAGCTCTAACTTCCTATTGACCCCCATCTGACTAACATCGACTAACACCACATCATCCGCAAAAAGCATACACCATGCAGTATCTCCTTGCATATCCCTTGTGATCTCATCCATCACCAAAGCAAAAAGATAAGGGCTCAAAGCTGACCGCTGGTGCAGGCCAATTTTAATCGGGAAGTCATCGGTGTCGCCATCACTTGTTCGAACACTTGTCACAACATTATCGTACATGTCCTTGATGAGGGTAATGTATTTTGCTGGGACTTTGTGTTTCTCAAAGGCCCACCACATGACATTCCGCGATATCTTATCATAGGTCTTCTCCAAGTGAATGAACACCATATGCAAGTCCTTCTTTTGCTCCCTGTATCTCTCCATAAGTTGTCGTACCAAGAAAATGGCTTCCATGGTCGACCTCCTAGGCATGAAACCAAACTGATTTTGGTGACGCTTGTCATTCTTCTTAAACAGTGCTCAATGTCTCCCCCATAGCTTCGTTGTATCTTGTATGCCCCGTCAACTTAATTCCACGGTAATTAGTACAACTCTGAACACCCCCCTTGTTCTTGAAGATTGGTACTAATATACTTCATCTCCATTCTTCTGGCATCTTGTTCGCCCGAAAATGAGGTTGAAAAGCTTGGTTAGCCATACTATTGCTATGTCCCCGAGGCCTCTCCACACCTCAATGGGGATACAATCAGGGCCCATCGACTGGCCTCCTTTCATCCTTTTTAAAGCATCCTTGACCTTAGACTCCTGGATTCGCCGCACAAAATGCCTACTAGTATCATCAAAGGAGTCGTCCAGATCATTGGTAGAGCTATCATTCTCCCCATTGAACAGTTTGTCGAAATACTCCTGCCATCTATGTTTAATCTCCTCGTCCTTCACCAGGAGCTGGTCTGCTCCGTCCTTGATGCATTTGACTTGGTCAACATCCCTCGTCTTCCTCTCTTGGATCTTGGCCATCTTGTAGATCTCCCTTTCGCCTTCCTTAGTGTCTAACCGCCGGTAGAGGTCCTCATACGCCCGACCCATTGCTTCACTCACAGCTCGCTCTGCAGCCTTCTTTGCCATCTTGTACTTCGTCTGAAACAATCTTTCTTCTCCTTAATAGCCTTTTGGACATCATCGTTCAACCACCAGGTATCTTTAGCTTCACTTCTATTTCCCCTGGACACTCAGAACTCCTTCGAGGACACCTTTCGAATGAAAGTCGCCATCTTCATTTACATATTGTCTGCATCACCTCCTTCTTCCCAAGGCCCTCCTTAATGACCCTCTCCTTGAACACCTGAGCTACCTCCCCCTTGAGCTTCCACCACTTCGTTCTAGGGACTTGAATTGTAGCCAATTTCAAAAAATGCTTAAGTTGCGCTTAAGCGCCCATTGCTCTAAGTTGTGGCCTTCCGCTTTGCTTCCGCTTTCCACTTTCCGCTTTTTAAAACATTGTCACTCACAATGATCTTGCACAGGCTGCAAAGAAATGTTGTGTAATGTAACTTATTTCTGTAGGGGAAGCGGAATGGCGGTTGCAGCCGCAGACTGAAATTGAATTAAATGCACATAACACGGATTTAATGTCCGCCTTGAAGCCTCGGCTTGCCAAGCAGCCTGATATGAAGAAAGAAATGGTAAACACTTGATTGTTGGTTTTGCTAGCTTACATATTTGATATTCAAAAGTTTATTAATTAGTTATTATAATTTGATTACGCTTTTGTTTTGGGTTAAGTAAACTAACTCTTTGTTTCTCTTCTTTTGTATTTTCGAAAATTAAGGTAATAAACATTAAAGCCATGATGTGTGATGAAAAAAAAATCAGCTTTGCATGGGTGCCCAGAGGTCACCGGTTGACTTCAGGTAGAATGATTAAACTTTTCTTAGATGACTAGCTTTCATTTTTTAAGTTTGGTGTATATGACATGAACTGTATTATGCAGATGTCAGGTGTTCTGTTGGCCCAAAGACTGATTGTATTGTCCAGAACGATGTTAAGTGGAGCCCACTGGAGGTTGTTGCTGGACCTGATGACCAGCCCATGATCAGTGTCCAGTACAAGGGTGAGGAGAAGCAGTTTGCTGCTCAAGATATATCTTCTATGATCCTCATCAAAATGTGTGCGATCGCCAAAGATAAGAGTGCCATTGTTATTGTCCCTGCATCCTTCACTGAATCACAGTGGCAGGCTACCAAGGATGCTGGTGTGATTGCTGGCACCAGTGTCTTGCATATCATCAATGAGCCAACATCTGCTGTCATTGCTTATGGTCTTCACAAGAAAGATTCGAGCATTGACAAGAAGAATGTCATCATCTTTGACCTTGGAGGTGATAGCTGTGATGTCTCTCTTCTCACCATTGATGATGGCATCCTACAGTTTAAAGCCAGAGTTGGTGACAGTAAGATTGGTGGCAAGTACTTTGACAAGAGGATGGTCGACCACTTTCTTCAGGAGTTTAAGAGGAAGAACAAGAAGGACATCAATGGCGATTTTAGAGCTCTTCAGAGGCTGAGGACATCCTCTGAGAGGGCAAAGAGGACTCTCTCCTCCACTGCGCAGACCACCATTGAGATTGACTCGCTGTTTGAGGGCATTGACTTCTACTCCACCATCACCCAGACCAGGTTTGAGGAGATGAACATGGATCTGTTGAGGAAGTGTACGGAGCCTGTGGAGAAGTGTCTTCAGGAGGCAAAGATGAATAAGGGCAACGTGCACCACGTTGTCCTTGTTGGTGGTTCCGCTAGGATTCCCAGAGTACAGCAGCTCCTCCAGGACTTCTTCGACGGCATGGATCTCTGCAAGAGCATCAACCCCGATGAGGTTATTGCCCACGGGGCTGCTGCCCAGGCTGCCATCTGGAGCAGAGAGGGCAACGAGAAGGTCCAACTGCTGTTGGATGTGACTCCTCATTCTCTTGGTCCGGATACAGCTGGAGTGGTGATGAGAGTATTGAAAATGCCTGGTGAGGACAAGGCCACCATCACCAACGACATGGGTGAGCTGAGCGAGGAAGAAATATGCAAGATAGTCCAGGTCTCCAAGCTGCGGGCAGACAACAAGAAGAAGATGCAAGGGGCCATCGACGCTGGTATCTAGTGGCTGGACACGAACCAGCTTGCTGAGGCGAACGAGTTCAGGGAGAAGATGGAGGCCCTGTGCGACCCCATCATTGCCAAGATGTACTAGGGCGCTGGCCCCAAGATGCAGGGCTAGGTTTGTTATTTTGGCCTGGCATAACACTTTTAACACTCCAGTCACCAGCCAAACAAGAATTGCTTAGGCTCAGGCCAGGCAGTCGATTTTGTCAGAAGACGCTCTAAGCTTGTATTGAGTTTGTTGGCATTTCTGCTGTGTGTTGTTATATTTTCTTTCTCGATGATGTGTTGGTTTCCTTTTGAGTAGGTAACTAGTATTATAAATCATGGGGCGTGGAGTTTTTGAAATTTTTTTTTTGATAAACATTGATGATGTGTTGTTTTCCTTCATGAACAGTAAAATCAGGGAAAATAGTAAAAAGAAAACTTTAAAAAAATGATTTTTTTTTATAAACATTGATGAAAGTTTTAATTGCACGCAAAAAATTGTGACCAAATGACATTCGTGGAAATGTGGGCAAAAAAAATTGGATGCTTTGAAAACACTAAGCATTTTGTAGCATTGATTTTTATTTTTTTTGCCCATATTTGCACTAATGCCATTTTATCACAGATGTTTGCACACAGTGAAAACTTTCATCAATGTTTATCACAAAAAAATCAGACGTTTTCAACATTTTTTTTCCGATTTTACTGTTTACGAGGGAGCATACGAGCTCGGGATCAAAATGACACTTCGGTGCTCCTTGAACTTTATTCCTTGCAAGTTTCTTTCTTAGTTGATGTACGCTGTTTGTTGTTTTGGAGATGACGTCGTTTTGTTTCCCATTCCCATGGCCCTGGAGCATTACATCTGTCAATGCTTTTCTTTCCTCGGTTTGTTCTCTAAATCAGCGTTTCCTCCCTTGTGCTGTGCAAGATGAATTAAATAATTAAATACAGTAGTAAAACAATGTAGTATTGTGTATCTATTCAATCAAAATCAGAGTTGGGTCTCAAGATTTTGTGACGAGAAATTTAGCAGCAGACAAATCTTCTTCAGAACCACATCGTTTCTCAGATGCACGATGCCAAGAGAACCAGTGCCGAGGCTTTCATTGTTGGATTCAACGGTGGCATGCTAGCATCAGTAGAATGAAGTGGTTCAGGCTACCGTTGGAGAGTACAAAATATGGGGACGGGACGACTTTCTTTGTCAAGCAATTATGCTGTTCACACATTCTTCTGTACCAAATGAAACAAGCACACGAGAGACAAAGACGTGTTGGCCCCACAAACTATTTGATGCTAACAGACTTGCTAAATTATCTTTCTTCTATCCAACCAGGGTAACCCCTGTTCCATTAATCGTTCAACCGAGATTTTTTTACTTCTTATTACAAAAGCAGCAGATTGGAAATGGAAACGGAGCAACATTAAGAGTTAAATACAGCAGAGAAATCTAGAGACCAAAGCACCACAACGTTCAAAGGAGCACAAGCACTACAGCACAGCGTCAGGCATCAGCAACACGCAAGACTCCTTGGTCACCACCTACTTAATCAGTCAAGTGAACACTACACACCTCACCGTTCACTATATATACTACTCCTCTCCATACTCATCCCACTCATGACCGTCGGATTCCTTGATGGTGAAGTCATCGCTACCAAGGTACATGCAGTCCTCGTCGAGTCCATCGGCCACAGTGTCCGTGACATATTCGCTATTAGTTAGTATGCGATCATTGTCGTACTCCTCCGGATAGTCGACATTTTCGAATAAATCTTCCCCGCGAACCATCTTCTCAAACTCCACCTCGTGCCCATGGAATCCCTCCCCACTAGCCGGGTGTACAATCCTGATCCCTTCTTGCTCGCAGTAAAGGCAGCGCACTGGTTCTGCCAAACATATGCAGACCACAATTAGTAATCACAGCATGGATTACATGCACTTAGTTTTTCCAACAACAAAATGGGCAACATTGGTATTTAACCTGCAGAATATATAAACATATCCTTTCTATCTTGACTTCAGAAGTTAGATTCTGATGAGCTGATTGTGTGTTAGCGGTATGTAAACTGTACCGTTTCCAAGGACTGTGAGTCTATCATATATATAAATATATATTATCATATACTCCCTCTGTCCCAAAAAGCTTGTCACTCAAATGGGCTCAAATGGATGGATATATCTAGCACATCCATTTGAGTGACATGCCTTTTAGGACGGAGGGGGTATATGGATAGCCGTGTGCGTTATGAGCTTCAGAACAGTTAATGAAGATCCTTATCAATCTGATGAAAAAAGAATCTTAAACGAAAGAACGGGAGCATATATATATACCAGCCCCTGGTAGTGGAAACTCCACAGGGCAGCATTGAAGCTGGCTATCCTGGTCATCGTTCTTGTTGCTAAGCTCAGCAAAGAAGAGTACTGGAACTGAACCTACAGAGCCAACATTCCGGGTCACCAGAAAGTTGGCATGTGTGTGATGGTAGTAGTCATCTTCGACAGGATCTTTTTGCTTTTGCTTCATGATGGAGTGCACACTCTTGTCAGGACCAGACACATATTTATTCACACTGCAGACCACATGAAGCTGATAACAGGCTTGTCCCTATAAGATGGCAAAAAAGAAAAAAACGAGCAAATCAGCAAATGTGGCATAGAATTAAGAGAAAACTAATTGCTCATCTTTTAAAACAACTTCGCTCTCATAACAAATTTGCTTTTATAGCACTACTTATTTGCGAACTACTCTACATCTCCCAGCAACAATGCTTCTACTGCCACCCAACTCATTGGTCCAAGTGTTAGCTCAAATCATGCACTCAAACAAAAATCTGCTTGGCCTTGTCCAAAGTCCAAACTCTGTTTACATGGTGCCGTGGACCGTGGTGGCCACGGCTCAGCGGGATAACCAAAAGGAATACTCCCTCTGTCTAGGTGAGTAAGTCATCTTAGGTTGTGCACCGTGACCAAGGCAAAGGGGAAAACAAGAGAAGTTAATGTTCATTTGCTAATTAATAGCATTGCATGCAATGAACTAACCAATGCATGTCGTGTTTGATAGCTTCAAGTCATTAAAAGCAGACACACCCCACATCTCTTATTGGTTGATTCCTTTATTTATGTCAATAAACAAAAAATGAGATGATAGTTAATGCACCGCGCCTAAGTGTTTTGGGATTATTTGGTTTTCGTAAGATGACTTACTCACCTAGACGGAGGGAGTACCTAAAATGGACATTATGGGCTTATCACAAAAAATGCAGCACATTCAGTCAAGCTAATAAGCGTCGATGGAGGTCGGTAGCAGCAAGTTCCACCACATGTTTTGATCAAGCAGGCCTTCTAACTGATGTAATTTCTATTAAAAAGTGCTTAGGTGTCCGCGGGGTAAATTAATTAATCAAAGGAGGTTTCCACCAGCTGTATTTTGGTTGATGGAATTTGGACACAAACAAATATAGAGGTATCTGATGGATAAACTAACTCACAGAATTCTGCACTTCATATCTGCTTAGTGCAGCCTTGACCTTTCTGGAGATTCTTCTATGAGCCCTTCGCTGTATGCGTCCCTCATACATGGTAAGATGGAACCGTCGTTCATAAATGGCAACTGGTTGCTTCTGCTCGGCTAAAATGCCAGTGGAATGGAAAGCAGATGACAATAGCATGGCAAGCTGCTGAACACATTGAGAAGAGAGCAGTTGTTGGCCCCCATTATCTGACAGCAGTGACAGGACTGCAGGCGTCTTGCAAGAGCTGAGGAATGCTGCTTGGGCATCGGGTCTGGGGTGCCATGCCGCAGTTGCAGCAGCCTTGAAGGCTTCTTGTTCTTCCTGGACACTGCTGCACTGCTTTGTCGCGGCCAAGTTGAGATCCGTGTCGAGCAGCAACCTTATGGCCTGATCGGCGTTGAGATTTTTGTCACGGGTGCAGAGGAAAGAGACAAGTCCATAAAAGGATTGTGCTTCAATCCGCATCAGGTTCAAGGTGCCGAGAATGTCGAGCTCGTCCAGTTGACTCAGTGGTGGGAATGTGACTTCGTACCAGATGGTGTTGACGATGATGTTGGTGACAGGATCAAAAGGGCCATAGCAATGGCCAGCCTTGAGCATGCTACGGTGGTGACGAGACCGCAGTTCGCCGCCCGGCATCCTGGCGAGTGCCTGCAGGTAGAAACCATGGATCGTATGTAGGAGCACTCGTCTCAGTGACCAGGAGTACTGGTGGGTCACCTTGGCGGCGTGCTCACTGCGACGGGCGGCAAGCTCCCATGGCCTGATGAGGCTGCTGCCAATGCCAACAGGAGCAGGATAAGGGACATATGGCATCTGCTTGGCCAGAATGTGGAGGATGTCGCCGGGGGAATTGAGCTGCATCGCCGGTAGCAAGGAGACGGCCTTCTCGAGGGTGTCAAGGGAGGAGCACAGCGACAGCCAAATGCCTGCGAGCTTGGAGGGACACGGATGCTTGGCGGCCACCATTGCGCACTTGAGAGCGAGCTTGAGGGCGCCATTGGTGGCCGCGGAGCCTGGGCGGAAGCACTTGGTGCGGCGGTCCTCGATGACGATGCGCGCGGCAACGAGGGGGTCGGCTTCGGCGAGGACAAGGTACCTGACGGCCTCCCAGTCGGTGAGGTGAGGGAAGAAGCAGGTGAGGAAGGCGACGAGGCCATCAAGGGAGCGCTGCTTCATGTCCATGTCGGCGACGGCCCCGACGCCGACGAGCGGCGAGGCCCCGACGCCGTCGACGGGATCTGCGGCGGCGGCGGCAAGCAGGGCGCTGACGACTATGTTGGAGACCGGATCGAGTAGGCCGACGCAGGTCGCCGCATCGAGGAACGGCAGCAGATCGGGGTGCGAGGCGAGCAGCTTGACGGCTTCGTCGCGGTGGAGCTCGATCTTGCGGAGGAGGAGTGATGTGTCCTGCTCTCTCTCCTCCCACGGCAGGGCGCCATCATCGCTCAGCGACGTACCGTAGACGCGGAGATGGCCGGTGCTGGTGGCGGCTCTCAGGTTGGCCATGGCCGGAGAGCTCGCCGGAGACCCAGCGACAGAGGAGGTTTGGGGGATTGGGGACGGAATTCTGTTGCGGGATGGAACCCTACCTCTGTTTCACTTCTTGGGCCGGCCCACTAGAGGACTTCCTCTTTTTTGTTTTTCTTTGTTTTGATCATCTTTTTTTGTTTCCTTCTTCCTTTTTCCTTTTTCTCAAAAAAGAAAAACTTGTTTACTTTTTCCTGTTTTTATATTTTATTTTCTATTCCTTTCATTTTCCCTTTTGTATATGTTCATTTTCCATTTTGTTCTATAGGATTGCATTTTATTTGCTCATAATTATTGTTTCTTTAGATTTCTTTCCAATTTTAAGAGTTTGTCTTTTTAGCTTTTGTCTTCTTGTGACATTATTCATGTGAATAGTGACATTTTTAGTTTTGTCTTCTTGTGACACTATTCATGTTCAGTTTGTCTTTTTTTTCTCAATGTATATTTTAAGTTTGGATCTGAAATTTTCAGATGATGTAGACTTATGTCTTGTGAACATTCCCAATTTTTTCCTGATTTTTTTAAACACTTATAATTATTATTTTAAAAATTGGTGCATGGAGCATGTAGTTGTTGGGAGCGCATAATATTTAGCCCTCTGTGTAGCTGATCTAGTCATGCATGTTTTTTGAGAAACAATCATGTCGGCTTGGGCCTAATTTATTGTCGGCAAACAAGTATTTTTGAAACGAGGCAAAAGACTTGCCATTTCCATTGATTAAGAAGAAGCGAGAATTGTTCGGTTAATTGAAGGAAAACCGGGCTAGAACCGATACAAACCAACCCATATAACATGGGTACCACCGGCCAACCTGGCCACCGACATGGGATCACAGAGCTACAAACCGCTGCACCGAAACCATGACGACACATGCCAACAGAAGGCCACACGCGCGAACAACTGACAGCTCCGACTCTGACGATGATCGTCACAATGGAAATATGCAGGACTTGCGCCGACCGTGCCCGCCGTAGCAGACCATCGAGCGTCTGTCATCGTAACCGCATGGACACACTACACCGCAGCTCCGACTTCAAAACAACCAAGCAATCAACGGAAGAGCACCTCGGACACGCCGGGAAGATCCGACTACCGAAGCCCGAGACGCGACCAAGCTCCTCTCGACGCCATCATCGTTGCCAAACAGAAATCACCGCCCCCAAAGTGGCCGCCTCAGCAAACTATGCAGCAAAGATGTCGTAAACCACGCGGCGAAGATGCCGCAACCCACGCGGCGAAGATGCCGCCATCCACTGGTCTCCAGGTCGTGGCCGGCTCCGAGACGATGCCCCCAAGGAGGAAGAAGACGTGAAGGTGCCTTCATCGCCCGATATCGAAGATCTGAGGTTTCCCTCCGGAGCCAAGGCTATAGGAAGGAGAGAGGAGCACCACACAACAGCAACGCTTCCAAGAAAGAGCAATGTGCTAATCTGTGCTGGACGAGTACACTAAACAACATCAATTCATTTCATCTAATTGTACACACCTATTTTGTCACAATGATCCTTGCTGGACACACCTATTTGAGAGAGCCAAAATTATGCTATGATTTGTTAGAATTGCTCTTTATGCTTCACTTAATTTTTTTAGAGCTATGGAATTACTCTAGCACTTCACTTATATCATTTTTAGCATGATGTGCATTCTTACTTTTGAAGAAATTCTATCGTGCTTCACTTAGATTAATTTGAGAGAAGAAAACTTTATGCTCATGTTCTTCACTTAGAATTGATTAAGAAGCATGTGAAACTAGTCCCCATATGATAGATATTCAAGAGGGATATGATAAAAACTTTCATGAAGTTCATTGGACAAAACAAACTTGATTCTTTGCAATAGTTTTGAGATATGATGATAGTGATATGTGAGCCATGTTAATAAGTAATTATGTTTTAGTAAGAATATTGATGTTAAGGTTTGTGATTTCCTATGCAAGCAGGAAAGTCAATAGTTATGCAATGAAATTGCATCCTACTTGTGGTGCATTATTCAGTGTTAGTTATGCTCAATGCTCACTTATGTGATTTTTTGTTTCTTGGTTGGTTGCTTCTCAATCTATTTGCTAACATCCACTTGTACTAAGTAGAAATACTACTTGTGCATCCAAAAACCTTACACCTAGTTTTGCCATATGAGTCCACCATACCTACCTATATGAGGTATTCCCTTGATGTTCTAAGCAAATTTGTATGTGTCATTTCTAATTTTCAAAATAAACTTATGTTTTGTGTGCCCGTACCTATCATGAGGCGGTGAGGGGTGGCCGATATTTTTCCATGCTAGATGTGTTATTCTCAAGATGAGTGTTTATTCACTTGTCATTGCACGAGAGTACGACAAAGGTATTAAGGATGCCCAATCCCGAAATGAAAAATGAATTTACTTTATGTTGTCAAATAATAAATTTCTTGGAAAGTGTTGGTATGGAGGGCACCCGTGGATGCGGATAGCCATGGATTGTGAAAGAATGGTGGAAAAGGAATTTTTTTTTTCAGGAACCGCCTATGATATATCTAGCATGGATAGTATTGAAAATTCTTAAGTCATTTTCGTTGACGGCAAAAGTATGCCTCCCAAAAATATTTTTATCTCTCAATTTAAGCATTGAGCTCTGGCACCTCTACAAATCCCTACTTCCCTCTACGAAGGGTCTTTCCATTTACTTTATGCAATTTTATTTTTATTTGAGTCTCCATCTTCTCTTATAAACCACCAACTAAGGGGCACTATAATCGTACTTGAGCATTGGTTATAGCTAATATGCGAGTGTGTTTCATGAATGAATCAATGATTGAGCATGATGGGCTATGGATAATTTGCTTTAGTATTGATATTTTGAAAGACATGATTGTTTGTTTATATGCTTGAGTATTAAAGCTTTCATGTCAAAACTAGACTATTGCTTTGAACCATATAAAAGTCCAAATGTCCATACTATAAAGAAAAGAATATGTGATGAACATGTGATGGCTTCTCGCCCCTCGTTGGTTACCCCAAGTGGAAGGTTTGAGATGCAGTGTAGCGGAAGTTTTCCCTTGGCAAAGATACCAAGGATCGATTTCCCCTGAGACTCCTAGTTTCAACAAGAAGGTGTCAACTGCTAGCGGCGCCAGATATTAGCAATCAACGTGGACCTGCACACAGATACAAAAAACTTTGCTCCCAACGAGTACAGAGAGGTTGTCAATCCCTCCGGCCTTATCGTTTACAAAGGATCAAACGCAAGTGATAATAGTGATAGGTATTGCTGCAAATAGTAAGTAAAAGCGGAAAGTAAATAGCGGATGTGATCAGTGATGGTAATATGGACCGGGGTCCCATGATGTTCACTAGTGATGTCTCTCTCCCAAAAGACGATAAAACAGCTATGTGAGGTAAACGAATTACAGCTGGGCAATTGACAGAATTATGTGCGCAAACCAATGCTAACTATGTTGCAAGAAAGGTAGAGGTTCAAAGCATGGGCGGTACGCCAAGGCAAGTAGACCAAAATCCATCTGCATCTACTACTAATCATCCACCTTGAGATATCTATCCAGAACATCTCGCTGGTATTAAGTTGCGAGTCCCACCCATAGTGTAAACTCAAAGCAACAGACAACTGCATTAAAAGAACTTTGCGTAAAATAAACAATCCTTGCACCCGCGGGCACAAGCACCGTTGTTTTCCCCCTAGTGGCAACAACACATCCCCTAGACTCATGTTTCTGTCACTCAAGCTAGTCATCGAGGGGCATGAACCCACAATCAAGCATAACGTTCCCTCTTGGAGTCACTACCTACTACTTGGCCAAAGCAATAAATAACAACGGAGAACATGCAAGAATTACTTACGAACATAAATATAAAAGAGGTAAATCAAATATATTACTCAAACACAATCT
Organism: Secale cereale; assembly: GCA_902687465.1. Classification (NCBI taxonomy): domain Eukaryota; kingdom Viridiplantae; phylum Streptophyta; class Magnoliopsida; order Poales; family Poaceae; genus Secale; species Secale cereale. The sequence goes on from LR738713.1 coordinate 25,105,974, forward strand.
GAACATAATCTCACAATCCATCGGATCCCAGCAAACTCAACATAGCAACAGCATAAGGATTACATATGTGCCTCGATCATGTAGGGCAGCTCACGAGGTCTAATCAGTGAAGCACAAGAAGGGGAGGAGAACATCACATAGCTACTGGTCATGGACCCATGGTCCAAGGGAGACTACTCACAACTCATCCGGGAGGCGTCCATGGTGGTGGAGAGGCTCCCGATGGTGATCCTCCCCTCCGGCAGGGTGCCGGGAAGAGTTCTCCTGGTGCTCCCGATCTTGGAAGCGCGACGGCGGCGGAACATAGATGAGATCGCGAAAAAGGGTTCCTGTCTCGAGGGTTTCGGGACGCGTGTTAAATATATGCCAAAGGGGGGCATCAGCGGAGGCCTGGGGGGCCCAAGCGCCCCCCCCGGCGCGGCCAGGAGGGGGGCCGCGCCACCAGGGTGTGACGACCCCGGCCCGACCGTGCACTAATCATACACGCAAATGCACACGATCAAGCCTAAGGACTCACGTGAAGGAATCACAGCACAACTCTAAAACATAAATAAATACATACAAGTCATATATTACAAGCCAGGGCCTCGAGGGCTCGAATACATAACATGATGTCTCACACATAGTCAGCGGAAGCGTTAGGTATCTGGGTACAGATACAACACAGCAGAAGATAGGCCTGTTACACAGGCGGGGCAAAAGAAAAGCTACGATCGAAAAGGCGCAGGCCTCCTGCCTGGGACCTCCGATCCTACTCCTGGTCGTCGTCCGCCGGCTCCTCGTAGAAGTACTCGCCGGCCGGGTAGTAGTAGTAGCCAGCCTCGGGCTGGTAGTAGTAGTCGTCAACGGGGGCTGCAGGCATCATGGCTCCGTCGTCTGGTTTATCATACGGGTAGGACAAAAGGGGAAGCAAAGCAACCGTGAGTACTCATCCAAAGTACTCAGCAAGACTTACATCAGATCTATACTAGCAATGCATTATTTTCAAAGGAGGCTGTATGTGGGTGGACTAGACTGCAGAAAGCCAGAGTAGAGAGGGGGAAAAGCCTAGTCCTGACGAAGACTAGCATCTTCAGGGTCTTGCAGCAATTAGAAGGGAACAGAGTAGTATGGCTCATCATAATAATGTATAGTGTTTGCAGCAACATCACCCTCATATCTCAAGTCACCAGTTCTAGTTGTACCGAAGTGGATACAACTCCGAGTGTCCGTTACCGTAGGACAGGCTATCGATAGATTGTTTCTTCCCTGCAGGGGTGCACCAAGTTACCCACCACGCTCGCTTAACTCCGGCCGGACACACCATCAGGTCGTGCCCGCCCTCGGCTAAACAATACGCCGCAACCCGACCGGATACCGCCAGAGAGGATCGAGCACGCCGGACTAAACCTATGCCCCCGGGGGTCGGGGCCATCGCCCCGGACGCTCCGCACGTTGCGAAGCCGTTCGGTAGCAGACCTAGCAACCCCTTATACAAGCGCGGTTGCATCCTAAGTCCAATCCGAACAGCCCGCTCAATCGCTGACGTCGTGACGACTCCGGCTGATGTATACGACGCAGAGCACCCACTCACACCCACGTGGTGGTTAGTGCTATCGGCCCGGAGGCCTCTCGGATCAAATATCCAAATCGCTTAGTGTTTTGGGAGCGCGCGGTAACGAGCAGAGCCTACGATACTGTTGGCCCCGTCGTCCCGTCTCGAGGACTTGTGACAAGGACTGGAAAAGACCGGCCACGCCTCGTAGTTATCTCGCGGGTACCCTCACTGGTCACCCGACTCCACAGCTCACGCCTCAAAGGCACTCGCGGGTACCCCTCTGGGTCAACCCGCCTCCATCCAACAGGAGTAGCAGTACTTCAAAGTGTCATCAGACGCACGATACCTCTGGCCGCACGCCTTTGTTCCTGGCGACGTCCGGCCTCGGGGATCGATACGTCTTTAAACACGGTATGGTAAAACAGGGCATCCGTGTGGTTTCAATGCCGATGAGGAATCCGAGGAATCACCCTCGTTGGACTCCTATACGACAAGTCCCGTTAAGGTGGTACCGGAGGAATCACCCTCGGCGGTAATCACCATAGCGGATGCACGACAAAAGCTAAGTCGGAAGTGGGAAGAGGAATCACCCTCGGTAACCCACAACGAGCTAGCTATAATACAGGGACAACATCAGAAGTGAGTTCGGAGGTATCACCCTCGTCACCCGATGTTAACTCTGCGGAGTCGAGCATATTAGGGGGGGTTGTGCGGTGATGTGAAGAAGGTCAGGGGAAGGGGGCTCGATCAGTTGATCGAGACAAGGGTACTATGCGAGGCAACTACGAGAGTGTGGGTCCAAAGCAGTGCTACCCAACCTACACTAAGCAGTTTATGAATAATGACAGGTATCAACAATTTAGCAAAAACAGGCTATGCAACAGTAATAGGAGCAGTAGCAGTAGCAGCAATTCTAATGCAAGAATAAGAGAGAATAGACATAGGCGATATCGGAAATGTTCAAGGGGGGGGTTGCTTGCCTGGTTGCTCGGCGGCAAAAGCAAGATCGTCGGAGGGGGAACCAATCACCGGGACGGCGTCGGTCTCGGGATCTGCGTCAGCGTCGGACTCTACCGAGAGAGAAGAGGGGGAAGAAACAGATAAATACACAGCAAATATGCATCACAAAGCGTGCTAACCTAACGTGCAGTGCAGGGTTGCCTAAAAACATGTCTAGGTCATAATAGTTATTTTTAAGAAATTGTTTGGATTTATTTTATTAAAGTTGAGCACTATTCATTTATTGAAAACAGGCCAAAAGTTCCATGTTCACCTAGCTAGGGACATCTGACGGGAATACGGAGGGCGTATCTAGATTCGTATCGAAATTCTGATCAATTTTCATATATAAATTATTTTCATCGGAGTTACGGATTAAAAGATATGATTTTCTAAAGTTTAAATGATTTTCTGAATTTTATTAACAGAAAAAGGAAATATGACATCAGCATGATGTCACGCTGGCATCAGCAAGTCAACAGGACGGCTGACCAGTCAAATCTGACATGTGGGTCCAGTGGGACCCACATGTCAGCCTCTGTTCTTTTAACAGTGGATTAAACTAACTATTTAGATTAATTAGGGGGTGTGGGACCCACCTGTCATAGACTTATTAGTTAAACTAAACAGTTTTTATTTTTAAAACGTTTTAATTATTTCTAATTTCGCAGGGGCCCACACGTCAGCCACTGGGGCCTGCCCAGTCAGCACGTTGACTGGTCAACCCAGTCAACGGGGCCCGTGGGGCCCTCTGGTAGTGACCCAGGGGTGGCCCCAGGTGTGCCACGACGGCGGTGGCCGGCGGCTCAACGCCGGCGACCTCCAAACGCGGCGGAGAGCCACAGCCCTCGTCGGAAATCGCGTACAGGGCACCGTTCGGCGCGCGGCTGGGCGCGTTCGAACGGCAAGAAGGTGCCGCGTCGTTTGGTCGTGGAGCCGGACCAAATGGTCGCCGGAAAAGTGGCCGGCGACGAGCTTTGGCGGCAGCGCGTTCGGGAGCACGTCGAGCTAGGGGCTAGAGGGCACAGGGAGGCTCGTGAGCGGGTGCGTTCGGCTCCTACGGCGATGGCAAGCACAACTGCGAGCTCAAACGAGCTCGACAGCGACTGCAGCAACGGCAGCAACCACGGCGGCGGAGCTCCGCTCGGGCAGTCATGGCGCGGTGGCTACGGGCGGCGATTGACAGTGCAAAACGACGGGGAGGAAGGAGGGGAGCTCACCGCGCGGTCAAGAAAGACCCGTGGCAGCTTAGTAGCAGCAGTCGAGCTCGAGGTCGTCGGCGAGCACCGGAGACAGAGAAGGAGGGGGCGGCGTCGTGCGGCAGTTGCAGAGCCTCCCCGCCCCAGCTGCGAGCACCGGACGAGGTAGTCGACTCCGGCGGACCCCCTGGACACGGTGGCAACGTGCGGAACCGTCGGTGGCCGCGGGAACCAACGACGAACGGCGACGACGGCGCTCGAGGCCGGATCTGGAGGGGGGAGGAGGCGATGGAGAGGGCGGCTAGCTTGGGGGGGAGAGGGGGAAATGGAGGGGAATGGCCAGGGGGGACGGCTCGGCGCGGCCTTATCCCCTCGCCGGCCCTGTGGCGGCAGCTGTCGACGGCAGCGGCGACGAGCGCGCGGTGGCCACAGCGAGCGCGACACGGCGGCGGGAGCAGGTAGGAGGAGAAGATGGGCCGGGCCAGTTCGAGGCAGAGGAGGCGCCAGGTAAGTTTTTCCTTTGCCTTTTCTTTTATTTCTAAAGCAGAGAGAAAATGAAATGCCTGGGCCTCCAAACATTTTGTAAAAATGTGGGGGTTGGCCCATAATTGATGTTGTAATATTCCTCATCACCAAAAATTGCTTTGGACTATTTTGGATCATTTTTGGAATTTTCAAAAATGTAAAAGCATTTAATAGTGCTGTTTTGACACTGTTTTAAATGCTCTAGCCCATTTTGGAGTTGATGATGATGTTGTTTTCCACAACATCATTTGTTCTGGAATATTTGCTAAATGTTGAACATTTTTCCATAATTTGTGGAACAACTTCATTTGCATTTGAAGTTTGAATTTGAAATCAGAAAGAAATTTAAATGGAAGTGCTTAACCACAGTGATCATACAGAGAAAATGAAGATGACATGGCATGTTTATGAGGTGATCACTGTAGTAGGAAACTGGGGATGTTACAAATCTCCTCCACTACAAGAAATCTCGTCCCGAGATTTAAGTGGGGAAGAAAAGGAGTAACTTCGGAAGAATGGACCTTTTACAAGGTCGAACATCTGACAGATAAGTCAGGGGATGTGGCAGAAATATCTCTCGAGTTGAAACTTAGGAAAACATCGAGAGCAACGTATGAAGGTACAACAATATGTTTCAAAGGATTTGGCATCTAATCGATACCCGAACGAAGTGGGAAAAAGGGGTTCGAAGCATCGGGAATAGATCATCACTCGAAGGGTGGCTCGTGGTAACACACAAGGCCAAGAGCAAAGAATGCTTCGGAAATCAAGGATGCACAGAAGAGTCAGGTTCCGATCTTGTGGAACTGCGACTAGGGTCGATCAAAAGTAGAGAGAACGGTGACAACTTACACGGCCACGAGCATAAGATATATCAGCGAAAAGCCTGTCAGCTATGCTGGCGACAACGTCGGTACCAAGGGCGAGGGACGAAGAGAACCATTTTCCTGCTCGTAGAACGAGGCGGACCAATAGGCAAAGTTCTCGTCCATCGGTGGTTACCGGAATGTCATCAACAATAGTAGTAGGGTCTAGCTGACAGAGTGGTAGACCAAGATGTTTTCACAAGCAGGGAGTTATTCCTGCTCTTGTCTTAATGATCTCAAGAAAAGTTAAACAAACAAATGGAAAGGAAAATGTGATTAATTGATTAATCACGCCAATGGAAAGAAATATGTGTTTACACACAAGTTTTAGGGGTATATCATTTCGCAAGAAAGAGCGGAGCATGATATATATGACAGGGCAGCAAGTTCAAAAACATTTGGATAAAGGGACGAGAGAAGAGTATTGATATTACCCATACGATGTTGTGTGGATAATGGATCAAGAAACATTTTGTCGAGAGATTTCACGAGGATGCCATCGAACAGCGACGGCATCGATAAAAGGAATGATGAAGCGAGAGGGTTAATGGAGCCACGGATACGGCACAAGCTCGAAATCAAGCTTGTTGTTCGAGGTGAAATGATAAAATGAAGAAGATCGAAGTGAGCTTCGCTCTTCGTCGGAAGTTGTGCTCTGGGCATAAAGACCAGTTAACACGGTTAAAATTTAGCTTGATGATGATATAGCCGATCAGGCGGGGAATGATGTGATGGAGGGATAACTTCCCAGTAACAGGTACTAGGGTTAATACCCGGAGGTAAATTAGAGTAGAGGTTGGACAGGTGAAATGATCTGCAGAGGACAAGTATTTTTAGCTTATCCGGGAAGTGGAATCAAGGAGAGGATATGGTCGAAACCAAGATTGCAAAGGATCAATTCACATATACAAGATGAATTTATACCAGAGGGGAATCATTTTTACGAGCAGCTTTCATGATAAGTTCTACATCGGGTCCATGGGCATGAACTCTAGGTTCATGGTCGACTCCCACTTCTTCAATGCATAACCTTTCATTCACTTCTCGTCTTCGAAGAAATTGTAGGGTCGAAAAATTTATTCGACGGAACGCGAGTAAATATAACCCGCATAGCTTTTGATTCACACAGACTAGAGAAAGCATATGTTCAACCCATCGGGGCAACTTAAGAACATATACCACAAACTTCAGGGGTAAGTAGCATAAGTTTGAGAAGCAGAGTATGGTTGACAAGACGGGGGATACAATTTACCGGAGGTATTATGTATCAGGGGAAACTAACAAGGTTATGGATTATGGAGGGCAGTGTCGGATATTAATCCAACAAAAGATCAGGTGGTCGGCAAAAGATCTGATGTGAGTATCGGTACTCAACCAGAAGAAGAAGGAATGCAAAGTCATCGAATTATAGAAACATCGGAATAATTCGACGTTTGGGTACAGGGGAATTATAATTCCAAGACGAAGGACCAGAAGCAAAGGCTCTGATCAAAAGAAAGATAGGCTGAATAGAATTAGATGGCCAATCAATCAAGGATTGATTTACCGAGAACCAGCTCATGTTCAGAATGACGTCTGAGCCGGAAGGATAGATTAGTAGGAAACAACTGATAATTGCGAGTATTCACAGCATATTGAATCAAGGGACGCAAAATGATAGCGACAAGGATGTCAACGAAGGTTATATGGAATTTAACATGATGTAGACAGTCAAAAATTTCAAGAGCAAGAGTCTGCAGAGGATTTTTGGGAGATCAGATAGCAATACGAAGTATTTCATGGAACACAAGAACAACTGGGGATGAATGGATCCTCGGTGTTGTGAGGAATTATCCGCAGTGCGGAAGAAGCTGCACGGCAGTAGACTCAAAGGATTTCCGGATTAACGAGGAGTAATTCGGGTATCTCGTGCACGAAGGAGTAACTGAGAATGAAGAAACAAACGGCAAAGATGTGTAGCTATTCCGGTGATTACCGGTAGCAGGGAACTTGTAAGAGCAGTTGACATAGGGTCTTGGAAAACTTCAGGAAATATCTTCGGAGTCTTCAGATGATGACACACCATCTTCTGATCAAGGGCTCTCCGGAAGAAAGCGGTTACGAGAACCTAAGGCCGGTGTTAGTAAATTCATTTAACCCGAATAGAAGAGAGGTTCAGAGTCCCAGAGTAAAGACGAGGAATAAAAGATGCTATACCACCCAATTGGCGACGTGGGGCCATAAGCCACACAGCCAAGTTAGTAAAACATTTTTGGACCTCTAGACTCGACTTCGGCCAAGGAGTTGGAAAGGGGGTTCCTACAGGCAGTCGGCTCTGATACCAACCTGTGACGACCCCGGCCCGACCGTGCACTAATCATACACGCAAATGCACACGATCAAGCCTAAGGACTCACGTGAAGGAATCACAGCACAACTCTAAAACATAAATAAATACATACAAGTCATATATTACAAGCCAGGGCCTCGAGGGCTCGAATACATAACATGATGTCTCACACATAGTCAGCGGAAGCGTTAGGTATCTGGGTACAGATACAACACAGCAGAAGATAGGCCTGTTACACAGGCGGGGCAAAAGAAAAGCTACGATCGAAAAGGCGCAGGCCTCCTGCCTGGGACCTCCGATCCTACTCCTGGTCGTCGTCCGCCGGCTCCTCG
>LR738713.1:25116191-25158904 GCA_902687465.1 Secale cereale
GCCCTCGTCGGAAATCGCGTACAGGGCACCGTTCGGCGCGCGGCTGGGCGCGTTCGAACGGCAAGAAGGTGCCGCGTCGTTTGGTCGTGGAGCCGGACCAAATGGTCGCCGGAAAAGTGGCCGGCGACGAGCTTTGGCGGCAGCGCGTTCGGGAGCACGTCGAGCTAGGGGCTAGAGGGCACAGGGAGGCTCGTGAGCGGGTGCGTTCGGCTCCTACGGCGATGGCAAGCACAACTGCGAGCTCAAACGAGCTCGACAGCGACTGCAGCAACGGCAGCAACCACGGCGGCGGAGCTCCGCTCGGGCAGTCATGGCGCGGTGGCTACGGGCGGCGATTGACAGTGCAAAACGACGGGGAGGAAGGAGGGGAGCTCACCGCGCGGTCAAGAAAGACCCGTGGCAGCTTAGTAGCAGCAGTCGAGCTCGAGGTCGTCGGCGAGCACCGGAGACAGAGAAGGAGGGGGCGGCGTCGTGCGGCAGTTGCAGAGCCTCCCCGCCCCAGCTGCGAGCACCGGACGAGGTAGTCGACTCCGGCGGACCCCCTGGACACGGTGGCAACGTGCGGAACCGTCGGTGGCCGCGGGAACCAACGACGAACGGCGACGACGGCGCTCGAGGCCGGATCTGGAGGGGGGAGGAGGCGATGGAGAGGGCGGCTAGCTTGGGGGGGAGAGGGGGAAATGGAGGGGAATGGCCAGGGGGGACGGCTCGGCGCGGCCTTATCCCCTCGCCGGCCCTGTGGCGGCAGCTGTCGACGGCAGCGGCGACGAGCGCGCGGTGGCCACAGCGAGCGCGACACGGCGGCGGGAGCAGGTAGGAGGAGAAGATGGGCCGGGCCAGTTCGAGGCAGAGGAGGCGCCAGGTAAGTTTTTCCTTTGCCTTTTCTTTTATTTCTAAAGCAGAGAGAAAATGAAATGCCTGGGCCTCCAAACATTTTGTAAAAATGTGGGGGTTGGCCCATAATTGATGTTGTAATATTCCTCATCACCAAAAATTGCTTTGGACTATTTTGGATCATTTTTGGAATTTTCAAAAATGTAAAAGCATTTAATAGTGCTGTTTTGACACTGTTTTAAATGCTCTAGCCCATTTTGGAGTTGATGATGATGTTGTTTTCCACAACATCATTTGTTCTGGAATATTTGCTAAATGTTGAACATTTTTCCATAATTTGTGGAACAACTTCATTTGCATTTGAAGTTTGAATTTGAAATCAGAAAGAAATTTAAATGGAAGTGCTTAACCACAGTGATCATACAGAGAAAATGAAGATGACATGGCATGTTTATGAGGTGATCACTGTAGTAGGAAACTGGGGATGTTACACAGGGCGCCTGGAGCCCTGGTGGCCCCCCTCCGGCCCTACTTCGGCCGTGTGGAAGCTTCCGGAACGCTGATTTTTTATATAAATTTTCCGGGATTTTTCTGGCAGTTTACGTGACGGGAAAACCTGAAATACAAAAACAGCAGAAAACAGAAACTAGCACTGGGGTGCACTGAGTTAATAGGTTAGTCCAAATATGATCAAAAGTGTATGGAAGTGTATAAATATCATAGCAATATCACACAAAAGAGGCATGGAGCAAGCAGAAATTATAGATACGTTTTGGACGTATTAACATGATAGGCAGCATTCCATATAAAAAAATATTTTTATCATTTGCCTACTCGAGGACTAGCAGGAATTAAGCTTGAGGATGCTGATACGTCTCCAACGTATCTACAATTTTTTTTATTGTTCCATGTTGTTATATTATCATTCTTGGATGTTTTACAACCATTCTATAATCATTTTATATCATTTTGTGGGACTAACCTATTGACATAGTGCCAAGTGCCAGTTGTTGTTTTCTGCTTGTTTTTTACATCGTAGAAAATCAATAACAAAAGGAGTCCAAATGCAGCAAAACTTTTTGGAGATTTTTTCTGGGCCAGAAGACACATGATGGGCTGAAGAAATACCAAAGGGGGATCCGAGGGGAGCACAACCCACCAGGGCGCGCCTGGGCCCCCTAGCGTGCCCAGGTGGTTTGTGCCCACCTCGGTGGCCTCCTGCACCACCTCTTCGCTATATAAATACCCCAATATTCTAGAAACCCTAGGGGAGTCGACGGAATTTTCTTCCAGCTGCTGCAAGTTCAAGAACCACATAATCCAATCTAGAGCTCTTTTCCGGCACTCCGCCGGAGGGGAACACGATCACGGAGGGGTTCGTCATCCTCATTGGTGCCTCTCTGATGATGTGTGAGTAGTTCACCTCAAACCTACGGGTCCGTAGGCAGTAGGTAGATGGCTTCTTCTCTCTTTGTTTCTCAATACAATGGTCTCTTGAAGATCTATTTGATGTAATGACTTTGTGCGGTGTGTTTGTTGGCATCCGATGAATTGTGAGTTTATGATTAGAATTGTCTTGGATATCGTCATAACTATTCGCTTTTCTATCAATTTCCCAACAGTAATTTGTTCACCCACCGTTGCTATTTTTCGAGAGAAGCCACTAGTGAAATCTACGACCCTCGGGTCTATTTTCCTATCATATACTTTTAGATCTATATTGCTATTTGCTTTTTCCTCTATTTGCAACTTTTATTTTCAGATCTATATTGTCAATAACATAGCAATATCACCCAAAAGAGGCATGGAGCAAGCAGAAATTATAGATACGTTTTGGACGTATCAACATCCCCAAGCTTAATTCCTGCTCGTCCTCGAGTAGGTAAATGATAACAAGAATAATTTCTGTGGTGACATGCTATTAACCATATAGGACTTTTCATAGTCATATGACAAAAGCTTACTGAGACAATGAATCTGTAGTAATTAAGTTGCCTCATGAGAGAATCACAAAGAACTGAAAGTTTTACAATATGATACTGAAACATCAAATAGATTTGTAATGAGCATGGTGTGCAAATATGATAAAGTGATATCTCGCTTGCCCCCTTTAGTGAAGCAAAACATAAATGCAGGGGCACCTCCAAGGTTTAAGTGATGACTAGATACAATAATTTCAGAATAAACGATATCATAATCATGCAAAAGACAATGCTACTTTGGGACAATGCACATTACACTCAGAATGACAATCATGCTCTCAGTAGTTGGTGCTTTAAAAGAAGGTGGAGACTCTCGAACCGTGGCTTTTGTTGGCAAGGTTGAAAACCCGTAGTCGGAAACAAAGACAAAACATGTACCAGAGCTCTTGGTTTTAAAAACAGAAGTAATTTTTTTTTTGATTATGCATGTTCCGTCAACGAATGCTAGCAGACAACTCAATCACTTCTTGAGATGGACAAGTTTCGAGGAACGGCTCCCGAATGAGGACGATCACATCCTCTTAATCTCCTTTGTTTATCACTGCCAAAGTTTTCTGATTTCTCATGAACAAAGCGTGAAGGAGGGTTTGTTTGTTATATTATTTTTGAGCCGGGCGCACTCTTTGCCAGTTCCTTCTCGTATTATGGGTTTGCACATTAGACATGCAATCCCGGGGTGAAGCTTGTCCAACTTAAAAAGATCATGAATTAACTACTACTTCCTCATGAACTAAAACAGAGGCACAAAATAGAAATGCTTTTTCGAATAATTTCGAGATGGTACATGAAAGTCTTTGTTAGGAATGGCAGGTAAATGCCATGTATAGGAAGGTATGGTGGACTCATATGGCATAACTGGTTTAAAGGATTTTGGATGCACAAGCAGTCAGTCCGCTTAGTACAGGTGGAGGTTAGCAAAAGACTGGGAGCGACCAACTAAAAGAGCAATGACGGTCATAATCATGCAGAGCGACAAAGCAACATTGAATCAGGCATGGAAGTTATATCGCTACTCAGAAATTAAAGATCATCAAGGCTTGACAGACTTTCTTTACAGTCTTAAATATGCGTGAGCATACGCCAAGTCAATCAAAATAAATTCTTGAAGGAAGATATTACTAAACCATACCACATCATAGGCAAACAAATCATGTTGGTACTCCAATATCACATTGGGAACCCCCCAGCTATTTGAGACTAACCATAAGAAAACATGAACTACTAAGCACCATTATGCACGTAGCATTTTTATCATAGACATATCAACCAATGCAACAGAAGCAAACTCTCTTAATAAGATAAGCATGATAACTAAAGAGAGTTCAAGCAACCAACTAAACAAAAGCTCTTTAAAAAGATAAGCATGAAAACTAAGAGCTAAACATGATAGTAGCTATTGAAAGACAAAGAACACACACAGCAAAGATAGACATGAAAATTCTATGTTATGTTCTAGGTTGAAGTGGAGCGTGTTTCTCTCCCACACAAAGAAAGCTGAGTTCCGACTCGTTATGAAAAGCTAAAGAAAACTAAAAAGGAAACTAAAAGCAAGACGCTCCAAGCATAGCACATAACACATGAAGTGATAAAAATATAGTAGAACGAAAGACGAACTGATAATGTTGATGGAGAAGGGGATGCACGGGGGCATCCCCAAGCTTAGACGCTTGAGTCTCCTTGAATATTTCTTGGGGGTGCACGGGGGCATCCCCAAGCTTGAGCGTTTGACACTCCTGAATCTTTTTATCATCTTCCCTCGCACACTTGAAAACTCCCTTCATACATAACTCATCATAATCTGATTAGCGAGGTTAGTACCCATAATAAAATAATTGTTCCTTGCTGGAAATAAGGATATTCTTGAAGGTCTACTGTTTCTCAAGATTGCCAAAAGGTTTTTGCAAAGAAAAAGCAAGCTCAAGGTTTGCAAAATGAAGGAAAGGCAATACAGGACAGAATCTGTGAAAAACAGAACAGCAGGTAGTAAATGATTTTTTCGGGGCACTTCTGCAACTCTAATAAAAAAACTCAGAACAGACGCCCGAAAGACAATTGTATAGAGCACGCTGTCGAAAAAATTCAGACCAAAAAGATGATCTGGTGATTTTATACGATTTTTTCTATCCAAGGACAGAATCTGTTTCCTGGACAGCACGTCACAACTTTTGAACTTTCTTGCAATCAGAGGCTACACTTGGCACAAAGTTGAAAAGTAAAGATACAATGATGATGCTACTGTAGTAACAACATCAAGACACAACAAAAGCAAAATAAAATTTATTCATGTGGGCTGCCTCCCAAAAGCGCTTTCTTTTAATGCCTTTAAGCTAGGCATAATGCAAAGAGATCAAGTCTTATCAAGAGTAAAAGAATAGCTAGCCCGTATAACGGACTCAAAAGGTAACTTAATCTTCTTTCTAGGGAAGTGTTCCATCCCTTTCTTGAGAGGAAATTGGAATCTTATATTCCCCTCTTTCATGTCAATGATGGCACCAACGGTGCGAAGAAAAGGACGTCCCAAAATAATTGGACAAGAAGGTTCACATTCAATGTCCATAATAGTAAAATCAACGGGAACATAATTGTCATTGACAATGATAAGAACATCGTCGATCCTCCCCAAAGGTTTCTTTATGGAAGAATCAACAAGACGAACACCAAAAGAACAAGAATCAAAAGGTTTCAATTTAAGCATATCATATATTCTTTTGGGCATAACGGAGGTACTAGCTCCAACATCACATAAAGCATAGCAAGAGAAGTTATTCAACTTAATTTTAATCATAGGATCCCAACCATCTTCTAGCTTTCTAGGTATGGAGGCTTCTACTCTAAGTTTCTCCTCCCTAGCTTTGATAAGAGCATTAGTGATATGCTCGGTGAAGGCAAGGTTAAGCGTGCTAGTGCGGGGATCTCTAGACATCTTGTGAAGGAAATCAATAACTTCGGTAAGAGTGCAATTATCAAAATCAAGGTCACTACTATCAAGTAAAGTGGTAGTGGTGTCCTTTAGGCTCACTTGTTTGGTAGTTTCTATGGTCATAGCATCACCATTAATAGGTCCATTGGGACCAGGAGTGCATTGGGTGCTAAGAGTTTGGATATCCTCAACAACTTGGATAGTAGCAACAGTGTGGTGGGTAGGAAGGCTCTTAATTCTATCTTCTTCCTCCTTTTCTCTAGCCCATCTCTCTTTAAGTTTAGCCAACATCCTAATGTTTTCATTAATTTGCACTTGAATAGCATTCATAGGAGTGACCTTCCTCTCCTCAAGAGGAGAAGTTCTAATTTTAAGCAACTCTACCTCATGGGCTAAATTGTCTACCTTCGAAGAGAGATCATCTAGTTTGTTTAGTTTTTCTTCTACACTCTTATTAAAGGCTTTTTGGGTAGTGATGAAATCTTTAAGCATAATCTCTAGTTCAGTAGTGGAGTTCTTGGTGCTAGGATAAGCATTGTTGTTCCCATAAGAATTAGAGGGGAACGGTCTAGGATTGCTACCAAAATTACTCCTATAATCATTGTTATTAAAATTGTTTCTAGAGATAAAGTTCACATCTACTTGTTCTTGAGCAATCAAAGAATTTAAAGGAACATCACGAGGATCAACAGAAGATTGCTTCGAAAGTAGAGACATGATCAAGTCAACTTTTTCATTTAGGGAGGAAATCTCCTCGACAGAGTTTACCTTCCTACCTGTTGGAGCGCGTTCGGTGTGCCATTGGGAATAATTGGTCATCATCTCATCAAGAAGCTTCGTGGCAGCACCAAGTGTAGTTGACATAAAGGTTCCTCCCGCGGCCGAATCTAACAAGTTCCGCGAGGTAAAGTTCAAGCATGCATAAAAAGTTTGGATAACCATCCAAGTAGTCAAACCATGAGTAGGGCAGTTCTTGACAAGAGATTTCATACGTTCCCAAGCTTGGGCAACGTGTTCATTATCCAATTGTTTAAAATTCATTATGTTACTTCTTAGTTGGATAATTTTAGCAGGTGGATAGTATTTTCCAATAAAAGCATCTTTGCACTTGTCCCATGAATCTATGCTATTTCTAGGCAAAGATTGAAACCAAATTTTAGCTCCTCCTCTCAAGGAGAAAGGAAAAAGCTTAAGCTTAACAATATTACCATCTATTTCTTGGTACTTTTGCATATCACAAAGTTCAACAAAGTTGTTCAAGTGTAAAGCAGCATCATCTCCAGCACCGGAGAATTGATCTTTCATGACTAAGTTCAGTAAAGCAGGTTTAATTTCATACAAAGGTGCTGAAGTGGCAGGTGTAGTGATAGGCGTGCAAATAAAGTCATCGTTGTTATGACTAGTGAAGTCACACAACTTGGTGTTCTCGGTGGAACCCATAGTAGCAAGCAAGCAAGATAACTATTTTTGTGATTTTCGATAAAAGATACTAAAGCAAAACAGAAAGGTAAACTAATAAGACTAAAAAGCAAAGGTAAAAGATAGCGTGCAACTCCCCTATCTTGAAGAGTGGAGTCCCCGGCAACGGCGCCAGAAAACTTTGCTTGATGGCTTCTCGCCCCTCGTTGGTTACCCCAAGTGGAAGGTTTGAGATGCAGTGTAGCGGAAGTTTTCCCTTGGCAAAGATACCAAAGATCGACTTCCCCTGAGACTCCTAGTTTCAACAAGAAGGTGTCAACTGCTAACGGCGCCAGATATTAGCAATCAACGTGGACCTGCACACAGATACAAATAACTTTGCTCCCAACGAGTACAGAGAGGTTGTCAATCCCTCCAGCCTTGTCGTTTACAAAGGATCAAACGCAAGTGATAATAGTGATAGGTATTGCTGCAAATAGTAAGTAAAAGCGGAAAGTAAATAGCAGATGTGATCAGTGATGGTAATATGGACCGGGGTCCCATGATGTTCACTAGTGATGTCTCTCTCCCAAAAGACGATAAAACAGCTATGTGAGGTAAACGAATTACAGCTGGGCAATTGACAGAATTATGTGCGCAAACCAATGCTAACTATGTTGCAAGAAAGGTAGAGGTTCAAAGCATGGGCGGTACGCCAAGGCAAGTAGACCGAAATCCATCTGCATCTACTACTAATCATCCACCTTGAGATATCTATCCAGAACATCTCGCTGGTATTAAGTTACGAGTCCCACCCATAGTGTAAACTCAAAGCAACAGACAACTGCATTAAAAGAACTTTGCGTAAAGTAAACAATCCTTGCACCCGCGGGCACAAGCACCGTTGTTTTCCCCTTGTGGCAACAGCACATCCCCTAGACTCATGTTTCTGTCACTCAAGCTAGTCATCGAGGGGCATGAACCCACAATCAAGCATAACGTTCCCTCTTGGAGTCACTACCTACTACTTGGCCAAAGCAATAAATAACAACGGAGAACATGCAAGAATTACTTACGAACATAAATATAAAAGAGGTAAATCAAATATATTACTCAAACACAATCTGAACATAATCTCACAATCCATCGGATCCCAGCAAACTCAACATAGCAACAGCATAAGGATTACATATGTGCCTCGATCATGTAGGGCAGCTCACGAGGTCTAATTAGTGAAGCACAAGAAGGGGAGGAGAACATCACATAGCTACTGGTCATGGACCCATGGTCCAAGGGAGACTACTCACAACTCATCCGGGAGGCATCCATGGTGGTGGAGAGGCTCCCGGTGGTGATCCTCCCCTCCGGCAGGGTGCCGGGAAGAGTTCTCCTGGTGCTCCCGATCTTGGAAGCGCGGCGGCGGCGGAACAGAGATGAGATCGCGAAAAAGGGTTCCCGTCTCGAGGGTTTCGGGACGCGTGTTAAATATATGCCAAAGGGGGGCATCAGCGGAGGCCTGGGGGGCCCAGGCGCCCCCCCGGCGCGGCCAGGAGGGGGGCCGCGCCACCAGGGCGCCTGGAGCCCTGGTGGCCCCCCTCCGGCCCTACTTCGGCCGTGTGGAAGCTTCCGGAACGCTGATTTTTTATATAATTTTTCCGGGATTTTTCTGGTAGTTTACGTGACGGGAAAACCTGAAATACAAAAACAGCAGAAAACAGAAACTGGCACTGGGGTGCACTGAGTTAATAGGTTAGTCCAAATATGATCAAAAGTGTATGGAAGTGTATAAATATCATAGCAATATCACACAAAAGAGGCATGGAGCAAGCAGAAATTATAGATACGTTTTGGACGTATTAACATGATAGGCAGCATTTCATATAAAAAAATATTTTTATCATTTGCCTACTCGAGGACTAGCAGGAATTAAGCTTGAGGATGTTGATACGTCTCCAACGTATCTACAATTTTTTTTATTGTTCCATGCTGTTATATTATCATTCTTGGATGTTTTACAACCATTCTATAATCATTTTATATCAATTTGTGGGACTAACCTATTGACATAGTGCCAAGTGCCAGTTGTTGTTTTCTGCTTGTTTTTTACATCGTAGAAAATCAATAACAAAAGGAGTCCAAATGCAGCAAAACTTTTTGGAGATTTTTTCTGGGCCAGAAGACACATGATGGGCTGAAGAAATACCAGAGGGGGATCCGAGGGGAGCACAACCCACCAGGGCGCGCCTGGGCCCCCTAGCGTGCCCAGGTGGGTTGTGCCCACCTCGGTGGCCTCCTGCACCACCTCTTCGCTATATAAATACCCCAATATTCTAGAAACCCTAGGGGAGTCGACGGAATTTTCTTCCAGCCGCTGCAAGTTCAAGAACCACATAATCCAATCTAGAGCTCTTTTCCGGCACTCCGCCGGAGGGGAACACGATCACGGA
Source organism: Secale cereale (assembly GCA_902687465.1). Lineage (NCBI taxonomy): Eukaryota > Viridiplantae > Streptophyta > Magnoliopsida > Poales > Poaceae > Secale > Secale cereale. Next base: position 25,125,773 of record LR738713.1, read on the forward strand.
GGGGTTCGTCATCCTCATTGGTGCCTCTCTGATGATGTGTGAGTAGTTCACCTCAAACCTACGGGTCCGTAGGCAGTAGGTAGATGGCTTCTTCTCTCTTTGTTTCTCAATACAATGGTCTCTTGAAGATCTATTTGATGTAATGACTTTGTGCGGTGTGTTTGTTGGCATCCGATGAATTGTGAGTTTATGATTAGAATTGTCTTGGATATCGTCATAACTATTCGCTTTTCTATCAATTTCCCAACAGTAATTTGTTCACCCACCGTTGCTATTTTTCGAGAGAAGCCACTAGTGAAATCTACGACCCTCGGGTCTATTTTCCTATCATATACTTTTAGATCTATATTGCTATTTGCTTTTTTCTCTATTTGCAACTTTTATTTTCAGATCTATATTGTCAAAAACACAAACATACCTTGTTGCATTTTATTTGTCGTTCTTCCATTGCATCTATCAATCTATCTATTTACGAATCTTTTACCCGGGAGGGATTGACAACCCATCTTATATGTCGGGTTGCAAGTATTTGTTATTTGTGTGCATGTACCATTTACATAGTGTTCCGTAGTTCTCCTATTGGTTCGATAACCTTCATCTCATCACTGGAAATACCTACCGTAGCTGTGCTGCATCATCCCTTCCTCTTTGGGGAAATACCGACGTAGTTCAAGCGACATCAGAAAGCAATCACCTTGGTAGACCCAGGGCTAGCTGCCTCCAAGCAGGCGAACAAGTTGCCAAGCATTTTCGTGAATGTTGAGTATCGTGATTAGATTGGAAACATATAATAGACTAGGATGTATTTTGGTTTGTCTTGTACTCCAAGGATATTATGTACTCATATATATATGCCCACGAGACTCAACTAATAAACATCGATTCCATAAATTCCTCAATATACCTTCCAACATGGTATCAGCCTAACCAGTCCAAACCCTAGCCGCTGTCGTTTTCGCTCTGTGCCACCCCTGGGCGGTAGGTCTTCATGATCGCCACCGGGGCCCCGTCGCCCGTACCTGGGGTTCTTTTGCCGATCATGTTGACCTGCTGTCCTAGAGAGTCTTTTTCCCGATCCTTTGAACCGGGTTTTTCTTTCTCTCGCCGGTCATCTTGATCGGTGTTTTTCTTTTTGGTTTTTCGATCTAAGATCGATTTGCGTTACCTGCCACCACCGTCAAATCACGCGCCTCTACTCCAACATTGGCGTCGACTCTGCATTGATGTCTATTACAGAACTTATTCTTGTAGACTCGTGTTGGGCCTCCAAGCGCCGAGTTTTGTAGGACAGTAGCAATTTTCCCTCAAGTGGGTGACCTAAGGTTTACCAATTCGTGGTAGGCGTAGGATGAAGATGGTCTCTCTCAAACAAACCTGCAATCAAATACAAGAAATCTCTTGTGTCCCCAACACACCAAATACAATGGTAAATGGTATAGGTGCACTAGTTCGGCGAAGAGATGGTGATACAAGTGTAGTGTGGATAGTAGAAATATATTTTAATAATCTGATAATATAAAAACAGCAATGTAGCAAGTTATAAAAATAGAGCACAAACGATATTGCAATGCTTGAAAACAAGGCCTATGGTTCATACTTTCACTAGTGCAATCTCTCAATAGTGCTAACATAATTGAATCATATAACCATCCCTCAACGTGCGACAAAGAATCACTCCAAAGTTCTTATCTAGCGGAGAACATAAGATGGAATTGTTTGTAGGGTATGAAACCACCCCAAAGTTATCCTTTTTGATCAGTCTATTGAGCTATTTCTATAAGTATCACGAACAACCCTAGAGTTCATACTAAAATAACACAATATGATACACATCAACCAACTCTAATGTCACCTAGATACTCCAATGTCACCACAAGTATCCGTGAGTCAATTATACGGTACGCATCAAACAACTTCAGATTCATAATATTCAATCTAACACAAAGAACTTCAAAGAGTGCCCCAAGATTTCTACCAGAGAAAGTAGAACGAAAACATGCATCAACCCCTATGCATAGATTACCCCAATGTCACATCAGGAATCCGCGAGTTGAGTGCCAAAACATACATCAAGTGAATCAATATAATACCCCATTGTCACCATGTGTATCCATATGCAAGACATACATCAAGTGTTCTCAAATCCATAAAAGTATTCAATCCGATAATAGTGAAACCTCCAAGGTAAAAACTCAATTCGGCACAAACAAGATAGAGAGGGAGAAACACCATATGATCCAACTATATTAACAAAGCTCGTAGTACATCGAGATCTTGTCAAATCAAGAACGAGAGAGAGAGAGAGAGAGAGAGAGAGAGAGAGAGAGAGAGAGAGAGAGAGGGAGAGAGAGAGAGAGAGAGGGAGATCAAACACATAGCTACTTGTACATACCCCTAGCCTTGAGGGTGAACTACTCCCTCCTTGTCATGGTGGCCACCGGGATGATGAAGATGGCCTCCGGTGATGATTTACCCCTCCGGCAGGGTGCCCGAACAGGGCTCCATATGGTATTTTGAAGGTACATAGGTGTGCGGCGGCGGAGTCAAAGTTCTAGGGTTATTTCTGGGGGTTTCCCTATTTATAGGATTTTTTGTGTCGGTCTAACGTCAAGATGGGGTTCGAGGGGCCCTGATACGTCTCCTTCGTATCTATAATTTTTTATTGTTCCATGCCAATATTCTACAGCTTTCATATACTTTTAGCAACTTTTTATACTATTTTTGGGACTAACATATTGATCCAATGCCTAGTGCCAGTTCCTGTTTGTTACATGTTTCTTGTTTCGCAGAATATCCATATCAAACGGAGTCCAAACGGGATAAAAACGGACGAACATTTTTTTTGGAATATATGTGAATTTTGGGAAGCGAAACAAACGTGAGACGATGCCCGAGTGGCCCACGAGGGTGAGGGGGCGCCCAGGGGGGCAGGCGCACCCTAGGCCCTCGTGGACACTCCGTAAGGCAATTGATGCCCTTCTTTCGCCGCAAGAAAGCTAATATCCGGATAAAATCGTGTCCAAAATTCAGCCCAATCGGAGTTACGGATCTCCGGGAATTTAAGAAACGGTGAAAGGCGAGAATCTGGGAACGCAGAAACAAAGAGAAACAGAGAGACAGATCCAATCTCGAAGGGGCTCTCGCCCCTCCGCCGCCATGGAGGCCATGGACCAGAGGGGAAACCCTTCTCCCATCTAGGGAGAAGGTCAAGGAAGAAGAAGAAGGAGGGGGGCTCTCTCCCCCTCTCTCCCGGTGGCGCCAGAACGCCGCCGGGGCCATCATCGTGTGACGGCGATCTACACCAACACCTATGTCATCTTCACCAACATCTCCATCACCTCCTCCCATCTATCTACAGCGGTCCACTCTCCCGCAACCCGCTGTACCCTCTACTTGAACATGGTGCTTTATGCTTCATATTATTATCCAATGATGTGTTGCCATCCTATGATGTCTGAGTAGATTTTCGTTCTCCTATCGGTGATTGGTGAATTGCTATGATAGGTTTAAATTGCTTGTGGTTATGTTGTTGTCCTTTGGTGCCCATCATATGAGCGCGCGCGTGGATCACACCATAGGGTTAGTTGTATGTTGATAGGACTACGTATTGGAGGGCAAGAGTGACAGAAGCTTCAACCTAGCATAGAAATTGATGCATACGGGATTGAAGGGGGGCCAATATATCTTAATGCTATGGTTGGGTTTTACCTTAATGAACGTTAGTAGTTGCGGATGCTTGCTAATAGTTCCAATCATAAGTGCATAGAATTCCAAGTCAGGGATGACATGCTAGCAGTGGCCTCTCCCACATAAAACTTGCTATCGGTCTAGTAACGTAGTCAATTGCTTAGGGGCAATTTCGCAACTCCTACCACCACTTTTCCACACTCGCTATCACTAACTTTATTGCTTCTTTATCTTAACAGTCCCTAGTCTTTATTTACGTGCTCTTTATATTCTTGCAAACCTATCCCACACAAACTACAAAGTACTTCTAGTTTTATACTTGTTCTAGGTAAAGCGAACGTCAAGCGTGCGTAGAGTTGTATCGGTGGTCGATAGAACTTGAGAAAATATTTGTTCTACCTTTAGCTCCTCGTTGTGTTCGACACTCTTATTTATTGAAAAAGATTACAACTGATCCCCTACACTTGTGGGTTATCAAGACCTTTTTCCGGCGCCGTTGCCGGGGAGCAATAGTGTGGGGTGAATATTCTCGTGTGTGCTTGTTTGCTTTATCACCAAGTAGATTTTATTTGCTGTTCTAAGTTGTTTTCTATCTTTAGTTATGGGAGCCTTTCAATCCCCCAAAATTCCATAGAATTCCTTTGAATCAAAGGAGCCTTTGATGTCCGGACGAGACGTTTACCGCACGTACCAACATGATAGATGCAAATCATGCACATTCTATCCTGCATTAATACCTAGAGCAGCACACACAACAGTGTTACTTTTTTAGGGCCACAACATTGTTACTGATATGCAGTGTAAACAGAAAGGCAGTTTTTGGTTCCAAAAACTACTTGTTAGGTCGACAGACTTGCTAATCCTATATAATAATTATAAACGAATAAACGAACTATAGCTGCTACTTAACCGAGGATAGTCAGTGCAGTGCAGGCAAGCGAATACTACACCGAACACAGTAAAGCAAATTACTCTATCCACCATCACTAGATTCTTCGTTACATATTACTCCAGGTCGTCAACCTCCTCCTCGCTTTCATCTTCCTCGATGTTGAAGTCATTGCTACCCAGGTACATGCAATCCTCGTCAAGTCCGTCGTGCACCCACTTGGCAACATATTCACTGTGCTCTAAGATTTGATGGTTGGTGTAGGGCTCGATGTCGCCCTCCGGATAGTAGTCATTGTTGTATAGATTTTCTCCGCGGACTATCTTCTCGAACTCCACCTCGTGCCCGTGGAATCTCTCCAAGGCCGGGTGCACAATCCTGATGCCTTGATGCTCGCAGAAAAGGCAGCGGACTAGTCCTGCTGTACAGAGATGCACAAGACGAAGCACAGAGTAAGGAGATTAAATTATGATGAATCTGCATGCACTTTGTTTTCCAAGAATTTTTGTTCTAGTTTGGAAAGTTATGCTGATGAATTGACTGTGCTTACAAGTGCGCAGAAGTCTACTTTCCAGTTGCCCAGGCTAAACAGGCGGTAACAAATAACTGGTTACTTGTGGTCCTTCAGGATGTTTGTGACGATATGATTATACAGATTAGGAAATCCGAAATCTACTTAACTAATTCAACGATTACAACCAGATTGGATTGTTGTTTGTAAACTATCAACTTCCTAGTGAATGTAACCATCTACAGTACACATGGATGGCAGCACATGACAGGAGCAATAACTATTTATGAAGAACCATACCCAAACAATGAAAAAAAAGGAACCTTAAACAAAGGGCAAGGAATGTGTGTATATACCAGCGCCTGGTGGTGGCAAATCCACGGGGCAACACAGAAGCTGGCTATCCTGGTCGTCGTCGTGGTTGCTAAGCTCGGCAAAGAAGAGTACAGGAGCTGAAACTATGCCGGCCACATTTCGAGTCGCCAGAAAGTTGGCATGGGTGTGATGGTAGTAGTCATCATTAGGATCAAGTCCTGGCTTCAAGCCCGAGCCTTCGCAGTTGTCAGGACCTGACACACATTCATTCACACCACACACCACATGAAGCTGATAAGAGTGTCCCTATAAGATTGCAAGAGGCAAGTGAATCAGCAAGTGAGTGTAAAGTAGAACTAAGGGAAGATCAATATCCCCTCTTTTCAGACGACTATGGTCTCACAGCACATCCTAATCAAACTTGATCTCATAGCACTACTTGTTTGAACATTATTCTAGAGCTCCAGATGATAATACTTGTGCTTCGTGTAGGAATTAACTCAACCATCGGGATCTTACGGTCTTACCCAATAAATTGGAGGATCGGTGCGAAACTAAAAAGTGGGCCTTTATAGCTATTAAAAGGCAATTACGGGGAAGACATGTTTCTATCCCTAGCTGTCTTTATTACTCAATCAGAAGTAGGGCACCAGCAATTTTTATTTCGAAATACTTATCTTTGTCGATGCAACAGTAACTGGAAAACTAACCAAATTGTATTGCAAAAGAGCCCAGTTGTTCCAAAATATTTGAAATATCAATGGGTCATATACGCAGTTTTATTTGGAATAAAAATCTCCGAGTATCTTTTACTATGCGTACAACTCTTTATCAGAATTAATTTTACCCATAATGAGTGCGGTCACAGTAGAAGAAGAATGGAAGCTCTTTATCAGAATTCTTTTTACCCATAATGAGTGCAGTCACAGTAGAAGAAGAATACAAGCTCTTAATATCAGCCGATGAGCAATGGGGTAGTGTGGTGCATGAGTAGTAAATGAAAAACCAAAAGATTGCTATGCATGACTGAGAGGGATGCTTTATTGCCTTGACTATTCCCAGCTAATGTAATGATTTTTTTTGATGGGCAGCTAATGTAATGATTAACACTATGAAGTAGAGTATAAGACTAACAGCCTCTAAAATATGAAATTAAAACTAATAATAGCAGTAATACGGTACTTAAGGAAAAAAAAATTGGGGACCTGTCAGACAGGGGCCCGTCAATCATGCAGTGAAGCAAACTTCTTGGGCTTGTCCAAAGTTTGTTTACATGTGGCAACGATTCAGCAGGATTATAAACAAAAGAAATATATGAACTTTCACAAGATGAACTGCAGGGCTTTCAGTCAGTCTGATAATGAATCGAGGGAGATCGATATGTAGCAGGTTCCATTAGCTGTTTATGTAGGTTTTTGGTTGATATAATTTGGTTAAAAATAAATATAGAGGTATCCGAGGGATAAACTAAGTAACTAACTCACTGAATTCTGCTTCTCATATCTCCTTAGTGCAGCCTTGACCTTTGCGGAGATCCTTCTATGAGCCCTTCGCTGTTTACGTCCCTCGGACATGGTAAAATGGAACTGTCGTTCAGAAATGGGAGCTGGCCTCTGCTGTTGGGTTGGCACACCAACAATGGAATGGTATTCAGAGCGCAATAGCGTGTGTATCTGGTGGACACAATGAGAGGAGAGCTGATACTGGACTCCATCTTGTAGCAGTGACAGGACATGAGGCGCTACCGACATCGCCTTTAATGAACTGAGGAATCCTGTTTGGGCATCGGGTCTGGGGTGCCATGCCGCAATGGCAGCAGCCCGGTAGGCTTCTTGTTCTTCCTTGACGCTGCTGCACTGCTTTGTCGCGGACAAATTGAGTGCCGTGTCGAGCAGGACCCTTATGGCCTGATCGGCGTCGAGATCTTGGTAACAGGTGCAGAGGAAGGATACAAGTCCGTAGAAGGATCGTGCTTCAATCCGCATTAGGCACAATGTGCCGACAATATCGAGCTCGTCTTGCTGACTCAGTGGTGGGAAGGTGGCTTGGTACCAGATGGCGTTGACGATGATGTTCGAGACAGGGTCGAGCGGGCCGTAGCAATGTCCAGCATCGAGCAGGCTGCGGTGGTAACCAACCGGCAATCTGGCGAGAGCCTGCAGGTAGAATCCATGGATCGTATCGAGGAGCACTCGCCTCAGTGACCATGAATGCCGGTAGGTGAGCTTGGTGGCGTGCTTGCCGCAACGGGCAGCAAGTTTCCATGGCCTGACAAGGCTGCCATCAGGAGGAGGACATGGGGAATGCGCCGTCTCCTTGACCAATGTGTGGAAGCTGTGGAGGATGTCGCGGGGGAAATCGGGCTGCACATGGGAGAGCAAGGGGACAAGATTGTGGAGGGAGGAGCTGAGCAACAGCCACACGTCGGCGAGCTGCGAGGGACACGGGTGCTTGGCGGCCACCATGGCGCAGTTGAGGGCCAGCTTGAGGGCGCCGCGGGCGGCGGCGGAGCCTTCGCGGAAGCACCTGACGCCGCGGTACTTGATGACGATGCGCGCGGCAACGATGGGGTCGGCATCGGCGAGGAGAAGGAACCTGACGGCCTCCCAATCGTCGAGGTATGGGAAGAAGCAGGTGAGGAAGGCGACGAGGCCGTCGAGGGAGCGCCGCTCCATGTCCCTGAGCTTGGGCCCGTCCACCGCCGTCGGGTCCGTGTCAACCGGAGCTTCTGTGGCGGCGAGGCCGAGGAGGATGCTGGCGATTATGTTGGAGACCGGATCGAGCAGCCCGACACAGACTCCCAGGCAGACGTCGGAGCGCCACCGCACGGTGAGCCGCCTGAGGGCTTCCTCGTAGTGGTGCTGGATCTTGAGGAGGAGGAGTGACGCTTCCTCATCTCTCTCCTTCATCAGCGGGGCGCCGTAGTCATGCAGCGCCGGACCGTAGACGCGGAGATGGCCGGTGCTGGCCTTGGCGTTGAGGCTGGCCATCGCCTCGCCGCCGGCGATCTAGGTGGAGATCGATTTGGGGGAAATCTCTTTTTTTTTTTCTTTTTTCTTTTTGAGAAACATTGGGGGAGATCTCTTTGGAAGGAAGGGTGCTTTGCTTGCTTAGTGTAGTGCCGTCCGGGCCTTGGGCCTAATTCATCAAAGCCCATCTTCCCTATAAGCCAATGTTGCTTGGAGAAGAAAGCATACCTTCATCTTAAAAAAAGGTTGTCTAAAAAAATCTAAAAAAAGGAAAGCATACCCCCATATCACTACTGAAGGGTCCCTAAAAAAATCACTCCTGATGGATCAAATCCTAGTATAAACTCCAAAACCGTTAAATCACCCTCTGAAGTCTGAACTATGTCAAAACCAGATCAATTAGCCTCAAGATAGTTTGTGGACAGGATTTCATGTGATTTTGAGTTACTGTTGCGGACTGGGCATGCTGAGTTGGCATAGGATGTGGCAGTGAAGAACGATTTGAGTAGTGCTACCCGCCCACGTCGTTGCCACGCTTGACGATGACCGAGTCGAGCTTGTCGAAGAAGAGGCACAAGACACCGAAAGGCGTGCTTTGTTGAAAAGTTCACGGGCGTTCGACTCACTCTCGCCGAACCACATGGTCAACAACTCCACGCCCTTGACGTTGACGCTGATGAAGTTGGCCTTGCACTTTTTGTGAGGCCGAAATCACTATTTTGACCCTTTTTTTTAGCAAGTTAAGCATGATTTGACCCTAGTCCTACCGCCGGACCCGCTAGCATAGGGTATAACTACCTACCGTCAGGGGCTCCGGCGATAGGGAACTTATCCACATTAGCACCCTTTGTCACCCCTTCAGCTCTGTCGTCTACCCTATCGCCCGAGTCCCCGACGATAAGTAGTTATACACCGCCGTCGGCGGGTCCGACGGTACGGTTCGAATAGGTAAAAGCCATCGGGGGGATGATGGAGCCCGCCCCACCGAGCCAGCCCCTTTCTTCCTCCTACCGCCTGATGAGAACAGAGGAGCGGTCCCCTCTCCTCCTCTCGACTCCCCCTTCGATCTCCTCCGTTTCTCCACCATTCTTGCAGATCGAGATGCGTCCACAACGAGAGAAGTAAGCTCTTTCCATCCTCCAATTAGTTTTAGTCAAAAAGTTTTGGTTTTGATGCATTTTTCAGCACAAGATGGACTAGGGTTCATCTAGTAGTTTGAAGTCTTGTTGATTCTAGATTTATTTAGAATGGTTGAATATGATTGATGTATTGATGAATGGATGAATATGATGGATGTGTGAACGAATGGATGAATGGATGATGTGTGGATGTGCGATGATGTGATGAATGGATGATGTGGTATTTGGTATGTTTTAATAGGTTTAGAATGGATATTCATATGCGTATTTGGAATTGTTATATTTAGTGTGAATTCATACGCATATATGTGTGGATTAATAAATGAATGATGATGAGTGAATGTTTTTAGAATGATGAGTTGTGGATATTCCAATGTTGATAAAATGATTCGTATGCATATTTGCATATTTGATCAGTGATGAGAAATGAATGATGAATGTGTATTCCAATGTTGATGAATGAATGTTGTTGATATTAGTGGGTTAGATTTATTTTTATTTAGTGAGGAGTATATTTTATTTAATATTTGGAGTAGATACAGAATGAATGTTTTTATCAAAAATATAATTTGAATCGTTAATTATTCTAGGAGAACCCTTGATTCGAATATCGGCACTTGGTAGACTATGCTTGACGCCGCCTTCAACAAGGGTCATCGCGCACGTTTACTCGAGAATGGAGTGGTAATAAGTGGGTGCTACTTGTGAGCTGCGTTGCGATTTTCTCGAAGAGAAGAGGATGACGATGTACAGTAGAGATAAGTATTTCCCTCAGTTAAGAACCAATGTTATCAATCGAGTAGCAGAACCAAGCAACACCTCGTTAATAGCACCTACACACAAAATAAAAAAAATACTTGCACCCAACGCGAACAAGAGGTTGTCAATCCCTCGGCAGTTAATTGCAAGGATCAAATCTCTTAGTGATAGATAGATTGAACAAAAACACAAAATAAAATAATGAAGATAAGATATTTTTGGATTTTTATATATGATAAAAGTAGACCCGGAGGCCATAGTTTTCACTAGAGGCTTCTCTCTTGAAAATAATATAATGTGGGTAAAAATAAATTACTGTTGGGCAATTTATAGAAACGCGAATAATCATGACGATATCCAAGACAATGATCGCACATATAGGCGTCATGTCCGAGAGAAGTAGACCGAAGCGATTCTGCATCTACTGTTATTACTTCACACATCGACCACTATCTAGCATGCATCTATAGTATTAAGTTCATAAAGAATAGAATAACGCCTTAAGCAAGATGACATGATGTAGACAAAGTAAACTCACGCATGAATAAACCTCATCTTTTTATCCTTAATGGCAACAATACAAATATGTGTCTTGTCCCCTTCTGTTACTGGGATATGGATCACTTCAAGATTGAACCCATTACAAAGCACCTCTCCCATTGCAAGAAAAATCAATCTAGTTGGCCAAACCAAATCAATAGATCGGAGGGAAATACAAAGTTATCATAATCATGAATAAAAGAGTTCAGAGAAGACTCAAATTGGTATTCACGGATAATATGATCATAAACTCACAATTCATCGGATCCCAACAAACACACCGCAAAAAGTGTTTACATTGAATAATAGATCCCTAAGAACATCAAGGAGAACATTGTATTGAAGATCAAAGAGAGGGAAGAAGCCATCTAGCTACTAGCTATGGACCCGTAGGTCTGTGGTAAACTACCCACACATCATCGGAAGGGCAGCAAAGTCGATGTAGAGCCCCTCCGTGGTTGATTTCCCCTCCGACGGAGTACCAAAAAGGTCTCTAGATGAGATCTCTCGAGAACAGAAACTTGTGGGAGCAGAAAAAGTATTTTGTGTGGCTCTTTGTTAGTTTTCCTATTTTTGAGAATTTAATAGAGGCAGAATTAGGTCATACAGACACTCCTTCATCTTCTGGCCCTTTCCCAAAGCTTCCGGGGCCTCTTATGTCCAGAGAAAAATCTCCAAAAAGTTTCGCGACAATTGGACTTCGTTCAGTACTGCTCCACGGGAGTATCTAGACTTCCTGGCTTACTCGGACGCAGGGTACGGCTGGAGTCTGATGGCCTCGCGTATTTATACCGCATAGTAAGTAGTTAATGCAAAAATCTCCAAATTTATGGATGTGTGTCTGCTTTCTTTAATTGCGTCATCTAATAATGAATTGACATTTCCAGCTGGACGACGCATGTCGGAGGACCGAAGTATGGGCGGATGTGCCTGGCCCTCCCGATTTGGATGTGGGAGCGTTTCCGATGGGCCATCCTGAAAAAATCCCCGATAGCCATGGGTTGACTATGGCGAAGAAGGCGACTCTTCTCAATACCACACCATGGCATACTCTTGGGACAGAGTGAAAGTAGTCACATGCAAGTACAATGCCTTGTACAAGGCATTCACCAATGAGCTGGACAATCTGACATGCGACCAGGTAAAACCACGTGGTAGTTATTGGTTGTAACCACTTCCCTGATTGATTACAAAGATTTAACCTAGCTAAATTTTCTCCAGGTCAACTGGTGGCATATGAAACAGAGCGAGGTTTCAAGCTGAACGAGATGTGCACTAAATACAAGTTGGCAGGATAGGTTTCCATTGATATGCATGTATGATGTTGAGTGGCACCTACCAAAGCACTTGGCGGTGCAATTCAGTAGGATCCAACGCACACCACCCGCATATACAGACACTCATGGCTTTGACCTTTGCAAGCGAGGGACTTAACCTTTCTTATGTTTTTGTATGGTCTGTTGTTTTTTGTTTTGCTAATCTATAAGCTACAAGACTCAAAATCATCACTCTTTTAACCTCTATCGATTATTGTTACAAGTGCGAATGATTTATTAATCTACAAGCTACAAGACTCAATGACTTGTTATGATTTATTCTTTCTTATGCTTTGTAGGAAGAATAGGCAGACTTGTCAGTCTTTCAGGAACTAGGCACATGAGAACAAGGACTATGTGAAGATATGGGATGAGAGAAGATATCGCAAAGAGAGAGATATGACCCGGTCGATTGGGACGCTTACTTGGACCATCTAAAGTGGGTTGATGATAGCATAAAGTAGTGTTTGCGCTTGAGACCAATGTGGACCGACGAGGATATCACATTGCTAGAGGAGGACAACCCGAGGAAGAAGCATATTGAAAGAACATGCGGTGCCTCATGTTTGGTTTTGGTAGTTGATGACAATCTTTATGGACTAATGGTTGCTTTGAGTTATATTTGAAGGGTTTGTCCATAGGATTTTCTTGAAGTCCATTTGTTGGTTTGAAGGATATTATGTGTTGACCAAGGTGCTATTCAAGGAATTATAGAAAGATTGGTCATGATACATGGTTGATCAAGACTAAGTCAAGAGTGAATCAAGTTGACCAACACACATAGCGTACAAGATGTACCGAGAGGGATCAAGTGATTCCATGGTATGGTAAGCATTGTCCACTACGCTTTGTGTACTAACTGTGGGGAACGTAGCAGAATTCAAAAATTTTCTACGTCTTCACCAAGATCCAACTATGGAGACATCTAGCAACGAGTAACTAAGAGTGCATCTACATACCGTTATGAAGATTGCGTGCGGAAGCTTTCAACGAAGCAAGGATGAAGTAGTCGTACTCTTCACGTTCTTCGTCACCGATGATCTAGCGCCAAACGGACGGCACCTCCGCGTTCAACACACGTACGGTGCAGCAACGTCACCTCCTTCTTGATCCAGCAAGGGGGGAGGAGAAGTCGTCAGAGATCCGGCAGCACGACGGCGTGATGACGGATGCAGTGGAGATCGCAGCAGGGCTTCGCCGGGCGCCCTGCGTTGGGAGTATGGGGTGTGACGGGAGGGGGAGAGGCGCCAGGGCTTGGGGTGCGGCTGCCCTCTCCCCCCCCACATATATATAGGGGGCCAGGGGGGCGCCAGCCCCCTGCAGATCCAATCTGCAAGGGGGGGCGGCGGCCAGGGAGGAGTCCCCCTCCCCCAAGGCAAGTGGTGGCCCCCCTCCCCTTAGGGTTTTATCCCTAGGCGCAGGGGAGGTGGGCCTCCCTTGGTGGTGCGCCAGCCCTGAGGGCTGGACACATCCCCACGCGGCCTAGGGGCCCCACCGGGATGGGTGGCCCCACCCGGTGGACCCCCGGGGCCCCTCCGGTGGTCCCGGGACGCTCCCGGTGACCCCCGGAGATCACCCGTTGGCCGAAACTGGACTTCCCATATATCAATCTTTACCTCCGGACCATTCCGGAACTCCTCGTGACGTCCGGGATCTCATCCGGGACTCCGAACAACTTTCGGGTTTCCACGTGCATTAATCTCTACGACCCTAGCGTTACCGAACCTTAAGTGTGTAGACCCTACGGGTTCGGGAGACACGTAGACATGACCGAGACCACTCTCCGGTCAATAACCAACAGCGGGATCTGGATACCCATGTTGGTTCCCACGTGTTCCTCGATGATCTTCATCGGATGAACCACTGTGTCAAGGATTCACTCAATCCCGTATGTTATTCCCTTTGTCCATCGGTACGGTACTTGCCCGAGATTCGATCGTCGGTATTCCCAATACCTTGTTCAATCTCGTTATGGCAAGTCTCTTTACTCGATCCGTAATCCATCATCCCATGACTAACTACTTAGTCACATTGAGCTCATTATGATGATGTCTTACCGAGTGGGCCCAGAGGTACCTCTCCGTCATACGGAGTGACAACATCCCAGTCTCGGTTCATACCAACTCAACAGACACTTTCGGAGATACCCGATGTGTACCTTTATAGCCACCCAGTTACGTTGTGACGGTTGGCACACCCAAAGCACTCCTACGGTATCCGGGAGTTGTACAACCTCATGGTCTAAGGAATAAATACTTGACACCGAAAAGCTTATGCATTACGAACTATACGATCTCGTGTTATGCTCAAGTTTGGGTCTTGTCCATCACATCATTCTCCTAATGATGTGATCCCGTTATCACCGACATCTCATGTCCATGGTCAGGAAACCGTGACCATCTGTTGATCAACGAGCTGGCTACTAGAGGCCTACCAGGGACTCATTATGATCTATGTATTCACACATGTATCGCTGTTTCCGTACAATACAATTCAAGCATGAATAACAGACAATTATCATGAACAAGGAGATATAATAATAATGCTTTTATTATTGCCTCTAGGGCATATCTCCAACAGTCTCCCACTTGCACTAGAGTCAATAATCTAGTTACATTGTGATGAATCGAACACCCATAGAGTTCTGGTGTTGATCATGTTTTGCTCGTGAAAGAGGTTTAGTCAACGGGTCTGCTACATTCAGATCCGTATGCACTTTACAAATATCTATGTCTCCATCCTGAACATAATTCCGGATGGAGTTGAAACAACGTTTGATGTGCTTGGTCTTCTTGTGAAACCTGGGCTCCTTGGTAATAGCAATAGCACCAGTGTTGTCACAGAAGAGAGTCATCGGGCTTGACGCGCTTGGAATGACTCCTAGGTCGGTGATGAACTCCTTCATCCAGACTCCTTCCTGCGCTGCTTCAGAAGCAGCTATGTACTCCGCTTCACATGTAGATGCTGCCACCATGCTTTGCTTGCAACTGCACCAGCTGACTGCCCCTCCATTCGAAATATACACGTATCCGGTTTGCGACTTAGAGTCATCCAGATCTGTGTCGAAGCTAGCATCGACGTAACCCTTTACGACGAGCTCTTCGTCACCTCCATAAACGAGAAACATATCCTTAGTCCTTTTCAGGTACTTAAGGATGTTCTTGACCGCTGTCCAGTGTTCCGTACCGGGATCACTTTGGTACCTCCCTACCAAACTTATGGCAAGGTTCACATCAGGTCTGGTACACAACATGGCATACATGATAGAACCTATGGCCGAGGCATAGGGAATGACACTCATCTTTTCTCTATCTTCTGCCGTGGTCGGCGACTGAGTCTTACTCAATCTCATAACTTGCAAAACAGGCAAGAATCCTTTCTTTGACTGATCCATATTGAACTTCTTCAATATTTTGTCGAGGTATGTACTTTGTGAAAGACCAATGAGGCGTCTCGATCTATCTCTATAGATTTTGATGCCTAATATATAAGCAGCTTCTCCAAGGTCCTTCATTGAAAAACTTTTATTCAAGTAGGCCTTTACATTTTCCAAGAATTCTATATCATTTCCCATCAGCAATATGTCATCCACATATAATATGAGAAATGCCACAGAGCTCCCACTCACTTTCTTGTAAATACAGGCTTCTCCATAAGTCTGTATAAAGCCAAACGCTTTGATCACCTCATCAAAGCGAATATTCCAACTCCGAGATGCTTGCACCAGCCCGTAAATCGAGCGCTGGAGCTTGCATACCTTGTTAGCGTTCTCTGGATCGACAAAACCTTCCGGTTGCATCATATACAACTCTTCTTTGAGGAAGCCGTTAAGGAATGCTGTTTTGACGTCCATTTGCCATATCTCATAATCATAGAATGCGGCAATAGCTAACATGATTCTGACTGACTTCAGCATCGCTACGGGAGAGAAAGTCTCATCGTAGTCAATCCCTTGAACTTGTCGATAACCCTTAGCGACAAGCCGAGCCTTATAGATGGTCACATTACCATCCGCGTCTGTCTTCTTCTTAAATATCCATTTGTTTTCTATGGCGTGCCTATCATCAGGCAAGTCCACCAAAGTCCATACTTTGTTTTCATACATGGATTCTATCTCGGATTTCATGGCTCCAAGCCATTTATTGGAATCTGGGCCCGCCATCACTTCTTCATAGTTCGAAGGTTCACCGTTGTCTAACAACATGATTTCTAGGACAGGGTTGCCGTACCACTCTGGTGCGGAACGTGCCCTTGTGGACCTTCGAAGTTCAGTAGTAACTTGATCTGTTTCTTCATGATCATTATCATCAACTTCCTCCCTTGTCGGTGCAGGCACCTCAGGAACAGTTTCCTGTGCTGCGCTACTTTCCGGTCCAGGAGGGGTGACTGTCACCTCATCAAGTTCTACTTTCCTCCCACTCACTTCTTTCGAGAGAAACTCTTTCTCCAGAAAGTATCCATTCTTGGCAACAAAGACTTTGCCTTCGGATCTGTGGTAGAAGGTGTACCCAATAGTTTCCTTTGGGTATCCTATGAAGACGCATTTTTCCGATTTGGGTTCGAGCTTTTCAGGTTGAAGTTTCTTGACATAAGCATCGCAACCCCACACTTTTAGAAACGACAGCTTCGGTTTCTTGCCAAACCAAAGTTCATATGGAGTCGTCTCAACGGATTTCGACGGAGCCCTATTTAAAGTGAATGCGGCAGTCTCTAAAGCATAACCCCAAAAAGATAGCGGTAAATCGGTGAGGGACATCATAGATTGCACCATGTCCAACAGAGTACGATTTCGACGTTCCGACACACCATTACGTTGAGGTGTTCCGGGCGGTGTCAATTGTGAAACAATTCCACAGCTTCTAAGGTGTGTGCCAAATTCATGACTTAAATATTCACCCCCACGATCCGATCGTAAGAACTTTATTTTTCCGTCATGTTGATTCTCAACCTCATTCTGAAATTCCTTGAACTTTTCAAAGGTCTCAGACTTGTGTTTCATCAAATAGATATACCCATATCTACTCAAGTCATCTGTGAGGGTGAGAACATAACGATAGCCTCCGCGAGCCTCAACACTCATTGGACCGCACACATCGGTATGTATGATTTCCAACAAGTTGGTTGCTCGCTCCATTGTTCCGGAGAACGGAGTCTTGGTCATCTTGCCCAAGAGGCATGGTTCGCACGTGTCAAATGATTCATAATCAAGAGACTCTAGAAGTCCATCCGAATGGAGCTTCTTCATACGTTTGACACCAATATGAGCAAGGCGGCAATGCCACAAGTATGTGGGACTATCATTATCAACTTTACATCTTTTGGCATCTACACTATGAATATGTGTATCACTACGTTTGAGATTCATCAAAAATAAACCATTGACCAGCGGGGCATGACCATAAAACATATCTCTCAAATAAATAGAACAACCATTATTCTCTAATTTGAAAGAATATCCATCTCGCATAAGACGAGATCCAGAAACAATGTTCATGCTCAAAGCTGGTACTAAATAACAATTATTGAGGTTTAAAACTAATCCCGAGGGTAGATGTAGAGGCAGCGTGCCGACGGCGATCACATCGACCTTGGAACCATTCCCGACGCGCATCGTCACCTCATCCTTCGCCAGTCTCCGTTTATTCCGTAGCTCCTGTTTTGAGTTACAAATGTGAGCAACTGCACCGGTATCGAATACCCAGGAGCTACTACGAGTGCTGGTAAGGTACACATCAATAACATGTATATCATATATACCTTTGACGTTGCCGGCCTTCTTGTCTGCTAAGTATTTGGGGCAGTTCCGCTTCCAGTGACCCGTTCCCTTGCAATAAAAGCACTCTGTCTCAGGCTTGGGTCCATACTTTGGCTTCTTCCCGGCAACAGGCTTGCCAGGCGCGGCAACTTGCTTGCCGTCCTTCTTGAAGTTCTTCTTACCCTTGCCTTTCTTGAACTTAGTGGTTTTATTGACCATCAACACTTGATGTTCTTTCTTGATGTCTACCTCCGCTGATTTCAGCATCGAATACACCTCGGGAATGGACTTCTCCATCCCCTGCATATTGAAGTTCAACACGAAGCTCTTGAAGCTTGGTGGGAGCGACTGGAGGATTCTGTCAACGACCGCTTCATCTGGGAGATTCATTCCCATCTGAGACAAGCGGTTGTGCAATCCTGAAATCTTGAGGATGTGCTCACTGACAGAACTGTTCTCCTCCATCTTACAGCTGTAGAATGCGTCGGAGACATCATATCTCTCGACTCGGGCATGAGCTTGGAAAACCATTTTCAGCTCTTCGAACATCTCATATGCTCCATGGTGCTCAAAACGTTTTTGGAGCCCCGATTCTAAACTGTAAAGCATGCCGCACTGAACCAGGGAGTAATCATCACTACGCGACTGCCAGACGTTCAAAACGTCTTGGCCCGCATCGGGAGCAGGTGCATCACCTAGCGGTGCTTCTAGGACATATGATCTCTTGGCAGCTATGAGGATAATCCTCAGGTTACGGACCCAATCCGTATAGTTGCTACCATCGTATTTTAGCTTGGTTTTCTCTAGGAACGCGTTGAAGTTGAGGGAAACTGGAGCGTGGGCCATTTGATCTACAAGAGATATTGTAAAGAATTTAGACTAAGTTCATGATAATTAAGTTCATCTTAATCAAATTATAATGAACTCCCACTCAGAATGACATCTCTCTAGTCATCTTAAGTGATACACGATCCGAATCGAGTAGTCCGTGTCCGATCATCACGTGAGACGGACTAGTCAAAGACGGTGAACATCTTCATGTTGATCGTATCTTCTATACGACTCGTGTTCGACCTTTCGGTCTTCCGTGTTCCGAGGCCATGTCTGTACATGCTAGGCTCGTCAAGTGAACCCTAAGTGTATTGCGTGTGTAAATCTGTCTTACACCCGTTGTATGTGAACGTTAGAACCTATCACACCCGATCATCACGTGGTGCTTCGGAGCAACGAGCTTTAGCAACAGTGCACAGTTAGGGGAAACACATTACTTGAAATTTTAGTGAGAGATCATCTTATTTACTACCGTCGTTCTAAGTAAACAAGATGCAAAAACATGATAAACATCACATGCAATCAATTATAGTGACATGATATGGCCAATATCATCTTGCTCCTTGGATCTCCATCTTCGGGGCACCATGATCATCTTGTCACCGGCTCGACACCATGATCTTCATCATCATGATCTCCATCATCGTGTCTTGAAGAAGTCGTCACGCCAACTATTACTTCTACTACTATAGCTAACGTTTAGCAATGAAGTAAAGTAATTACATGGCGTTATTCAGTGACACACAGGTCATACAATAATAAAGACAACTCCTATGGCTCCTGCCGGTTGTCAAGTTCATCGACATGCAAGTCGTGATTTCCTATTACAAAAACATGATCAATCTCATACATCACATATATCATTCATCACATCTTCGTTCTTGGCCATACCACGTCACAAAACACATGCTGCAAAAACAAGTTAGACGTCCTCTAATTGTTGTTGCAAGTTTTACGTGGCTTCTATAGGATTTCTAGCAAGAACGTTTCTTACCTACGCCAAAACCACAACGTGATTTGTCAACTTCTATTTACCCTTCATAAGGACCCTTTTCATCGAATCCGATCCGACTAAAGTAGGAGAGACAGACACCCGCCAGCCACCTTATGCATCTAGTGCATGTCTGTCGGTGGAACCAGTCTCACGTAAGCGTACGTGTAAGGTCGGTCCGGGCCGCTTCATCCCACAATACCGCCGAATCAAGATTGACTAGTAACGGTAAGAAAGTTGAACAAGATCATACGCCCACAACTGCTTTGTGTTCTACTCGTGCAAGATGCTACGCATAAAACCTAGGCTCAGATGCCACTGTGGGGAACGTAGCAGAATTCAAAATTTTTCTACGTCTTCACCAAGATCCAACTATGGAGACATCTAGCAACGAGTAACTAAGAGTGCATCTACATACCGTTATGAAGATTGCGTGCGGAAGCTTTCAACGAAGCAAGGATGAAGTAGTCGTACTCTTCATGTTCTTCGTCACCGATGATCTAGCGCCGAACGGACGGCACCTCCGCGTTCAACACACGTACGGTGCAGCAACGTCACCTCCTTCTTGATCCAGCAAGGGGGGAGGAGAAGTCGTCAGAGATCCGGCAGCACGACGGCGTGATGACGGATGCAGTGGAGATCGCAGCAGGGCTTCGCCGGGCGCCCTGCGTTGGGAGTATGGGGTGTGACGGGAGGGGGAGAGGCGCCAGGGCTTGGGGTGCGGCTGCCCTCTCCCCCCCACATATATATAGGGGGCCAGGGGGGCGCCAGCCCCCTGCAGATCCAATCTGCAAGGGGGGGCGGCGGCCAGGGAGGAGTCCCCCTCCCCCAAGGCAAGTGGTGGCCCCCCTCCCCTTAGGGTTTTATCCCTAGGCGCAGGGGAGGTGGGCCTCCCTTGGTGGTGCGCCAGCCCTGAGGGCTGGACACATCCCCTCGCGGCCTAGGGGCCCCACCGGGATGGGTGGCCCCATCCGGTGGACCCCCGGGGCCCCTCCGGTGGTCCCGGGACGCTCCCGGTGACCCCCGGAGATCACCCGTTGGCCGAAATTGGACTTCCCATATATCAATCTTTACCTCCGGACCATTAAGGAACTCCTCGTGACGTCCGGGATCTCATCCGGGACTCCAAACAACTTTCGGGTTTCCACGTGCATTAATCTCTACGACCCTAGCGTTACCGAACCTTAAGTGTGTAGACCCTACGGGTTCGGGAGACACGTAGACATGACCGAGACCACTCTCCGGTCAATAACCAACAGCGGGATCTGGATACCCATGTTGGTTCCCACGTGTTCCTCGATGATCTTCATCGGATGAACCACTGTGTCAAGGATTCACTCAATCCCGTATGTTATTCCCTTTGTCCATCGGTACGGTACTTGCCCGAGATTCGATCGTCGGTATCCCTGATACCTTGTTCAATCTCGTTATGGCAAGTCTCTTTACTCGATCCGTAATCCATCATCCCGTGACTAACTACTTAGTCACATTGAGCTCATTATGATGATGTCTTACCGAGTGGGCCCAGAGGTACCTCTCCGTCATACGGAGTGACAACATCCCAGTCTCGGTTCGTACCAACTCAACAGACACTTTCGGAGATACCCGATGCGTACCTTTATAGCCACCCAGTTACGTTGTGACGGTTGGCACACCCAAAGTACTCCTACGGTGTCCGGGAGTTGTACAACCTCATGGTCTAAGGAATAAATACTTGACACCGAAAAGCTTATGCATTACGAACTATACGATCTCGTGTTATGCTCAAGTTTGGGTCTTGTCCATCACATCATTCTCCTAATGATGTGATCCCGTTATCACCGACATCTCATGTCCATGGTCAGGAAACCGTGACCATCTGTTGATCAACGAGCTGGCTACTAGAGGCCTACCAGGGACTCATTATGATCTATGTATTCACACATGTATCGCTATTTCCGTACAATACAATTCAAGCATGAATAACAGACAATTATCATGAACAAGGAGATATAATAATAATGCTTTTATTATTGCCTCTAGGGCATATCTCCAACACTAACCCATGGTCTACGTGAGAGTTCTATGTGGTGTTAGGTATGTTTCCATGGGCTTGCGTCAAGAGGAATATCTTATACAACCCATGGAGGATGACATCAAGTGGTGATCGTCATCAAGATTACGGTGTGCAAGTTCAAGTGGAGCTTCACGAAGAGATCATGCTTGAAGCTTGCCGACCATTGTGGTGACAATGGACTTGTGAAGATGCGCCGAAGAGTAGCTCACCCATAGTAGTGTATAGGGGAGCAATCTACTTGTCTTCATCGAGTCGACAAGCAAGGTGGTCAACCTTGAGGAAGTCAAGATCATCATCATTTAGCTCAAGTGGACTATGTGCAAGGCAAAAGTTTATCCTTGACACGTTTTCTTGTTTACCGGTCTCATGGTGGTTGGTGGGATACCAGGTTATAGGATCGATTGTCGTACTATCAAAGGGGCTATCAAGTGAGTAGCTTCATCATATCATTCATACAGAGCTCAAACCATTGTATCCTCACATCATCCTTCTTGGTTCTTGTTTGGTTTTTCTATTTTTGAGTTTTAGAGCTTATGGTCATCTTCATGACAAGCTCGAGTTCATAAAAACGAAGATCATATGCATCTTCTATGATGTTTTTGATATTGGAGTTTTGGTCGGTTCCTCTTTCATAGAGGTTTCACATCTCTATATCATTGGCATATTTCTACTACCTCTTCTCATTATAAGTCAATGTTTGGATAGTATTCGTCGTCATCTATCCAACAAGCTTGAGTTTGCTCAATTCCGAGCTCATATGCAATAGTTACAATAGTTTCAGTATTGGAGCATCCTTTTGTTTTGCTTGGGTTGTTTTTCAACTCTAAGCGGTAGTAGAGTGTGTGACGCCCGAAGACCGACGTCCCAGAAGATTCCAGAGATTCCAGATGTTCCGGGTTCTCCCGTGTGTTTCTTTTGTGCTTGTGTTATTTATTTTGCATTGCATCATGTCATCATGCCTTCATGTCATATTTCTTTTGCATCTCAACCTAAATAAATTGTGTGGACCTTCGGTCCATTTAAATCGAGGGAAGGATGACTTCTCTTTATAACATATAAAGCCTCTCAATATTATTAGGGAGCTATATTAAAGTATTCCATTTGTTTGGAATTAACCAACACACTTGCATATTTTTCCCATGCCTTCTCTTTCTCTTTTCTTGCCTCTCCTATTTTTCGTGGACCGTGGACATTTTTGCGAGTCCAGGAAAAATAACCTCTTGCCCAAACTCTACTCCTAACCCCCCTCTTTCTTTTCCTTTATCTTGTCTCTATTTTCTTTTTCTTCTTCTTTTCTCTCTTTTTATTAAGAGGGAACCAGCCCAGCCGGCCTCTTGGGCCTGTCCAACCGAGGCCCAGCCTCCCTCTCCTCCTAGGCCCAGCTAGACCAGGCCCAACTCTCTCCCTCGCTAACCCTAGCCCGTTTCGATCTCTCCCCCTCACCCCTCGATCCCTCTCCTCGTTCCCCTCCGCCGCCACACACAGAACGCACGCACACATCCCCGCAGCGCCGACCTCTCCTCGATCTCCCTCGCTTGCGCCGCCAGGGCAGAGCCCTTAGACCCAATCCCCATCGCCACCACCACCTCTCCTCCCTCTTCTTCCTCCTAGCGCCACCAAAGGAGGAGCTCAAGCCCCTGCCTCACCGACCTTGGCCCTCCTGCTTCTCCTCCTCGGCGCCCGACCCTCTGCTCCTCGACGCTGGCCACGTCGGCGACCTCCAACGCTGCGCCAAGCCACCTCCGGCACCGCGCGCTGCTGCGTCGCCCCAGCCAAGTCGTCTGCTCCGCCGCCCCTGCTGCGCCTCCCCGTCGTCCAGCCGCCCCTCGCCGTGGCTGCACCCTGCAGGAGTTCACCGAAGCTCCTCTGCACCGCCCGCGGCCCTCTGCAACCTCTCCTGCTCGTCGTGCTTGCGCGCCCGACGGCCACCTCGGTCCGTCGGCGACCTCCTGTTGTTGGCTCCTTCTCGTGCGTCGCCCCTTGGTGGTCTCGGGTTGCCCGGTGGCCCCCTGCATCGTCTCCTCAGCCCCTGCCGTTGCCGTGCGTGTCGTGCTCCTCTGCAGCGATGCCATAGTTCCGCGGCTATCTCTGCTTCATGGATCCACCGCTGCACCTCCACTTGCTGTGCTGTGACGCCATGTTCAACGACCACCCATGGGATTTTTCGTCAAGTACCTCTTCGGAATGTGTACCTCTACGAACGTGTACGACGACCGTCGCCGAGACCGCAAGTACCACTATGTCCGACACCGCAACGAGTACCTCTACGGAACGTGTACGACGACCGTCACCGAAGAACCGTGTACCACTACCGTCGCCCTGTGAACGACTACTTCCTTTTGGCAACGTGAACGACAATTTCGACAACGACTGCCTCGAGAACGTCTACTTCCACTATGTCCCTCGACGACCTCGAACCGCTTCGAGAACGAATGTTCCGAAGGTATAACCCCGAGACGATGACCCGTGGATGAATGCTTGTTGTGTTGTATGAGATGTATCGAATGTTTGCTCGTGCCCGTTTCGTCTATTGTCATGCTCCTCGGTTGCCTCGTCGCCGACTCGTGGGAACCCGGTGACGGGATCACCCCACCTTTCATCTTGTTTCGCTCGCTCACGCCACCTTTCTTTTGCACCGGACTCTCAACGGGTTACCGGAACCGAGATGTTGCCGTTGCATCATTTTCGGATCGTTGTCGTGGCACCTTTTCTTTCCACCACGGTGACAAATACTCCTTATCATCTCCTTATCATCTTCATGTCAACTTTTGATAAAAATTGCATAAAACTTGATCATGTCATCCGCATCATGTTAACAACATTATAATGTGTGATTGTTGTTTGCTTAAAATTGCTAAACATGCATATGGGGTTTTTCCCGGAATTGTTGTTGTTATTTTCCGGCCTCATTTAAATTGCCTAGTTAGGTAGTTTGTTATGCTTCACCTCTTGCCATGTTAACAAACATTTAATCTTGTCTTGTAAATCAACGAGAGTCAATTAAATAATTAAAATGTGGTGTTTCGTCAATATGCAACTCGTTGCATATTGAGCTCCACTTAACTTGTAGTTCTGTTTGTGCACATTGCCATGCCATGCATAATTAAACCGGACATGCATCATACTTGGATGTGCATCGTATGCCATGTTTATGCTTGTGTGTTTACCGTGTTGTTTGCTTCTTTCCGGTTGCTTCTCTTGTTAGCTTCGGTTTCGTTCCGGAGTTGTGAGGATTCGCTCGACTATGTTGCTCTGTCTACTTCATGGACGCGTTCTTCTTCCTTGCGGAATCCCAGGCAAGATGATCATACCCTTGGATACCTTTACTACCATTGCCATGCTTAGTTGTCTCGATGCTATCGTTACATGTCGCGCTACCCATCTTTTATGTCAGCCTCTCCTTGTTGCCATGAAACCTCTAACCTTTGACACCTTCCTAGCAAAACCACTTTGGCTATGTTACCCGCTTGCTCAGCCCCTCTTATCGCGTTGTTAGTTGCAGGTGAAGATGAAGATCGTTCCAGGTGGGAACTTGTTGTTGGAATATCACAATATCTATTATTATTATTAACACACCTATATACTGG
Organism: Secale cereale; assembly: GCA_902687465.1. Taxonomy (NCBI): domain Eukaryota; kingdom Viridiplantae; phylum Streptophyta; class Magnoliopsida; order Poales; family Poaceae; genus Secale; species Secale cereale. The sequence goes on from LR738713.1 coordinate 25,151,118, forward strand.
GCATGGGTGGAAGGCTTGGCCTTTTGCTCGGTGTTTTGTTCACTCATGCCACCTTAGGCGCCGATAAACCGGCATTATGTTCCTTGATTTTGCGTTCCTTACACGATGGGTGGATGGGGACCCCTTGACAGTTCGACTTTGAATAAAACTCCTCCAGCAAGGCCCAACATTGGTTTTAATTTTCTCATAATAACAACTTAATTAATTAATTAATTGCATAGGGGGTCATGTCCCCGGGTTCTTAATTCTACATAACAGGGGGGCCAGTGCTGATGGTGTTGGTCCCAAACTAGAGCCACTTGCGGTGCCACCCAATTATCTGGGGTCTTCGGTTGCTGTACGTATTGCTCATCCGGACGTGGCCTGAGACGAGATACGCGTGGCTACTATCAGGGTGTCGGCACGCCGGGAGGTCTTGCTGGACTAGTTTTACCATTGTCGAAATGTCTTGTGCACCGGGATGCCGAGCCTGATCGGATTTCCCTAAGATAAGGGGTGATGATATTATATTTATCACTTCAGCTAATCGTGAGAGCTTGTGATGGGCTAAGTTGGGACACCCCTGCAGGGTTATAATCTTTCAAAAGCCGTGCCCACGGTTATGTGGCAGATTGGAATTTGTTAATGTCCGGTTGTAGAAAACTTGACAGAGGATCCGAAGTAAAACACACAACTGTGTGAGTAACCGTGACTGTCTCTTTTCACTTTGAGAAGAGAACACGGTGGGGTTATGTTTGACTCGTAGGTAGTTCAGGATCTTTAGCGATCACTACTAGTTTGCGACCGTTTGCGTAGATGCTCATCTTATTCTTGTACTCGTAAGCTAGCCACCATATTATGCTTAGCCGCTGCTGCAACCTCACCACTTTACCTCTTCCTACCCACAAAGCTTTGCTAGTCTTGATACCCATGGTTATGGGATTGCTGAGTCCTCGTGGCTCACAGATACTACCACACCAGATGCAGGTTCAGCCGAGAATGATGCAGGAGCTGGTTCAAGTACTTCGCTGGGAGCTCGATGAAGAGAGTGGCCGTATGCTTGTGACGTTTTCGACGATCAGTAGTGGTTTCTACTAGGGGCGATTCGGACCTGTGGCTTTATGTTTTGGTATCTTTCTTTTGGATCTTCACCCGTAGTCGGGTTGTGCTGTTTTGAATGATGTTTTGCTTATGTAATGTATTGTGTGACGTGGCGAGTGTAAGCCAACTATCTCCTTTTGCAATTTCATCCCTATTTTTACATGAGTCGTGCAAAGATACCAAACTTGAGATCATTCCAGAATGGGCTTATACCTTTAAGTCGTGCCTCGACACGTAGGAGGTATAGTCCCATCCTGGGCATTACAGAGTGGCCGCTTATAAGCGGTACTACCGGCCAGCCAGCTACTTCCGCTGCTAATATTTATGCCTCTGGAACTCGTCACGAATTTTGCGGTAGTAGAGCGGTAGTACCTCCTATAAGCGGTAGTACCTCTTATAAGCGGTAGTGTTGGAAATATGCCCTAGAGGCAATAATAAAATGGTTATTATTATATTTCCTTGTTCATGATAATTGTCTATTGTTCATGCTACAATTGTATTATCCGGAAATCGTAATACATGTGTGAATACATAGACGACAACATGTCCCTAGTGAGCCTCTAGTTGACTAGCTCGTTGATCAATAGATGGTTACGGTTTCCTAACCATGGACATTGGATGTCATTGATAACAGGATCACATCATTAGGAGAATGATGTGATGGACAAGACCAAATCCTAAGCATAACACAAGATCATGTAGTTTGTATGCTAAAGATTTTCCAATGTCAAGTATCTGTTCCTTAGACCATGCGATTGTGCAACTTACGGATACCGTAGGAGTACTTTGGGTGTGCCAAACGTCACAACGTAACTGGGTGGCTATAAAGGTACACTACGGGTATCCCCGAAAGTATCTGTTGGGTTGGCATGAATCGAGACTGGGATTTGTCACTCCGTATGAAGGAAAGGTATCTCTGGGCCCACTCGGTAAGACATCATCGTAATGAGATCTATGTGACTAAGGAGTTGGTCACGTGATGATGTGTTACGGAATGAGTAAAGAGACTTGCTGGTAACGAGATTGAACAAGGTATCGGTATACCGATGATCGAATCTCGGGCAAGTACTATACCGGTAGACAAAGGGAATCGTATACGGGATTGATTGAATCCTTGAGATCGTGGTTCATCCGATAAGATCATCGTGGAACATGTGGGAGCCCACATGGGTATCCAGATCCCGCTGTTTATTATTGGCCGGAGAGATGTCTCGGTCATGTGTGCATGGTTCCTGAACCCGTAGGGTCTACACACTTAAGGTTCGATGACACTAGGGTTATAGGGAATATATGTACGTGGTTACCGAATGTTGTTAGGAGTCCCAGATGAGATCCCGGACATCATGAGGAGTTCCGGAATGGTCCGGAGGTAAAGAATTATATATATGAAGTGAGGTTTTGGCCACCGAAAGTGTTCCGGGCATCATCGGTAATGTACCGGGACCACCAGAAGGGTTCCGGGGATCCACCGGGAGGGGCCCTTAGCCCCGGAGGCCTGCGTGGGCCAAGAGTGGGAAGGGACCAGCCCCTAGGTGGGCTAGTGCGCCTCCCACAAGGGGCCCAAGGTGCAGGGTAGAGGAGAGGGGGAAACCCTAGGCTCAGATGGGCCTAAGGCCCACCTAGGGCACACCCCCTCTCTCCCCCCCTCTGGCCGCCCCCCTAGATCAATCTAGGGTTGGCCGCACCCCGTAGGGGGGAACCCTAGATGGGGGCACAACCCCTCCCCTCCCCCTATATATAGTGGGGTTTTTTGGGCTGCCACACATGAGACTCTCCCTCTCTCTAGGCGCAGCCCTACCCCTCCCCCTCCTCGTCTCTCGTAGTGCTTGGCGAAGCCTTGCTGGAGTACGACGCTCGTCCACCACCACCACACCATCGTGCTGCTGCTGGACGGAGTCTTCCCCAACCTCTCCCTCTCTCCTTTCTAGATCAAGGCGCGAGAGACGTCACCGGCCTACACGTGTGTTGAACGCGGAGGTGCCGTTGTTCGGCGCTTAGATCGGATTCAACCGCGATCTGAATCGCTTCGTGTATGACTCCACCAACCGCGTTCTTGCAATGCTTCCGCATCGCGACCTTCAAAGGTATGAAGATGCACTCCCCTCTCTCGTTGCTAGTCACTCCATAGATAGATCTTGGTGATGCGTAGATTTTTTTTGAATTTCTACAACGATCCCCAACAGTGGCATCATGAGCTAGGTATATGCGTAGTTACTATGCACGAGTAGAACACAAGTTGTTGTGGGCGTAGATTTTGTCAATTTACTTGCCGCTACTAGTCTTATCTTGATTCGGCGGCATCGTGGGATGAAGCTACCCAGACCGACCTTACACGTACGCTTACGTGAGACAGGTTCCACCGACTGACATGCACTAGTTGCATAAGGTGGCTAGCGGGTGTCTGTCTCTCCCACTTTAGTCGGATCGGATTCGATGAAAAGGGTCCTTATGAAGAACAATTAGAGGACGTCTATCTTGTTCTTGCAGCATATGCCGTGTGATGTGATATGGCCAAAAGGATGTGATGAATGATATATGTGATGTATGACATTGATCATGTTCTTGTAATAGGAATCACGACTTGCATGTCGATGAGTATGACAACCGGCAGGAGCCATATGAGTTGTCTTATTTTATTGTATGACCTGCGTGTCATTGAAAACACCATGTAATTACTTTACTTTATTGCTAACCGTTAGCCATAATTACAGAAGTAACCTTTGGCGAGACAACTTCATGAAGACACGATGATGGAGATCATGGTGTCATGCCGGTGACGATGATGATCATGGAGCCTCAAAGATGGAGATCAAAAGGAGCAAAATGATATTTACCATATCATGTCACTATTTGATTGCATGTGATGTTTATCATGTTTTACATCTTATTTGCTTAGAACGACGGTAGCTTAAATAAGATGATCTCTCACTAAAATTTCAAGAATTGTGTTCCCCCTAACTGTGCACTGTTGCTAAGGTTTGTTGTTCCGAAGCACCACGTGATGATCGCGTGTGATAGGCTCTAACGTTCGCATACAACGAGTGTAAGCCAGATTTACACATGCAATACACTTAGGTTGACTTGACGAGCCTAGCATGTACATACATGGCCTCGGAACACGGAAGGCCGAAAGGTCGAACATGAGTCGTATAGAAGATACGATCAACATAGAGATGTTCACCGTTGATGACTAGTCTGTCTCACGTGATGATCGAACATGGCCTAGTCGATTCGGATCATGTATCACTTAGATGACTAGAGAGATGTCTATCTGAGTGGGAGTTCATTAAATTTGTTTAGATGAACTTAATTGTCATGAACATATATAGTCTAAAATCTTTACAATATGTCTTATAGATCAAATGGCCCATGCTAATGTTTCCCTCAACTTCAACGCGTTCCTAGAGAAAACCAAGCTGAAAGACGATGGTAGCAACTATACGGATTGGGTCCGTAACTTGAGGATCATCCTCATAGCTGCGAAGAAAGCATATGTCCTTGAAGCACCACTAGGTGATGCACCTGTTTTCCCAGTAACTCAAGATGTTATGAACACCTGGCAGTCGCGTAGTGATGATTACTCCCTAGTTCAGTGCGGCATGCTTTACAACTTAGAATCGGGGTCTAAAAGCGTTTTGAGCAACACTGAGCATATGAGATGTTCCAATAGCTGAAAATGGTTTTCCAAGCTCATGCCCGAGTCGAGAGATATGAAGTCTCCGACAAGATGGAGGAGAATAGTTCTGTCAGCGAGCATATACTCAGAATGTCTGGGTTGCTGCTACTTCTCGAGCTTGCATTGTATTCCCTCGAAGTGAAAAGGGAGATGCAACACAATAGCGTAAGTATTTCCCTCAGTTTTTGAGAACCAAGGTATCAATCCAGTAGGAGACCACGCGCGAGTCCCTCACACCTGCACAAACAAATAAGAACTTCGTAGCCAATGCGATAAGAGGTTGTCAATCCCTTTTATGGTCACTTACGAAAGTGAGATCTGATAGAGATGATAGTTTATATTTTTGGTATTTTAGGTTTATAAGAACAGCAAATAAAAGCGATAAAAGTAAAGTAGATGTATATTGATATGTTGGGAATAGACCCGGGGGCCATAGTGTTCTCTAGTGGCTTCTCTCATGATAGCGATATTCTACGGCGGGTAAACAAATTACTATCGAGCAATTGATAGAAAAGCGAATAATTATGAGACTACCTAGGCATGATCATTGTATATAGGCATCACGTCCGAGACAATTAACCGAAATGATTCTGCATCTACTACTATTACTCCACACATCGACCGCTATCCAGCATGCATCTAGTGTATTGAGTTCATAAGAACAGAGTAACGCCTTAAGCAAGATGACATGATGTAGAGGGATAAACTCAAGCAATATGATATAAACCCCATCTTTTTATCCTCGATGGCAACAATACAATACGTGCCTTGCTGCCCCTACTGTCACTGGAAAAGTACACCGCAAGATTGAACCCAAAGCCAAGCACTTCTCCCATTGCAAGAACTATAGATCTAGTAGGCCAAACCAAACCAATAATTCGAAGAGACTTGCAAGGATATTATGAGCACACATAAAGAGTTCAGAGAAGAACCAAATATTTCTCATAGATAATATTGATCATAAACTCACAATTCATCGGATCTCGACAAACACACCGCAAAAAGAGATTACATCAAATAGATCTCCTCGAAGACCGAGGAGAACTTTGTATTGAGATCCAGAGAGAGAGAGAAGAAGCCATCTAGATACTAGCTATGGACCCGAAGGTCTGAGGTAAACTACTCACAACTCATGGTGAGGGCGATGATGATGATGATGAATAACTCCGTGATGGACCCCCCTCCGGTGGAGCTCCGGAACAGGCTCCAAGATGGGATCTCACGGAAACAAAAGGTTACGGCGGTGGAATTAGGGCTTTCTCTCTGTTGTCGAAGGTTTCGGGGTACGTAGACTTATATAGGAGGAAGGAGGACACCAGGGGATGCTCAAGGGGCCCACGAGGTAGGGGGCGCGCCCCCACCCTCCTGGGCGCCTCGATGCTCCCCTGACGTGGTTCTCATGTTCCATGTGCGTGATTTTCTCCAAAAATATCTCTCGCGAAGGTTTCATTCCATTTGGACTCCGTTTGATATTCTTTTTCTGCAAAACCCCGAAACATGCAAAAATACAGCAATCTGGACTGGTCCTTTGGGTTAGTAGGTTAGTCCCAAAAATGATATAAAAGTGTATGATAAAGCCCATTAAACATCCAAGACTTCATAAATAATAGCATGGAACAATAAAAAATTATATATACGTTGGAGACGTATCAAGCATCCCCAAGCTTAATTCCTGCTCGTCCTCGAGTAGGTAAATGATAAAGAAAGAATTTTTGATGTGGAATGCTAACCAATATAGTTTCTCAATGTAATTCTCTTAATTGTGGCATGAATGTTGAGATCTGAAAGATTCAAGATAAAAGTCTATATTGATATAAGAAAGAACAATACTTCAAGCATACTAACAAAGCAATCGTGTCTTCTCAAAATACTATGGCTAAAGAAAGTTATCCCTACAAAATCATATAGTCTGGCTATGCTCCCTCTTCATCACACAAAATATTCTTATCATGCACAACCCGGATTTCAGCCAAGCACTTGTTTTCATACTCTATCTTTTCAAACCTTTCAACTTTCACGCAATACATGAGCGTGAGCCATGGATATATCACTATGGGTGGAATAGAGGTGGTTGTGGAGAAGGCAAAAAGAGAGGAAGATAGTCTCACATCAACTAGGCATATTAACGGGCTATGGAGATGCCCATCAATAGATATTAATGTGAGTGAGTAGGGATTGCCATGCAACGGATGCACTAGAGCTAAGTATGAATGAAAGCTCAACAAAAAAAACTAGTGGGTGTGCATCCAACTTGCTTGCTCACGAAGACCTAGGGCATTTGAGGAAGCCCATCATTGGAATATACAAGCCAAGTTCTATAATGAAAATTCCCACTAGTATACAAAAGTGACTAAACATGAGACTCTCTATCATGAAGAACATGGTGCTACTTTGAAGCACAAGTGTGGAAAAAAGATAGTAGCAATTGTCCCTTTTTTCTTTTTTTTCTTTTTTTGGGCCTTTCTTTTTTTCTTTGGCCTTTTTTTTGCGGAGCGGCTTTATAGATTTAGCCTTTCCTCCCATGGGACAATGCTCTAATAATGATGATCATCACACTTTCATTACAACTCGATACTACAACAAAGTATGACTCTATATGAATGCCTTCGGCAGTGTACTGGTATGTGCAATGAAACAAGAGTGACATGTATGAAAAGTTATGCATGGTGGCTTTGCCACCAATACGATGTCAACTACATGATCATGCAAGGCAATATGAAAATATGATGCGTGTCATATGAACGGAACGGTGGAAAGTTGCATGGCATATATCTCGGAATGGCTATGGAAATGCCATGATAGGTAGGTATGGTGGCTGTTTTGAGGAATAATTTGGTGGCTGTTTTGAGGAAGGATATATAGTGGGTTTATGGCACCGGCAAAAGTTGCGCGGTACAAGAGAGGCTAGCAATGGTGGAAGGGTGAGAGTGCGTATAATCCATGGACTCAACATTAGTCATAAGAACTCATATACTTATTGCAAAAATCTATGAGTCATCAAAACAAAGCAATCAATGCATGCTCCTAGGGG
>LR738713.1:25158914-25172718 GCA_902687465.1 Secale cereale
TACGAGTCATCAAAACAAAGCAATCAACGCATGCTCCTAGGGGGGAGGTTGGTAGGAGTTAACCATCGCGCGCCCCCGACCTCCACACAAAGGTTGACACTTTACAAATACCTCATGCTCTAACTTCGTCACATAGCGGTTCACCATACGTGCATGATACGGGAATCACTAACCTTAACACAAGTATTTCTCAATTTCATAATAACTCCACTAGCATGACTCTAATATCACTATCCTCATATCTCAAAACAATTATCAAGCATCCAACATCTCATCATATTCAATGCACTTAGTGTGATTTTTTTACTACATTGACATTGGACGTCTTATCATGTGAAGACTAGTTTTTTAGCCTAAACACATTACCATGCTGTTTTAATAGACTCTCAAATAGATATAAGTGAAGCATGAGAGTTCAACAATTTCTACAAAATATTACCACCACCGTGCTCTAAAAGATGTAAGTGAAGCACTAGAGCAAAAATTATTCAACTCAAAAGATATAAGTGAAGCACATAGAGTGTTCTAACAATTCCTGGGCCATATTTAACTCTCTCAAATAGGTGTGTCCCTAAAGGATGATTGTGAAAACCTAACTAGCAAAGACTCAAATTATACAAGACGCTCCAAGCAAAACACATATCATGTGGCGAATAAAAATATAGCTCAAAGTATAGTTACCGATGGATGAAGACGAAAGAGGGGATGCCTTCCCGGGGCATCCCCAAGCTTAGGATTTTGATTATCCTTGAATTCCTTGGGGGTGCCATGGTCATCCCCAAGCTTAGTCCTTTGCTACTCTTTGTTCCATAGTCCATCAAAGCAATACTCAAAACTTGAAAACTTCACAACACAAAACTTAGACAAGAATTCTCGTGAGCTCCGTTAGTGTAAGAAAACAAATCACTACTCAAAGGTACTGCAATGAATTCATTATTTGTTTCTATTGGTGTTAAACCTACTGTATTCCAACTTCTCTATGGTTCATACTTGCCAATACTACTCATAGATGCATTGAAATAAGCAAACAACACACGAAAAACAGAATCTGTCAAAGACAGAACAGTCTGTAGTAATCTGCAGGTTTCGCCTACTTATGGAACTCCAAAAAATTCAAACTAAATTGGTAAATTTGAGGAATTTTTCTATTAATCATCTGCAAAAAGAATCAACTAAATAACATGCTCCAGTAAAATCTGACAACCACTTTAGGCAGCGCTAACGATTCTGTTTTTCACAGCAAGATCACATAAAATTCACACAAGTCTTCCCAAAGGTTCTACTTGGCACAAACACTAAAGAAAACATGAAACCACATCTAATCAGAGGCTAGATGCAATATTTATTCCCTAACAGCAACAAAAACAAAAAAAATATAAAATTGGGTTGGCTCCCAACAAGCGCTATCGTTTTACGCCCCTAGCTAGGCATTGATAGTTGGATGATGCTCACATGAAAGACAAGAATTGAAGGACAAAGAGAGCATCATAAAGTATGTGATAAACACATCTAAGTCTAACATTCTTCCTATGCATAGGCATTTTATAAGCAAACAATTTATCATAGCAAGCAAGATTCAGCGTATGCAAGGAAGAAGAAAGAAACAAGATCAATCTCAACATGAAGAGAGGTAATTTAGTAACATGAAGATTTCTACAACCATATTTTCCTCTCTCATAATAATTGCATGTAGGATCATGATCAAATTCAACACGATCCACATGCATGCAAAGTTGACACTCTTCCAAAATAGTGGGATTAACATTAACTAAAGTCATGACTAAGGATGGCAATGGATCGGGTTTGGATCGGGTTAAATAATACCAAATCCGTATCCATATCCATGAAGACAGTCTTTGTCCATCCATGAAAAAAATCCATGGATGAAAAAATGTGTCCATGTCCAAACCCGATGGATATCCATACCCACTTGATATCCATTGTGTCCTCTCGAGACATATAAATATGACATAACAAAATGTTAAGATAAGCTCCTCCATTCTTCACCTTGTGGCAAGATAGGCCTCACTTATGCTAAACATCAACTTATGGTAAATCAACGTTCACTAACAACCTAAGATCATTTAGTATTTTTCTAATATATGTGAACGACGAGTCATTTAACAAGGACATAAAAATAAGGGAAGGGGCATTGGGGTATGTTACAGAGGGCATTGAATGTCAACTAATAAATGTTATGATGGTGATTGCACAATTTCTTTTCCATGTTTTAGATAAAAAAAGTGTAAAATTTGAGTGGGACATGTGATTGTGGGGTAGGGATAGCCGATTTTTGCCCATTAAGTCATACTCTCGGGTCGGGTTTGGATATACCCACGGGTACAAGATTATATCCATGCCCTATCCATGAGCAATCGGGTCGGGTTTGGGCTCCATCCATGGACACAAAATCATATCCAAACCCTGCCCACTCGGGTCGGATATCCATGGATATCCATGTCCATGGGTAAAATTGCCATCCTTAGTCATGACCTCTCCAAACCCACTTTTATCAACAAATTCATAAGATTGAACATTCTCCAAATATGTGGGATCTAAAGTTGACACTCTACCAAACCCACTTTCAATATTATTGCAAACATTATTATCAATCTCATATTCATCATGGGGCTTAAATAAATTTCCAAGATCATAAGAAGAATCACCCCAATCATGATCATTGCAACAAGTAGTGGGCATAGCAATACTAGCATCCCCAAGCTCAGGGTTTTGCATATCATTAACACAATTGACATCAATAGAATTTATAGTAACATCATTGCAATCATGCTTTTTACTCAAGGAGCTATCGTGAAGCACATTATAATTTTCTTTCAATATTTCATCACAATTTTCAGACTCCTAAATTTCAAGCAAAACCCCATAAAGATAATCTAGTGCACGCAGCTCACTAGCAATAGGTTCAACATAATTGGATCTCTTAAAGAGATTAGCAAGTGGATGAGGATTCATACTTTAGCAAGCGAAGATGCAAGCTAATTGAAGGCACATATAAACACAAGCAAACAGGAAGGCGAATGGTAAACACATGGCAGAAGAAGGGCAAATAAAATGGCAAGGGTGAAGTGGGGGAGAGGAAAGCGAGAGGCAAAAAATGTAATGCGAAGGATAAGGGTTTGTGATAGGTACTTGGTATATGACTTTTGCGCAAGCCTCCCTGGCAATGGCGCCATAAATTCTTCTTGCTACTTCTCGAGCTTACATTGTATTCCCTCGAAGAGGAAAGGGAGATGCAGCACAGCAGCATAAGTATTTCCCTCAGTTTTTGAGAACCAAGGTATCAATCCAGTAGGAGACCACGCGCGAGTCCCTCACACCTGCACAAACAAATAAGAACTTCACAGCCAACGCGATAAGGGGTTGTTAATCCCTTTACGGTCACTTACGAAAGTGAGATCTGATAGAGATGATAGTTTATATTTTTGGTATTTTAGGTTTATAAGAACCGCAAATAAAAGCGATAAAAGTAAAGTAGATGTAGATTGATATGTTGAGAATAGACCTGGGGGCCATAGTGTTCTCTAGTGGCTTCTCTCATGATAGCGATATTCTACAGCGGGAAAACAAATTACTGTCGAGAAATTGATAGAAAAGTGAATAATTATGAGACTATCTAGGCATGATCATTGTATATAGGCATCACGTCCGAGACAAGTAGACCGAAACGATTCTGCATCTACTACTATTACTCCACACATCGACCGCTATCCAGCATGCATCTAGTGTATTGAGTTCATAAGAACAGAGTAACGCCTTAAGCAAGATGACATGATGTAGAGGGATAAACTCAAGCAATATGATATAAACCCCATCTTTTTATCCTCGATGGCAACAATACAATACATGCCTTGCTGCCCCTACTGTCACTGGGAAAGGACACCGCAAGATTGAACCCAAAGCCAAGCACTTCTCCCATTGCAAGAACTATAGATCTAGTAGGCCAAACCAAACCAATAATTCGAAGAGACTTGCAAGGATATTATGATCACACATAAAGATTTCAGAGAAGAACCAAATATTTCTCATAGATAATCTTGATCATAAACTCACAATTCATTGGATCTCGACAAACACACCGCAAAAAGAGATTACATCGAATAGATCTCCTCGAAGACCGAGGAGAACTTTGTATTGAGATCCAGAGAGAGAGAGAAGAAGCCATCTAGATACTAGCTATGGACCCGAAGGTCTGAGGTAAACTACTCACAACTCATGGTGAGGGCGATGATGATGATGATGATGAAGAACTCCGTGATGGATCCCCCTCCGGTGGAGCTCCGAAACAGGCTCCAAGATGGGATCTCACGGGAACAGAAGATTACGGCGGTGGAATTAGGGCTTTCTCTCTGTTGTCCAAGGTTTCGGGGTACGTAGACTTATATAGGAGGAAGGAGGACACCGGGGGACGCTCGAGGGGCCCACGAGGTAGGGGGCGCGTCCTGGGCAGGGGGCACGCCCCCACCCTCGTGGGTGCCTCGATGCTCCCCTGACGTGGTTCTCAAGTTCCATGTGTGTGATTTTCTCCAAAAATATCTCTCACGAAGGTTTCATTCCGTTTGGACTCCGTTTGATAATCTTTTTCTGCAAAACCCTGAAACAGGCAAAAAACAGCAATCTGGACTGGGCCTTTGGGTTAGTAGGTTAGTCCCAAAAATGATATAAAAGTGTATGATAAAGCCCATTAAACATCCAAGACTTCATAAATAATAGCATGGAACAATAAAAAATTATAGATACGTTGTAGACGTATCAGTTGCACAATCGCTTGTCTCAGCTGGGAGTTAATCTCCCAGAAGACTCGGTCGTTGACAGAATCCTTCAGTCGCTCCCACCTAGCTACAAGAGCTTTGTGATGAATTTCAATATGCAAGGGATGGAGAGGTCCATTCCCGAGGTATATTCAATGCTGAAATCAGCGGAGGTGGAGATCAAAAAGGAACATCAAGTGTTGATGGTGAATAAAACCACTAAGTTCAAGAAAGGCAAGGGTAAGAAGAACTTCAAGAAGGACGGCACGGGAGTTGTCACGCCCGGTAAGCCAGTTACCGGGAAGAAGCCAAAGAATGGACCCAAGTCTGAGACTGAGTGCTTTTATTGCAAGGGAACGGGTCACTGGAAGCGGAATTGCCCCCAAATACTTAGCGGATAAGAAGGCCGACAACGTCAAAGGTATATGTGATATACATGTTATTGATGTGTACCTTACCTGCTCTCGTAGTAGCTCATGGGTATTTGATACCGGTGCAGTTGCTCACATTTGTAACTCAAAGCAAGATGTAATGCCCAGGATGGGACTATACCTCCTACGTGTCGAGGCACGACTTAAAGGTATAAGCCCATCCTAGAATGATCTCAAGTTTGGTATCTTTGCACAACTCATGTAAAAGAGGGATTAAAATGCAAAAGGGGATAGTTGGCTTACACTCGCCACTTCACACAATACAATACATAAGCAATACATCATTCAAAACATCACAGCCCATCTAAGGGTAAGATCCAAAGAAAGATACCAAAACAACATAAAGCCACAGGTCAGGATCGAATCCTAGTAGAAACCACTACTGAACATCGAAACGTCACAAGCAAACGGCCAAACTCTTCAACGAGCTCCTGGTGAAGCACTGAACCAGCTCCTGCATCAAACTCGGCTGAACCTGCAACTGGTGTGGTGAAGTAACTGTGAGCCACAGAGGACTCAGCAATCCCGTTCCCGGGTAACAAGACTATTTAAGCCTTGGGTGAGGACAAGGCTGAAGAAAGAAATATGAGGTGAAGGAACAAACAAGAGTCTGCAGCAGCAACTAGCACTAACTTACGTAAAGGAGAGCGAGAAGAGAAGTGCATCGGTCGAAAGATGATCACGAAGTGATCCTAGCTATAGCCGGTCAAACATAACCCCACCGTGTTCAACTCCCGAATCCCTATTCGGAAATTGACAGTCACGGTACACACGCTGGTAGTGTATTGAAACATTGTGTCAAGTTATCTACAACCGGAATTAACAAGCTCCCATCTGCCACATAACCGCGGGCACGGCTTTCGAAAGTTCAAACCCTGCAGGGGTGTTCCAACTTGACCCATTACAAGCCCACGATCCGCGGAGTCGCAACTCCATAGTTGGGAAGACCCGAGTATCCTCGGAATCCCGTGCTCAAGTTAAACCGAACTAAGGTAAGGCTAATCCAGCAAATCCTCCCGGCGTGTCGACACCCTGATAGTAGCCGCGCGTATCTAGGTCTCAGGACACGACCGGATGGGCGAAGCTACAGGACCCAAATACCTCGGGTTGCCCCAAGGCGGTTCCCGCAGGCTCCCCGTTTGGGACCAACGCCATCAGCACTGGCCCCCCCTGCTATGTAGAAAAGAAATCTCCAAGGAGCGTCCCCCTTATGCAAATTAATTAATTAATTAAGTTGTTATTATGAGGCAAATAGTACCAATGTTGGGATTTGCTGGAAAAGACTTAGCACTTAGCGGTTTATCAAGGGGGTCCCATACACCCCAACCGTGTTAGGAACGCAAAATCAAGGAACATAACACCGGTTTATACGGTTCCTAACGGCATGAGTGGAACAAAACACCAAGCAAAAGGCTTAGCCTTCCACCCTTGCCAGTATATAGATGATTTCATTTTTAAGCATTTATATAGTGTGATATAACCCAACCAAACTTCAACATGAAGCAAGCATCTTCAATCTTCACCTGCAACTAACAATGCTATAAAAAGGGGCTGAGCGAAGCGTACTTAGCCAAACAACGGTTTGCGTAGGTAGGGTGGTTAAACATGGCAATGGTTACAAGTAGGAGGCTGACAAGAAGAACATGGGCATCGAGGCAAAACTATAGATCGAGACTTCTAGCAATAGGCAAAGATAGTAATGGTATCCGGGTTCGGTCATCTTGCCTGGGATTTCACGAGGGAGAAGAACGGAACCAAGAAGAAGACGGAGCAACAGTCAAGCGGATCCTCACAACTCCGGAACGAAACCGAAGCTGACAAGAGGAACAACCGGAAAGAAAACAACAACACGGTAAACACACAACATCAACATGGCACGATGCACAAACAAGTATGATGCATGTTCGGTTTAAATATGCATGGCATGGCAAAGGTGCACAAACAACACTACAAGTTAAGTGGAGATCAATATGCAACGAGTTGCATATTGACGAAACACCACATATTAATTATTTAGTTGACTCTCGTTATTACCAAGACAAGATTAATTGTTTTTAGCATGGCAAGAGGTGAAGCATAATTAAACTACACTATTAAGACATTTTAAATGAGGCCGGAAAATAACAACAACATATCCGGAAAATCCCCATGAGCATGTTTATTAATTATAAGCAAACAACAATTAAACATTTAAAGGTTGTTAACATGATGCGGATGACATGAACAAGTTTATGCAAGTTTTATTAAAAGGGTTAACAATTAACAAGATATGAAGCATTGTCACCGTGGTGGAATGAAAGGGTGCCACGGCAACGATCCGAAAATGATGCAACGCATCATATCGGTTCCGGCAACTCGTTGAGAGTCCGGTGCAAAAGATAGAATCGACATGAGCGAGTCAAACGAGATGATGGGGTGTTCCCGTTGCCGGGTTCCCACGGGTCGGTGACGAGGCAACCGAGGAACATGACAAAAGGTGGAACGGGCACGAAGCACACAAGGGAGACAACATTTCATACAACACAAACAAGCATGCATCACACGGGTCACGGGCACGTCTCGGGGTTATACCTTCGAAGCGTGCGTTTCGGGGCGGTTCGAGAGCGTCGAGGAAGTAGCCGTAGTAGAGGAAGTAGTGGTACACGGGGCGACGGTAGACGTTCGGGCGACGGTAGTGGTACTTGCGGCGTCGTGGTACTCGTGTCGTACACGGATGTAGGGGTACTTGGTCGGGTCGTCGTGTAGAGGTACTTGCGCGTCGTGTAGTTGTACTTGTCACGGAGGGGTACTCGGCGCATCGAAGGGGTACTTGTTGCAACACACATGTAGTCGTTCACGGGCTCGTTTTCGTTCTCTGTCAAGGTTAACATCACAGCAATAAAACAAAACAAAAAAAAACAACAAAAAAACAGCAGCAGGGGTTCCGGTGCTGGCCAAGGCAGCAGGTCACGTGTCCGACGAGGAAGATCCAAGGGGCGACGGAGAGGGAGCCAACGGCGGGCCCGAGGCGCTGAAGAGGAGGCTCGGGGGCGCTGCTCGTGCGACGGGAGGACGAGGGCCTCCATGGCGCTGGAGTCGGAGGGAGGCCACGGCGGACGCGGGGCTCGGAGGGGCCACGGCGCTGGTGCGTGATAGGAAGGAGGAGGGGCGGCGCACGGAGGCTGCTCGGCGGCGCTCCTGGCCGGCCGACGAGAGGGCGAGGCGACGCTGGCCAGCGGTGGACGAAGGGGAGGCCAGAGGCCTGGCCGACGGGGCGGCTCGGGGTCGGGGGACCGGCCGCTGCGCCTGCGGGCTCGGCAGGGAACGGAGGGAGCCGGGGCGAGGATGGCCGCGGCCGCGCGGCGCGGGGGCTCCTGCAGGCGAGGCGAGAGCCTGGCCTCGCGCTGGACGACGGCGACGGATCTCCTGGCTGAGCCGGGCCGGCTTGCGGGCGAGGAGAGGCGCGGGGCCAGAGGGCCGCGGGATGAAGCGCCATGGCGAGGAGGGAGGAGCGCCACGGGCAGAGAGAGTTGGGAGGAGGTCGAGCGGGAGCGGGGAAGGGGCGACCGAAGCGGGTCGGGGAGAGGATAAGGTGCGGCGGCGATAGAGGGAAAAGGAGAGAGCGCTCGGGGGTTTAGGGTTAGGACGAGGCTGGTTTGATGGGCCTAGAGGGAGGAGGAGGCCCAAAGGAGGGAGAGGAAGGCCTGGCCAGAGGAAGGACTGGGCCAGCTGCTGGGCTCTGCAGCTCTTCTGCTTACCCAAAACAGAAGAAAAGAAAGAAGGAAAAAAAAACAAGAAGAGAGAAAAGAAAAGGAAGGATAGGGGCAGAATTTGGGCATGAGGTAAAATTCCCCGGGCTCACAAAAATGTCAGGATTTAGAATAAAATAGAAGGAGGGTTTTTGGAGGAACCTCGAGCAACGAGAAAAGAATTATAGCAAGGTTTGAGGCAAGAATTGAGATAGAAATGCATGGAGAAAATATTGCAAGTGTGTTACGGTGATTTCCAACAAATGGAATAATTATTAATATAGCTCCATAATTATTAGGAGGCTTTTATATGTTATAAAGAGAAGTCACCTTCCCTCGATTTAAATGGACCGAAGGTCCACACGAATTATTTAGGTTGAGATGCAAAAATTAAAATGACATGATGACATGATGCGATGCAAAAAATAAAAACACAAGCACAAAAGAAACACACGGTCAACCCGGAACATCCGGAATCTTCGAGAATCTTCTGGGACGTCGATCTCGGGCGTCACAACTCTCCCACACTAACAGAGGATCTCGACCCGAGATCCTAGAGATATCACCGGGTAAAAACGGAAGAGGAAGGGGTAAAACAAAGTTGCTTCTTTGACAGACGAGTGAAACCAAAGAACCTGAGAGGTTAAACAAGTTGAAAGAAGAAAGCAACGGAGATGAACGAAGTTAGGAGCACTCCGGTAAGCAGGAGGAACAAGGAACATAACAAGAACCTTGTAGGTTGAAGACATGAAACAAGAGCTCACGGACCAAAAGACTATGAAACTGCAAGGGTAAAGCCAAGGAATAAGAATGACAGAATTTCGGCAGCACTCCGTCCAAAAATGGAAGGAATTGAACATAAACTTGAGGAGATGGAGTGAAACTTGATGAAAACAACAACATATTGCCTCCGAAACAATTAAAAGAATGGCACAAGGGGTGAGAAGGATTCAGACAGCACTCCGGTTAAAAGAGAGGCAAACTAGATAAGATGATGGAGCTAGAATGAAGAATACAACATTCCGGTTAAAAGACTAGAAAAGAAAAGAACATGATCTCGATGAAACGAGATGATGGGACGAAGAGAGCAATATTACAATGCCTCCGGAATGAAAGAATAGCATATAAATGAAAGACAGAATTGAACGGAGAAGAAAATGACAGCATCTCTCAAAACTGAATTTGAAAGAGCATCCTTACAAAGAAGGGTTGAACAGAATTGTTGGAATTTCAACAACGAGAAGAATAAGCTTGATGTGGACTTATGGAAAACATCTCAAAATTAAGAGGTGACAACCAGCCACTGACGAGAACAATTGATTGGATAGAGATCAACAAGGAGACGAAAAACTTATCTCACCGGAATGATAAATGAAGAACTTGGGTCATTTATAAGCACCATAATAGCAACAATCCTTAGGGAAAGCTTTTAGGTGAATTATAACCCAAGATAACTCCAAGAGATAAAAGGAGGGGTTGAAAAGATCTCCTAAAGAGAAAGAAATGATGGTTTTAAATATCTCAATCCTGACAACTTGTGAGTCATGAAACATGAAGGAATTGTCAAGAATGACATAACACCATCTGAAGATAAGGTAGAAAGAATTGCAATTGGAATACATGATGAAGAATGCTTGAACTCCAACAAGAATCTTGATGAAGACTTCG
Organism: Secale cereale; assembly: GCA_902687465.1. NCBI lineage: Eukaryota > Viridiplantae > Streptophyta > Magnoliopsida > Poales > Poaceae > Secale > Secale cereale. Next base: position 25,169,511 of record LR738713.1, read on the forward strand.
AGGATGAATTAAAACATGATGATGAACCACCATGAGAACTCCGGTAATGAAAGCAAGAGAAGTGAAAGATGAAAAGAATAAGATTCAAGGCCTGCGGTGAATTAGATGGATGTTTGAAAGATAATTGAAATAACTTGAAAGCTCCGGAAAACAAGATGAAGAATTTAGAACCGAGAATATGATATGATGAACAAGCTCCAGACAAAAGAATTAAAACACCTTGAAGGAATAAGAATAAGAATTATGTCATGCATCTCCTTCACCAATTTAAATTGATGACAACCAAGGATTTGGCATACTACTTATTCTCGTTGGAAAGAATTAAGAGAGATCTAGCCAAACTTGGGTAAATCTTCAACGAACCACCGGTAGGATTATGGAAAGAACAAATGAATTGAAAACGATAACAACGGAAAAGTAACTTGAAAGAACCACCGTAAGAATAGGGAGACGAACGAAGAGACATCAATGAAGAATATTTGGAGGACGAAGTTGAAAACTGAGAACGAAGAAAACTTCTGAAATGATGGCCTTCGGAGGAACACAAATAAAAGAATTCAAGAATGCTTCGGATGGTATAAAAGAATTCCTCACAATCAAAACGATAATGAGGATGGCATGAAGGTAGAACCACAACTCATCAAGAAGACGGGTCAAGATTTAAGAGAAACACCTCTCCGGTCTCCAAATGTTGAGAATGAAGACGAGAAATGCCATGAAGAATTGTTGAGTACTCCGGAAGAATAAAAAGATGGGAGGTGGAGCTAAAGATGGAAATAATTGAAAACAAGCTTGGAGAAGGCATGTGACTGATGGAAATCATTCTTACGTCACACTTTGACAAGAATTCTCCGGAGAAAGAAGAGTCAGGTAAGATCCTGGAAAGACCTGTGGGTTAGGGCCCACTCAAAGAAAACACCGTTGGAAAGATTGCTTAAGAGATATTGCACCGGTTGAATTAAAAAGGCTTGAAAGATAACAATCCTCAAAAATAACTTGAATGGATTACGAATGGAATTATGAATCTTCAGTACTCCGGATATGAATAACAAGAGGAGAATGATTAATTAGTGCACCGGAATAAGAAAGCATTATGAAAAGAGGAAAAGGATAAGATCAACACCGAATTCTTGAGTTACATCCACCGAAAGAATTAGAGAACAAAAGAATGATGGGCTAGAAGCTCTTGAGCATCTTCACGATAATTCACCGGATAAGAACATTGAAGGAAAAGGATGAAGAAAACATCACATGAATAAAATGGATATTTCATTTGAGATATCTGGCTCCAAGAAGAAAAAGGGTGGGAGGGCGGGGAAAACAAAGACAACTTGAGATGAATGAAACAGACAAATCGTCAGATTTCTCAACGACGTCCGTAAGGAATAACTTGAAGAGAAGGCACACCGGTTGGAAAGAATTTAACATGACCATCTTGATGATCAAGAAGGACTAGCACTCCCATAGAAATATGAGAATACCGATTAGGAAAGGTATGGAATCAACATTTATCATCGAAGCAACTCGAATCCCAGAATCAAAACAAAAACAAAGGGTAGATATGTAGCAGCAGGTCTTCACAATATCATTCGAACAGAGGATTGAACGAATGAATTCCGCAGGTACATCAACTCGACGAGAAGCCACTTGGAGAACAAAAAGTAAATAAAAAGGAACAAGGATCAGATAGAACAAATACAAGATAGAAGCTTCGTTCGACATCTTCGTGCTGAAAGCTCATGGAACGTGTTACAACAGGGTTTTGCAATCCCCGGATCAGCATAGCCAAGGACCCTTTAAGATGCAACTCCCGATCAGAACAAGTCCATAAAACCACTTCACTCAATGTAGAACCCCAAACTTCATATCGAGCATCCGTTGGAAGAATGCCTAGAACTACTAGATAAAACCCACCTATAGATTTCCGAAAGTTTCCAGTTATGCAATCAGGTGTTGGGGATACACGGGAAGCACCGCGCAATCAACTCTAAACCTACATCCAGGTGTATCCATCCTTCAACACATAACCAGTCTTTCTCGGAAACTGTTTACCTCGGACCTTCGAAAACGCATCCACTATAACAAGCTATGGCAATACTCTCGAACTACCTCCCCAGTACTGGGTGATGTCGGGGTTATCTTGCCACTGGCCGTATAGGAGAGATTTTCGATGTCGGCCGTCTTAAGTATTTAGTACTGTCGCGATATACTTGTGTCAATGATACCCCGAAGCTCAACTCCTCGGGAACAGGAGGCATCGAGAACAATATCCTTGTCACAAGAACATCGAAACAATCCCAGAATACTCGCGGGATCCTAAAAAAAAATTTTGGTGCAATTTTTGAAAGTAGAAGATAAAAGAGTAATCGTCAGGAGTCCTCACCAGAATGAAAGAGATGAGAAGCAAACAGAAATCCTACTCTCCGATATAATATAGGACTCAAAAAGTTTTTCAGTGTGTGCCTAGACTCAACCGTCAACGATTCGATCAAATCAGTGGGGGCTTCTAGGTCGGAGAAGGCTCTGATACCAACTTGTAATGCCCAGGATGGGACTATACCTCCTACGTGTCGAGGCACGACTTAAAGGTATAAGCCCATCCTAGAATGATCTCAAGTTTGGTATCTTTGCACAACTCATGTAAAAGAGGGATTAAAATGCAAAAGGGGATAGTTGGCTTACACTCGCCACTTCACACAATACAATACATAAGCAATACATCATTCAAAACATCACAGCCCATCTAAGGGTAAGATCCAAAGAAAGATACCAAAACAACATAAAGCCACAGGTCAGGATCGAATCCTAGTAGAAACCACTACTGAACATCGAAACGTCACAAGCAAACGGCCAAACTCTTCAACGAGCTCCTGGTGAAGCACTGAACCAGCTCCTGCATCAAACTCGGCTGAACCTGCAACTGGTGTGGTGAAGTAACTGTGAGCCACAGAGGACTCAGCAATCCCGTTCCCGGGTAACAAGACTATTTAAGCCTTGGGTGAGGACAAGGCTGAAGAAAGAAATATGAGGTGAAGGAACAAACAAGAGTCTGCAGCAGCAACTAGCACTAACTTACGTAAAGGAGAGCGAGAAGAGAAGTGCATCGGTCGAAAGATGATCACGAAGTGATCCTAGCTATAGCCGGTCAAACATAACCCCACCGTGTTCAACTCCCGAATCCCTATTCGGAAATTGACAGTCACGGTAC
>LR738713.1:25175664-25214547 GCA_902687465.1 Secale cereale
TTAGGGTTAGGACGAGGCTGGTTTGATGGGCCTAGAGGGAGGAGGAGGCCCAAAGGAGGGAGAGGAAGGCCTGGCCAGAGGAAGGACTGGGCCAGCTGCTGGGCTCTGCAGCTCTTCTGCTTACCCAAAACAGAAGAAAAGAAAGAAGGAAAAAAAACAAGAAGAGAGAAAAGAAAAGGAAGGATAGGGGCAGAATTTGGGCATGAGGTAAAATTCCCCGGGCTCACAAAAATGTCAGGATTTAGAATAAAATAGAAGGAGGGTTTTTGGAGGAACCTCGAGCAACGAGAAAAGAATTATAGCAAGGTTTGAGGCAAGAATTGAGATAGAAATGCATGGAGAAAATATTGCAAGTGTGTTACGGTGATTTCCAACAAATGGAATAATTATTAATATAGCTCCATAATTATTAGGAGGCTTTTATATGTTATAAAGAGAAGTCACCTTCCCTCGATTTAAATGGACCGAAGGTCCACACGAATTATTTAGGTTGAGATGCAAAAATTAAAATGACATGATGACATGATGCGATGCAAAAAATAAAAACACAAGCACAAAAGAAACACACGGTCAACCCGGAACATCCGGAATCTTCGAGAATCTTCTGGTATCTTCTGGGACGTCGGTCTCGGGCGTCACACAAGAGCTGCAGAATAAGCGGAGACTGGCGAAGGACGAGGTGACGATGCGCGTCGGGAATGGTTCCAAGGTCGATGTGATCGCCTTCGGCACGCTACCTCTGGATCTACCTTCGGGATTAGTTTTAAACCTCAATAATTGTTATTTAGTACCAGCTTTGAGCATCAACATTGTATCTGGATCTCGTTTAATGCGAGATGGCTACTCATTTAAATCTAAGAATAATGGTTGTTCTATTTATATGAGAGAAATGTTTTATGGTCATGCCCCGCTGGTCAATGGTTTATTTTTATTGAATCTCGAATGTGATGTTACACACATTCATAGTGTGAATGCCAAAAGATGTAAGGTTGATAATGATAGTCCCACATACTTGTGGCACTGGCGCCTTGGTCATATTGGGGTCAAACATATGAAGAAGCTCCATGCAGATGGACTTTTGGAGTCTCTTGATTATGAATCATTTGACATGTGCGAACCATGACTCTTGGGCAAGATGACCAAGACTCCGTTCTCCGGAACAATGGAGCGAGCAACCAACTTGGAAATCATACATACCGATGTGTACGGTCCAATGAGTGTTGAAGCTCGCGGTGGCTATCGTTATGTTCTCACCCTCACTGATGACTTAAGTAGATATGGGTATGTCTACTTAATGAAACACAAGTCTGAGACCTTTGAAAAGTTCAAGGAATTTCAGAATGAGGTTGAGAATCAACGTGACAGAAAAATAAAGTTCTTACGATCAGATTGTGGAGGAGAATATGTAAGTCACGAATTTGGCACACACCTAAGGAAATGTGGAATTGTTTCACAATTGACGCTGCCTGGAACACCTCAGCGTAATGGTGTGTTCGAGCGTCGAAATCATACTCTATTGTACATGGTGCGATCTATGATGTCTCTTACCAACTTACCGCTATCTTTTTGGGGATATGCTTTAGAGACTGCCGCATTCACTTTAAATAGGGCACCATCTAAATCCGTTGAGACGACACCATATGAACTATGGTTTGGGAAGAAACCTAAGTTGTCGTTTCTGAAAGTTTGGGGATGCGATGCTTATGTCAAGAAACTTCAACCTGAAAAGCTCGAACCCAAATCACAAAAATGCGTCTTCATAGGATACCCTAAGGAAACTATTGGGTATACCTTCTACCTCAGATCCGAAGGCAAGGTCTTTGTTGCCAAGAATGGATCCTTTCTGGAGAAAGAGTTTATCTCGAAAGTAGTAAGTGAGTGGAAAGTAGAACTTGAGGAGGTTGTTGTAACCCCTCTTGAACCGGAAAGTAGCGCAACGCAGGAAGATGTTTCTGTGGTGCCTGCACCGACTAGAGAGGAAGTTAATGATGATGATCATGAAGCTTCGGATCAAGTTACTACTGAACTTCGTAGGTCCACAAGGAAACGTCTCGCGCCAGAGTGGTATATCAACCCTGTCTTGGAAATCATGTTGTTAGACAACGGTGAACCTTCGAACTATGAAGAAGCAATGGCGGGCCCGGATTCAAACAAATGGCTTGAAGCCATGAAATCCAAGATAGAATCCATGTATGATAACAAAGTATGGACTTTGGTTGACTTGCCCGATGATCGGCAAGCCATAGAAAATAAATGGATCTTTAAGAAGAAGACTGACACGGATGGAAATGTAACCATCTATAAGGCTCGGCTTGTCGCTAAAGGTTATCGACAAGTTCAAGGAATTGACTATGATGAGACTTTCTCTCCCGTAGCGATGCTGAAGTCCATCCGAATCATGTTAGCAATTGCCGCATTCTATGATTATGAGATATTGCAAATGGACGTCAAAACAGCATTCCTTAACGGCTTCCTTAAGGAGGAATTGTATATGATGCAGCCGGAAGGTTTTGTCGATCCTAAGAATGCTAACAAGTTATGCAAGCTCCAGCGCTCCATCTATGGGCTGGTGCAAGCATCTCGGAGTTGGAACATTCGCTTTGATGAAGTGATCAAAGCGTTTGGGTTCATACAGACTTATGGAGAAGCATGTATTTACAAGAAAGTGAGTGGGAGCTCTGTAGCATTTCTCATATTATATGTGGATGACATATTGTTGATGGGAAATGATGTAGAACTCTTGGAAAGCATAAAGGCCTACTTGAATAAGTGTTTTTCAATGAAGGACCTTGGAGAAGCTGCTTACATATTAGGCATAAAAATCTATAGAGATAGATCAAAACGCCTCATTGGCCTTTCACAAAGCACACACCTCGACAATATATTGAAGAAGTTCAATATGGGTCAGTCCAAGAAAGGGTTCTTGCCTGTGTTACAAGATGAAATTGAGCACAGCTCAATGCCCGACCTCGGCAGAAGATATAGAAAAGATGAGTGTCATCCCCTATGCCTCGGCCATAGGTTCTATTATGTATGCCATGCTGTGTACCAAAACTATTGTGAACCTTGCCATAAGTTTGGTGGGGAGGTACCAAAGTGATCCCGGAATGGAACACTGGACAACGGTCAATAACATCTTGAAGTACCTGAAAAGGACTAAGGATATGTTTCTCGTTTATGGAGGTGATGAAGAACTCGTCGTAAAGGGTTACGTCGATGCTAGCTTCGACACAGATCCGGATGACTCCAAGTTACAAACCGGATACGTGTATATTTTGAATGGTGGGGCAGTCAGCTGGTGCAGTTGCAAGCAAAGCGTCGTGGCGGCATCTACATGTGAAGCGGAGTACATAGCCGCTTCCGAAGCAGCACAAGAAGGAGTCTGGATGAGGAAGTTCATCACCGACCTAGGAGTTATTCCAAGTGCATCGGGCCCGATGACTCTCTTCTGTGACAACATTGGAGCTATTGCCATTGCCAAGGAGCCCAGGTTTCACAAGAAGAACAAGCACATCAAGCGCCGCTTCAACTCCATTCGTAGTTATATACATGATGGAGACATAGATATTTGTAAAGTGCATACGGATCTGAATGTCGTAGATCCGTTCACTAAACCTCTTCCACGAGCAAAACATGACCAACACCAGAACTCTATGGATGTCCGATTCATCACAATGTAACTAGATTATTGACTCTAGCGCGAGTGGGAGACTGTTGGAAATATGCCCTAGAGGCAATAATAAAATGGTTATTATTCTATTTCCTTGTTCATGATAATTGTCTATTGTTCATGATACAATTGTATTATCCGGAAATCATAATACTTGTGTGAATACATAGACCACAACATGTCCCTAGTGAGCCTCTAGTTGACTAGCTCGTTGATCAATAGATGGTTATGGTTTCCTGACCATGGACATTGGATGTCATTGATAACGGGATCACATCATTAGGAGAATTATGTGATGGACAAGACCCAATCCTAAGCATAGCACAAGATCATATAGTTCGTATACTAAAGCTTTTCCAATGTCAAGTATTTGTTCCTTAGACCATGAGATTGTGCAATTCCCGGATACTGTAGGAGTACTTTGGGTGTGCCAAATGTCACAACGTAACTGGGTGGCTATAAAGGTACACTACGGGTATCCCCGAAATTATCTGTTGAGTTGGCACGAATCGAGACTAGGATTTGCCACTCCGTATGATGGAAAGGTATCTCTGGGCCCACTCGGCAAGACATCATCGTAATGAGCTCTATGTGACTAAGGAGTTAGTCATGGTATGACGTGTTACGTAACGAGTAAAGAGACTTTCCGGTAAGGAGATTGAACAAGGTATCGATATACCGACGATCGAATCTCGGGCAAGTACTATACCGGTAGACAAAGGGAATCGTATATGGGGTTGCTTGAATCCTTGACATCGTGGTTCATCGATAAGATCTTAGTGGAACATGTGGGAGGCAACATGGGTATCCAGATCCCACTGTTGGTTATTGGCCGGAGAGATGTCTCGGTCATGTCTGCATGGTTCCCGAACCCGTATGGTCTACACACTTAAGGTTCGATGACGCTAGGGTTATAGGGAATATATGTACGTGGTTACCGAATGTTGTTAGGAGTCCCGGATGAGATCTCGGACATCACGAGGAGTTCCGGAATGGTCCGGAGGTAAAGAATTATATATAGGAAGTGAGGTTTTGGCCACCGGAAGTGTTCCGGGCATTATCGGTAATGTACCGGGACCACCGGAAGGGTTCCGGGGGTCCACCGGGAGGGGCCACCAGCCCCGGAGGCCTGGGTGGGACAAGAGTGGGAAGGGACCAGCCCCTAGGTGGGCTGGTGTGCCTCCCACAAGGGGCCCAAGGCGCAGGGTAAAGGAGAGGAGGGAAACCCTAGGCTTAGATGGGCCTAAGGCCCACCTAGGGCGCGCCCCCTCTCTCTCCCCCTCTGGCCGCCCCCTAGATCAATCTAGGGTTGGTCGCACCCCCTAGGGGGGAACCCTAGATGGGGGCACAGCCCCTCCCCTCCCCCTATATATTGTGGTTTTTTTGGGCTACCACACATGAGACTCTCCCTCTCTCTCGGCGCAGCCCTACCCCTCCCCCTCCTCGTCTCTCGTAGTGCTTGGCGAAGCCCTACTGGAGTACCACGCTCCTCCTCCACCACCACACCGTCATGCTGCTGCTGGACGGAGTCTTCCCTAACCTCTCCCTCTCTCTTTTCTGGATCAAGGCGTGGGAGACGTCACCGGGCTGCACGTGTGTTGAACGCGGAGGCGCCGTTGTTCGGCGCTTAGATCGGATTCGATCGCGATCTGAATCGCTTCTTGTATGACTCTACCAATCGTGTTCTTGCAATGCTTCCGCATCACGATCTTCAAAGGTATGAAGATGCACTGCCCTCTCTCGTTGCTAGTCACTCCATAGATAGATCTTGGTGATGCGTATAATTTTTTTGAATTTCTACAACGATCCCCAACAGGTAGTACCTCTCCGAGCGGTAGTACCTCTCCGGGCGGTAGTACCTCTTATAAGTGGAATGGTTTTTTCTGTCTTGTTGGGCTATTTTGACCGTGCTAAGCGGTAGTACCGTTTGAGCATGACTTGTGGGTATAACGGTTGGATTCGGGGGAGCCTATTTAAGGGGGCCTTCTTCCCCAATGGTCCCTATCCTTTTGAGCTCGTGTTCTTCCCCCGTTGTTGACCTTATTCGAGCTTATCAATCCCTCCAATGGTTCTTGCTAGTTCTTGAGGGAAAAGAGAGAGGAGATCTAGATCTACATTTCCACCAGTCACTTTCTCCTCTATGTGAGGGGAACCCCTTGGATCTAGATCTTGGAGTTTTTAGTGTTTTTCTTCTTGTTCTTCGTCTTATATTCCTCCATAGCTTTCATTGATTTGGTGGGATTTGAGAGTGGGAGACTTGGGCACTCCCTGTGCCCTTGCCATTGCATTAGTTGCATCGGTTCGAGTTCTCCACACTGATGTGTGGAAGTAAAAAGTTGAGAAGCTTATTAGAGCATATCCACTCGCCCCCAACAGACCCCTACGACGCCTTTTTTAGCGCCCACGTCAAAAAATCAGTCCAGTCGCGCCCCCATGTCATTTTTATCGTCGGTTTGGGCCGAAATAACAGTCGGTGAACCCGAGCCAAACCCAGCGCACCAGGGGGGGGGGGGGCGCTGGCCGAAGCGAAAAGGCACATGGGCCCGCGCTGTCAGCAACAAATAGGCCTATTCTCACCGTTTCCCCCTTTTCCCTCCATTTCCCCATTGCTCCCCCCTTCTCTACCCGTTCAATCACCATTCTCCTCATTAGGTCCGGCCGCCATGCCACCGAAGAAGTATGCGCCCCCTCGCCAAGCCACCGATTCCACCCAGCCGAAGCAGACGATGCCGAGGGCAAGGCCGTCGGGCGTGTCGAACGCTGAGTGGAGTGAAGGAAATATGCCCTAGAGGCAATAATAAAGTTGTTATTTATATTTCCTTATATATCATGATAAATGTCTTTTATTCATGCTAGAATTGTATTGACCGGAGACTTGATACATGTGTGAATACATAGACGAAACAGAGTGTCCCTAGTATGCCTCTACTAGACTAGCTCGTTAATCCAAGATGGTTAAGTTTCCTAACCATAGACATGTATTGTCATTTGATGAACATGATCACATCATTAGGAGAATGATGTGATGGACATGACCCATCTATTAGCTTAGCACTATAATCGTTTAGTTTTATTGCTATTGCTTTCTTCATGACTTATACATGTTCCTCTGACTATGAGATTATGCAACTCCTGAATACCGGAGGAACACCTTGTGTGCTATCAAACATCACAACATAACTGGGTGATTATAAAGATGCTCTACAGGTGTCTCCGAATGTGTTTGTTGAGTTGGCATAGATCGAAAATAGGATTTGTCACTCCGAGTGTTGGAGAGGTATCTCTGGGCCCTCTCGGTAATACACATCATAATAAGCCTTGCAAGCAAATGGATAATGGGTTAGTCACGAGATGATGTATTACGGAACGAGTAACGAGAGTTGCCGGTAACGAGATTGGACTAGGTATGATGATACCGATGATCGAATCTCGTGTTGTTATGCGGTTTGACCGATAAAGATCTTCGTAGAATATGTAGGAGACAATATGACATCCGGGTTCCACTATTGGTTATTGACCTAAGATGTGTTTCGGTCATGTCTACATAGTTCTCGAACCCGTAGGGTCCGCATGCTTAACATTCGATGACGATTTGTATTATGAGTTATGTGTTTAGGTGACCAAAGTTTGTTCGGAGTCCCGGATGAGATCACGGACATGACGAGGAGTCTCGAAATGGTCGATAGGTAAAGATTCATATATTTTAAGGTTGTATACGGACATCAGAATGGTTCCGGAGAGGTTCGGGGATTTATCGGAGTACCGGGAGGCTATCGGAACCCCCCGGGAAAGTTAATGGGCCTATTGGGCCATAGTGGAGAGAGGGAGGCTGCCACAAGAGGTGGGACGCGCCCTCCAATCTCAAACCAAATTGGCCTAGGGTTGGGGGCGCGGCCCTCTTTCCTTCTCCATCTCCCTCCCTTTCCTCTTTCCCCTATGCATTGGAAGGAAGGGGGATCCTACTAGGTTTCGTGTTCTAGTAGGACTCCCCCCATGACGCTGTTGGGGAACGTAGCATAATTCAAAAAAATTCCTACGCTTCACAAAGATCAATCTAAGAAGTCATCTAGCAACGAGGTGAAAGGAGTGCATCTACATACCCTTTGTAGATCGAGAGCGGAAGCGTTCAAAAGAACGTGGATGATGGAGTCGTACTCGTCGTGATCCAAATCACTGATGATCCCAGTGCCGAACGGACGGCACCTCCGCGTTCAACACACGTATGGTGCAGCGACCTCTCCTCCTTCTTGATCCAGCAAGGGGGGAGGAGAGGTTGATGGAGATCCAGTAGCACGACGGCGTGGTGGTGGATGCAACGGAAATTCTGCAGGGCTTCACCAAGCACCTACGGGAGGAGGGAGATGTGTAACGGGGGGAGAGGGAGGCGCCAGTGACAAGGGTGCGGCTGCCCTCCCTCCCCCCACTATATATAGGGGCCAGGGGGCACCGTCCCTAGGAGATGGGATCTTCTAGGGGGGGGGGGCGGCCAAGGGGTAGCCTTGCCCCCCAAGGCAAGGGGGGCGCCCCCACCCCTAGGGTTCCCAACCCTAGGTGCACGGGGAGGCCCAAGGGGGTGCGCCAGCCCACTATGGGCTGGTTCCCCTCCCCCTACGGCCCATGGGGCCCTCCGGGATGGGTGGCCCCACCCGATGGACCCCCGGGACCCTTCCGGTGGTCCCGGTACACTACCGGTCACCCCCGAAACTCTCCCGATGGCCGAAACTGGACTTCCCATATATAATTCTTTACCTCCGGACCATTTCGGAACTCCTTGTGACATCCGGGATCTCATCCGGGACTCCGAACAACATTCGGGTTACCGTGTGCATATATCTCTACAACCCTAGCGTCACCGAACCTTAAGTGTGTAGACCCTACGGGTTCGGGAGACACGTAGACATGACCGAGACGACTCTCCGGTCAATAACCAACAGCGGGATCTGGATACTCATGTTGGTTCCCACGTGTTCCTCGATGATCTCATCGGATGAACCACGATGTCAAGGATTCACTTAATCCCGTACGCAATTCCTTTTGTCTATCGGTATAGTACTTGCCCGAGATTCGATCGTCGGTATACCGATACCTTGTTCAATCTTGTCATGGCAAGTCTCTTTACTCGTTCCGTAATACATCATCCCGTGACTAACTCCTTAGTAACAATGAGCTCATTATGACGATGTCTTACCGAGTGGTCCCAGAGATACCTCTCCATCATACAGAGTGACAAATCCCAGTCTCGGTTTGTGCCAACTCAACAGATACTTTCGGAGATACCCGTTGCGTACCTTTATATCCACCCAGTTACGTTGTGACGTTTGGCACACCGAAAGTATTCCTACGGTATCCGGGAGTTGCACAGCCTCATGGTCTAAGGAAAAGATACTTGACATTGGAAAAGCTTTAGCATTACGAACTACACGATTTTGTGCTAGGCTTAGGATTGGGTCTTGTCCATCACATCATTCTCCTAATGATGTGATCCCTTTATCAATGACATCCAATGTCCATGGTCAGGAAACCGTAATCATCTGTTGGTGAACGAGCTAGTAACTAGAGGTTTACCAGGGACACGTTGTGGTCTATGTATTCATACATGTATCACTGTTTCCGGATAATACAATTCAAGCATGAATAACAGACAATTATCATGAACAAGGAAATATAATAATAACCATTTTATTATTGCCTCTAGGGCATATTTCCAACAGTCTCCCACTTGCACTAGAGTCAATAATCTAGTTACATTGTGATGAATCGAACACCCATAGAGTTCTGGTGTTGATCATGTTTTGCTCGTGGAAGAGGTTTAGTCAACGGATCGGCGACATTCAGCTCCGTATGCACTTTGCAAATATCTATGTCTCCATCTTGAACATAATTCCGGATGGAATTGAAACGGCGCTTGATGTGCTTGGTCTTCTTGTGAAACCTGGGCTCCTTGGCAATGGCAATAGCTCCAGTGTTTTCACAGAAGAGAGTCATCGGGCCCGACGCGCTTGGAATGACTCCTAGGTCGGTGATGAACTCCTTCATCCAGACTTCTTCCTGCGATGCTTCGCAAGCAACTATGTACTCCGCTTCACATGTAGAATGCGCCACGACGCTCTGCTTGCAACTGCACCAGCTGACTGCCCCACCATTCAAAATATACACGTATCCGGTTTGTGACTTGGAGTCATCCGGATCTGTGTCGAAGCTAGCATCGACGTAACCCTTTACGACGAGGTCTTTGTCACCTCCATAAATGAGAAACATATCCTTAGTCCTTTTCAGGTACTTCAGGATGTTCTTGACCGCTGTCCAGTGTTCCATACTGGGATCACTTTGGTACCTCCCTACCAAACTTATGGCAAGGTTCACATCAGTTCTGGTACACAGCATGGCATACATAATAGAACCTATGGCTGAGGGATAGGGGATGACACTCATCTTTTCTCTATCTTCTGCCGTGGCCGGGGATTGAGCCGTGCTCAATCTCATACCTTGCAATACATGCAAGAACCCTTTCTTGGACTGATCCATATTGAACTTCTTCAATATCTTATCAAGGTATGTGCTTTGTGAAAGACCAATGAGGCGTCTCGATCTATCTCTATAGATCTTGATGCCTAATATGTAAGCAGCTTCTCCAAGGTCCTTCATTGAAAAACTCTTATTCAAGTAGGCCTTTATGCTCTCCAAGAATTCTACATCATTTCCCATCAGCAATATATCGTCCACATATAATATGAGAAATGCTACAGAGCTCCCACTCACTTTCTTATAAATACAGGCTTCTCCCCAAGTCTGTATAAACCCAGACGCTTTGATCACATCATTAAAGCGAATATTCCAACTCCGAGATGCTTTCACCAGCCCATAGATTGAGCGCTGGAGCTTGCATACCTTGTTAGCATTCTCAGGATCGACAAAACCATCCGGCTGCATCATATACAGTTCTTCCTTGAGGAAGCCATTAAGGAATGCCGTTTTGACGTCCATTTGCCATATCTCATAATCATAGTATGCGGCAATTGCTAACATGATTCGGACGGACTTCAGCATCGCTACGAGAGAGAAAGTCTCATTGTAGTCAACCCCTTGAACTTGTCGATAACCTTTAGCGACAAGTCGAGCCTTATAGATGGTCACATTACCATCCGCGTCAGTCTTCTTCTTAAATATCCATTTATTTTCTATGGCGTGCCGATCATCGGGCAAGTCCACCAAAGTCCATACTTTGTTTTCATACATGGATCCTATCTCAGATTTCATGGCTTCAAGCCATTTGTTGGAATCCGGGCCCGCCATCGCTTCTTCATAGTTCGAAGGTTCACCGTTGTCTAACAACATGATTTCCATGACAGGGTTGCCGTACCACTCTGGTGCAGAACGTGTCCTTGTGGACCTTCGAAGTTCAGTAGTAACTTGATCTAAAGCTTCATGATCATCATCATTAACTTCCTCCCTAGTCGGTGCAGGCACCACAGGAACAATTTCCTGCGCTGCGCTACTTTCCGGTTCGGAAGGGGTGACTGTCACCTCATCAAGTTCTACTTTCCTCCCACTCACTTCTTTCGAGAGAAACTCTTTCTCCAGAAAGGATCCATTCTTGGCAACGAAGACCTTGCCTTCGGATTTGACGTAGAAGGTGTACCCAATCGTTTCCTTTGGGTATCCTATGAAGACGCATTTTTCCGATTTGGGTTAGAGCTTTTCAGGTTGAAGTTTCTTGACATAAGCATCGCAACCCCAAACATTCAGAAATGACATCTTAGGTTTCTTGCCAAACCAAAGTTCATACGGTGTCGTCTCAACGGATTTAGATGGAGCCCTATTTAAAGTGAATGCGGCAGTCTCTAAAGCATATCCCCAAAAAGATAGCGGTAAGTCGGTGAGAGACATCATAGATCGCACCATGTCCAACAGAGTACGATTACGACGTTCGGACACACCATTACGCTGAGGTGTTCCGGGCGGTGTCAATTGTGAAACAATTCCACAGTTCCTTAGGTGCGTGCCAAATTCGTGACTTAAATATTCACCTCCACGATCCGATCGTAAGAACTTTATTTTACTGTCATGTTGATTCTCGACCTCATTCTGAAATTCCTTGAACTTTTCAAAGGTCTCAGACTTGTGTTTCATCAAGTAGACATACCCATATCTACTTAAGTCATCAATGAGGGTGAGAACATAACGATAGCCTTCGCGAGCTTCAACACTCATTGGACCGCACACATCGGTTTGTATGATTTCCAATAAGTTGGTCGCTCGCTCCATTGTTCCGGAGAACGGAGTCTTGGTCATCTTGCCCAAGAGGCATGGTTTGCACGTATCAAATGATTCATAATCAAGAGACTCCATAAGTCCATCTGCATGGAGCTTCTTCATACATTTGACACCAATATGACCAAGGCGGCAATGCCACAAGTATGTGAGCAACTTTACATCTTTTGGCATTCACACTATGAATATGTGTAACATCACGTTCAAGATTCATCAAGAATAAATCATTGACCAGCGGGGCATGACCATAAAACATATCTCTCATATAAATAGAACAACCATTATTCTCGGATTTAAATGAGTAGCCATCTCGCATTAAACGAGATCCAGATACAATGTTCATGCTCAAAGCTGGTACTAAATAACAATTATTAAGGTTTAAAACTAATCCCGAGGGTAGATGTAGAGGTAGCGTGCCGACGGCGATCACATCGACCTTGGAACCATTCCCGACGCGCATCGTCAGCTCGTCCTTCACCAGTCTCCACTTATTCCGCAGCTCCTGCTTTGAGTTACAAATGTGAGCAACTGCACCGGTATCAAATACCCAGGAGCTACTACGAGCGCTGGTAAGGTACACATCAATGACATGTATATCATATATACCTTTGACGTTGCCGGCCTTCTTATCTGCTAAGTATTTGGGGCAGTTCCGCTTCCAGTGACCCGTTCCCTTGCAATGAAAGCACTCAGTTTCAGGCTTGGGTCCATTCTTTGGTTTCTTCCCGGCAACTGGCTTACCGGGCGCGGCAACTCCTTTGCCGTCCTTCTTGAATTTCTTCTTACCCTTGCCTTTCTTGAACTTAGTGGTTTTATTGACCATCAACACATGATGTTCTTTCTTGATATCCACCTCCGCTGATTTCAGCATTGAATACACCTCGGGAATTGTCGTGGAATTAGCACGGCAGATGTCCGGTTTAGAGGACTTAGGTGTGAGGCCATCGCGCGGGTTAGCTTGAAGAGGTTAAAAAGCACACAAATGACACAGAGGGTTTATACTAGTTCGGCCCCTTCGATGAAGGTAAAAGCCTACATCTAGTTTGGTGTGGTATTGCTTGGGCGTCGATCAACAGGGAGCGGATTGCTTGCCTGTGTCTCGACGGGTTGTTGCTTGTCCTTGAACCGTCGCCGGGTCATCCCTTTATATAGGAGGCGACGCCCGGTCCGGTTTATAGAGTGCCGAGGCTGGTTCATAATCGTGTCCGCCTCGGTCTCTACTCTTCCTATCTTACATCTCAAGTTACACGATATGACGGTTTATAAACTGTAAGCTTTACACATGGGCCCTAAGCCTCTACGGGCCTTAACCTCTGATTCATAGTCTACTAGGCTTTATGATAATACAACTACCTTAGCGTAATCCGGATCTTCCTGGCCGGTTTATACCTGCTAGTAATATCCCTGACATTAGGCCCTAGATTGATTTGAACTTGTTCATGTCAGTCTTCTATGTCTTTGCATAAATTTCTTCTCTCCAGCTTATCTGCTTCGTAAACCGGCCATGACGTCATCTCCAGGAATTATCTTAATCCGTCGTGACATCACTTCCGCATTTATTGCTCATCTCTGTTTGTTACCTTTGTTAAATGCTATCCCGAAAATCGAGGCGATAGCGTAATCTTTATCCAATCTCTGACCTCCTCGATTCTCGCGCTTGCCGTTTCACCTCTTCGGCTTTATAAATACCGCGTCGGTCTGTTTCTTTTCTTCCTTCTGCCTTCGTCTTCCTCCGTCGTCCGAAGCTCCGCCGCCGTTCTTTGAGCCCGTCACCGTCGTCAAGTCAGGCCGCTGCATCACCCTGAACCGTGTCCAGAGCACTCCGCCGCCGTCTTCTTCTTCCTCAGGTATTCCTTCTTTCTCACTGTAGATCTCAATCTAGGGTTCCTCCATGGCTTCCGCCATGAAACCTTGAAGCTTGCTATTCATCCCTGTAGGTTACACTTGCAGTAGATTCAAACCTTGGATTCGTTTTGAGTGTGCTCCTGCTCCGTGGTTCAAACCTTAGATTCAAACTTTAGATTCAAACCTTAGATTCAAACCTTAGATTCATTTGGTCTATAGAAACCCTTCATGGTTCTTCCTGTATAAGACTTGCATATATTTCATCCTTTTCATACATCTCAGATCCATTTTTACTTTAGCCTTCTGTAGAAACCTGTTTCTTCGTCTTGTAGATCTGTAAGTTATTCACCGGTTTAACCAATCATATGCTCTTCTTGTAAAGAATTAGTCATAAGCCCGACGGTTTAGCCTCCTATTTTCCTGTTATCATAAACCGGTAGCTGCTCGCTTCACATCTGCTTCCGGGTTGTCAATGCCATTAGTCCCTTGTCTAAACTGTCGATATAATTTGATGTTACGCTCCGATTTATGCTTCAGTACTTAGTAATCCGGATTTTGCACTGTATCTTTCAGCGTTTCCTTTAGTCAAGATGACTGCCAAGCAGTTCGTTTGTTGCAACTAGGCTCCTTCCTGCATTATGGAAGAGGATTTAACCAACGCCGCTTCAATTGGTCTTCTGGGCCCAAAAGCGGTTCTGAAATGGCGGGCCCCAGGAGATGAGTGTCCCCCTACCCCTAAAGAAGGAGAAGTCATCATTTTATTCGATCACCTAGCCTAGGGTTTTAGTCCTCCCGGTTCAAAATCCTTCCGGGATGTACTAGCCGCTTTTCAGCTCTATCCTCCTGACATAGGTCCCAATTCTATATCAAATGTCTGCAATTTTCAAGTCTTCTCAGAAGCATATCTTCAAGAAGAACCTTCAGTGGATCTGTTCAGAGACTTTTTCCACTTAAACCGGCGGACATAATTTTCTGACGGGCTGCATCAAGAATTGGGTGGCGTCAGCATTCAAAAGAGAAAGGATGTGACCTTTCCTCACGCTGCCCTTCACACACACCCCAAGGAATGGAATCAATCATGGTTCTATTGCATAGATACCTCACCTGAAGGGGAAAACCCACTGCCGGGTTACCGCGCATATCGCCTACCTGAAGATCATCCCCTGCCGCAGCGCCTCAGTGCTCCAGACTGTGCCCGATTTGCCCCTCAACTTTCCAAGCTTAGAGCCTTTATGGCCAATGGCTTAACTGGAGTAGACTTCGTTCGCTGTTGGCTTGCCTGGAGCATCCTTCCACTGAGCCGGCGCTCGGGCCTGATGTGTGAGTACACTGGTAAACCGGATGATCCGCTGCGCCACATTGATATAATTGTAATGCCCAGGATGGAGCTATATCTCCTACGTGTCGAGGCACGACTTAGAGACATAACCCCATGCTGGAATGATCCCAAGTCTGGTATCTTTGCACAACACATGTAAAAAGGGGGGATGGAAAACATAAACATAGTTGGCTTACACTCGCCACGTCACACAAATACAATACATGTCTCAAACATCATACATTAAAACATCACAACCCTCTAAGGGTAAAATCCAAATGACAAGATACCAAACATAAGTTAAATCCACAGGTCGGATCGAATCCTAGTAGAAGTCTCCACTACTGATCATCAGGATAACGGACATAGTATCGACTACGCTCCTCGTCGTACTCCCAGTCAAGCTCGGTGCCATCACCTGGATAGCTCACAACTGGACCTGCATCTGGTGTGGTGAAGTAACTGTGAGCCACAGAGGACTCAGCAATCCCGTTCCCGGGTAACAAGACTATTTAAGCCTTGGGAGAGGATAAGGCTGAAGAAAAGAATAAGTGTCTGCAGCAGCAACTAGCAACTAGCTTACGTGAGAGAGTGCGAGAAGAGAAAGCCTCGGTCGAGAGATGATCACGAAATGATCCTAGCTAAAGCTCAACAAGCATAACCCCACCGTGTTCAACTCCCGAATCCCTATTCGGAAATTGACAGTCACAGTACACACGCTGGTAGTGTATTGAAACAATGTGTCAAGTTATCTACAACCGGATATTAACAAGCTCCCATCTGCCACATAACCACAGGCACGGCTTTCGAAAGTTCATAACCCTGCAGGGGTGTTCCAACTTGACCCATTACAAGCCCACGATCCGCGGAGTCGCAACTCCAAAGTGGGAAGACCCGAGTATTCTCGGAATCCCGTGCTCAAGATACTCCGAACTAAGGTAAGGCTAATCCAGCAAATCCTCCCGGCGTGTCGACACCCTGATAGTAGCCGCGCGTATCTAAGTCTCAGGACACGACCGGATGGGCGAAGCTACGGGTGTATGCCAGATACCTCGAGTTGCCCCAAGGCGGCCCCGCAGGCTCCCCGTTTCGGACCAACACTCATGTGGAGCACTGGCCCGGGGTTGTTGATTAAGAAAGAGGGTTAATTACTCCCTATGCAAGTTTAATTTGTTATTAGGCAAATAGTACCAATGTTGGGACTTGCTGGAAAAGACTTAGCACTTAGCGGTTTATCGAGGGGGTCCCATACACCCCAACCGTGTTAGGAACGCATAATCAAGGAACATAACACCGGTTTATACGGTTCCTAACGGCATGAGTGGAACAAATCACCAAGCAAAAGGCTTAGCCTTCCACCCTTGCCAATATATAGATGATTTCATTTTAAGCATTTATATAGTGTGATATAACCCAACAAAACTTCAACATGAAGCAAGCATCTTCGATCTTCACCTGCAACTAGCAATGCTATAAGAGGGGCTGAGCGAAGCGTACTTAGCCAAGCAACGGTTTGCATAGGTAGGGTGGTTAAACATGGTCATGGTTACAAGTAGGAGGCTGACAAGAAGACATGGGCATCGAGGCAAAAACTATAGATCGAGACTACTAGCAATAGGCAAAGATAGTAATGTTATCGGGGTTCGGTCATCTTGCCTAAAGAGAAGTCGTTCGGATCGTAAGAAGGGTCCTCGTGCTCAACCTCGTTGGAAACCTCGTGCTCGTACTCGTACTCGGTCTCAGCTTCCGGCTCTAAACAATACAATCACACAAGGCACAAATCAACAAGATGCAATGCGCACTCGAAAAATGATGGATGCATGATGGATGCACTAAGGATGCACACGGAGCACGGAAAATAGCACTCAAGCAAAACACCTCAAAACATGATAACAATAAGATATTATGAATCTACACAGAAAATCAATCAAGTTTCATATAAGACTCGCTGAAATCGGAGCTACGGGCTAAAAGTTATGCCCGAAACAAGAAATGAGCGAAAGCTGAAAATTACAGCAACATAGCAACTTCGGAGCACAAAATAATTAAGCTACAACACTCAAACATCATGGCAAAGGACATGAACATAAACTAGACATATCCTACAGCAAATAAGTCCAAAGGTGCACCCCCAAAGGAGCCACGGATCAATAGCAATAAGCTTGGACATATTGAACTTGACAATAAAATTCTGACAGCAGAATTTTATAGAAACTTTGGAGCAAAAGTTAAACATGCTACAGCCACTCAAATAAGCATGTGAGAACATGAATGGAAAACCAACAATATATACTACAAGGAACAATCAAGATCCACTCCAAAACTATCATGGTTTGTCCTAGAGCAGCAAGCAAACATGGCATCTGAACGTTACAGATTTCAGACTTAGTGAAAAACCACTAAGTCCTAAAACAGCAGTTTCATCATGGCATCTAAACGAGCAAGTTTAAGTCACCTCGAAACTAAACATGGCAAGTGGTAAGCACCACATCAAAGTACACATGATGGTGATTCCGAAACATACAAGCATGCATCATGGAGATAATCACAACGATATCAATGAGCTCAACAAGATGGCATTTCATAACAAGTGAAACAACATCACAGCCACATGGCACTTTGCAACGAAGATATACATGGCAAGAATAAATCTATCATGCAACCTAACACAAGCAACATGTAGAGCATGGCAAGACGAACACGTGGACATGTCATTTGCAACATTCGGACAAACGAGCTAAAAGATATCACATACTCCCTCCATTTTTGTATACAAGGCCACAAACTCAGATTACAGGTACCAATGTAAAATTTAATGCATGCTTTTAAAAAACAACTTTTGTTCTTGTTTACTGGGATCATTAATACTCCGCATGCATGCAAAGAAACTAAGTGGAGGAAGGAGATGACTGTCATTATGACTGCATGCATGCAAGTATTAAACAGGTTGTTAGTACGAGAAAATGTCATTAATTTTGCCTCGAATACTATTGGTGGCCTTGTATAGATGCAAAATGTATATTCCATGGTGGCCTTGTATATAAAAATGGAGGGAGTAGCAAAGATGGCATGAAAACATCACATAGCAGCAGTTTTATCACGATGCACTATTGCAACAGAAAAACAAGCACCTAGATGATCTCTAACATGCATGACACAAAAAGATAAAACGTAGTGCTAATCACCACGAACGTCTGGACATGCTATTTGCGCAAAACGGACATCCACACAAAAAGTTATAGCAGTTGCAAGATGGCATCAGAGATCACAAAAACTGGACTTAGGGATTTGAATCAACCTCAAGATCTCAGATCTGAGACGTCAACGGGCCCGGGGCGTGGATCCGGCCCGGCGGCTGGAGGGGCCCGACTGGAGGCGCGGCTTGCGGGTGGCGCGGCTGGGCCGGCGAAGGCGGCTGAGGCCCGCTCAGCTGGAGCGGCCTACGGAGGGTCGGGCGGCTGGGCCGGGCCGATTGGAGGCGGCAGGAGGCGCCTGGTGCTGCGGAGGACCGGTCGGAGTGGCGGCCCACCTGGCCTCAGAGCGGATGAAGGCGGCCACGGCCCAGGCGACGAGGCGGCTCGGCGCCGGCTGGAGGGAGGCGGAGGAAACGGGCCTCGGGCCTTCGGGAGGTGGCGGCCTGGTGGAGCGGCGCGCTGGCGAACGGGCGAGGCCCAGGCGGGGAAGTGCTGGCGAACGGGCGGCGCGGGGGATGGCTGGGCCTTCGAGCCCGATGGCGTTGCGGTGGATCGAAGGAGCCGGAGGGGCTTCCAGGCGAAGTGGTCCAGGCGGCTCGGCGGCCTGGCGCTGGCGACGCGGGAGGCCGAGCGGGATCTGGCGAAGGCTCGAAGGAGAGGCCTCAGCGGCTGGGGCGTTGACCAGATCGGGATTTCGATCGGGATCAGATCGGTAGCGATCCGATCGAGCCGGTGGCTGGCGGGGCTTCGATGGGAGAAGCCAAGTGGCGGTTTAGAAGAGGAATGGCACGGAAAAAAATAAAGGGGAGAAGGGGCTAGAGGCTAGGGATGCCCAAAATGGACATAGGGGGGGGGGGTCTATAAATATCAGTTTTTGCTAGGGTTAGGGGTTTTGGGTGTTTTGGAGCCCTCCGATCGCGATCCGACGGATCCGATCGCGAAGGGAGATTGGGATGGGCCAAGAGGAGGGAAGTGGGCTGGCGAAGGGATGTCTTGGGCCACAAAGTGGAGGCACTTTGAGCCCACACAAATAACTGTTGGGATAGCAAACGGACTCCAAACGCGACGAGATTTGACAGGCGGGTTACACACACCAAAGCAACAACACACGACAAGTCTCGCGCCACACCGGTAACGTTACACGGCCACACACCAAAGTAGGCCTACGGGACGCCACGGACACGTGAGGGAGCTCCGGAACGCGAAACGGACAACGGGAAGGAACGCGTGGAACCGGATGCAACCGACAACACAAATGCAATGCGATGCACAAGTCTACATGATATGAATGAATGCCACACACGCACACAACAAAACGACGAACACCCGAAAGACAAAGAACCCGAAATGGAATAGATGAAGCCGGAGATATATTATATGCCCAAAAAGGGAAAGTATTACATCCGAGGCATTACAAACTCTCCTCTACTACAAAAAGATCTCGTCCCGAGATCTAGGACTGGAAAAAGGAAGGGTACTCGGAACGAAGATGATCTTCTCGTTCCCACGTAGCCTCTCGGTCTGTGTGATGTGACCACTTGACTTTCAAGAATTTGATGGACTTGTTGCGGGTCTTGCGTTCGGTTTCTTCGAGAATAGCAACTGGATGCTCTCTGTAGGACAGGTCTTGTTGAAGATCAATCTCTTCAAACGGAATCATGCGCTCAGGTGCCTTGAAGCATTTGCGAAGTTGAGACACATGGAACACATCATGAACATTGGCGAAGTTGGAAGGGAGCTCAAGTTGATAGGCTAGGTCGCCTCTTTTGCCAAGAATCTTGAAAGG
The DNA here is from genome assembly GCA_902687465.1 of Secale cereale. NCBI lineage: Eukaryota > Viridiplantae > Streptophyta > Magnoliopsida > Poales > Poaceae > Secale > Secale cereale. Next base: position 25,195,749 of record LR738713.1, read on the forward strand.
CCCGACGTATCTAGGAGCAAGCTTTCCTTTGATACCGAATCTTTGGGTGCCTTTCATCGGAGACACACGGAGATAAACATGATCATGAATGTTGAATGCCAAATCACGATGCTTGCCGTCATAGTAGCTCTTCTGACGCGACTGAGCGGCCTTGAGATTCTCACGTATGACTTTGCAAATTTCTTCGGCTTCTGAAATCAAGTCATTGCCAAGGAGTTGACGTTTACCTGTTTCGGACCAGTTGAGAGGGGTACGGCACTTTCTGCCATAGAGGATTTCAAACGGAGCTTTGCCTGCACTTGCTTGAAAGCTGTTGTTGTAAGAGAACTCGGCAAATGGAAGGCAGTCTTCCCATTTCATGCCGAAAGATATGACACAGGCTCTGAGCATGTCTTCTAGAATCTGATTCACTCGCTCGACTTGACCACTAGTCTGAGGGTGAAAAGCAGTGCTGAACTTGATCTTAGTGCCCATAGCGGACTGAAAGGAGTCCCAGAACCTTGAAGTGAACAAACTTCCACGGTCTGAGGATATAACTTGAGGAATGCCATGTAAGGACACAATTCTGGAAGTGTACAGCTCTGCCAATTGAGCTGCATTGATTGATTCTTTGACTGGCAGGAAGTGAGCGACTTTGGTAAGCTTGTCAATCACCACGAAGATAGAATCATTTCCTCGCTTGGACTTAGGAAAACCAGTGACGAAGTCCATTTCAATGTGGTCGAACTTCCACTCTGGAATAGGAAGAGGTTGGAGAAGACCGGCTGGACGTTGATGTTCTGCTTTCACTCTTCTGCAAACATCACATTCATTCACGAATTGGGCAATTTCCCTTTTCATGCGTGTCCACCAGTAAGATTGCTTGAGATCTTGATACATCTTGGAACTGCCAGGATGAATGGAAAGGAGAGAATCATGAGCTTCTTCCATTATGAGCTTCCTGAGATCACCTTTGGGAACAACAAGTCTGTCCTCGAAGAACAAGGTATCTCTCTCATCAACACGGAAGCACTTGTATTTCGGAATGCCCTTAGAAATAGCATGTTTCACCTTCTTCACCATGTTATCACTGAGCTGGGCCTCACGGACTCGATCTTCCAAGGTAGGAGCAATTTGAAGATTTGCAAGAAAACCCTGCGGAACAACTTGGAGGTTGAGTTTCCTGAATGCTTCACAAAGCTCAGGCTAGTACGGCTTGATAAGAAGGCTGTTGCAATATGCCTTTCTGCTCAAAGCATCTGCAATCACATTCGCCTTGCCAGGAGTGTATTCAATGCTGGGATCATACTCTTGGATCATTTCAACCCAACGAGTCTGACGGAGGTTCAGATGCGGCTGTGTGAAGATGTACTTCAAGCTCTTGTGATCAGTGAAGATGTTGACTTTTCTGCCCAACAACAGATGTCTCCACGTAATCAAAGCTTGTACCACAGCTGCTAGCTCGAGATCATGTGTGGGATAGTTCTTCTCACTTTGTTTGAGCTGACGAGAAGTATATGCCACAATTCTCTTATCTTGCATAAGCACACCACCGAGGCCTTGAAGAGAAGCATCACAGAATACTTCATAGGGCTTGGACTCATCTGGAGGAGTCAGAACTGGAGCAGAGACGAGCTTTTCTTTGAGAGTTTTGAATGCCACTTCACACTCCGGAGACCAAAAGTATTTGACATTCTTCTGAAGCAAGTTGGAAAGAGGCTTGGCAATCTTGGAGAAGTTCTCAACGAACCTTCTGCAATAGCTGGCAAGACCCAGAAAACTGCGGAGTTGCTTGACGTTCTGAGGAGCTTCCCAGTTGACAATTGCTTCAACTTTCTCGGGATTTACCGCAATGCCGTCAGCTGAGATGATATGGCCCAGGTACAAAACCTTATCGAGCCAAAACTCGCACTTGGAGAACTTGGCATAGAATTTATGCTCTCGAAGTCGATCAAGAACCAGACGTAAGTGCTTTTCGTGATCTTCTTCATTCTTGGAAAATACCAGAATATCATCTAGATACACAAGCACAAACTCGCCAGTATAGGGGTTGAAGATGTAATGCATCATCCTCGAAAAGGTAGGAGGAGCATTGGCGAGACCAAAAGACATGACAGTATACTCGTATGAACCGTAGCTCGTTCTGAAGGCCGTCTTGGGAATGTCTTCCTCGCGAATGCGAATTTGGTGATAGCCCATTCGGAGGTCAAGCTTAGAGAACACTTTAGCTCCTTTGAGCGGCTCAAAGAGTTCGTTGATGTTGGGGAGCGGATACTTGTTCTTTATCGTCTTCTTGTTCAATGGCCGGTAATCAACACAGAGACGCTCCGTGCCATCTTTCTTCTTGACAAATAAGACACCACAGCCCCAAGGAGACGTACTAGGCCTGATGAGACCCATACTCTCCTGTTTATCAAGCTGCTTCTTCAATTCCTTCAATTCATCCGGAGAGAGCTTGTACGGACGCCGGCATGCTGGCTCAGTACCCGGCTCGAGTTCAATAACGAATTCCACCTGACGGTGTGGAGGCATGCCTGGAAGTTCTTCAGGAAAGACGTCTTGATATTCGTTCACCACCGGAATTTGAGATATGGCATTAATTTCGCCCTTATCATTGAGAGAGAAAAGCCTGATAGTGTTATCCCTGGAGGCGAAGATAATCACATCTTCATCAGGATGAGTCATCTTGACTTCCTTTTGAGCACAATCAATGTGAGCATCATGTTGAGAAAGCCAATCCATCCCGAGGATGAGGTCAATGTCAGAATTACCAAGAACCACCGGTTTAGCCAGAAAGCGATAATCTCCCATGCGAATAGATACATCCGGAGCATAGACACTAGAAGTCATACGTCTCCCCGGAGAAATGACTTGCAACCTCTGAGGCAAATTTGAAGTGACAATATTGTGCTTGGATGCAAATGGTTGAGACATGAAAGAGCATGAAGCACCCGAATCAAATAACACTTTAGCAGGAAAAGAGTTAACTGGAAGGTTACCCAAAATGACATCAGAAGAATTCTCCGCTTGCGCTGCACTCATCAAATTGACCCTTGCTGCCTTTGGATCATGCCTGACAATAGCTGAACTCACAGGTGGAGGAGGTGGAAGACGCTTCGGGTTCGGACATCTGTTGGCATAGTGACCCTTCTGGCCACACTTGTTGCACACCACTTCTGAGAGAGGACAGAAATGAGAGCCACTTGACTTGGAGCCTTGAGACTGAAACTGCTTCTTCGACTGGTTGCTCGGGTTGGGTGGGTGGGAGAACCCACGTCCACCGGAGTTCTTGTAGTTGTTGGAGTTGTTGGAGTTGTTGGAGTTGTTGTAAGGAGCTCGAATCACTGGAGGAGGAGGAAGCCAAAATTTCTGATGCTTCGAGACCATCTGAGACGATGAGGAAGAGTGAACGGCATCTCGAATTCTCTTTTTAGAAGCCTCCATCTTAAGCTGAGCTGCCTCTTGTTTCAAAGCCATGTTATAGAATTTGTCGAATTCATCGGGCTCGAACAGAGTGAGAGCAAGTTGAAGTTCATCTTTGAGACCTCCACGGAACTGGTAGATTTTGCTCTTGTCATCAGGAATGTCTTGCTTAGCATAGCGGGCGAGGTTTTGGAACTTGACATTATACTGATAGACTGTCATAGAGCCCTGCTTCAGGTTGCGGAATTGCTCACGCATACCCTCGATGACACTTGTTGGAATGTGGTGAGAGCGGAAGTCCTTGCAGAAATTCTCCCAAGAGATCACCTGACCTGGCCTGGAGTCTTTGTACTGCTGCCACCAGTCAGCTGCTTGGTCTTTGAGTTGGAAGGCTGCAAACTTCACATAATCCTCTTCCCTTACGTTACTGCACTCAAAATGCTTCTTTATGTTGGTTAACCAATTTTCAGCATCAAGAGGGTCGACACAGTAATTGAAATCTTTTGGATTATTGGCCAAGAACTGGGTGAGAGTAGCATGGTGCTGCTGGTTGAAGAAGTTGCCTTGATTCCCTGGAACACCCTGATTAGCTTGATTAGCTTGTATCTGCTGCATCATCTGCATCAACATCTGGGTGTTCTGAGCTGTAGTCTGCATAATCGCTCTCCAAGCCTCAGACGGAGGAGGAGGAGAAGGAGGACGTTCTGGGACCTCTTCACCCTCTGGGTTAGCGTTGGGAACCCTTTTCGGAGCCATCCTGAAAGAGATGACCACGAATCAGCAATTGATTGACAGAAGGTATAAGCTGAATCAATGGAATGAATTGCAACAAGTCTTCACAATAATCATTCGAACAATAGGAACGAATGAAATCATTCGAACAAGAGGAACAAATGAAATTCTCAGTTAAATGATAACATCAATCTTCACGAGAAGCCACATAGGGGACAAAAGGTAAAAAAGAAAAACAACAAGGTACGGACGGAAACAAACACAAGATAGGAGCTTCGTTCTAACATCTTTGTGCTGAAAGCATATGAACGCGTTACGAAAGGGTTTTGAAATCCCCGGATCAGCATAGCCAAGGACCCTTTAAGATGCAACTCCTGATCGGAACATCGGTCATAATACCACTTCACTCAATGTAGAACCCCGAACTCGCTAACCTGCATTCGTTGGAAGAATGCCTACGATCTACTGGATAAACCCACCTATTAATTTCCGAAAGATTCAAGTTATGTAATCAGGTGTTGGAAATACACGGGAAACACCGCGCAATCAACTCTAAACCTACATCCAGGTGTATCCATCCTTCAACACATAACCAGTCTTTCTCGGAAACTGTTTACCTCGGACCTTCGAAAAGCATCCACTATAACAAGCTATGGCAATACTCCCGAACTACCTCCCTAGTACTGGGTGATGTCGGGGTTATCTTGCCACTGGCCGTATAGGAGAGATTTTCGATGTCGGCCGTCTTAAGTATTTAGTACTGCCGTGATATGCTTGTGACGACAATACCCAGAAGCTCAACTCCCCGGGACACTGCCACAACCCCTAATGTCAGGAGGCATCGAGAACAATATTCTCGTCACAAGAACATCGAAACAATCCCAGAATACTCGCGAGATTCCTAAAAAAAAATTTGTGCAATTTTTGAAGATAGAAGAGACAAGAGTAGTCGTCAGGAGTCCTCACCACAGAGAAAGGGGATGAGAAGCAAAGAAATCCTACTCTCCGATATAATATAGGACTCAAATTGTTTTTCAGTGTGTGCCTAGACTCGACCGTCAACGATTTGATCAATCAGTGGGGGCTCCTAGGTCGGAGAAGGCTCTGATACCAACTTGTAATGCCCATGATGGAGCTATATCTCCTACGTGTCGAGGCACGACTTAGATACATAACCCCATGCTGGAATGATCGCAAGTCTGGTATCTTTGCACAACACATGTAAAAAGGGGGGATGGAAAACATAAACATAGTTGGCTTACACTCGCCACGTCACACAAATACAATACATGTCTCAAACATCATACATTAAAACATCACAGCCCTCTAAGGGTAAAATCCAAATGACAAGATACCAAACATAAGTTAAATCCACAGGTCGGATCGAATCCTAGTAGAAGTCTCCACTACTGATCATCAGGATAACGGACATAGTATCGACTACGCTCCTCGTCGTACTCCCAGTCAAGCTCGGTGCCATCACCTGGATAGCTCACAACTGGACCTGCATCTGGTGTGGTGAAGTAACTGTGAGCCACAGAGGACTCAGCAATCCCGTTCCCGGGTAACAAGACTATTTAAGCCTTGGGAGAGGATAAGGCTGAAGAAAAGAATAAGTGTCTGCAGCAGCAACTAGCAACTAGCTTACGTGAGAGAGTGTGAGAAGAGAAAGCCTCGGTCGAGAGATGATCACGAAGTGATCCTAGCTAAATCTCAACAAGCATAACCCCACCGTGTTCAACTCCCGAATCCCTATTCGGAAATTGACAGTCATGGTACACACGCTGGTAGTGTATTGAAACATTGTGTCAAGTTATCTACAACCGGATATTAACAAGCTCCCATCTGCCACATAACCGCGGGCACGGCTTTCGAAAGTTCATAACCCTGCAGGGGTGTTCCAACTTGACCCATTACAAGCCCACGATCCGCGGAGTCGCAACTGCAAAGTGGGAAGACCCGAGTATTCTCGGAATCCCGTGCTCAAGATACTCCGAACTAAGGTAAGGCTAATCCAGCAAATCCTCCCGGCGTGTCGACACCCTGATAGTAGCCGCGCGTATCTAAGTCTCAGGACACGACCGGATGGGCGAAGCTACGGGTGTATGCCAGATACCTCGAGTTGCCCCAAGGCGGCCCCGCAGGCTCCCCGTTTCGGACCAACACTCATGTGGAGCACTGGCCCGGGGTTGTTGATTAAGAAAGAGGGTTAATTACTCCCTATGCAAGTTTAATTTGTTATTAGGCAAATAGTACCAATGTTGGGACTTGCTGGAAAAGACTTAGCACTTAGCGGTTTATCGAGGGGGTCCCATACACCCCAACCGTGTTAGGAACGCATAATCAAGGAACATAACACCGGTTTATACGGTTCCTAACGGCATGAGTGGAACAAATCACCAAGCAAAAGGCTTAGCCTTCCACCCTTGCCAATATATAGATGATTTCATTTTAAGCATTTATATAGTGTGATATAACCCAACAAAACTTCAACATGAAGCAAGCATCTTCGATCTTCACCTGCAACTAGCAATGCTATAAGAGGGGCTGAGCGAAGCGTACTTAGCCAAGCAACGGTTTGCATAGGTAGGGTGGTTAAACATGGTCATGGTTACAAGTAGGAGGCTGACAAGAAGACATGGGCATCGAGGCAAAAACTATAGATCGAGACTACTAGCAATAGGCAAAGATAGTAATGTTATCGGGGTTCGGTCATCTTGCCTGAAGAGAAGTCGTTCGGATCGTAAGAAGGGTCCTCGTGCTCAACCTCGTTGGAAACCTCGTGCTCGTACTCGTACTCGGTCTCAGCTTCCGGCTCTAAACAATACAATCACACAAGTCACAAATCAACAAGATGCAATGCGCACTCGAAAAATGATGGATGCATGATGGATGCACTAAGGATGCACACGGAGCACGGAAAATAGCACTCAAGCAAAACACCTCAAAACATGATAACAATAAGATATTATGAATCTACACAGAAAATCAATCAAGTTTCATATAAGACTCGCTGAAATCGGAGCTACGGGCTAAAAGTTATGCCCGAAACAAGAAATGAGCGAAAGCTGAAAATTACAGCAACATAGCAACTTCGGAGCACAAAATAATTAAGCTACAGCACTCAAACATCATGGCAAAGGACATGAACATAAACTAGACATATCCTACATCAAATAAGTCCAAAGGTGCACCCCCAAAGGAGCCACGGATCAATAGCAATAAGCTTGGACATATTGAACTTGACAATAAAATTCTGACAGCAGAATTTTATTGAAACTTTGGAGCAAAAGTTAAACATGCTACAGCAACTCAAATAAGCATGTGAGAACATGAATGGAAAGCCAACAATATATACTACAAGGAACAATCAAGATCCACTCCAAAACTATCATGGTTTGTCCTAGAGCAGCAAGCAAACATGGCATCGGAACGTTACAGATTTCAGACTTAGTGAAAAACCACTAAGTCCCAAAACAGCAGTTTCATCATGGCATCTAAACGAGCAAGTTTAAGTCACCTCGAAAATAAACATGGCAAGTGGTAAGCACCACATCAAAGTACACATGATGGTGATTCCGAAACATACAAGCATGCATCATGGAGATAATCACAACGATAGCAATGAGCTCAACAAGATGGCATTTCATAACAAGTGAAACAACATCACAGCAACATGGCACTTTGCAACGAAGATATACATGGCAAGAATAAATCTATCATGCAACCTAACACAAGCAACATGTAGAGCATGGCAAGACGAACACGTGGACATGTCATTTGCAACATTTGGACAAACGAGCTAAAAGATATCACATAGCAAAGATGGCATGAAAACATCACATAGCAGCAGTTTTATCACGATGCACTATTGCAACAGAAAAACAAGCACCTAGATGATCTCTAACATGCATGACACAAAAAGATAAAACGTAGTGCTAATCACCACGAACGTCTGGACATGCTATTTGCGCAAAACGGACATCCACACAAAAAGTTATAGCAGTTGCAAGATGGCATCAGAGATCACAAAAACTGGACTTAGTTATTTGAATCAACCTCAAGATCTCAGATCTGAGACGTCAACGGGCCCGGGGCGTGGATCCGGCCCGGCGGCTGGAGGGGCCAGACTGGAGGCGCGGCTTGCGGGTGGCGCGGCTGGGCCGGCGAAGGCGGCTGAGGCCCGCTCAGCTGGAGCGGCCTACGGAGGGTCGGGCGGCTGGGCCGGCCCGATTGGAGGCGGCGGGAGGCGCCTGATGCTACGGAGGACCGGTCGGAGGGGCGGCCCACCTGGCCTCAGGGCGGATGAAGGCGGCCACGGCCCAGGCGACGAGGCGGCTCGGCGCCGGCTGGAGGGAGGCGGAGGAAACGGGCCTCGGGCCTTCGGGAGGTGGCGGCCTGGTGGAGCGGCACGCTGGCGAACGGGCGAGGCCCAGGTGGGGAAGCGCTGGCGAACGGGCGACGCGGGGGATGGCTGGGCCTTCGAGCCCGATGGCGTTGCGGTGGATCGAAGGAGCCGCAGGGGCCTCCAGGCGAAGTGGTCCAGGCGGCTCGGCGGCCTGGCGCTGGCGACGCGGGAGGCCGAGCGGGATCTGGCGAAGGCTCGAAGGAGAGGCCTCAGCGGCTGGGGCGTTGACCAGATCGGGATTCCGATCGGGATCAGATCGGTAGCGATCCGATCGAGCCGGTGGCTGGCGGGGCTTCGATGGGAGAAGCCAAGTGGCAGTTTAGAAGAGGAATGGCACGGAAAAAAAATAAAGGGGAGAAGGGGCTAGAGGTTAGGGATGCCCAAAATGGACATAGGGGGGGTCTATAAATAGCAGTTTTTGCTAGGGTTAGGGGTTTTGGGTGTTTTGGAGCCCTCCGATCGCGATCCGACGGATCCGATCGCGAAGGGAGATTGGGATGGGCCAAGAGGAGGGAAGTGGGCTGGCGAAGGAATGTCTTGGGCCACAAAGTGGAGGCACTTTGAGCCCACACAAATAACTGTTGGGATAGCAAACGGACTCCAAACGCGACGAGATTTGACAGGCGGGTTACACACACCAAAGCAACAACACACGACAAGTCTCGCGCCACACCGGTAACGTTACACGGCCACACACCAAAGTAGGCCTACGGGACGCCACAGACACGTGAGGGAGCTCCGGAACGCGAAACGGACAACGGGAAGGAACGCGTGGAACCGGATGCAACCGACAACACAAATGCAATGCGATGCACAAGTCTACATGATATGAATGAATGCCACACACGCACACAACAAAACGACGAACACCCGAAAGACAAAGAACCCGAAATGGAATAGATGAAGCCGGAGATATATTATATGCCCAAAAAGGGAAAGTATTACATCCGGGGCATTACAAACTCTCCTCTACTACAAAAAGATCTCGTCCCGAGATCTAGGACTGGAAAAAGGAAGGGTACTCGGAACGAAGATGATCTTCTCGTTCCCAAGTAGCCTCTCGGTCTGTGTGATGTGACCACTTGACTTTCAAGAATTTGATGGACTTGTTGCGGATCTTGCGTTCGGTTTCTTCGAGAATAGCAACTGGATGCTCTCTGTAGGACAGGTCTTGTTGAAGATCAATCTCTTCAAACGGAATCATGCGCTCAGGTGCCTTGAAGCATTTGCAAAGTTGAGACACATGGAACACATCATGAACATTGGCGAAGTTGGAAGGGAGCTCAAGTTGATAGGCTAGGTCGCCTCTTTTGCTAAGAATCTTGAAAGGCCCGACGTATCTAGGAGCAAGCTTTCCTTTGATACCGAATCTTTGGGTGCCTTTCATCGGAGACACACGGAGATAAACATGATCATCAATGTTGAATGCCAAATCACGATGCTTGCCGTCATAGTAGCTCTTCTGACGCGACTGAGCGGCCTTGAGATTCTCACGTATGACTTTGCACATTTCTTCGGCTTCTGAAATCAAGTCATTGCCAAGGAGTTGACGTTCACCTGTTTCAGACCAGTTGAGAGGGGTACGGCACTTTCTGCCATAGAGGATTTCAAACGGAGCTTTGCCTGCACTTTCTTGAAAGCTGTTGTTGTAAGAGAACTCGGCAAATGGAAGGCAGTCTTCCCATTTCATGCCGAAAGATATGACACAGGCTCTGAGCATGTCTTCTAGAATCCGATTCACTCGCTCGACTTGACCACTAGTCTGAGGGTGAAAAGCAGTGATGAACCTGATCTTAGTGCCCATAGCGGACTGAAAGGAGTCCCAGAACCTTGAAGTGAACAAACTTCCACGGTCTGAGGATATAACTTGAGGAATGCCATGTAAGGACACAATTCTGGAAGTGTACAGCTCTGCCAATTGAGCTGCATTGATTGATTCTTTGACTGGTAGGAAGTGAGCGACTTTGGTAAGCTTGTCAATCACCACGAAGATAGAATCATTTCCTCGCTTGGACTTAGGAAAACCAGTGACGAAGTCCATTTCAATGTGGTCGAACTTCCACTCTGGAATAGGAAGAGGTTGGTGAAGACCGGCTGGACGTTGATGTTCTGCTTTCACTCTTCTGCAAACATCACATTCATTCACGAATTGGGCAATTTCCCTTTTCATGCGTGTCCACCAGTAAGATTGCTTGAGATCTTGATACATCTTGGAACTGCCAGGATGAATGGAAAGGAGAGAATCATGAGCTTCTTCCATTATGAGCTTCCTGAGATCACCTTTGGGAACAACGAGTCCGTCCTCGAAGAACAAGGTATCTCTCTCATCAACACGGAAGCACTTGTATTTTGGAATGCCCTTAGCAATAGCATGTTTCACCTTCTTCACCATGTTATCACTGAGCTGGGCCTCACGGACTTGATGTTCCAAGGTAGGAGCAATTTGAAGATTTGCAAGAAAACCCTGCGGAACAACTTGGAGGTTGAGTTTCCTGAATGCTTCACAAAGCTCAGGCTGGTACGGCTTGATAAGAAGGCTGTTGCAATATGCCTTTCTGCTCAAAGCATCTGCAATCACATTCGCCTTGCCAGGAGTGTATTCAATGCTGGGATCATACTCTTGGATCATTTCAACCCAACGAGTCTGATGGAGGTTCAGATGCGGCTGTGTGAAGATGTACTTCAAGCTCTTGTGATCAGTGAAGATGTCGACTTTTCTGCCCAACAACAGATGTCTCCACGTAATCAAAGCATGTACCACAGCTGCTAGCTCGAGATCATGTGTGGGATAGTTCTTCTCACTTGGTTTGAGCTGACGAGAAGTATATGCCACAATTCTCTTATCTTGCATAAGCACACCACCGAGGCCTTGAAGAGAAGCATCACAGAATACTTCATAGGGCTTGGACTCATCTGGAGGAGTCAGAACTGGAGCAGAGACGAGCTTTTCTTTGAGAGTTTTGAATGCCACTTCCCACTCTGGAGACCAAAAGTATTTGACATTCTTCTGAAGCAAGTTGGAAAGAGGCTTGGCAATCTTGGAGAAGTTCTCAACGAACCTTCTGCAATAGCTGGCAAGACCCAGAAAACTGCGGAGTTGCTTGACGTTCTGAGGAGCTTCCCAGTTGACAATTGCTTCAACTTTCTCGGGATTTACCGCAATGCCGTCAGCTGAGATGATATGGCCCAGGTACAAAACCTTATCGAGCCAAAACTCGCACTTGGAGAACTTGGCATAGAATTTATGCTCTCGAAGTCGATCAAGAACCAGACGTAAGTGCTTTTCGTGATCTTCTTCATTCTTGGAAAATACCAGAATATCATCCAGATACACAAGCACAAACTCGCCAGTATAGGGGTTGAAGATGTAATGCATCATCCTCGAAAAGGTAGGAGGAGCATTGGCGAGACCAAAAGACATGACAGTATACTCGTATGAACCGTAGCTCATTTTGAAGGCCGTCTTGGGAATGTCTTCCTCGCGAATGCAAATTTGGTGATAGCCCATTCGGAGGTCAAGCTTAGAGAACACTTTAGCTCCTTTGAGCTGCTCGAAGAGTTCGTTGATGTTGGGGAGCGGATACTTGTTCTTTATCGTCTTCTTGTTCAATGGCCGGTAATCAACACAGAGACGCTCCGTGCCATCTTTCTTCTTGACAAATAAGACACCACAGCCCCAAGGAGACGTACTAGGCCTGATGAGACCCATACTCTCCTGTTTATCAAGCTGCTTCTTCAATTCCTTCAATTCATCCGGAGAGAGCTTGTACGGATGCCGGCATGCTGGCTCAGTACCCGGCTCGAGTTCAATAACGAATTCCACCTGACGGTGTGGAGGCATGCCTGGAAGTTCTTCAGGAAAGACGTCTTGATATTCGTTCACCACCGGAATTTGAGATATGGCATTAATTTCGCCCTTATCATTGAGAGAGAAAAGCCTGATAGTGTTGTCCCTGGAGGCGAAGATAATCACATCTTCATCAGGATGAGTCATCTTGACTTCCTTTTGAGCACAATCAATGTGAGCATCATGTTGAGAAAGCCAATCCATCCCGAGGATGAGGTCAATGTCAGAATTACCAAGAACCACCGGTTTAGCCAGAAAGCGATAATCTCCCATGCGAATAGATACATCCGGAGCACAGACACTAGAAGTCATACGTCTCCCTGGAGAAATGACTTGCAACCTCTGAGGCAAATTTGAAGTGACAATATTGTGCTTGGATGCAAATGGTTGAGACATGAAAGAGCATGAAGCACCCGAATCAAATAACACTTTAGCAGGAAAAGACTTAACTGGAAGGTTACCCAAAATGACATCAGAAGAATTCTCCGCTTGTGCTGCACTCATCAGATTGACCCTTGCTGCCTTTGGATCATGCCTGACAATAGCTGAACTCACAGGTGGAGGAGGTGGAAGACGCTTCGGGTTCGGACATCTGTTGGCATAGTGACCCTTCTGGCCACACTTGTTGCACACCACTTCTGAGAGAGGACGGAAATGAGAGCCACTTGACTTGGAGCCTTGACACTGAAACTGCTTCTTCGACTGGTTGCTCGGGTTGGGTGGGTGGGAGAACCCACGTCCACCAGAGTTCTTGTAGTTGTTGGAGTTGTTGGAGTTGTTGGAGTTGTTGTAAGGAGCTCGAATCACTTGAGGAGGAGGAAGCCAAAATTTCTGATGCTTCGAGACCATCTGAGACGATGAGGAAGAGTGAACGGCATCTCGAATTCTCTTTTTAGAAGCCTCCATCTTAAGCTGAGCTGCCTCTTGTTTCAAAGCCATGTTATCGAATTTGTCGAATTCATCGGGCTCGAACAGAGTGAGAGCAAGTTGAAGTTCATCTTTGAGACCTCCACGGAACTGGTAGATTTTGCTCTTGGCATCAGGAATGTCTTGCTTAGCATAGCGGGCGAGGTTTTGGAACTTGACATTATACTGATAGACTGTCATAGAGCCCTGCTTCAGGTTGCGGAATTGCTCACGCATACCCTCGATGACACTTGTTGGAATGTGGTGAGAGCGAAAGTCCTTGCAGAAATTCTCCCAAGAGATCACCTGACCTGGCCTGGAGTCTTTGTACTGCTGCCACCAGTCAGCTGCTTGGTCTTTGAGTTGGAAGGCTGCAAACTTCACATAATCCTCTTCCCTTACGTTACTGCACTCAAAATGCTTATTTATGTCGGTTAACCAATTTTCAGCATCAAGAGGGTCGACACAGTAACTGAAAGCTTTTGGATTATTGGCCAAGAACTGGTTGAGAGTAGCATGGTGCTGCTGGTTGAAGAAGTTGCCTTGATTCCCTGGAACACCCTGATTAGCTTGATTAGCTTGCATCTGCTGCATCATCTGCATCAACATCTGGGTGTTCTGAGCTGTAGTCTGCATAATCGCTCTCCAAGCCTCAGACGGAGGAGGAGGAGAAGGAGGACGTTCTGGGACCTCTTCACCCTCTGGGTTAGCGTTGGGAACCCTTTTCGGAGCCATCCTGAAAGAGATGACCATGAATCAGCAATTGATTGACAGAAGGTATAAGCTGAATCAATGGAATGAATTGCAACAAGTCTTCACAATAATCATTCGAACAATAGGAACGAATGAAATCATTCGAACAGGAGGAACGAATGAAATTCTCAGTTAAATGATAACATCAATCTTCACGAGAAGCCACATAGGGGACAAAAGGTAAAAAAGAAAAACAACAAGGTACGGACGGAAACAAACACAAGATAGGAGCTTCGTTCTAACATCTTTGTGCTGAAAGCATATGAACACGTTACGAAAGGGTTTTGCAATCCCCGGATCAGCATAGCCAAGGACCCTTTAAGATGCAACTCCCGATCGGAACATCGGTCATAATACCACTTCACTCAATGTAGAACCCCGAACTCGCTAACCTGCATTCGTTGGAAGAATGCCTACGATCTACTGGATAAACCCACCTATTAATTTCCGAAAGATTCAAGTTATGCAATCAGGTGTTGGGGATACACGGGAAGCACCGCGCAATCAACTCTAAACCTACATCCAGGTGTATCCATCCTTCAACACATAACCCGTCTTTCTCGGAAACTGTTTACCTCGGACCTTCGAAAAGCATCCACTATAACAAGCTATGGCAATACTCCCGAACTACCTCCCCAGTACTGGGTGATGTCGGGGTTATCTTGCCACTGGCCGTATAGGAGAGATTTTCGATGTCGGCCGTCTTAAGTATTTAGTACTGCCGCGATATGCTTGTGACGACAATACCCCGAAGCTCAACTCCCCGGGACACTGCCACAACCCCTAATGTCAGGAGGCATCGAGAACAATATTCTCGTCACAAGAACATCGAAACAATCCCAGAATACTCGCGAGATTCCTAAAAAAAAATTGTGCAATTTTTGAAGATAGAAGAGACAAGAGTAGTCGTCAGGAGTCCTCACCACAGAGAAAGGGGATGAGAAGCAAAGAAATCCTACTCTCCGATATAATATAGGACTCAATTTTTTTTTCAGTGTGTGCCTAGACTCGACCGTCAACGATTCGATCAATCAGTGGGGGCTCCTAGGTCGGAGAAGGCTCTGATACCAACTTGTAATGCCCAGGACGGAGCTATATCTCCTACGTGTCGAGGCACGACTTAGAGACATAACCCCATGCTGGAATGATCGCAAGTCTGGTATCTTTGCACAACACATGTAAAAAGGGGGGATGGAAAACATAAACATAGTTGGCTTACACTCGCCACGTCACACAAATACAATACATGTCTCAAACATCATACATTAAAACATCACAGCCCTCTAAGGGTAAAATCCAAATGACAAGATACCAAACATAAGTTAAATCCACAGGTCGGATCGAATCCTAGTAGAAGTCTCCACTACTGATCATCAGGATAACGGACATAGTATCGACTACGCTCCTCGTCGTACTCCCAGTCAAGCTCGGTGCCATCACCTGGATAGCTCAAAACTGGACCTGCATCTGGTGTGGTGAAGTAACTGTGAGCCACAGAGGACTCAGCAATCCTGTTCCCGGGTAACAAGACTATTTAAGCCTTGGGAGAGGATAAGGCTGAAGAAAAGAATAAGTGTCTGCAGCAGCAACTAGCAACTAGCTTACGTGAGAGAGTGTGAGAAGAGAAAGCCTCGGTCGAGAGATGATCACGAAGTGATCCTAGCTAAAGCTCAACAAGCATAACCCCACCGTGTTCAACTCCCGAATCCCTATTCGGAAATTGACAGTCACGGTACACACGCTGGTAGTGTATTGAAACATTGTGTCAAGTTATCTACAACCGGATATTAACAAGCTCCCATCTGCGACATAACCACGGGCACGGCTTTCGAAAGTTCATAACCCTGCAGGGGTGTTCCAACTTGACCCATTACAAGCCCACGATCCGCGGAGTCGCAACTCCAAAGTGGGAAGACCCGAGTATTCTCGAAATCCCGTGCTCAAGATACTCCGAACTAAGGTAAGGCTAATCCAGCAAATCCTCCCGGCGTGTCGACACCCTGATAGTAGCCGCGCGTATCTAAGTCTCAGGACACGACCGGATGGGCGAAGCTACGGGTGTATGCCAGATACCTTGAGTTGCCCCAAGGCGGCCCCGCAGGCTCCCCGTTTCGGACCAACACTCATGTGGAGCACTGGCCCGGGGTTGTTGATTAAGAAAGAGGGTTAATTACTCCCTATGCAAGTTTAATTTGTTATTAGGCAAATAGTACCAATGTTGGGACTTGCTGGAAAAGACTTAGCACTTAGCGGTTTATCGAGGGGGTCCCATACACCCCAACCGTGTTAGGAACGCATAATCAAGGAACATAACACCGGTTTATACGGTTCCTAACGGCATGAGTGGAACAAATCACCAAGCAAAAGGCTTAGCCTTCCACCCTTGCCAATATATAGATGATTTCATTTTAAGCATTTATATAGTGTGATATAACCCAACAAAACTTCAACATGAAGCAAGCATCTTCGATCTTCACCTGCAACTAGCAATGCTATAAGAGGGGCTGAGCGAAGCGTACTTAGCCAAGCAACGGTTTGCATAGGTAGGGTGGTTAAACATGGTCATGGTTACAAGTAGGAGGCTGACAAGAAGACATGGGCATCGAGGCAAAAACTATAGATCGAGACTACTAGCAATAGGCAAAGATAGTAATGTTATCGGGGTTCGGTCATCTTGCCTGAAGAGAAGTCGTTCGGATCGTAAGAAGGGTCCTCGTGCTCAACCTCGTTGGAAACCTCGTGCTCGTACTCGTACTCGGTCTCAGCTTCCGGCTCTAAACAATACAATCACACAAGTCACAAATCAACAAGATGCAATGCGCACTCGAAAAATGATGGATGCATGATGGATGCACTAAGGATGCACACGGAGCACGGAAAATAGCACTCAAGCAAAACACCTCAAAACATGATAACAATAAGATATTATGAATCTACACAGAAAATCAATCAAGTTTCATATAAGACTCGCTGAAATCGGAGCTACGGGCTAAAAGTTATGCCCGAAACAAGAAATGAGCGAAAGCTGAAAATTACAGCAACATAGCAACTTCGGAGCACAAAATAATTAAGCTACAGCACTCAAACATCATGGCAAAGGACATGAACATAAACTAGACATATCCTACAGCAAATAAGTCCAAAGGTGCACCCCCAAAGGAGCCACGGATCAATAGCAATAAGCTTGGACATATTGAACTTGACAATAAAATTCTGACAGCAGAATTTTATTGAAACTTTGGAGCAAAAGTTAAACATGCTACAGCAACTCAAATAAGCATGTGAGAACATGAATGGAAAGCCAACAATATATACTACAAGGAACAATCAAGATCCACTCCAAAACTATCATGGTTTGTCCTAGAGCAGCAAGCAAACATGGCATCGGAACGTTACAGATTTCAGACTTAGTGAAAAACCACTAAGTCCCAAAACAGCAGTTTCATCATGGCATCTAAACGAGCAAGTTTAAGTCACCTCGAAAATAAACATGGCAAGTGGTAAGCACCACATCAAAGTACACATGATGATGATTCCGAAACATACAAGCATGCATCATGGAGATAATCACAACGATAGCAATGAGCTCAACAAGATGGCATTTCATAACAAGTGAAACAACATCACAGCAACATGGCACTTTGCAACGAAGATATACATGGCAAGAATAAATCTATCATGCAACCTAACACAAGCAACATGTAGAGCATGGCAAGACGAACACGTGGACATGTCATTTGCAACATTCGGACAAACGAGCTAAAAGATATCACATAGCAAAGATGGCATGAAAACATCACATAGCAGCAGTTTTATCACGATGTACTATTGTAACAGAAAAACAAGCACCTAGATGATCTCTAACATGCATGACACAAAAAGATAAAACGTAGTGCTAATCACCACGAACGTCTGGACATGCTATTTGCGCAAAATGGACATCCACACAAAAAGTTATAGCAGTTGCAAGATGGCATCAGAGATCACAAAAACTGGACTTAGGGATTTGAATCAACCTCAAGATCTCAGATCTGAGACGTCAACGGGCCCGGGGCGTGGATCCGGCCCGGCGGCTGGAGGGGCCCGACTGGAGGCGCGGCTTGCGGGTGGCGCGGCTGGGCCGGCGAAGGCGGCTGAGTACCGCTCGGCTGGAGCGGCCAGCGGAGGGTCGGGCGGCTGGGCCGGCCCGATTGGAGGCGGCGGGAGGCGCCTGGCGCTGCGGAGGACCGGTCGGAGGGGCGGCCCACCTGGCCTCAGGGCGGATGAAGGCGGCCACGACCCAGGCGACGAGGCGGCTCGGCGCCGGTTGGAGGGAGGCGGAGGAAACGGGCCTCGGGCCTTCGGGAGGTGGCGGCCTGGTGGAGCGGCGCGCTGGCGAACGGGCGAGGCCCAGGTGGGGAAGCGCTGGCGAACGGGCGGCGCGGGGGATGGCTGGGCCTTCGAGCCCGGTGGCGTTGCGGTGGATCGAAGGAGCCGGAGGGGCCTCCAGGCGAAGTGGTCCAGGCGGCTCGGCGGCCTGGCGCTGGCGACGCGGGAGGCCGAGCGGGATCTGGCGAAGGCTCGAAGGAGAGGCCTCAGCGGCTGGGGCGTTGACCAGATCGGGATTCCGATTGGGATCAGATCGGTAGCGATCCGATCGAGCCGGTGGCTGGCGGGTCTTCGATGGGAGAAGCCAAGTGGCAGTTTAGAAGAGGAATGGCACGAAAAAAAATAAAGGGGAGAAGGGGCTAGAGGTTAGGGATGCCCAAAAT
>LR738713.1:25214737-25300543 GCA_902687465.1 Secale cereale
GGGGTCTATAAATAGCAGTTTTTGCTAGGGTTAGGGGTTTTGGGTGTTTTGGAGCCCTCCGATCGCGATCCGACGGATCCGATCGCGAAGGGAGATTGTGATGGGCCAAGAGGAGGGAAGTGGGCTGGCGAAGGGATGTCTTGGGCCACAAAGTGGAGGCACTTTGAGCCCACACAAATAACTGTTGGGATAGCAAACGGACTCCAAACGCGACGAGATTTGACAGGCGGGTTACACACACCAAAGCAACAACACACGACAAGTCTCGCGCCACACCGGTAACGTTACACGGCCACACACCAAAGTAGGCCTACGGGACGCCACAGACACGTGAGGGAGCTCCGGAATGCGAAACGGACAATGGGAAGGAACGCGTGGAACCGGATGCAACCGACAACACAAATGCAATGCGATGCACAAATCTACATGATATGAATGAATGCCACACACGCACACAACAAAACGACGAACACCCGAAAGACAAAGAACCCGAAATGGAATAGATGAAGCCGGAGATATATTATATGCCCAAAAAGGGAAAGTATTACATCTGGGGCATTACAATAATACTTCCTGAAGAAGAAGTTGCCGAATCCGCAAAGAAAATGCTCAACATCTCTCTGGGGGAGGACAGCCGGACCGGCTTAGCTCCATTCTATGAAAACAATAAACCGCCAGCAGTAAGCTCTTTTTGATCTTTTCTGCTTGCTCTAATCCGGCCATATCAAATATCTTCTATTTATTTTCTTTCTTTTGCACAGGCCAACGACCCCTTCTGGAAGAGGAAACCTCAAGACAAACCGGGCAAACAACCACGCCGGAAGACGTATGTCGTCAAGAAGAAGAAGGCGGCTGCCCCCTCCGGCTCACGTCCTGAGGAAGATGATCCGGATTCCGAGGTATGAGTTGATCCTGATATATTGTAATCTCCCTTTATCAAATTTATGTTAACAATGCTCCTCCGCAGGATCTGGCTAAAGGAAGTAAAGCGGCGGAAGTTGAGGTAATCTCTCTCTCTTCAGATTCTGAACCGCCGGCACCCAAAATCCACCGGGCGTCTCGGAAATACCCTTTTTCTCATCCTTACGCTCGATTGGACCCCAAATTTCTTTTGAAGAAGTAGCAGCATGAGGCGCGCTGGACTACGCGCCATAGTGGCCATGTAGTGGAGTCCTCCGGAATACCTCTTACTCCGGCTCACAGGCACCACTCTGAGGTTTTACTTTTTCCAACTCGTCTTCATCCAAAGGCCGGGCTTATACGTAAACCGCTTAAACCGCCTGATCCTAACTATCAGGAGGCTCCCTTGTCCTCTTCTGGCGAGTCAACTTCTACACAGGTCCCTGTGTTGAAGACCGTGCCTGGGTAAGTCCTTTTCAATATCCGGTT
This sequence comes from Secale cereale, assembly GCA_902687465.1. Classification (NCBI taxonomy): domain Eukaryota; kingdom Viridiplantae; phylum Streptophyta; class Magnoliopsida; order Poales; family Poaceae; genus Secale; species Secale cereale. The sequence goes on from LR738713.1 coordinate 25,216,127, forward strand.
TATATTTGTATGTTGATGATTCTTATTGTTCATTTGATTTTCTCCAGCAAGCTAAAGCCTAGCAAGAGGGCGAAAGCCACCAAAGCGGCTGCCGAGACTGCTACCGCTGAGCCGACTGCTGATCCGGACGAAGTTATCCCTCCAGACAACAATCCTGCGGTTCAGCTTGACGACCCTGCTCCTATGGATCGTGACGATATCGTTGCTCAAGAGAATATAGAGAATATAGTTGAACCGGCTAGCCCTGTTCGGGTTAGCCCTCCTCGGGCTAGCCCGGCTCCTGTTAGCCCGGTGCCTACTGCTTCCCCTTCTCAACCAACTGCCGCTTCTTCCCCGGACGTTCAGATAACCGGGTCAGGTTTTACCGCTCCTGCTGAGCCTATCGTCTTGGCCAAACACACTGCCAAAGAGGAGAAGCTTCACCAAGAGAAGGGCAAGTGGAGCACGGACTTATCTAGCTATGCCCAATTAAGTGCCCAGGAACTTTATTCCGGGTATTTGAACCGGCTTCATACCAGCCGCGATTATGAATCCGGGTTGGTTAATAAGATGAAGGATAAGTACGAGGTAACTTCCTTCACGTGTCTCTGTTTTGTGTTTTTTGTACTCCTGTCTTTAGGCCATAGTAGCCCCCAAGTGCTGGTTTAGCTTCGTTATAGGTGAACCGGCACTTCCAGTGTGTGCAAAATGAACTTACATTAGCCCCCAAGTGCCAGGGGCATAACTTGTTTTATGTGCCTGGGACTTGTCTGAATTTCTTTTTTGATACTTCAACTGTACATTAGCCCCCAAGTGTCAAGTGGATAACTTGTTTATATGCTTGAGACTTGTCTGAATTGTCTTTTACTCCATTTGATTTTCTTGTAGGCTGACTTGACCCGGAGGGCTGCAGAGGTAACTGATCTCCGGGATAGACTGGCTGCTACTGAAACTGCTTATGCCAAACCCAAGGACGAGCTTGTGCTGAGCTTAACCAACGCGGAAAAGTTGAAAAAAGACTTTGAAGCGGAGCGGTCAGCCTGGGAGGTGTAGAGGAATGCTCTTGAGAAAAGATCAAAGGATGCTGAAGCTGCCCTTAATCCGGTGACGCAAGAGCTGACCGGTTTAAGACATCAAATAGAACTTACGACCTCTCCTATCTTTGGTGAGCACTCGATTTGCATATGTTTTCATCTCTGCAATCTTTGTTCTGCTCCGGTTTAACTTTAACAATCATATTTAGGGCGACGCATAACTCATCTTGGAGATGACGTCCGGAAGAAGCTCAAGGCCTCTTATACCCTGGTGGAGCAGCTGTATTCCGGTGCTCAAAGGGTTATAAGTGCAATGTCCCATCAGAAAGTGGCCCCCACTACTATCCAAGGTACTTTGGAAAAATTATCTGTCCTGCCTGTACGCTTGGTGGAAGTGAAGAAATCTGCTGCACGGGCCGGCTCTCTTCTAGCGCTGACTCGGGCCAAGGCATGGGTACCGGACTGTAACGACCCGGATTTGGTAACCCAAGTCTCTGTGCTTACTGTGCTATCCCTGGATCGTAGCTAGCACACACAGTAACAAGAATGAATATCAGTAAAACATACATCATTTTACTACAACGGTAGATCCAGAATTAAGCAAATACATACCATAGGCATAGCTCAATGCTGGCACATCCTACAGCGGAATAATACGTAGTCGCTAAGTTAGGGCTCCATCAACGCCACTGGGCTCATTGAGTGTAGACCATAACCCTATCGTCTCTTAATTTGTGGAGATCTGCACATGACAGGTGCAGATGAGTACGTGGAATGTACTCGCAAGTTGCAAAGAAAAGTATAACAGAATATACATGCATGGTAAATATTGGTGGAGGTTTCCTTTGCATAAAGCCAATTTTCTCCTATACTAAATTTTTGTAAACTTTCTTGGAAATAAATAGTTTTTAGTTTAAAAGGTAGGAGTGAGACACTTGGATATACGCACCAATGCTCATTCTCCAAATTTTGGTAAAACATAAATATGGTTGAAGTGAAACACATTCACTGTGCTCATTCCTCAACTTTAACCCTTAAAACAGATGTTTAGAAAAGAGAGGGGAGATTCTTCTTCAGTCCAAGTCTTCAGTTGCTCAAATTGCCCGTAACCAGGGGCACGGCTAATCGATTAGGTTTAACCCTCTGCAGAGGTCGTACACATTCCCCACATGACACAATCAACCCCATTTATCGTTACACACTTGGGTGCACGACTAGGAGAAGATTGTGACGAAGCCTTTCCGTAACAGCCCCCTATACCGCCAAGCCGCCCGCAACTTCGGCACGAAGGCCTCTCTCCGATGGCGGTCCTGGGGTAGGGTTTCCCGTTAGTACTAAGCTAAGCCAGAGCCCATAGTAGCATGTGGCTGTACTGGAAGCTACATCAAACTGTACTTGGAAGATCTCATTTCCCTGGACGGCGGTCCCCACCAAAAACCTGTGTGCAAGACCCCAGTCGGGCACATTCACTGGAAGACCCCGATGGGCGCAATCACTTGTAGACGCTCCCGTCAATACCATTCCGTCCAGAGAGTAGAAATAAAATAACATATAGTTTTTTGTCAAATGTTTTTCACAAAATATTGCCCCAAAAGAGGGCAACTTTATTGTTTAAAACTTGTTTGATTTTCAACCCACCCATTTGTGTAAGCGCGGCCAAGCATGGTAGTAAGTCTTGAACCTAAGGCTGTAACTAGTAGTAATATTTTGCAAAACTTTTATAAACATGCATAGTATTTAAATTCGAAGAGATATGCATAATATGAAAATATAGGTCGAAGCATGATCAATTTTGCAACTTGCCTTCGGTTTCACAGTCTCACGGTTCTACCTCCTCGTAGAATTCACCTTCGCACTCGTCGCAATCTAACGCGATAGATAACTTAAGTAAGACACTCCACACATCAACATTCACATAACAAGTGCTCAAGCAAAACCATTCAACACATAATTCATGCCCTAAGTTAATCACATATGACTCAAGTTTATGCAATTGGACCGGTTCATATGAATGGCATATAGTTCATGTTAATAAACTAATTAATACTTTTCTAACTCTCATTTGTTAATGATTACAACAACTAACCAGACAGGTTTTGTACGAATCAATCTAATGATTTTAAAAATTAAACAAATTTTAGTTTAATTAGTTTATTAATGGATGGTCAAAGAAGGTCAAAATGACATTATTCTGCTAAAACCATAATTAAACCTTACTGAAAATTATCCTACGAGTTCTAACAGATTGGTATGGTTACAAAGGCCAATTCTCATATCTAAAATATTTTCATAAGATTTATAGATTAAAAAATATAGCAAAAATACTCAAATTAACATTTTAATTAGAACTAAATTTTAAATTTCCCAAAAATGAGATTTTAAATTTTTATAATAAACTAGAGGTTCCAACGAATTCGGGGATATCTTATTTGTCAAAATCGGACAAACTGTTTGGAAGATACGATATTTTTGAAGATTGAATCTTTTTCTAAAAAAGCAATACGGAAATTATAGAGACCTCACCGGAGTTGGTCGCCGGAGTTGGGGAAGAAGGCCGCCGGAGTTGAGGAAGAAGGTTCCCGACGTCAAGCAGTAGCAGAACGGCGAAGAGGTCGACAAGGGGAGTTTGTTTGATAAGGTCACAGGCTCGGACAAGTCCCGTCGCGGCGTAGAGTGGCCGCCGGTGTTGCAGAACACCGGCGAGCAATTGATCATATAGGAGGGCGAGGTGGAGAGGGGTTTCCGGATGGGCAAGTGAGTGGCTGCAGGGCACTCCTCGGGGGTACCTTTTATAGGTGTAGGGAAGGTCAGAATCGAGAGGTTTCATGAGTGTTAATGGCGGCAGTGAAAGCAGCAGTTTCCTCGAGTTCTAATGGCCATTAGGGGTGCCTTAAGGCTTACTACTGAAGGGGATGGGTCTTGGGAGGTGAGGGGAACCGATTATGGGGTTAATGGGTTGGGAGATGGAGAGGAGGGGAGGGATCGAGGTACAGGCGCCCATGGCTGTTGCTCTCTGTTCAGGTTCTGTAACGACGAGAGGAAGAAGATGGCATCGGTTGGGCTGAGATGATACGGGTCTGGTGGTAGAAATTGGCCCAAAGGAAAATGTCGATGAAAAGGAAAAAAAAACAAGGTGGGCTATGTTGGGCCTCTGCCTCGCACCTATGTGAGTTTTAGGAGTTAGGATTGAAATATAATCACGTACATAAGTATGTGCACACAAAAAATCTACTTGAAACAAACAATAAAATGTTTACATTAGTGTCAATATTATTTAGAGTCCACGAATATTAGTTTCAGAATTTTATAAAATACATTTTGTGCACAAACTACTATTAATGGATATAATTAAATCACACAAAATATATCAATTTTGAGTTTTGCAAATTCAAAAAAAGGATAACTGTGCTGCATTTAAACATTTCCAATTATATTTTTGGAGAAGTCACATTATCTCCTCTCATTTAATTTTATTTAAATAATTTGGAAATATTCAAATGGCAATAAAACTCCAAATAAGATCAAATTTTAAATGGAACTCCAAATTTCAACTAACTCCTCCACCATTTATTTTTGTGAAAGTCATTTTATTCTCGCTCCATAAATATGAAGGTGGTTTAGAATATTTCATAGGAGTCAGAAACAAAGAAATCCAATTTGATTATTTTACAAGTCTCAAAACGTTTTTTTACTTGACAATCACAACAACTCACTCAATTATAACTTATTATTAACATTCCAAAATTTGGAAAATTTTGGGATGTTACACGGACTTTGATCCAGAAGAGGCTATGAACGGATATCCCAGTAATAAGGAAGATGGATCAACTTTCTCTGCCTCGGATCTCCGTGCCTTAACCAAAGAGATGCGCCCACTCGCCAGCAAACTTGCCGATGAAGCAGATCTGACCAGGTATCATTCGGCATACGACTTAGAAAACGAACGGGTGGAGCGGCCGGTTTATGACATCCAGAATCTGATCCCGCCAGTGCGTGGCCATACTTTCGCTCCAGATGTTGATTCGTCCGAGCTTATTACTGAAGAAATGTACTTCCGTGCGCTCTCCAAGATCGACTGGCGCGTTCATGACTTCCAGCCACTTGCGGAAGATGAAGAAGATCTGGAACAAGCCGACCCTCAGCCTTCGCAGCGTGAAGAAGAATCATAAAACGCCCGGTTTAACTCATAATTTCTTGAAAACTTTCGCAAAAACTTGAATTCGTTCAGGCCTGCAAGTGCCTTGTAATAGGCTAGTTCGAAACATTGTCTTTGTCTCAATTCGGATGTCACAGCTTGACTTGGCGTCTGCCGATTTTAATCCCTTGCCTGCTATGGTTGATCCGTTTATGTTATCTGTATCTGCATAGACAACGCTTTGATAAAGTGTGCTTGACATCTTTAATCCGGTAGGCATAATTGAACGTGTAGATTCTGATTAGGCTCTTGGCCCTCTTGGCGTACGCCCAATGACTATTCCGGGTTATGATAAACGCCGATTTAAATCATGCTGGTGTTTATGACCCAGACTTTGAACTTATGCTGGTATTCATGATCCAGACTTTTACTTTGTAGATATGTGGTCAACTTTGAAGTTACCCAGTTCCGGATCAAAAACTTAGTTAACCACAGAAAACTTTGAAAAATCACAAAACACAAAACATTGTTGCAAATAAGACCATGTAGTCGAGGCTTTTTGCGAGCTGCCAGGCTCCAAATCGAGGCTTCTGATTCGAATGCGATCAGTAAACCGGACCAAAGGGGTTAAGCTAGGATTCGAATGCGACAATGTAGCCCCCAGTGGCCTTGAAATTTTTGCCAATCAATGGATTCGAATGCGATCCAAGGAGCTATGATTTTGCCAATCAATGGATGCGATCCAATGAGCTATGATTCATTTTGCCAATCAATGGATGTGATCCAAGGAGCTATGATTCATTTTGCCAATCAATGGATGCGATCCAAGGAGCTATGATTCATTTTGCCAATCATTGGATGCGATCCAAGGAGCTATGATTCATTTTGCCAATCAATGGATGCGATCCAAGGAGATATGAGGATGCCAATCAATGGATGTGATCCAAGGAGCTTTGTGATTTGAATATGATCATACAAACCGGACCAAAAGGGGTTAAGCTAGGATTCGGATGCGATCCGTAGCCCCCTAATGACTGTGGACGCAGGGTACCTATAAGAGAGTTGCGCTTGTATGGCAAGTCTTGTTTGGTCCCTTATAGAATTGTCCTGCATAGCAAAAATAGACTGATCAAAGCATCTTGTTTTCTTGATGAGCATGATATATATCAAGAGAAGTAAATTTTAGATGGATATCACCTGAGTGAACTCCCATAAGACACTTATTTAGAGGAAAATGGCTGATCCCCCGGTTTACCAGGGGTGCCGGTTTATTTATTAATCATAATATATACAGGATACATGAAGCGGATCTCATGGCTCAAGTGTAGTAAGGCCGTAGAAGGGCAATGTTCCATGGCCTCTTCGTCTCTTCCTCTGCTGTCCGTGAATCTTTATGTTCTCGAACATCCACCAGGTAGTATGAACCGTTGTGTAGATTCTTGCTGACCACAAAGGGTCCTTTCCAAGGTGGGGATAGCTTGTGCATATCGGTCTGGTCTTGTATAAGCCGGAGCACCAGGTCCCCCTCCTGGAACGTCCTGGTCTTAACCCGGCGGCTGTGATATCTTCGCATGTCTTGCTGATAGATTGCGGATCGTGCCGCTGCGAGGTCACGCTCTTCATCCAGCCGGTCTAGACTGTCCTATCTTGCCTGCTCGTTGGCCGCTTCAACATAAGCCGTCACCCGTGGTGAGTCGTGCCGGATATCACTTGGAATAACTGCTTCAGCACCGTACACCATGAAGAAGGGCGTATAGCCTCTAGACCTGTTAGGCGTAGTATTGATGCTCCAGAGGACAGAAGGTAACTCCTCAACCCAGCACCCTGTTGTTCTTTGCAAGGGAGTCATAAGCCGGGGCTTGATGCCTCGCAAGATCTCTTGGTTGGCTCTTTCAGCTTGACCATTGAATTGAGGGTGAGCTACTGAAGACACATCCAGGCGAATATGTTCCCTTTGGCAAAACTCTTCCATCTCTCCTTTGGATAGATTGGTGCCATTATCAGTAGTAATGCTGTGTGCAAAGCCAAACCGGAAAATTACCTTTTTGATGAATTTAACCGCTGTTGCCGCATCACACTTACTGACAGGCTCTGCCTCAATCCACTTTGTAAACTTGTCCACTGCTACCAACAGGTGGGTTTTTTGATCTTGGGATCTTTTAAAAGGCCCAACCATATCAAGCCCCCAAGTCGCAAACGGCCAAGTAATTGGGATCATCCTTAGCTCTTGTGCCGGAACAAGAGCACGCCGTGAAAATTTCTGACAAGCGTCGCATTTCCGGACTAGATCCTCCGCATCAGCATGGGCTGTTAACCAGTAGAACCCATGACGGAAAGCTTTAGCTACCAAGGACTTTGAACCGGCGTGATGACCACAATCCCCTTCATGAATCTCTCGAAGAATATCACAGCCTTCCTCCGATGATACGCACCGCTGAAATGCCCCAGAAACGCTACGGTGATGAAGTTCTCCGTTAGCAATGGTCATAGATTTGGATCGCCAGATTATCTGCCTGGCTTCAACCTCATCATCTGGCAACTCTCCTCGGCTTAGGTACGCCAAGTAAGGGAGTGTCCAATCCGGAATAACATGAAGCGCTGCAACCAGCTGTGCTTCCGGATTAGGAACAGCCAAATCCTCCTCCGTTGGTACTTGAACTGATGGACTGTGTAACTCATCCAAAAAAGTATTTGGTGGCACCGGTTTACGCTGAGAACCCAGCCGGCTCAGGGCATCGGCCGCTTCATTTTTCCGCCGGTCTATGTGATCCACCTGATATCCTTTGAAACATCCTGCAACTGCTTCAACTTCTCGCATGTAAGCCGCCATGAGCGGGTCTTTGGAGTCCCACTTGCCAGGCACTTGTTGCGCCACTAGATCTGAATCACCAAAGCACTTGACCCGGCTCAAGTTCATCTCCTTAGCCATCCGTAGGCCGTGAAGCAGTGCTTCATATTCGGCCGCATTGTTAGTGCAAGGAAACATTAGTCGAAGGACATAACAAAACTTGTCACCTCGAGGGGAAGTTAACACGACTCCAGCCCCCGAGCCTTCTAATTGCCTTGAACCGTCAAAGTGGATAGTCCAATATGTATGATCCGGCTTCTCCTCTGGGGCTTGTAATTCTGTCCAATCATTGATAAAGTCTACCAGTGCTTGGGATTTAATAGAAGTACGGGGTACATACTTCAATCCGTGTGGGCTAAGCTCAATGGCCCACTTTGCCACTCTGCCAGTAGCTTCTCTGTTCTGGATTATATCGCCCAACGGAGCTGAGCTAACAACAGTGATTGGGTGGCCCTGGAAGTAGTGCTTCAGCTTCCGGTTTGCCATGAACACGCCATACACTAGTTTCTGCCAGTGTGGATACCTTTGCTTTGATTCAATTAGAACCTCACTAACGTAATAAACCGGGTGCTGAACCGGATATTCCTTACCTGCCTCTTTGCGCTCCACCACAATCGCCACGCTAACTGCATGGGCATTGGCGGCCACGTATAACAGCAGCGGCTCGTTGTCGACAGGGGCAGCAAGAACCGGCGGTTCTGCTAATTGCCGCTTCAAGTCCTCGAACGCAGTGTTCGCAGCATCGCTCCATATAAACCGATCTGTCTTTTTCAGCATCTGATAAAGCGGAATTGCCTTCTCTCCCAAACGACTGATGAATCGGCTTAACGCTGTAATCCGGCCAGCTATGCGCTGAACATCATTGATACAAGCTGGTCTAGTCAAGGATGTGATCGCCTTGATCTTCTCCGGATTGGCCTCTATTCCTCTGTTTGATACTAAGAACCCAAGGAGCTTGCCTACTGGAACACCAAAAATGCACTTCTCCGGATTAAGCATCATCTTATAAATCCGGAGGTTGTCAAAGGTTTCCCTTAGATCTTCTATCAGCGTCTCCTCCTTCCTTGACTTTACGACGATGTTATCCACATAAGCATGGACATTTTTCCCGATCTGCCCCTTAAGACAGTTCTGTACGCAACGCTGGTAAGTTGCTTGGGCACTCTTGAGCCCAAAGGGCATAGATACATAGCAGAAGGCTCCGAAGGGAGTTATGAAGGCCGTCTTCTACTGGTCCTTAACTGCCATCTTGATCTGATGATACCCTGAATATGCATCCAAAAAACTTAGCCGCTCACATCCTGCCGTAGCATCAATGATCTGATCAATACGGGGGAGAGCAAAAGGATAAGTTGGACAAGCTTTGTTTAAGTCTGTGTAATCTACACACATCCTACATGTTCCATTTTTCTTTAACACCAGAACCGGATTAGCCTCCGGTGGAGCTCCGTGATCCTTTTGTAGAAATTGTTGAACTCTCATGCTTCACTTATATCTATTTTATAGTCTATTAAAATAGCATGGTAATGTGTTTAGGCTAAAAAACTAGTCTTCACATGATAGACATCCAATGTCAATGTAGTAAAAAAATCACACTAAGTGCATTGAATATGATGAGATGTTAGATTCTTCATAATTGTTTTGAGATACGAGGATAGTGATATTAGAGTCATGCTAGTGGAGTTATTATGAAATTGAGAAATACTTGTGTTAAGGTTAGTGATTCCCGTAGCATGCACGTATGGTGAACCGCTATGTGACGAAATTAGAGCATGAGGTATTTGTAGAGTGCCAACCTTTGTGTGGAGGTCGGGGGCGCGCGATGGTTAACTCCTACCAACCTCCCCCCTAGGAGCATGCGTTGATTGCTTTGTTTTGATGACTCGTAGATTTTTGCAATAAGTATATGAGTTCTTATGTCTAATGTTGAGTCCAAGGATTATACGCACTCTCACCCTTCCACCATTGCTACCCTCTCTTGTACCGCGCAACTTTCGCCGGTACCATAAACCCACTATATATCTTTCCTCAAAACAGCCACCATATTATTCCTCAAAACATCCACCATACTGTCGGTGTATTTGGATCGACACCTATGGGATCACGAGAATCCCTACTACGGTTGCGGGGCGCGGGGTTGAGAGAAGAGCGGATCTAACAGTTAGCACACGGTTCGTTTACCCAGGTTCGGGCCGCAAAGATGCGTAAAACCCTACTCCTGCTTTGGTGGATTATATGTTTGTGTTCTTCAGCTAGCTATGGGGCGTGAGGAGCTCCAAAAGGCCGAATCGTGAGGAGTTCTAAAGAGCCGAATCCTTCTCATGGTCGCCTCGAGCCTCCTTTTATACGGAAAAGGGGTTGCCACAATGGTACACAGGAGGTGGAAAGGGTACAGTGATGCGAGGTTATCCCTCGCATTACATGACAAGGCGCATTTAATGCGTCTCCCTTAGGTGTCCTTGCTTTATCGGGGACGGGGGAGAGATCCGTCTTGTCCGTCGCCGCTTCTTCGTGTGTCGACACGCGCCTTGGCTAGCGATGCCTGAGATGCCATGTAGGCAGGCAGGCAGCTGAGGTGGCGCAATGGTGGGTCTTCCACGAAGATCTTCATATTGCCACGCAGGTGCCTGCCCAGCTGGTTGGGTTGGCAGCTGCATGGGGCGGTGGAAACTCAGTTGGTGCGGGCCTGATGGTGGCCCTGCGGATGTCCTCAGCAAGGGCCTTGCCGGGGCTCCGGCAAGGGTCTTGCCGTGGCGCCTGCTGTCATCCCCGGCAAGGTGCTTGCCGGAGGTCTTGTGGTCCTCCTCGGCTAGGATCCCGCCAAGGGTCATCGTCTTCTCAGTGTGTATCTGATCTTAAATGTCTTCACAAAGATCTGCATGCCACCACGGGGATATCTCCCGAATCCTTGTCCTATGGGGGGCAGTGGACTCAAGGGTGATCCGCTCCGTAGGCGTGTGGCGAGCTGCCGCGGCAAGGGTCTTGCCGGGGCTGCTAGAGCCGGCCCCGGCAAGGATCTTGCCGGGGCTGCTGAAACTGGCTCCCGGCAAGGATCTTGCTGGGGGAAGCCGCTTCGTCCCTTTGCTCTTTGTGGTCTTGTCTTTGGGCTTCAGTCTCCATCGAGCTTCGGTCTTACCTTGGCTCACCTCCCTTGCCATGCTTGGTGTGGTGGTGCCCGTGGCTCAGACTGCCCGTGCATAGTTATAGGGGTACAAAAAGTGTACCCCGCTTTTTGTACACCGACAAGAGTCCCCGGGCCTAGGCCACACATAAGCGCGACGCGTTGTTGGGCTAGGCCCAGAACGGTGCGCGGGCAGGCGGGACGGTTTTTACTATGGTAAGATTTTTCGCGCGCTTCGCCTCCCAAGATCCGCGCGCGGGGTGGAGGGGCGTGCGTGATGTGGGTGGCATGCGTGGGGCGGTTTCCGCAGGCATGCGTCATGTCACAGTAAAGAGGTGGCTTCGCGCCTCCCCCATAACCGGGGGGAGGCGTGGAGGCGCGACCCATTTACTGAATGGGGCCGAGGCGCAGTCCTCAAGGCGTTCACTCCCCACGATCACGGGGTGGGGAGAGGTCGCCTCACCCGTCCCCTCGGTTCTGCACGTCTGCCACGTGCCTCCCATGCGCTTGGGGTGGCAGACGGTGGAGGCGGGAAACCGGGCCGTCGCTGGTTGGGGCGGCGGGTCGGCCCCGGTTCCCTGCGCCTTCCGTGTCTTGATTGGCCGAGTGGGGCGGTCGAGCCCCAGTCCCGCCCCTTTATAAAGAGCGGGAGGGGAGGGACGGCGCCCCACACTCTTCCATCTTCTTTCTCCTTCAGCTTCTGCTCCTCTCTTCCGTTCGCCATGGAGAGAGGACATCCCGGCCCTTCAACGGTGGCGGCGAGGGTCGCCGCTTGACAACGCGTCCCTCCTTCTCCTGCACCCGCGGTGGCAGAGCCGGCCACGAGGGGAAGGGGGGGGCGAGGCCGTGGGCGAGGCCGGGGCGCTCGGGGAAAAGGAGGACGGGGCGGCCCGCCGGCCTCGCCCCCGCCAGCAGCTCCTCCTCCAGTGGAGGGCCATGTTGGGGATGACCCTTGCGAATTCTTCGTCAGGTTGCGGCGGCCGCCACGCCGTCGCCTTTGTCTCCCGACCCCATTTGCGCGGGAGATGGAGCTGGATCCGTCAGAGTCATTGTGGCTGCACATGAGGGGCTGCGGGATCAGTGGCACGCGGGTCCGCGTCGACTTCCCTGCTCCTCATGTGATGTATCTTCATCAGGGATGGAAGACGTTTGCTCGCATCCACAGCCTGACGGATGGGCTCACTCTCCATTTTAAGTTGATGGAGGGTGGCCTTCTCTCCGTCAAGGTCTTCGGGCACTTTGGGACTCATGCAAGGTGCTGCGTGGAGAGCTCCTCCGATGACGAAGACTCCTCCTCGAATGAGGGTGACGAGGAGGACAGCGGCAGCGACGACGAGGGCGGTGGGCGGCAGGATGACGGGTCCGACTAGGTGTCGGGCGCCACTCCTAGTGGCACCGGCGACCCCATCATCCGCGTTGCCGGCTCCTTGAACTTCTCGGGGTCGTCCCCTTGGCGGCTGGAGTAGGGAGGCTGCGGAAGAGGACGAGGAAGAGGGCGGGCGGCAAGGTCATCATGTCAGAGTACGCGGGCACCGACACCTTCGACGCGTACTGACGTCCTGCCGCCTAGTCTTCGAGCTCTGCTTCCAGCGGCGCCATCACCATCCAGCCTTTGGGCGGCCACCAAGATGTCCTCTTGGTGTTTTCTGCCACCCGTAGCTCGCCTAGGCGCTCCTTTCGCCCTTCTCGCCTCCTTGAACTACCTCCTGAGGAGAGGGATAAGAAAGGCATTACGGGCATCTAATCTCTTTTTAATTTGTAAGCCTTCGGGCATCTGTTAGATTTAGAACTTGTAATCCCCTTGTTCATGTTTTTCATTCCCTACGGACTGTACCTGAATGGAATGTTTTTAATGAAAAAAGGATGTTTGCCGGGTCATTTGTTTGTGGGTGAAACCCACGACAAGGAATAAATCCTTGATATCTTTTAAGACAAACATTTTCTTGCCCGGCAACAGGCCTTGCCGTCTCCCTACTTCGCTCGACCTTTCTCACACCTTTGGCGGAGGCAGGGATGAAGTGGGCCTAGGCTCCTTGTTTCATCCTTTTGCTGGAGCGACTATGACCAAACTTAGTCCCAGGAACGAGCCCTAGGGCCTAAAGTTATGGGAGCACGATAGCTTAAGGAAAAGAACGAGGTTTCACATACCTCAGTCCATAACGGAATGCATGATAAGGGATGAAGAACTTATCTGAAGCTGCAGCCCCCGGCAACCCTGGTTCGCCGTGGGTGAATCTCTACTCTTGTAGCCCCCGGCAACACTGGCTTGCCGGGGCCTAGGTGCTGATCCGTTCCTTTTCCTTCTCCCCAAGTGGTTTCGGCAAGGATATCTGTACGTCCTGTGAACCAAAGGAGATAGAGGAAAGACAAAGAGATGAAAACTCGACCTCTAAGCTAGGGGTTAGCCGCCGCTAAGCACTATCAACCCTAACCAAGGACGAGACTCGACTCAGCATGCATGCTATAACTTAGGGAGCCGACGCTTCATTTATTTATGCTCAGGGTCTGCGTCTGGCTTTGTACAAAGGGTCACATGCCTTGCCGGCAAGGCTTGTACAAAAGGGTGGCTTACCAAGGGGCCCGGCAAGCCGCGCCTTATGGGTAGAACTTGCGAAGATGCTCAATATTCCAGGAATTGCTCACCGGAATGGCATTTTCGGTCTCCAGGCGGACTGCGCCAGGCCTGGTGACTCGTACTACCCGATAAGGGCCTTCCCACTTTGGCGTCAACTTGTTTGTATTCTTGGCCGATTGAACGCGCCGAAGAACAAGGTCGCCTTCCTCAAAGCTTCGGGCATGGACCTTGCGGCTATGGTAGCGGCACAAGGCTTGCTGGTAGCCTGCTGCTCTCACAGCCGCCCAAAGACGATCTTCCTCAAGGAGCTTTGCGTCATCTTGCCGCAGTTGATCTTGCTCAAGCTCATCATAAGAGAGCACTCGAGGTGACCCGTATATGAGTTCAGTGGGGAGAACTGCTTCTGCCCCGTATATCAGGGCAAAGGGCGTCTGGCCGGTGGCTCGATTTGGCGTCGTTTTGATCGACCAAAGTACCGCCGGCAACTCATCAAACTAGCGCCTTCCACTCTTGTGCAGCCTGTCAAAGGTCTTTGTCCTTAGTCCTCGTAGCACTTCAGCGTTTGCCCTCTCAGCTTGACCATTGCTTCGGGGGTGAGCAACGGAAGCGAAACAGACTTTGCTGCCGAGGTCTTGGGTATATTGCACGAAGGTGCAGCTTGTGAACTGCGTGCCGTTGTCGGTGATGACCCTGTTGGGTACACCAAAACGGCACACTAGTCCCTTGAAGAACTTGACGGCTGACAGAGCTGTGACCTTCCTCACTGCCTCCACCTCCGGCCACTTTGTGAACTTGTCGATTGCAACGTACAAGTACTCAAAGCCCCCGACAGCGCGGGGGAAAGGGCCCAGTATGTCGAGCCCCCAGATCGAGAAGGGCCAGGAGAGAGGAATGGTTTGAAGGGCTTGAGCTGGTTGATGAAGTTTCTTTGAATGAAACTGGCACACTTCACACCTGGTGACCAGCGCCGTCGCATCCTGGAGGGCTGTGGGCCAGAAGAAGCCTTGCCGGAATGCCTTGTCGGCAAGGGCTCTTGACCCTATGTGGGATCCACATATGCCTCCATGTATCTCCGCCAACAGCCCTAGTCCTTCCTCTCGAGGGATGCACTTCAATTTCATGCCGTTCGGTCTCTTTCTGTACAGGACGTCATCGACGAACTGGTACATAGCAGACTGACGGGCTACTTTCTCCGCTTCTTCCTGCTCCTTAGGAAGTTCCCCAGTCTGGAGGAATCAGACGGTATGCTATGTCCACGCTGGAGCCTGGGGCTCAACGGCAGGGACTAAAGGCATTTCCTCCGCCATAGGAGCGGCTATCTCGACGGCAAGAGCTTGACGCTCCGCCGGAGCTAGCCGTCTAGTGGCGGGCTCAGTGTCTCCGGCAACATCCTTGCCGGCGGCTCCGGGGAGCTCGGCGGGAAAGTACTTGCCGGGCCCTGATTTCCTCCTCTTGTTCTGCTCAGTTGATGGATCAATGGATGGCTGAGAAATCTAAAGCACAAAGGTACCTGGTTCCACAGGTAGCTTGAGGGCAGCGCGCTTTGACAGGTAATCGGCGACGTCATTCTCCGCTCGGGGAACGTGCTCCGCCTGTATACCATCAAAGCGCTCTTCCAGTTTTCTCACTTCATCGACGTAGGCCTTCATCAACGGGCTCTGGTAATCTTTGTTGACTTGCTTGACGACAAGCAGCGAATCGCCCCTGATGATGAGTTTCTTGATTCCGAGGTCTGCAGCGATCCTAAGACCAGCAAGCAGGCCCTCGTACTCAGCAGTATTGTTCGTTGATACCTCCCTGGGGAAGTGCATCTGGACCACGTACTTGAGGTGCTCTCCAGTGGGCGCGACCAGCAGTACGCCAGCCCCGGCGCCCTGTAAGGAGAAAGCTCCATCAAAGTACATGATCCAGTCGCAACTCGCCTCTTTGCCGGGGAGAGCAGTTTCCTGGACTTCTTCATCAGGCGTTGCGGTCCATTCTGCAACGAAATCTGCCAAGACTCGGCTTTGAATCGTCGAGGTACTTTCAAACTTGAGGCCAAAGCTGGACAGCTCCAGTGCCCACTCCACAATTCTTACCGTTGCATCTGCTTGCTTCCTGACCTTCTGCTTGACGGGCCACGCATGAGGACAGACAGCAAGGTGGTGCTCAATCACCTCCCTGGGAACACCGGGGATGTCGGATGCTTGCCATGCAAACACGTTGACATTTGCCCACAGGAAGATAACGAGCGCATCTTCCTATTTGTCGTCAAGGGAGGAGCTTATGGTGAAAGCACCTCCTGTGACGTCCTCCTTGACAGAAACCTTCTTGGTTCCCGGCGGCGTGGCCCTGGACCTCTTGTTTCTGCCGGTGGAGCTCTCTGGCACGTCCTCGACAGGAGTGCGACACTCCGAAGAGGTGCGCTTGCCGGAGTGGGTGTCCGAGGTCTCACCGGTCTTCTTCTTACCGGTGGAGCTCTCTGGCACGTCCTCGACGGGAGCACAACACTCCGAAGAGGTGCGCTTTCCGGAGTGGCTGCCCGAGGTCTCACCGGTATTCTTCTTCTTCCTTCCCGGGGCTCCAGCGGCAGGAGCAAGTGCCCTCGTGGCGGCAGCTGCTGCAACCGCTTGCTGGTATAGTTGGTCAGTGCAAATCAGCACATCTTTCTTATCGGAGGGGATGGTGATGATCGTCACAGGTCCCGGCATCTTCAGGGTGTTGTAGGCGTAGTGCGACGCTGCCATGAACTTGGCCAGCGCTGGGCGGCCAAGGATCCCGTTGTAAGGCAAGGGGATCTTGGCAACATCGAACACGATCCTCTCCGTCCTGTAGTTCAGATCACTTCCAAAAGTCACGGGCAGCGTGACCTTCCCCTTTGGTTGACTTCTTCCTGGGTTGACCCCCTGAAACGTGCCCGTTTCTTCGAGGTCTCCGTCAGGAATCTGCAGCTTCTCGACCACGATAGGCGAGATTAAGTTCAGACCGCCCCCGCCGTCGACTAGCATCTTTGTCACCTTGAGGTTGTGTATCGTTGGTGAAACCAACAATGGCAAGCACCCGACCACAGTAGTGCGATCAGGGTGATCCTCAGCGTCAAAAATGATAGGCGCGCTGGACCATTTCAGCGGCTTTTGGGCACCAGACGACGGCTCCACCACCGTAATCTCACGCGCCCACTGTTTAAGCTGGCGATGAGAAGTATGCAGTGAGGCGCCGCCATCGACGCACATGGTCTCTACGGCTTTCTGAAACTCTTGGTCGCCGGACTCGTCGTCGTCTTTGTGATTGTCGTCTTCTGGCCTTCTGTCACGGCCTCGGGTGGGCCTCTCCTGCTGTTTATCCTTGCCGCGACGGCCTGCTTGGCCGTCACGCTTCTTGCCGGATCGCTCAGCACCGTCCTGGCCCTTCTCCTTGTCCCGCCTCTCGTATTCAGCCCTCTGCTTCTCAGCAAGGAGCTCAACCTGTCGGCAGTCCTGGAGATCATGGCCCTTGGTGCGATGGATCTTGCAGTACCGCTTGCTGGAGTTTCCTGGCTTCTCGGCAGCCGCCAAGGCCCGGCAGGCGACACACCCGGCAATTTCCTTGCCGGGGTCACCCGCCTTGGTTTTCTTGGCGGAGCCGGTGTCATCAGATCCCTCGACGGCAAGCACGGCTTTACCCTTGCGCTTCCTGTTGCGGTTCCGGCCTTTCTTTGCCGGGGCAGTAGTATCGTCATCTGAAGAGTCAGTTTCCGCACCGGCATCTTCGCCGGGGTACTTCCTTCCCTCTTCAGCCCGGGCACATCTGTTAGCAAGAACATAGAGTTCTGCCACATCTTTCACCTTGGTCATCGCCAGTTCTTCACGCATCTTGCGGTTACGCACATTCTGGTGGAACGCGCTGATGATGGTGGCAGGGTGAACATCGGCGATATTGTACTGCACCCGGCTGAACCTCTGTATATACTTGCGCAGACTCTCGCCTTCCTTCTGGGGTATGACGTGCAGGTCACTCGCTTGGCCATGGGCTTGGTGACCTCCAGTAAAGGCACCAACAAACTCATGGCACAAGTCCGACCAGGAGGAAATAGAGTTTACTGGCAAGTGCATCAACCACGACATGGCGTTAGGTTTAAGAGCCAACAGAAAGTAATTCGCAAGCACCTTATCGTCGCGGGCTCTGGCAGCTTGCATCGCGATGGTGTAGATGCTGAGGAACTCCGACGGGTGGGTCTTGCCGTTGTACTTCTCGCCAACGTCGGGCTTGAAGGTGCGGTGAGAGGGCCACTGGAACTGCCGCAGCTCACGGGTAAAAGCCGGACAGCCTACCTCGTAAGGTAGACCTCCAGGGCTCTCTCGTGCTGGGCGGTCCACAGCAGGCCCCGCTCGTCTGTCTGACTGGTGGCGTGCTCCGCGCCGGCGCTCGATGGTGGTTCGAGCGTCTTCATGAGCTCGCTCCTGAAGAACTTGACGCTGGTCGCCGTGGGTCCGTGGGTCGGACGATGCTATGGAGATGGCGTCGCCCGCGACGTCCCGACGAGTCGACACACGCGGTACCGGGCGAGGAGGAGGCGAATGCATCGTAGCCACGGCGCTGCCGGTCCTCCTGCCACCGGTGCGTGGGACTCCAGCAGAGCGTCGACCTAGGAGCTCCGCTGGATTTGGGTCATCCTTGTTGGCGACTGCGACAAGGCTTCGGATGGTGGCTCTCCATTCGTCGAGTTTCCCCGTAACGGGAGGAAAGTCGAGGAGCAACTGCGCGCGCGCCAGGGTTTCGACTGGGGCTAACGGTAGAGAAACCTGCACGGACCACGACGCGCTTTGACCCCTGACCATGTCAGGAGGAGCTCCATCACGATCCTGCGGTCGCATACCGCGGCGGGCGGGCATGTCTTCTACGTCCCGGGAGTGGCGCTCGGGGCTCTTCCCATGGCGACGCCCGGGATCTTCGGCGTGACGACGCCGTTTGTCGCGCGCTGCTTGAGGGGAGGGCGCTGTTGGCGCCGGCGTGGGAGTTCTAGAGGCCCTTGCATCGCCTTGGGGTGATGCAGCAGCGACCTTGGAAGGCCCAGCGCCACTCGCGGAGGGCCTGGCTCCATCTTTGGAACTGGCGGTGTGTGGCCGGTTACCAGGCGCACAAACATCGCCACATCCCAAACTCCGGCTGCTGGGACGGCGTTGGTGTTCGCGAGCAGCGCCCCGGGTCCTTTCCGCGACCGGTCCGCTGCTCGCCCGTGTCGGGACGGGCTGTCCGGCTTCCGACTGGCCAACTGCCACCGTCATCTTCTTCTTGGGCGCCATGATGATGAAGAAGCGTCGAACTAACTGCTAAAGCCGATTCTCACAACTGCGCCCCCTACCTGGCGCGCCAAAGATGTCGGTGTATTTGGATCGACACATATGGATCACGAGAATCCCTACTACGGTTGCGGGGTGTGGGGTTGAGAGAAGAGCGGATCTAACAGTTAGCACACGGTTCGTTTACCCAGGTTCGGGCCGCAAAGATGCGTAAAACCCTACTCCTGCTTTGGTGGATTATATGTTTGTGTTCTTCAGATAGCTATGGGGCATGAGGAGCTCCAAAAGGCCGAATCATGAGGAGTTCTAAAGCGCCGAATCCTTCTCCTGGTCGCCTCGGGCCTCCTTTTATAGGGAAAAGGGGTTGCCACAGTGGCACACAGGAGGTGGAAAGGGTACAGTGATGCGAGGTTATCCCTCACATTACATGACAAGGCGCATTTAATGCGTCTCGCGTAGGTGTCCTTGCTTTATCGGGGACGGGGGAGACATCCGTCTTGTCCGTCGCCGCTCCTTCTTGCGTTGACACGCGCCCTGGCCAGCGATGCCTGAGATGCCATGTAGGCAGGCAGGCAGCTGAGGTGGCGCAATGGTGGGTCTTCCACGAAGATCTGCATATTGCCACGCAGGTGTCTGCCCAGCTGGTTGGGTCGGCAGCTGCATGGGGCGGTGTAAACTCAGTTGGTGAGGGCCTGATGGTGGCCCTGGGGATGTCCTCGGCAAGGGCCTTGCTGGGGCTCCGACAAGGGTATTGCCGTGGCGCCTGCTGTCATCCCCGGCAAGGTGCTTGCCAGAGGTCTTGTGGTCCTCCTCGGCTGGGATCCCGCCAAGGATCATTGTCTTCTCAGTGTGTATCTGATCTTAAATGTCTTCACAAAGATCTGCATGCCACCACGGGGATATCTCCCGAATCCTTGTCCTATGGGGGGTAGTGGACTCAAGGGTGATCCACTCCATAGGCATGGGGCGAGCTGCCGCGGCAAGGGTCTTGGCGGGGCTGCTAGAGCCGGCCACGGCAAGGATCTTGCCGGGGCTCCTGAAACTGGCTCCCGGCAAGGATCTCGCCAGGGGAAGCCGCTTCGTCCCTTTGCTCTTTGTGGTCTTGTCTTTGGGCTTCAGTCTCCATCGAGCTTCGGTCTTACCTTGGCTCACCTCCCTTGCCATGCTTGGTGTGGTGGTGCCCGTGGCTCAGACTGCCCGTGCACAGTTATAGGTGTACAAAAAGTTTACCCCTCTTTTTGTACACCGACACATACCTACCTATCATGGCATTTCCATAGCCATTCCGAGATATATTGCCATGCAACTTTCCACCGTTCCGTTCATATGACACGCATCATATTGTCATATTGCCATGCATGATCATGTAGTTGACATCGTAGTTGTGGCAAAGCCACCATGCATAATTTTTCATACATGTCACTCTTGATTCATTACATATCTCGGTACACCGCCAGAGGCATTCATGTAGAGTTATACTTGTTGTAGTATCGAGTTGTAATTTCGAGTTGTAATAAAAGTGTGATCATCATCATTATTAGAGCATTGTCCCATGTGAGGAAGGGCTAATAAAAAAAGGCCCTCCAAAAAAATGAGAGAAAAGAGAGAAGGGACCATTGCTACTATCTTTTTCCACACTTGTGCTTCAAAGTAGCACCATGTTCTTCATGATAGAGAGTCTCATGTTTAGTCACTTTCATATACTAGTGGGAACTTTCATTATAGAACTTGGCTTGTATATTCCAATGATGGGCTTCCTCAAATGCCCTAGGTCTTCATGAGCAAGCAAGTTGGATGCACACCCCCTAGTTTCTTTTGTTGAGCTTTCTTACATACTTAGCTCTAGTGCATCCGTTGCATGGCAATCCCTACTCACTCACCTTGATATCTATTGATGGGCATCTCCATAGCCCGTTGATACGCCTAGTCGATGTGAGTGTTGGAGATATGCCCTAGAGGCAATAATAAAAGCATTATTATTATATCTCCTTGTTCATGATAATTGTCTGTTATTCATGCTTGAATTGTATTGTACGGAAACAGCAATACATGTGTGAATACATAGACCAAAATGAGTCCCTGGTAGGCCTCTAGTTACCAGCTCGTTGATCAACAAATGGTCACGGTTTCCTGACCATGGACATGAGATGTCAGTGATAACGGGATCACATCATTAGGAGAATGATGTGATGGACAAGACCCAAACTTGAGCATAACACGAGATCGTATAGTTCGTAATGCATAAGCTTTTCGGTGTCAAGTATTTATTCCTTAGACCATGAGGTTGTACAACTCCCGGATACCGTAGGAGTACTTTGGGTGTGCCAACCATCACAACGTAACTGGGTGGCTATAAAGGTACGCATCGGGTATCTCCGAAAGTGTCTGTTGAGTTGGTACGAACCGAGACTGGGATGTTGTCACTCCGTATGACGGAGAGGTACCTCTGGGCCCACTCGGTAATACATCATCATAATGAGCTCAATGTGACTAAGTATTTAGTCACGGGATGATGGATTACGGATCGAGTAAAGAGACTTGCCATAACGAGATTGAACAAGGTATCGGGAATACCGACGATCGAATCTCGGGCAAGTACCGTACCGATGGACAAAGGGAATAACATACGGGATTGAGTGAATCCTTGACACGGTGGTTCATCCGATGAAGATCATCGAGGAACACGTGGGAACCAACATGGGTATCCAGATCCCGCTGTTGGTTATTGACCGGAGAGTGGTCTCGGTCATGTCTACGTGTCCCCCGAACCCGTAGGGTCTACACACTTAAGGTTCGGTAACGCTAGGGTCGTAGAGATAAATGCACGTGGAAACCCGAAAGTTGTTCGGAGTCCCGGATGAGATCCCGGACGTCACGAGGAGTTCAGGAATGGTCCGGAGGTAAAGATTGATATATAGGAAGTCCAGTTTCGGCCAACGGGTGATCTCCGGGGGTCACCGGGAGCGTCCCGGGACCACCGGAGGGGCCCCGGGGGTCCACCGGGTGGGGCCACCCATCCCGGTGGGGCCCCTAGGCCACAAGGGGAAGTGTCCAGCCCTCAAGGCTGGCGCACCACTTGGGGGCCCACCTCCCCATGCGCCTAGGGTTCAAACCCTAAGGGGGAGGGGGGCTCCACTTGCCTTGGGGGGCAAGGAACCCCCCCTGGCCGCCGCCCCCTTGCAGATTGGATCTGCAGGGGGTCCAGGCGCACCCCCTGGCCCCTATATATATGTGGGGAGGGAGAGGGCAGCCGCACCCAAGCCCTGGCGCCTCTCCCCCTCCCGTCACATCTCCATACTCCCAACGCAGGGCGCCCGGCGAAGCCCTGCTGCGACCTCCACTACATCCGTCATCACGCCGTCGTGCTGCCGGATCTCTGACGACTTCTCCTCCCCCCTTGCTGGATCAACAAGGAGGTGACATTGCTGCACCGTACGTGTGTTGAACGCGGAGGTGCCGTCCGTTCGGCGCTATATCATCGGTGACGAATAACGTGAAGAGTACGACTACTTCATCCACACTTCGTTGAAAGCTTCCGCACGCGATCTACATAACTGTATGTAGATGAACTCTTATTTGCTCGTTGCTAGATGTCTCCATAGTTGGATCTTGGTGAAGGCGTAGAAATTTTTTGAATTATGCTACGTTCCCCTACAATAGTATCAGAGCCTAGGTTTTATGCGTAGCATCTTGCACGAGTAGAACACAAAGCAGTTGTGGGCGTATGATCTTGTTCAACTTTCTTGCCGTTACTAGTCAATCTTGATTCGGCGGTATTGTGGGATGAAGCGGCCCGGACCGACCTTACATGTACGCTTACGTGAGACTGGTTCCACCGACAGACATGCACTAGATGCATAAGGTGGCTGGCGGGTGTCTGTCTCTCCTACTTTAGTCGGATCGGATTCGATGAAAAGGGTCCTTATGAAGGGTAAATAGAAGTTGACAAATCACGTTGTGGTTTTGGCGTAGGTAAGAAACGTTCTTACTAGAAATCCTATAGAAGCCACGTAAAACTTGCAACAACAATTAGAGGACGCCTAACTTGTTTTTGCAGCATGTGCTATGTGACGTGGTATGGCCAAAATGAAGATGTGATGAATGATATATGTGATGTATGAGATTGATCATGTTTTTGTAATAGGGAATCACGACTTGCATGTCGATGAACTTGACAAACGGCAGGAGCCATAGGAGTTGTCTTAATTATTGTATGACCTGCGTGTCACTGAATAACGCCATGTAATTACTTTACTTCATTGCTAAACGTTAGCTATAGTAGTAGAAGTAATAGTTGGTGTGACAACTTCTTCAAGACACGATGATGGAGATCATGATGATGAAGATCATGGTGTCGAGCCGGTGACAAGATGATCATGGTGCCCCGAAGATGGAGATCCAAGGAGCAAGATGATATTGGCCATATCATGTCACTTTAATTGATTGCATGTGATGTTTATCATGTTTATGCATCTTGTTTACTTAGAACGACGGTAGTAAATAAGATGATCTCTCACTAAAATTTCAAGTATTGTGTTTCCCCTAACTGTGCACCGTTGCTAAAGCTCGTTGCTCCGAAGCACCACGTGATGATCGGGTGTGATAGGTTCTAACGTTCGCATACAACGGGTGTAAGACAGATTTACACACGTGATACACTTAGGGTTCACTTGACGAGCCTAGCATGTACAGACATGGCCTCGGAACATAGAAGACCGAAAGGTCGAACACGAGTCGTATAGAAGATACGATCAACATGAAGATGTTCACCGTTGATGACTACTCCGTCTCACGTGATGATCGGACACGGACTACTCGATTCGGATCGTGTATCACTTAGATGACTAGAGAGATGTCATTCTAAGTGGGAGTTCATTAAAATTTGATTAAGATGAACTTAATTGTCATGAACTTAGTCTAAATTCTTTACAATATCTCTTGTAGATCAAATGGCCCACGCTCCAGTTTCCCTCAACTTCAACGCGTTCCTAGAGAAAACCAAGCTGAAAGACGATGGTAGCAACTATACGGATTGGGTCCGTAACCTGAGGATTATCCTCATAGCTGCCAAGAGATCATATGTCCTAGAAGCACCGCTGGGTGATGCACCCGTTCTCCCGGCGACCCAAGACGTTATGAACTCCTGGCAGTCGCATTGTGATGATTACTCCCTGGTTCAGTGCGGCATGCTTTACAGTTTAGAATCGGGGCTCCAAAAGCGTTTTGAGCACCACGGGGCATATGAGATGTTCCAAGAGCTGAAAATGGTTTTCCAAGCTCATGCCCGAGTCGAGAGATATGATGTCTCCGACGCATTCTACAGCTGTAAGATGGAGGAAAACAGTTCTGTCAGTGAGCACATCCTCAAGATTTCAGGATTGCACAACCGCTTGTCTCAGCTGGGAATGAATCTCCCAGATGAAGCGGTCGTTGACAGAATCCTCCAGTCGCTCCCACCAAGCTTCAAGAGCTTCGTGCTGAACTTCAATATGCAGGGGATGGAGAGGTCCATTCCCGAGGTGTATTCAATGCTGAAATCGGCGGAGGTGGATATCAAGAAAGAACATCAAGTGTTGATGGTCAATAAAACCACTAAGTTCAAGAAAGGCAAGGGTAAGAAGAACTTCAAGAAGGACGGCAAAGGAGTTGCCGCGCCCGGTAAGCCAGTTGCCGGGAAGAAGCCAAAGTTTGGACCCAAGCCTGAGACTGAGTGTTTTCATTGCAAGGGAACGGGTCACTGGAAGCGGAACTGCCCCCAAATATTTAGCAGACATGAAGGCCGGCAACGTCAAAGGTATATTTGATATACTTGTTATTGATGTGTACCTTACCAGCGCTCGTAGTAGCTCCTGGGTATTTGATACCGGTGCAGTTGCTCACATTTGTAACTCAAAACAGGAGCAGCGGAATAAGCGGAGACTGGCGAAGGATGAGGTGACGATGCGCGTCGGGAATGGTTCCAAGGTCGATGTGATCGCCGTCGGCACGCTACCTCTACATCTACCCTCGGGATTAGTTTTAAACCTGAATAATTGTTATTTAGTACCAGCTTTGAGCATGAACATTGTTTCTGGATCTCGTCTTATGCGAGATGGCTACTCTTTCAAATCGGAGAATAATGGTTGTTCTATTTATTTGAGAGATATGTTTTATGGTCATGCCCCGCTGGTCAATGGTTTATTTTTGATGGATCTCGAACGTAATAATACACATATTCATAGTGTAGATGCCAAAAGATGTAAAGTTGATAATGATAGTCCCACATACTTGTGGCATTGCCGCCTTGGTCATATTGGTGTCAAACGTATGAAGAAGCTCCATTCAGATGGACTTCTAGAGTCTCTTGATTATGAATCATTTGACACGTGCGAACCATGCCTCTTGGGCAAGATGACCAAGACTCCGTTCTCCGGAACAATGGAGCGAGCAACCAACTTACTGGAAATCATACATTTCGATGTGTGCGGTCCAATGAGTGTTGAGGCTCGCGGAGGCTATCGTTATGTTCTCACCCTCACAGATGACTTGAGTAGATATGGGTATATCTATTTGATGAAACACAAGTCTGAGACATTTGAAAAGTTCAAGGAATTTCAGAATGAGGTTGAGAATCAACGTGACAGAAAAATAAAGTTCTTGCGATCGGATCGTGGGGGTGAATATTTAAGTCATGAATTTGGCACACACCTTAGGAGCTGTGGAATTGTTTCACAATTGACACCGCCCGGAACACCTCAACGTAACGGTGTGTCGGAACGTCAAAATCGTACTCTGTTGGACATGGTGCGATCTATGATGTCCCTCACCGATTTACCGCTATCTTTTTGGGGTTATGCTTTAGAGACTGCCGCATTCACTTTAAATAGGGCTCCGTCGAAATCCGTTGAGACGACTCCATATGAACTTTGGTTTGGCAAGAAACCGAAGCTGTCGTTTCTAAAAGTTTGGGGTTGCGATGCTTATGTCAAGAAACTTCAACCTGAAAAGCTCGAACCCAAATCGGAAAAATGCGTCTTCATAGGATACCCAAAGGAAACAATTGGGTACACCTTCTACCACAGATCCGAAGGCAAAGTCTTTGTTGCCAAGAATGGATGCTTTCTGGAGAAAGAGTTTCTCTCGAAAGAAGTGAGTGGGAGGAAAGTAGAACTTGATGAGGTGACAGTCACCCCTCCTGTACCGGAAAGTAGCGCAGCACAGGAAACTGTTCCTGAGGTGCCTGCACCGACAAGGGAGGAAGTTGATGATAATGATCATGAAGAAACAGATCAAGTTACTACTGAACTTCGAAGGTCCACGAGGGTACGTTCCGCACCAGAGTGGTACGGCAACCCTGTACTGGAAATCATGTTGTTAGACAATGGTGAACCTTCGAACTATGAAGAAGCGATGGCGGGCCCAGATTCCAATAAATGGCTTGGAGCCATGAAATCCGAGATAGAATCCATGTATGAAAACAAAGTATGGACTTTGGTGGACTTGCCTGATGACAGGCACGCCATAGAAAACAAATGGATATTTGAGAAGAAGACAGACGCGGATGGTAATGTGACCATCTATAAGGCTCGGCTTGTCGCTAAGGGTTATCGACAAGTTCAAGGGATTGACTATGACGAGACTTTCTCTCCCGTAGCGATGCTGAAGTCAGTCAGAATCATGTTAGCTATTGCCGCATTCTATGATTATGAGATATGGCAAATGGACGTCAAAACATCATTCCTTAATGGCTTCCTCAAGGAAGAGTTGTATATGATGCAACCGGAAGGTTTTGTCGATCCAGAGAACGCTAACAAGGTATGCAAGCTCCAGCGCTCGATTTACGGGCTGGTGCAAGCATCTCGGAGTTGGAATATTCGCTTTGATGAGGTGATCAAAGCGTTTGGCTTTATACAGACTTATGGAGAAGCCTGTATTTACAAGAAAGTGAGTGGGAGCTCTGTGGCATTTCTCATATTATATGTGGATGACATATTGCTGATGGGAAATGATATAGAATTCTTGGAAAATGTAAAGGCCTACTTGAATAAAAGTTTTTCAATGAAGGACCTTGGAGAAGCTGCTTACATATTAGGCATCAAAATCTATAGAGATAGATCGAGACGCCTCATTGGTCTTTCACAAAGTACATACCTTGACAAAATATTGAAGAAGTTCAATATGGATCAGTCAAAGAAAGGATTCTTGCCTGTTTTGCAAGGTATGAGATTGAGAAAGGCTCAGTCGCCAACCACGGCAGAAGATAGAGAAAAGATGAGTGTCATTCCCTATGCCTCGGCCATAGGTTCTATCATGTATGCCATGCTGTGTACCAGACCTGATGTGAACCTTGCCATAAGTTTGGTAGGGAGGTACCAAAGTGATCCCGGTACGGAACACTGGACAGCGGTCAAGAACATCCTGAAGTACCTGAAAAGGACTAAGGATATGTTTCTCGTTTACGGAGGTGACGAAGAGCTCGTCGTAAAGGGTTACGTCGATGCTAGCTTCGACACAGATCTGGATGACTCTAAGTCACAAACCGGATACATGTATATTTTGAATGGAGGGGCAGTCAGCCGGTGCAGTTGCTAGCAAAGCGTGGTGGCAGCATCTACATGTGAAGCGGAGTACATAGCTGCTTCTGAAGCAGCGCAGGAAGGAGTCTGGATGAAGGAGTTCATCACCGACCTAGGAGTCACTCCAAGCGCGTCAAGCCCGATCACTCTCTTCTGTGACAACACTGGTGCTATTGCTATTACCAAGGAGCCCAGGTTTCACAAGAAGACCAAGCACATCAAGCGCCATTTCAACTCCATCCGGAATTATGTTCAGGATGGAGACATAGATATTTGTAAAGTGCATACGGATCTGAATGTCGCAGACCCGTTGACTAAACCTCTTTCACGAGCGAAACATGATCAACACCAGAACTCTATGGGTGTTCGATTCATCACAATGTAACTAGATTATTGACTCTAGTGCAAGTGGGAGACTGTTGGAGATATACCCTAGAGGCAATAATAAAAGCATTATTATTATATCTCCTTGTTCATGATAATTGTCTGTTATTCATGCTTGAATTGTATTGTACGGAAACAGCGATACATGTGTGAATACATAGACCAAAATGAGTCCCTGGTAGGCCTCTAGTTACCAGCTCGTTGATCAACAGATGGTCACGGTTTCCTGACCATGGACATGAGATGTCAGTGATAACGAGATCACATCATTAGGAGAATGATGTGATGGACAAGACCCAAACTTGAGCATAACACGAGATCGTATAGTTCGTAATGCATAAGCTTTTCGGTGTCAAGTATTTATTCCTTAGACCATGAGGTTGTACAACTCCCGGATACCGTAGGAGTACTTTGGGTGTGCCAACCGTCACAACGTAACTGGGTGGCTATAAAGGTACGCATCGGGTATCTCCGAAAGTGTCTGTTGAGTTGGTACGAACCGAGACTGGGATGTTGTCACTCCGTATGACGGAGAGGTACCTCTGGGCCCACTCGGTAATACATCATCATAATGAGCTCAATGTGACTAAGTAGTTAGTCACGGGATGATGGATTACGGATCGAGTAAAGAGACTTGCCATAATGAGATTGAACAAGGTATCGGGAATACCGACGATCGAATCTCGGGCAAGTACCGTACCGATGGACAAAGGGAATAACATACGGGATTGAGTGAATCCTTGACACGGTGGTTCATCCGATGAAGATCATCGAGGAACATGTGGGAACCAACATGGGTATCCAGATCCCGCTGTTGGTTATTGACCGGAGAGTGGTCTCGGTCATGTCTACGTGTCTCCCGAACCCGTAGGGTCTACACACTTAAGGTTCGGTAACGCTAGGGTCGTAGAGATAAATGCACGTGGAAACCCGAAAGTTGTTCGGAGTCCCGGATGAGATCCCGGACGTCACGAGGAGTTCCGGAATGGTCCGGAGGTAAAGATTGATATATAGGAAGTCCAGTTTCGGCCAACGGGTGATCTCCGGGGGTCACCGGGAGCGTCCCGGGACCACCGGAGGGGCCCCGGGGGTCCACCGGGTGGGGCCACCCATCCCGGTGGGGCCCCTAGGCCGCAAGGGGAAGTGTCCAGCCCTCAGGGCTGGCGCACCACTTGGGGGCCCACCTCCCCATGCGCCTAGGGTTCAAACCCTAAGGGGGAGGGGGGCTCCACTTGCCTTGGGGGGCAAGGAACCCCTCCCTCGCTGGCCGCCGCCCCTTTGCAGATTGGATCTGCAGGGGGTCCAGGCGCACCCCCCTGGCCCCTATATATATGTAGGGAGGGAGAGGGCAGCCGCACCCAAGCCCTGGCGCCTCTCCCCCTCCCGTCACACCTCCATACTCCCAACGTAGGGCGCCCGGCGAAGCCCTGCTGCGACCTCCACTGCATCCGTCATCA
The DNA here is from genome assembly GCA_902687465.1 of Secale cereale. Classification (NCBI taxonomy): domain Eukaryota; kingdom Viridiplantae; phylum Streptophyta; class Magnoliopsida; order Poales; family Poaceae; genus Secale; species Secale cereale. The sequence goes on from LR738713.1 coordinate 25,245,473, forward strand.
TGCCGTCGTGCTGCCGGATCTCTGACGACTTCTCCTCCCCCCTTGCTGGATCAAGAAGGAGGTGACGTTGCTGCACCGTACGTGTGTTGAACGCGGAGGTGCCGTCCGTTCGGCGCTAGATCATCGGTGACGAAGAACGTGAAGAGTACGACTACTTCATCCACACTTCGTTGAAAGCTTCCGCACGCGATCTACATAACGGTATGTAGATGAACTCTTATTTGCTCGTTGCTAGATGTCTCCATAGTTGGATCTTGGTGAAGGCGTAGAATTTTTTTGAATTATGCTACGTTCCCCTACAGTGAGACTATCTTCCTCCTTTTTGTCTTCTCCAGAACCACCTCTATTCCACCCATAGTGCTATGTCCATGGCTCACGCTCATGTATTGCGTGAAAGTTGAAAGGTTTGAAAAGATAGAGTATGAAAACAAGTGCTTGGCTGAAATCGGGGTTATGCATGATATGAATATTTTGTGTGATGAAGAGGGAGCATAGCCAGACTATATGATTTTGTAGGGATAACTTTCTTTAGCCATAGTATTTTGAGAAAACATGATTGCTTTGTTAGTCTGCTTGAAGTATTATTATTTCTTATGTCAATATAGACTTTTATCTTGAATCTTTCAGATCTGAACAGTCATGCCACAATTAAGAGAATTACATTGAAACACTATATTGGTTAGCATTCCACCTCAAAAATTCTTTCTTTATCATTTACCTACTCGAGGACGAGCAGGAATTAAGCTTGGGGATGCTTGATACGTCTCCAACGTATCTATAATTTTTTATTGTTCCATGCTATTATTTATGAAGTCTTGGATGTTTAATGGGCTTTGTCATACACTTTTATATCATTTTTGGGACTAACCTACTAACCCAAAGGCCCAGTCCAGATTGTTGTTTTTGCCTATTCTAGGGTTTTGTAGAAAAAGAATATCAAACGGAGTCCAAACGGAATGAAACCTTCGCGAGAGATATTTTTGGAGAAAATCACGCACATGGGATTTGAGAACAACATTCAGGGGAGCTTCGGGGTGTCCATGAGGGTGGGGGCGCGCCCCTGTTCCCAGGGCGCGCCCCCTGCCTCGTGGGCCCCTCGAGCACACCCGTGTCCTCCTTCCTCCTATATAAGTCTACGTACCCCAAAACCATCGACAATAGAGAGAAAACCCTGATTCCACCGCCGTAACCTTCTGTTCCCATGAGACCCCATCTTGGAGCATGTTCCGGAGCTCCACCGGAGGGGGATCCATCACAAAGTTCTTCTTCATCATCATCATCGCCCTCACCATGAGTTGTGAGTAGTTTACCACAGACCTTCGGGTCCATATCTAGTATCTAGATGGCTTCTTCTCTCTCTCTGGATCTCAATACAAAGTTCTCCTTGGTCTTCGAGGAGATCTATTCGATGTAATCTCTTTTTGCGGTGTGTTTGTCGAGATCTGATGAATTGTGAGTTTATGATCAAGATTATCCATGAGAAACATTTGGTTCTTCTCTGAAATTTTTATGTGTGCTCATAATATCCTTGCAAGTCTCTTCGAATTATTGGTTTGGTTTGGCCTACTAGATCTATAGTTCTTGCAATGGGAGAAGTGCTTGGCTCAGGGTTCAATCTTGCGGTGTCCTTTCCCAGTGACAGTAGGGGCAGCAAGGCACGTATTGTATTGTTGCCATCGAGGATAAAAAGATGAGGTTTATATCATATTGCTTGAGTTTATCCCTCTGCATCATGTCATCTTTCTTAAGGCGTTACTCTATTCTTATGAACTCAATACACTAGATGCATGCTAGATAGCGGTCGATGTGTGGAGTAATAGTAGTAGATGCAGAATCTTTTTGGTCTACTTGTCTCGGACGTTATGCCTATATACAATGATCATACCTAGATAGTCTCATAATTATTCGCTTTTCTATCAATTGCTCGACAGTAATTTGTTTACCTGCCGTAGAATATCGCTATCATTAGAGAAGCCACTAGAGAACACTATGGCCCCCGGGTCTATTCTCAACATATCAATCAACATCTACTTTACTTTTATTGATTTTATTTGCTATTCTTATAAACCAAAAATACCAAAAATATAAACTATCATCTCTATCATATCTCACTTTTGTAAGTGACCGTAAAGGGATTGACAACCCCTTATCGTGTTGGCTGTGAAGTTCTTGTTTGTTTGTGCAGGTGCGAGGGACTCGCGCGTGGTCTCCTACTAGATTGATACCTTGGTTCTCAAAAACTGAGGGAAATACTTACGCTACTATGCTGCATCTCCCTTTTCTCTTCAAGGGAATACAACGCAAGCTCGAGAAGTAGCACCCCCTGACTTGTGCCCTACGCCAAAAAATCCTATAAATACTGAAACCTTCGGAAATTAACCTAGATCGGGAGTTTCACCGCCGAAAGCCTCTGTAGCCACCGAAAACCGATCTAGACCCCGTTCCGGCATCCTGCCGGAGGGGGGAATCCCTCTTCGGTGGCTATCTTCATCATCCCGGTGCTCTCCATGACGAGGAGGGAGTAGTCCACCCTCGGGGTTGAGGGTATGTATCAGTAGCTATGTGTTTGATCTCTCTCTCGTGTTCTTGAGATGGCACGATCTTGATGTATCGTGAGCTTTGCTATTCTAGTTTGATCTTATGATGCTTCTCCCCCTCTACTCTCTTGTAATGGATTGAGTTTTCCCTTTGAAGTTATCTTATCGGATTGAGTCTTTAAGGATTTGAGAACACTTGATGTATGTCTTGCACGTGCTTATCTGTGGTGACAATGGGATATCATGTGATCTACTTGATGTATGTTTTGGTGATCAACTTGCGGGTTCCGTGACCTTGGGAATCTATGCATAGGGGTTGGCACACGTTTTCGTCTTGACTTTTCGGTAGAAACTTTGGGGCACTCTTTGAAGTTCTATGTGTTGGTTGAATAGATGTTTCTGAGATTGTGTGATGCATATCGTATAATCATGCCCACGGATACTTGAGGTGACAATGGAGTATCTAGGTGACATTAGAGTTTTGATTGATTTGTGTCTTAAGGTCTTATTCTAGTACGAACTCTATGATAGATTGAACAATACTACGGACTCTTGAATAGATCGATCAGAAAGAATAACTTTGAGGTGGTTTCGTACCCTGCCATAATCTCTTCGTTTGTTCTCTGCTATTAGTTACTTTGGAGTGACTCTTTGTTGCATTTTGAGGGCTAGTAATATGATCCAATTATGTTATCCTTGTTGAGAGAACTTGCACTAGTGAAAGTATGAACCCTAGGCCTTGTTTCCTATCATTGCAACACCATTTATGCTCACGTTTACCATTTGCTACCTTGATGTTTTTATATTTTCTTATTACAAAAACCTATATCTACCATCCATATTGCACTTGTATCACCATCTCTTCGCCGAACTAGTGCACCTATACAATTTACCATTGTATTGGGTGTGTTGGGGACACAAGAGACTCTTTGTTATTTGGTTGCAGGGTTGTTTGAGAGAGACCATCTTCATCCTACGCCTCCTATGGATTGATAAACCTTAGGTCATCCACTTGAGGGAAATTTGCTACTGTCCTACAAACCTCTACACTTGGAGGCCCAACAACGTCTACAAGAAGAAGGTTGCGTAGTAGACATCAAGCTCTTTTCTGGCGCCGTTGCTGGGGAGGTTAGTGCTTGAAGGTATATCTTTAGATCTTGCAATCGAATCTTTTAGTTTCTTGTTTTATCACTAGTTTAGTTTATAAAAGAGAACTAGAAAAAATGGAATTAAGGTTACCTCATATGCTTCATCTTTTTAATATCTTTCGTGAAAATGATGGAAAGGAAAATTGTTCTCAATTGCTAGAAGAAGAATTACATAGAATGCTTGGCATAAAATATGTGAATGATGAGCATGATTGCAATGTTGTTAGTATGAATTCTTTGAATACACATGATGCTAATGATATGCAAAGCCACAAGCTTGGAGATGCTATGTTTGATGAAGATGATATGTTTAGTCCCCCAAGTTTTGATGAGCAAATTTATTATGATGAAAGCATGCCTCCTATTTATGATGATTATATTGATGAAAGTGGATTTGGAGAGGTCATGACTTTATTTAGTGACGAATCCACTATTTCGGAAGAGGTTCCAATTGATTATGAGAACAAAGTTGCTATCTATGATGATTATTGTGATGACATGTATGCTATTAAGAATAATGATAACCATGAAACTTTTCATCATGATTTTAGTTTTCAATTGGATTATGCCTCACATGCTAGTTATTTTGTTGAGTTTGCTCCCACTACTATGAATGAGAAGAATTTTGCTTATGTGGAGAGTAGTAAATTCTCTGTGCTAGTAGATCATGAAAAGAATGCTTTATGTGCTAGTTATATTGTTGAAATCATTAATGATGCTACTGAAAATTATTATGAGAGAGGATCATATGCTTGTAGGAATCGCAATAATATCAAGTTTCCTCTCTATGTGCTTAAAGTTTTGAAGTTATGCTTGTTTTGCCTTCCTATGCTAGTTGATTATCGTTCCCATAAGTTGTTTGCTCACAAAATCCCTATGCATATGAAGTGGGTTAGACTTAAATGTGCTAGTCATATTCTTCATGATGCTCTCTTTATGTTTCAATTCTTATCTTTTATGCGAGCATCATTGAAATCATCATGCCTAGCTAGGGGCGTTAAACGATAGCGCTTGTTGGGAGGAAACCCAACTTTATTATTTTTCTTTGCTTTTGCTTCTGTTTAGGAATAAATATTGCATCTAGCTTCTGTTTAGATGTGGTTTTTTGTTTTGTTTAGTGTTTGTGCCAAGTAGAACCTTTGGGAAGACTTGTGTGAAGTTTATATGATCTTGCTGTGAAAAACAGAATCGTTAGCGCTCGCTAGAATGGTCATCAGATTTTACTGGAGTGTGCTATTTAGTTGATTATTTTTGCACATGATTAATAGACAAATTCCTCATGTTTACCAATTTCGTTTGAATTGTTTGGAGTTACATAAGTATACGAAACCTGCAGATTACTACAGACTGTTCTGTTTTTGACAGATTCTGTTTTTCGTGTGTGGTTTGCTTATTTCAATGCATCTATGAGTAGTATTGGGAAGTATGAACCATAGAGAAGTTGGAATATAGTAGGTTTAACACCAATATAAACAAAGAATGAATTAATTGCAGTACCTTTGAGTAGTGGTTTGCTTTCTTATACTAACGGAGCTCACGAGATTTTTGTCTAAGTTTTGTGTTGTGAAGTTTTCAAGTTTTGAGTATTGCTTTGATGGACTATGGAACAAAGAGTGGCAAGAGCCTAAGCTTGGGGATGCCCAAGGCACCCCAAGGTAAAATTCAAGGACAACCAAGAGCCTAAGCTTGGGGATGCCCCGGGAAGGCATCCCATCTTTGTTCTTCATCTATCGGTAACTATACTCGGAGCTGTATTTTTATTCACCACATGATATGTGTTTTGCTTGGAGCGTCAATTTAGTTTATTTTGTTTTGCTTGCTGTTTGGATAATATCCCAAGACCTTAAGTTCTTAAATGTTAGAGAGTCTTCACATAGTTACATAATTATTCAACTAATCATTGATCTTCACTTATATCTTTCGGAGTAGTTTGTTGTTTGCTCTAGTGCTTCACTTGTATCTGTTAGAGCACGGCGGTGGTTTTATTTTGAAGAAATAGATGAACTCTCATGCTTCACTTATATCCTTTTGAGAGTCTATTAAAACAGCATGGTAATATACTTAGGCTATAAAACTAGTCTTCACATGATAGACATCCAATATCAATGTAGTAAAAACTTTCACACTAAGTGCATTGAATATGATGAGAATTTGGATGCTTGATAATTGTTTTGAGATATGAGGATAGTGATATTAGAGTCATGCTAGTGGAGTTATTATGAAATTGAGAAATGCTTGTGTTAAGGTTAGTGATTCCCGTAGCATGCACGTATGGTGAACCGCTATGTGACGAAGTTAGAGCATGAGGTATTTGTAAAGTGTCAACCTTTGTGTGGAGGTCGGGGGCACGCGATGGTTAACTCCTACCAACCTCCCCCCTACGAGCATGCGTTGATTGCTTTGTTTTGATTACTCGTAAATTTTTGCAATAAGTATAAGTGTTCTTTTGACTAATGTTGAGTCCATGGATTATACGCACTCTCACCCTTCCACCATCGCTAGCCTCTCTTGTACCGTGCAACTTTCGCCGGTACCATGCACACACTATATATCCTTCCTCAAAAGAGCCACCATATATCTTCCTCAAGACAGCCACCATACCTACCTATTATGGCATTTCCATAGCCATTCCGAGATATATTGCTATGCAACTTTCCACCGTTCCGTTCATATGACACGCTTCATATTGTCATATTGCCATGCATGATCATGTAGCTGACATCGTATTTGTCGCAAAGCCACCATGCATAATTTTTCATACATGTCACTCTTGATTCATTGCATATCCCGGTACCGCCGGAGGCTTTCATATAGAGTCATACTTTGTTCTAGTATCGAGTTGTAATATCGAGTTGTAATTCAATGAAAGTGTGATGATCATCATTATTAGAGCATTGTCCCATGTGAGGAAAGGCTAAATAAAGAAAGCCCCTCCAAAAAGAGAAAAGGCCAAAGAAAAAGAAAGGCCCAAAAAAGAAAAAAAAGAAAAAAAAAAGAAAAGAAAAAGGGACAATTGTTACTATCTTTTTCCACACTTGTGCTTCAAAGTAGCACCATGTTCTTCATGATAGAGAGTCTCATGTTTAGTCACTTTCATATACTAGTGGGAATTTTAATTATAGAACTTGGCTTGTATATTCCAACGATGGGCTTTCTCAAATGCCCTAGGTCTTCGTGAGCAAGCAAGTTGGATGCACACCCACTAGTTTCTTTTGTTGAGCTTTCATACATATTTAGCTCTAGCGCATCCGTTGCATGGCAATCCCTACTCACTCACATTGATATCTATTGATGAACATCTCCATAGCCCGTTGATACGCCTAGTCGATGTGAGACTATCTCCCTCCTTTTTGTCTTCTCCACAACCACCTCTCTATTCCACCCATAGTGCTATGTCCATGGCTCACGCTCATGTATTGCGTGAAAGTTGAAAGGTTTGAAAGAATAGAGTATGAAAACAAGTTCTTTGCTGAAATCGGGGTTGTGCATGATATGAATATTTTGTGTGATGAAGAGGGAGCATAGCCAGACTATATGATTTAGTAGGGATAACTTTCTTTAGCCATAGTATTTTGAGAAGACATGATTGCTTTGTTAGTATGCTTGAAGTATTATTATTTCTTATGTCAATATAGACTTTTGTCTTGAATCTTTCAGATCTGAACATTCATGCCACAATTAAGAGAATTACATTGAAAATTATGTTGGTTATCATTCCACATCAAAAATTCTGTTTTTATCATTTACCTACTTGAGGACGAGCAGGAATTAAGCTTGGGGATGCTTGATACGTCTCCAACGTATCTATAATTTTTTATTGTTCCATGCTATTATATTATCCTTCTAGGATGTCTTATGGGCTTTTATATACACTTTTATATGATTTTTGGGACTAACCTATTAACCTAGAGCCCAGTGCCAGTTTCTGTTTTTTCCTTGTTTTTGAGTTTTACAGAAAAGGAATATCAAACGGAGTCCAATTGACGTGCCAATTTTTGATGATTTTTTCTGGACCAAAAGAAGCCCCCGAAGTAAAAGATTTGGGCCAGGAGAGCCATGGGCTACCCACGAGGGTGGGGGGCGCGCCCTGGGCAGGTGGTGGCGCCGCCCTATCTCGTGGACGGCCTAGAGGGCCCCCTGACTTGTGCCCTATGCCAAAAAATCCTATAAATACTGAAACCTTCGGAAATTAACCTAGATCGGGAGTTCCGCCGCCGAAAGCCTCTGTAGCCACTGAAAACCAATCTAGACCCCGTTTCGGCATCCTGCCGGAGGGGGGAATCCCTCTCCGGTGGCTATCTTCATCATCCCGGCGCTCTCCATGACGAGGAGGGAGTAGTCCACCCTCGGGGCTGAGGGTATGTACCAGTAGCTATGTGTTTGATCTCTCTCTCTCTCTCTCTCGTGTTCTTGAGATGGCACGATCTTGATGTATCATGAGCTTTGCTATTTTAGTTGGATCTTATGATGCTTCTCCCCCTCTACTCTCTTGTAATGGATTGAGTTTTCCCTTTGAAGTTATCCTATCGGATTGAGTCTTTAAGGATTTGAGAACACTTGATGTATGTCTTGCACGTGCTTATCTATGGTGACAATGGGATATCGTGTGATCTACTTGATGTATGTTTTGGTGATCAACTTGCGGGTTCCGTGACCTTGGGAATCTATGCATAGGGGTTGGCACACGTTTTCGTCTTGACTTTCCGGGTAGAAACTTTGGGGCACTCTTTGAAGTTCTATGTGTTGGTTGAATAGATGTTTCTGAGATTGTGTAATGCATATCGTATAATAAGCATGCCCACGGATACTTGAGGTGACAATGGAGTATCTAGGTGACATTAGGGTTTTGATTGATTTGTGTCTTAAGGTGTTATTCTAGTACGAACTGTATGATAGATTGAACATTACTACGTACTCTTGAATAGATCGATCAGAAAGAATAACTTTGAGGTGGTTTCGTACCCTACCATAATCTCTTCGTTTGTTCTCCGCTATTAGTTACTTTGGAGTGACTCTTTGTTGCATGTTGAGGGTTAGTAATATGATCCAATTATGTTATCCTTGTTGAGAGAACTTGCACTAGTGAAAGTATGAACCCTGGGCCTTATTTGCTATCATTGCAACATCGTTTATGCTCACGTTTACCACTTGCTACCTTGCTGTTTTTATATTTTCTTATTACAAAAACCTATATCTACCATCCATATTGCACTTGTATCACCATCTCTTCGCCGAACTAGTGCACCTATACAATTTACCATTGTATTGGGTGTGTTGGGGACACAAGAGACTCTTTGTTATTTGGTTGCAAGGTTGTTTGAGAGAGACCATCTTCATCCTACGCCTCCCACGGATTGATAAACCTTAGGTCATCCACTTGAGGGAAATTTGCTACTGTCCTACAAACCTCTGCACTTGGAGGCCCAACAATGTCTACAAGAAGAAGGTTGCGTAGTAGACATCAGTGGTGTCGGTGTTTCCTGGAAGTGTTGCAAGAAGACCATCTTAACGAGGTCAACTATGGAAGCAGAACTCACAACATTAGACACTGCCACTGTTGAAGCAGAGTGGCTTCGTGAACTCTTGATGGACTTACCTATGGTTGCAAAACCAATACCCCCTATCCTGATGAACTACGATAATCAAATTGTGATCGTTAAGATAAATAGTTCTAAGGATAATATGAAGTCCTCAAGGCATGTGAAGATGATATTTAAATCTGTTAGAAAATTGAAGAACTCTGGAGTTATTACATTGGATTATATTCAAACATCGAAAAACTTGGCAGATCCCTTCACAAAGGGTTTATCATGTAATGTGATAGATAATGCATCGATGGAGATGGGTTTGAGACCCACCGCATGAGTTATCCACAGTGGTAACCCACTCTATGTGATCGAAGATCCCGTGAAGTAGAAGTGAGAGACAAGATGTTGGTCAGCTGGGAGGAGAGTATCCTTATATTAGTTATCCCACTCCGTGAAGATGCAATATTCTCCTGATCGGCATTGTAGGTTGATACTTATCTTAATATGTTCCAAGTGGCTTATTCGGGTATGCAGAGATGTTGCCCTGTAGAGCATCTCCTGAGGAACACACCTATCTGAATTTGACTGTTAACGTCGCAGTCTGTGAGAATTGGGTGTTCTCTAATAAATTCATGAAAGACCCTGGAGTATGACGTATATGCTCCACCCGCAGGGAAGCCTTTCGGCAGCCCAGTATCGGTCAAGAATTTGTGTGAAACTAGTCTCGCAGAAAACTTGTAGTTCAAGGCATAGTCCACTATTCAAGTTGTGATCTAGTGTAGCATAAATCTCTGAGTGGAAGTTCAACTTTACAGTCTCCACTGAGAACCGGTATATAAACAATGCTTTGGAACTAAATAATGAGATGTGCCAATGAGACTTTGTGGGGGATTGTTGGAATTTTGCTAGTAGGCCTTTGTCTCAAAGCCCAACTAAAATTCTGAAATTCTCTTGGCCCATTCATGCACACATGTGAGTGGATTGAGTGGCACTAAAGTTTAGTCCCACCACAGAAGTTGAGAGAGAGTTGCACCTCTTTATAAGGTTAGCTCTTCTACCACTTGTGATCCTGTACGAGAGAGGGGCGACCAGGTTTTTGGGGAGCGCACTCGCGCGACTGCTGGCAGCGACGACTTTGCCAACGACGACATCTTCCACGACCTCGGCAACCTCATCCTCAACGACATGGGCGACAACACCGGTGCTGGCGGTGCTGCCGCCGCTGCACCGTACGTGTTTCTCTCCTTCCTGTTCGAGATCGTGGTAGAATTCATGTTTCTAGTATGTGCCCTAGATGTGATCTGTTCATCTAATATGCTAGTTCGCATGATTAGTTTAATCTCTGCTTTTGCTGTCATGATTTATCTTCTGTGTATTCGGATTAAATTTCGTAGTAATTTGTTCATATTTCCAACACAATGTGCACGCACAACCAGTAGCTAAGCAAGAAGCATGGCTTTAGGCTACAACAAACAGTAGTGAAAAATGTGCATCAGCCGTAGCTACCAACTATCATCAGTGGCGTGCACCACCAACAATACTCTGAACAATGCACTAGTGATAATAATAAGGCTTAAGGCAGTCAAGCATCTAGTTTTGGCACACCCAATAATAGTTGAACCAAGAAGGTCAACTAGTTTTACTGAGATAGTGAACTTATTTATTGCAAAAAGAAAGTCTAAATCATGGCTGAAATTTAGTCTAGATCATAAGACTGATGGGAAGATAAGGTAACATAAATAAAATAGTAAGCTCAGAAAAAGGGTTCGGAACTAAAGTCCCTCGATACCTGCATAGTAGGGAATGTAAGGTACATAAACGATGCGAGATCGATCAGAGAGGGAGAGTCAGTGAGGCACAAGACAGCACACCTGGCACATATTCTAGATGATAGCGGTGTTGCCTCCTCTGCCCCTCATGTGGAAATTATATCGCTAGTGCGCGCGCGTGAAGAGGCCCAGTCGGCACTGGCTGAAGCCGCGGCTCGGTGTGTGCCTGCGACCGCGCCTGGGGAGGTACCAACAGGGGATGGTGCCTCCTCCTGCCCCGAAGAGGAAGCTGAAGCAAGGGATGCTTCACTGCTTCCTTCTTCCAGCCGTTCCACGGCTCGGAAACGCGTGGCCAAAGCGGTGACCTCCTGTAATGCCCAGGATGGAGTTATACCTCCTACGTGTCGAGGCACGACTTAAAGGCATAAGTCCATCCTAGAATGATCTCAAGTTTGGTAATCTTTGCACAACTCATGTAAAAGAGGGGATAGTAAACAGAAATAGTTGGCTTACAATCGCCACGTCACAGAATTACAGTACAAGTCTCAAACATCATACATTAAGAACACTACAACCCTCTAAGGGCAAAAGCCAAATGTCAAAGTACCAAACTCAGATAAATAAACCACAGGCGGATCGAATCCTCGTAAGAGTCTCCACTACTGATCGTCCGGGTAGCGCACGTAGTACCGACTACGCTCCTCGTTGTACTCCCAATCCAGCTCGGTGCCATCACCTGGATAGCTCACAGCTGGACCTGCATCTGGTGTGTGAAGTAACTGTGAGCCACAGAGGACTCAGCAATCCCGTCTCCGGGTAACAGAACTATCAAAGCCTTTGGGTGAGGAAAAGGCTGAAGAAAGAACAAGTCTGCAGCAGCAACTAGCATCTAGCTTACGCAAGTGAGAGCGAGAAGAGAAGGCATCGGCGAGAAGTGATCACGAAGTGATCCTAGCTACAAGCTCCACAATCATAACCCCTCCGTGTTCAACTCCCGAATCCCCATTCGGAAATTGACAGTCACGGAACTCACGCTGGTAGTGTATTAGTAACATTGTGTCAAGTTATCTACAACCGGAATTAACAAGCTCCCATCTGCCACATAACCGCGGGCACGGCTTTCGAAAGTTCAAACCCTGCAGGGGTGTTCCAACTTGACCCATTACAAGCCCACGATCCGCGGAGTCGCAACTCCAAAGTGGGAAGACCCGAGTATCCTCGGAATCCCGTGCTCAAGATATACCGAGCTAAGGTAAGGCTAATCCAGCAAATCCTCCCGGCGTGCCGACACCCTGATAGTAGCCGCGCGTATCTCGTCTCAGGCCACGACCGGATGGGACAAGCTACGGGTTTTTACCAGACCTTGAGTTTCCTCGAGGTGGCCCCGCAGGTTGCCCGTTTCGGACCAACACTCATGTGGAGCACTGGCCCGGGGGTTGTTGATTAAGAAAGAGGGTTAATTACTCCCTATGCATGTTTAGTTTGTTATTAGGCAAATAGTACCAATGTTGGGATTTGCTGGAAAAGACTTAGCACTTAGCGGTTTATCGAGGGGGTCCCATACACCCCAACCGTGTTAGGAACGCATAATCAAGGAACATAAAACCGGCTTATACGGATCCTAACGGCATGAGTGGAACAAATCACCAAGAAAAAGGCTTAGCCTTCCACCCTTGCCAATATATAGATGATTTCATTTTAAGCATTTATATAGTGTGATATGACCCAACCAAACTTCAACATGGAGCAAGCATCTTCACTTCACCTGCAACTAGCAACGCTATAAGAAGGGCTGAGCGAAGCGTACTTAGCCAAGCAACGGTTTGCATAGGTAGGGTGGTTAAACATGGCAATTGGTTACAAGTAGGAGGCTGACAAGAGAACATGGGTATCGAGGCAAAACTATAGATCGAGACTACTAGCAATAGGCAAAGATAGTAATGTTATCGGGGTTCGGTCATCTTGCCTGAAGAGAAGTCGTTCGGATCGTAAGAAGGGTCCTCGTGCTCAACCTCGTTGGAAACCTCGTGCTCAACTTCGTACTCGGTCTCAGCTTCCGGCTCTAAACAAAACAATCACACCAAGCACCAATCAACAAGATGCAATGCGCACTCGAAAAACATGAATGCATGATGGATGCACTAAGGATGCACACGGAGCACGTAAAACATCACTCAAGCAAAACACCTCAAAACAAGATAACAATCTGATATTAATAATCTACACGGAAAAACAATCAAGTTTGATATAAGATTCGCTGAAATCGGAGTTACGGGCTAAAAGTTATGCCCGAAACAAGATTTGAGCGAAAGCTGAAAATTACAGCAACATAGCATCTTTGGAGCTCAAAATAATTAAGCTACAGCACCCAAAAAGCATGGCAAAGGACATGAACACAAACTAGACATATAGTACAACAACTAGGTCCAAAGTGCACCCCCAACGGAGCCACGGATCAATAGCAATGATCTTGGACATATTGAACTTTGCAATAAAATTCTGGCAGCAGAATTTTATTGAAACTTTAGAGCAAAAGATAAACATGCTACAGCCACTCAAATGGAAATGTGAGGACATGGATGGAAAGACAACAATATATACTACAAGGAACAATCAAAAACCACTCCAAAACTAACATGCTTTGTCCTAGAACATCACACGAACATGGCATCGGAACATTACAGATTTCAGACTTAGTGAAAAACCACTAAGTCCTAAAACAGCAATATCATCATGGCATATAAAAGAGCATGTTTAAGTCACCTCGAAACTAAACATGGCAAAGGGTAAGCACCTCATCAAAGTACACATGACGGTGATCCCGAAACACACAAGCATACATCATAGAGGTGAACACAACGATTGCAACGAGCTCAACAAGATGGCATTTCATAACAAGTGAAAACACAACATATGAACATGGCACTTTGCAACGATGATAACAAGGCAATAATAAATCTACCATGCAACCTATCACAAGCAACACGTAGTTCGTGGCAAGACGAACACGTGGACATGTCATTTGCATCGTTTGGACAAACGAGCAAAAAGATATCACATGTCAAAGGTGGCACAAAAATAACACATAACAGCAGTTTATATCATGATGCACTCTTGCAACAGCAAAACAAGCACCTAGATGATCTCTAACATGCATGACAACAACAGGTAAAACGTAGAGCACAACTCCACGAACGTCTGGACATATCACACGCGCAAAACGGAGCAACAGGCACAAAGTTACAGCAGGTCAAACATAGCATCTCAGAACAGAAAAACAGAGACTTAGAAGAAAAGAGCCAACCTAGCAGATCTGATCTGGAACAGGGAAAAAACGGAGCGGGCCGGCGGCGTCGGATCTGGCCCACGAACCGCGAAGCAGAGGCGGCCCGGCGGGAGGCGGTGCGGGCCCGGCCCGAGCCGGCGCGGTGAGGCGGTGCGAGGGAGCGGTGGCCCACGATCCGCGGAGAGGTGCGGCCCAGCCGGCTGGCGCTGCTGCCTGCGGCCTGGCGCGGAGAGGCCGGGCGGCGCGGGAAGCCCAGCCGCGGAGCAGGGCGACGGCCCAGCTGCGGGAGAACTGAGGCGGACGGCGCGGCGGCCTGCTGGCGGCTGTACGCCTCGGCCCGGGGCGCGCGGGGAAAACGACGCGGTCGTCGGAGGAGTACGGGCCGGGGCGAGGCGATGTGGTCCCCCGGCCCGGTTCGGAGCGAAGGAACCGGTGCAGCCTGGGCCGATGCGTCGATCTGGCGCGAGGGAAGCGCTGCGGCGTTGAAACTGGATCGGTGCGGCGATGCGATCCAGGATCGCTGCGAGGCCAGCGTTGACCCAGGCGTCGAAGTGGCTGCGCGAAGGGATCGACAAAAACGGCGGCGGCTGGCTGCCTCGAAGGCTGCGGGGAATTTTGGGATCTGGGGAAAGAAGAAAAAATAAAAAGGAAGGGGATCTAGAGGAGGAAGAAGAAGGGGATAGGGATGCCCAAATAGACCTAGAGGGGTCTATAAATAGCAGTTTTTAGGGTTAGGAGGGAGTTTAGGGGCGCTAGGAGCCCTCCGATCGCGATCCGACGGATCTGATCGCGGGGATAGAATAAAAGGCCTAGGAGGAAAATAAAAGAATGCAGCAGGGGTGTTTCCGGGACACGAAGTAAAGGCACTTCGGACCCACACGAACAACGGATGGAAAAGTCAACGGAGTCCAAACGAGACGAGATTTGAGAGGCGGGTTGCACACAACAAAACAACAACACAGACAACAACCTCGCGGCACACCGGTAACGTAAAACGCCCGAACAACAAAGTAGGCCTACGGGACGTCACGGACACGTGAGGGAGCTCCGGAACGCGAAACGGACAACGGGAAGAAACACGACGAACCGGATGCAACCCACAACACAAATGCAATGCGATGCACATGTCTACATGATATGAATGAATGCCACACACTCACACAACAAAACGACGAAAGCCCGAAAGACAAAGGACCCGGAATGGAAATAGATGAAGCCGGAGATATATTATATACCCAAAAGGGAAAGTATTACATCCGGGGCATTACAAACTCTCCTCTACTACAAAAAGATCTCGTCCCGAGATCTAGGACTGGAAAAAGGAAGGGTACTCAGAACGAAGATGATCTTCTCGTTCCCAGGTAGCTTCTCGGTCTGTGTGATGTGACCACTTCACTTTCAGAAACTTGATGGACTTGTTGCGAGTCTTGCGTTCGGTTTCTTCGAGAATTGCAACTGGATGCTCTCGGTAGGAAAGGTCTTGTTGAAGATCAATCTCCTCAAACGGAATCATGCGCTCAGGTGCCTTGAAGCATTTGCGAAGCTGAGACACATGGAAGACATCATGAACATTTGCAAAGTTGGAAGGGAGCTCGAGCTGATAGGCTAGGTCGCCTCTTTTGCCAAGAATCTTGAAAGGCCCGACGTATCTAGGAGCAAGCTTTCCTTTGATACCGAATCTTTGGGTGCCTTTCATCGGAGAAACTCGGAGATAGACATGATCACCGATGTCGAAAGCCAAATCACGATGCTTGCCGTCATAGTAGCTCTTCTGACGCGACTGAGCGGCCTTGAGGTTCTCACGTATAACTTTGCACATTTCTTCGGCTTCAGAGATCAAGTCATTTCCAAGAAGTTGGCGTTCGCCTGTTTCAGACCAGTTGAGAGGGGTACGGCACTTTCTGCCATAGAGAATTTCAAACGGTGCTTTGCCTGCACTTGCTTGAAAGCTGTTGTTGTAAGAGAACTCGGCAAATGGAAGGCAGTCTTCCCATTTCATGCCGAAGGAGATGACACAGGCTCTGAGCATGTCTTCTAGAATCTGATTCACACGCTCGACTTGACCACTAGTCTGAGGGTGAAAGGCAGTGCTGAACCTGATCTTCGTGCCCATGGCGGACTGAAAAGAATCCCAGAACCTTGATGTGAACAAGCTGCCACGGTCTGAGGATATCACTTGAGGAATGCCATGTAGGCACACAATTCTGGAAGTGTACAGCTCTGCAAGTTGAGCTGCATTGATTGATTCTTTGACTGGAAGAAAGTGAGCGACTTTGGTAAGCTTGTCAATCACCACAAAGATAGCATCATTGCCTCGCTTGGATTTAGGAAAGCCAGTGACGAAGTCCATTTCAATGTGGTCGAACTTCCACTCGGGAATAGGAAGAGGTTGGAGAAGACCGGCTGGACGTTGATGTTCTGCTTTCACTCTTCTGCATACATCACATTCATTCACGAATTGGGCAATTTCCCTTTTCATGCGTGTCCACCAGTAAGATTGCTTGAGATCTTGATACATCTTGGAACTGCCAGGATGAATGGAAAGGAGAGAATCATGAGCTTCTTCCATTATGAGCTTCCTGAGATCACCTTTGGGAACAACGAGTCTGTCCTCGAAGAACAAGGTATCTCTCTCATCAACACGGAAGCACTTGTATTTTGGAGTGCCCTTTGCAATGCCATGTTTCACTTTCTTCACCATGGTATCACTGAGCTGGGCCTCACGGACTTGATCTTCCAAGGTAGGAGCAATCTGGAGATTTGCAAGAAAACCCTGCGGAACAACTTGGAGGTTGAGTTTCCTGAATGCTTCACAAAGCTCAGGCTGGTACGGCTTGATAAGAAGGCTATTGCAATATGCCTTTCTGCTCAAAGCATCTGCAATCACATTCGCCTTGCCTGGAGTGTATTCGATGCTGGGGTTGTACTCTTGGATCATCTCGACCCAACGAGTCTGGCGGAGGTTCAGATGCGGCTGTGTGAAGATGTACTTCAAGCTCTTGTGATCAGTGAAGATGTCGACCTTTCTGCCCAACAACAGATGTCTCCACGTAATCAGAGCATGTACCACAGCTGCTAGCTCGAGATCATGTGTGGGATAGTTCTTCTCACTTGGCTTGAGCTGCCGAGAAGTATATGCCACAATTCTCTTATCTTGCATAAGCACACCACCAAGACCTTGAAGAGAAGCGTCACAGAACACTTCATAGGGCTTGGTTTCATCCAGAGGAGTCAGAACTGGAGCAGAAACAAGCTTCTCTTTGAGGGTTTTGAATGCCACTTCACATTCGGGAGACCAAAAGTATTTGACATTCTTCTGAAGCAGGTTGGAAAGAGGCTTGGCAATCTTGGAGAAGTTCTCCACAAACCTTCTGCAATAGCTGGCTAGACCCAGAAAACTGCGGAGCTGCTTGACGTTCTGAGGAGCTTCCTAGTTGACAATTGCTTCAACTTTCTCGGGATTAACCACAATACCGTCAGCTGAGATGATGTGGCCCAGGTACAAAACCTTATCGAGCCAAAACTCGCACTTTGAAAACTTGGCATAGAATTTATGCTCTCGGAGTCGATCAAGAACCAGACGCAAGTGCTTTTCGTGATCTTCTTCATTCTTGGAAAACACCAGAATATCATCCAGATACACAAGCACGAATTCGCCAGTATAGGGGTTGAAGATGTAATGCATCATCCTTGAAAAGGTAGGAGGAGCATTGGCGAGACCGAAGGACATGACGGTATACTCATATGAACCGAAGCTCGTTCTGAAGGCCGTCTTGGGAATGTCTTCCTCGCGAATGCGAATTTGATGATAGCCCATTCGGAGGTCAAGCTTAGAGAACACTTTAGCTCCTTTGAGCTGCTCAAAGAGTTCGTTGATGTTGGGGAGCGGATACTTGTTCTTAATCGTCTTCTTGTTCAATGGCCGGTAGTCAACACAGAGACGCTCCGTGCCATCTTTCTTCTTGACAAATAAGACACCACAGCCCCACGGAGATGTACTCGGTCTGATGAGACCCATACTCTCCTGCTTATCAAGTTGCTTCTTCAATTCCTTCAATTCATCCGGAGAGAGCTTGTATGGACGCCGGCAAGCAGGCTCAGTGCCCGGCTCGAGTTCAATGACAAACTCCACCTGACGGTGTGGAGGCATGCCTGGAAGATCTTCTGGAAAGACGTCTTGATATTCGTTCACCACAGGAATTTGCTCTATGGCATTAATTTCACCCTTATCATTAAGAGAGAAAAACCGAATAGTATTATCCCTGGAGGCGAAGATAATCACATCTTCATCAGAATGAGTCAATTTGACTTCCTTTTGAGCACAATCAATGTGAGCATCGTGCTGAGAAAGCCAATCCATTTCGAGGATTAGGTCGATGTCAGAATTGCCGAGAATCACCGGAGAAGCCAAAAATCGATAATCACCCATGCGAATAGAAACATCCGGAGCATATATACGAGAATGCATCAATCTACCCGGAGAAACAACTGATAACTCCCTTGGCAAAGTTTTGATGTCCACATTATACTTGGATGCAAATGGATATGACATAAAAGAGCAAGAAGCACCCGAATCAAATAACACTTTAGCTGGGATAGAGTTCACTGGAAGGTTACCCAAAATGACATCAGAAGAAGCCTCTGCTTGTGCTGCATTCATCAGATTGACTCTTGCTGCCTTTGGATCATGCCTGACAATAGCTGAACTCACAGGTGGTGGAGGAGGAAGACGCTTCGGATTCGGGCATCTGTTGGCATAGTGACCTTTCTGAGTGCATTTGTTGCAAGTCACTTCTGAGAGAGGATGGAATTGAGAGCCACTGGACTTGGAGCCTTGAGACTGAAACTGCTTCTTCGACTGGTTGCTTGGGTTGGGTGGGTGGGAGAAAACACGACCACTAGAGTTCTTGTTGTTGGAGTTGTTGTATGGAGCTCGAATCACTGGAGGAGGAGGAAGCCAGAATTTATGTTGTTTCGCAGCCAACTGAGACGATGAGGAAGAGTGAACAGCATCTCGAATTCTCTTCTTAGAAGCCTCCATCTTAAGTTGAGCTGCTTCTTGTTTCAAAGCCATGTTATAGAACTTATCGAATTCGTCTGGCTCGAACAAAGTGAGAGCAAGCTGAAGTTCATCTTTGAGACCTCCACGGAACTGATAGATTTTACTCTTGGCATCAGGAATGTCTTGCTTTGCATAGCGAGCGAGGTTTTGGAACTTGACATTATACTGATAGACTGACATGGAGCCCTGCTTGAGGTTGCGGAATTGCTCACGCATACCCTCAATGACACTTGTAGGAATGTGATGCGAGCGGAAATCCTTGCAGAAATTCTCCCAAGAGATCACTTGACCCGGCCTGGAGTCTTTGTACTGCTGCCACCAGTCAGCTGCTTGATCTTTCAGTTGGAAGGCTGCAAACTTCACATAGTCATCTTCTTTCACGTTACTGCACTCAAAATGCTTCTTTATGTCGGTCAACCAATCCTCAGCATCAAGAGGGTCGACACAGTAACTGAAAGCTTTAGGATTGTTAGCCAGGAACTGGTTGAGAGTAGCATGGTGCTGCTGGAAGAAGTTGCCTTGGTTCACTGGAACACCCTGATTAGCTTGATTAGCTTGCATAGCTTGCATTTGCTGCATCATCTGCATCATCAACTGAGTGTTCTAAGCTGTAGTCTGCATAATTGCTCTCCAAGCCTCAGGCGGAGGAGGAGGGGAAGGAGGACGTTCTGGAACCTCTTCACCCTCTGGGTTGGCGTTCGGAACCCTTTTCGGAGCCATCCTGTAAGAGATGACCACGAATCAGCAATTGATTGACAAAAGGAATAAGCTGAATCAATGGAATGAATTGCAACAAGTCTTCACAATAATCATTCGAACAATAAGAACGAATGAAAACATCCGAACAAGAGGAACGAATGATATTCTCAGTTAAATGATAACATCAGTCTTCACGAGAAGCCACATAGGGAACAAAAAGGATAAAATAAGTAAACAACAAGGTATGGACGGAACAAACACAAGAGAGGAGTTTCGTTCTAACATCTTTGTGCTGAAAGCATATGAACGCGTTACGAAAAGGTTTTGCAATCCCCGGATCAGCATAGCCAAGGACCCTTTAAGATGCAACTCCTGATAGTAACCTCGGTCATATAACCTCTTCACTCAATGTCGAACCCCGAACTCACTAACCTGCATTCGTTGGAAGAATGCCTACGATCTACTGGATAAAACCCACCTATAGTTTTCCGAAAGATTCCAGTTATGCAATCAGGTGTTGGGGATACACGGGAAGCACCGCGCAATCAACTCTAACCTACATCCAGGTATATCCATCCTTCAACACATAACCAGTCTTTCTCGGAAACTGTGTACCTCGGACCTTCGAAAAGCATCCACTATAACAAGCTATGGCAATACTCCCGAACTACCTCCCCAGTACTGGGTGATGTCGGGGTTATCTTGCCACTGGCCGTATAGGGGAGATTTTCGATGTCGGCCGTCTTAAGTATTTAGTACTGTCGCGATAAGCTTGTTACAATGATACCCCGAAGCTCAACTCCTCGGTAACAGGAGGCATCGGGAACAATATCCTTGTCACAAGAACATCGAAACAATCCCAGAATACTCGCGGGATTCCTAAAAAAAAAAATTTGTGCAAATTTTGAAGATAGGAGAGACAAGAGTAGACGTCAGGAGTCCTCACCAGAGAGAAAGGGGATGAGAAGCAAAGAAATCCTACTCTTCGATATAATATAGGACTCAAAAAGTTTTTAGTGTGTGCCTAGACTCAACCGTCAACGGTTCGATCAAACAGTGGGGGCTCCTAGGTCGGAGAAGGCTCTGAATACCAACTTGTAATGCCCAGGATGGAGTTATACCTCCTACGTGTCGAGGCACGACTTAAAGGCATAAGTCCATCCTAGAATGATCTCAAGTTTGGTAATCTTTGCACAACTCATGTAAAAGAGGGGATAGTAAACAGAAATAGTTGGCTTACAATCGCCACGTCACAGAATTACAGTACAAGTCTCAAACATCATACATTAAGAACACTACAACCCTCTAAGGGCAAAAGCCAAATGTCAAAGTACCAAACTCAGATAAATAAACCACAGGCGGATCGAATCCTAGTAAGAGTCTCCACTACTGATCGTCCGGGTAGCGCACGTAGTACCGACTACGCTCCTCGTCGTACTCCCAATCCAGCTCGGTGCCATCACCTGGATAGCTCACAGCTGGACCTGCATCTGGTGTGTGAAGTAACTGTGAGCCACAGAGGACTCAGCAATCCCGTCTCCGGGTAACAGAACTATCAAAGCCTTTGGGTGAGGAAAAGGCTGAAGAAAGAACAAGTCTGCAGCAGCAACTAGCATCTAGCTTACGCAAGTGAGAGCGAGAAGAGAAGGCATCGGCGAGAAGTGATCACGAAGTGATCCTAGCTACAAGCTCCACAATCATAACCCCTCCGTGTTCAACTCCCGAATCCCCATTCGGAAATTGACAGTCACGGAACTCACGCTGGTAGTGTATTAGTAACATTGTGTCAAGTTATCTACAACCGGAATTAACAAGCTCCCATCTGCCACATAACCGCGGGCACGGCTTTCGAAAGTTCAAACCCTGCAGGGGTGTTCCAACTTGACCCATTACAAGCCCACGATCCGCGGAGTCGCAACTCCAAAGTGGGAAGACCCGAGTATCCTCGGAATCCCGTGCTCAAGATATACCGAGCTAAGGTAAGGCTAATCCAGCAAATCCTCCCGGCGTGCCGACACCCTGATAGTAGCCGCGCGTATCTCGTCTCAGGCCACGACCGGATGGGACAAGCTACGGGTTTTTACCAGACCTTGAGTTTCCTCGAGGTGGCCCCGCAGGTTGCCCGTTTCGGACCAACACTCATGTGGAGCACTGGCCCGGGGGTTGTTGATTAAGAAAGAGGGTTAATTACTCCCTATGCATGTTTAGTTTGTTATTAGGCAAATAGTACCAATGTTGGGATTTGCTGGAAAAGACTTAGCACTTAGCGGTTTATCGAGGGGGTCCCATACACCCCAACCGTGTTAGGAACGCATAATCAAGGAACATAAAATCGGCTTATACGGATCCTAACGGCATGAGTGGAACAAATCACCAAGCAAAAGGCTTAGCCTTCCACCCTTGCCAATATATAGATGATTTCATTTTAAGCATTTATATAGTGTGATATGACCCAACCAAACTTCAACATGGAGCAAGCATCTTCACTTCACCTGCAACTAGCAACGCTATAAGAAGGGCTGAGCGAAGCGTACTTAGCCAAGCAACGGTTTGCATAGGTAGGGTGGTTAAACATGGCAATTGGTTACAAGTAGGAGGCTGACAAGAGAACATGGGCATCGAGGCAAAACTATAGATCGAGACTACTAGCAATAGGCAAAGATAGTAATGTTATCGGGGTTCGGTCATCTTGCCTGAAGAGAAGTCATTCGGATCGTAAGAAGGGTCCTCGTGCTCAACCTCGTTGGAAACCTCATGCTCAACTTCGTACTCGGTCTCAGCTTCCGGCTCTAAACAAAACAATCACACCAAGCACCAATCAACAAGATGCAATGCGCACTCGAAAAACATGAATGCATGATGGATGCACTAAGGATGCACACGGAGCACGTAAAACATCACTCAAGCAAAACACCTCAAAACAAGATAACAATCTGATATTAATAATCTACACGGAAAAACAATCAAGTTTGATATAAGATTCGCTGAAATCGGAGTTACGGGCTAAAAGTCATGCCCGAAACAAGATTTGAGCGAAAGCTGAAAATTAC
Organism: Secale cereale; assembly: GCA_902687465.1. Taxonomy (NCBI): domain Eukaryota; kingdom Viridiplantae; phylum Streptophyta; class Magnoliopsida; order Poales; family Poaceae; genus Secale; species Secale cereale. Next base: position 25,268,552 of record LR738713.1, read on the forward strand.
AGCAACATAGCATCTTTGGAGCTCAAAATAATTAAGCTACAGCACCCAAAAAGCATGGCAAAGGACATGAACAAAAACTAGACATATAGTACAGCAACTAGGTCCAAAGTGCACCCCCAACGGAGCCACGGATCAATAGCAATGATCTTGGACATATTGAACTTTGCAATAAAATTCTGGCAGCAGAATTTTATTGAAACTTTAGAGCAAAAGATAAACATGCTACAGCCACTCAAATGGACATGTGAGGACATGGATGGAAAGACAACAATATATACTACAAGGAACAATCAAAAACCACTCCAAAACTAACATGCTTTGTCCTAGAACATCACACGAACATGGCATCGGAACATTACAGATTTCAGACTTAGTGAAAAACCACTAAGTCCTAAAACAGCAATATCATCATGGCATATAAAAGAGCATGTTTAAGTCACCTCGAAACTAAACATGGCAAAGGGTAAGCACCTCATCAAAGTACACATGACGGTGATCCCGAAACACACAAGCATACATCATAGAGGTGAACACAACGATTGCAACGAGCTCAACAAGATGGCATTTCATAACAAGTGAAAACACAACATATGAACATGGCACTTTGCAACGATGATAACAAGGCAATAATAAATCTACCATGCAACCTATCACAAGCAACACGTAGTTCGTGGCAAGACGAACACGTGGACATGTCATTTGCATCGTTTGGACAAACGAGCAAAAAGATATCACATGTCAAAGGTGGCACAAAAATAACACATAACAGCAGTTTATATCATGATGCACTCTTGCAACAGCAAAACAAGCACCTAGATGATCTCTAACATGCATGACAACAACAGGTAAAACGTAGAGCACAACTCCACAAACGTCTGGACATATCACACGCGCAAAACGGAGCAACAGGCACAAAGTTACAGCAGGTCAAACATAGCATCTCAGAACAGAAAAACAGAGACTTAGAAGAAAAGAGTCAACCTAGCAGATCTGATCTGGAACAGGGAAAAAACGGAGCGGGCCGGCGGCGTCGGATCTGGCCCACGAACCGCGAAGCAGAGGCGGCCCGGCGGGAGGCGGTGCGGGCCCGGCCCGAGCCGGCGCGGTGAGGCGGTGCGAGGGAGCGGTGGCCCATGATCCGCGGAGAGGTGCGGCCCAGCCGGCTGGCGCTGCTGCCTGCGGCCTGGCGCGGAGAGGCCGGGCGGCGCGGGAAGCCCAGCCGCGGAGCAGGGCGACGGCCCAGCTGCGGGAGAACTGAGGCGGACGGCGCGGCGGCCTGCTGGCGGCTGTACGCCTCGGCCCGGGGCGCGCGGGGAAAACGACGCGGTCGTCGGAGGAGTACGGGCTGGGGCGAGGCGATGTGGTCCCCCGGCCCGGTTCGGAGCGAAGGAACCGGTGCAACCTGGGCCGATGCGTCGATCTGGCGCGAGGGAAGCGCTGCGGCGTTGAAACTGGATCGGTGCGGCGATGCGATCCAGGATCGCTGCGAGGCCAGCGTTGACCCAGGCGCCGAAGTGGCTGCGCGAAGGGATCGACAAAAACGGCGGCGGCTGGCTGCCTCGAAGGCTGCGGGGAATTTTGGGATCTGGGGAAAGAAGAAAAAATAAAAAGGAAGGGGATCTAGAGGAGGAAGAAGAAGGGGATAGGGATGCCCAAATAGACCTAGAGGGGTCTATAAATAGCAGTTTTTAGGGTTAGGAGGGAGTTTAGGGGCGCTAGGAGCCCTCCGATCACGATCCGACGGATCCGATCGCGGGGATAGAATAAAAGGCCTAGGAGGAAAATAAAAGAATGCAGCAGGGGTGTTTCCGGGACACGAAGTAAAGGCACTTCGGACCCACACGAACAACGGATGGAAAAGTCAACGGAGTCCAAACGAGACGAGATTTGAGAGGCGGGTTGCACACAACAAAACAACAACACAGACAACAACCTCGCGGCACACCGGTAACGTAAAACGCCCGAACAACAAAGTAGGCCTACGGGACGTCACGGACACGTGAGGGAGCTCCGGAACGCGAAACGGACAACGGGAAGAAACACGACGAACCGGATGCAACCCACAACACAAATGCAATGCGATGCACATGTCTACATGATATGAATGAATGCCACACACTCACACAACAAAACGACGAAAGCCCGAAAGACAAAGGACCCGGAATGGAAATAGATGAAGCCGGAGATATATTATATACCCAAAAGGGAAAGTATTACATTCGGGGCATTACACCTCCCATGGGGTCTGCTTTCGGAATCGTATCATTTGATTATGCGGAACCTTTTCTAGAATATCCGAGGGTGTGGGCACGAGGGTCGCCGGACTCAACTTAGGGAATACATGGCCAAGGAGAGTATAGATGTAGTTGCGCTCCAGGAAACCATTAAGGTTGACTTTTCCTATCGAGACCTATTGGAGCTGGACCCCCTAAACCGCTTCGAGTGGCACTAGTTGCCCTCATCTGGACACTCGGGCGGCATCCTCATGGGGTGCAATCGAGACATCTGTGAGGTTCTTGCGTGGGAGCAAGGAACCTTTTTTATGGCTGCTATGATTATACATAACATCTCCAGACTGATATGGGTGGTTGTTTGTGTCTATGGCCCTGCGGACCACGCTCGTTCACAATTCTTTCTGGACGAAGTCACAGCCTTGGTTGGGACCAAGCGCACGGCTAATTTTCCCCTGGTAGTGGGTGGCGATTTCAATATGATCCGCTCGGGTGCGGATAAAAACAACAATCGGGTGGACTGGACAAGGGTGTCCTCCATGTTCAATAATGCCATCGCGACGTCTGCTCTGCGTGAAGTGGCGCGTATGGGTGCCAGATTCACATGGACTAACAAGCAGCTCGCCCCAGTTTGCAGTGTGCTAGACCGGGTCTTCTTTACGCCGGAATGGGAGGTCATTTTTCCCCTTTGCACCTTGGTGGCTGAAACCCGAATTGGCTCTGACCACGTCCCTTTTATTTTCTCGTCGGGAGAAGAGAGAGCCAAGCGTAGCAAAAGATTCTTCTTTGAGTCTGCATGGTTCGAAGCAGAGGGCTTCATCCCCATGGTGAACACTCGTCGGGAAACGATATTAGCCCAGTTGAGGCCTCAAAGGGGTCTAGTTGAATGTTGGTCGGCTGTTGCTGCGGCTCTTCATGCCTTTCTGCGTGGGTGGGGTGCAAACCTAGGCAGCGAGTCTAAACGTGAGCGTGGTAGGATTATGGCAGAGATCGCTAACCTTGATGCATAGGCTGACATCCGTTTGTTTTCGGAAGCCGAGTAGGCACATAGATATGACCTTGAGCACAAGGTTTTAGCGATCCTTAGGGCCGAAGAAGAATACTGACGCCGTAGGGGCGGCATCAAGTGGGTGACTAAGGGAGACGCAAACACGGGTTATTTCCACGCTTACGCTAACGATAGAAAACGTAAGTGAGCGATTCTCCGCCTGCAGTCGGAGGAGGGCCTCCTTCTTTCCCAGGAGGATATCTCCCATCACATTTATGACTATTTCGTAGGTCTGCTGGGTACGACTGAGGCGAAAAGTCTTAGCATTCGCGAGGACTTGTGGGATCCTCAGGATCGAGTTTCCCCCCAGGAGAATGAGAGTTTGGCACTCTTCTTCCTTCCTGAAGAAGTAGACAGTGCTATCTGGGGTATGAAGAAAGGTATGGCACCAGGCCCCGACGGCTGGCCCGTCGAACTCTTTTGCAAATTCTGGCCTCGGCTTCGCCCTATTTTCCTTGATATTGTCAATGGGTTTGCCCTGGGAACAGTAGATATCTCCCGCCTCAACTACGGGGTTATCAGCCTCATCCCCAAAGTTAAAGGGGCAGACAATATCAAGCTGTTCAGACCTATTACGCTTATTAATGTGCCTTTCAAGATTTGCGCCAAAGCCTACGCAACCCGGCTGGCCCCTGTTGCCCAAAGGGTTATCCTCAATAGCCAAACTTCTTTTCTAAAAGGCCACAATATTCTCGAGGGCCCAATTGCCCTTCACGAAATAGTACATGAGCTTAAAATTAAAAAGCAGAAAGGGGTGCTGCTAAAGCTCGATTTCGAAAAAGCCTACGAACGAGTAAACTGGGAGTTTATACGGGAAGTCCTACTCAAAAAGGGTTTTGAGGCTGGCTTTGTCCACTGTATTATGAATCTGATTAATTGTGGACAAACGTCTATTTCCATCAATGGGGAGATGGGTAGATTTTTCCGCAACAAAAAAGGCTTAAGAAAAGGAGACCCCATCTCTTCGCTTGTGTTCAATTTTGTTGCGGACGCCTTGTCAGCTATGTTAGCTAAGGCCCGCTCATCAGGGCACATCAAAGGGTTGGTGCCGCATCTGATCCCAGGAGGGGTTACTCACCTGCAATACGCGGACGACACAATGCTGCTCTTTGAGCCCGACGATAATAGCATAGCCTCGATCAAGTTGTTATTGCTTGCTTTCGAACTCCTATCTGGGCTCAAAATCAACTTTCTTAAGAGCGAGGTCATAACCATGGGGATGGAGGACCAAGAAAGTAGGAGAGTGGCCAATTTACTCAATTGCAAGCTAGGGAGCCTGCCTACCAAGTATCTTGGCCTGCCAATTTCACACAGTAGGACCTCCATCAAGGAATGGGAACCCTTATATGGGAAGGTTGCGGGCAGAGTGAGCCCTTGGCGCAGGAGGTTTATGTCTTCCGCGGCCAGACTCATCCGTACTAACTCTAGCATGTCGTCTCTCCCTATGTTCACAATGGGAATGTTCCTGCTTGCGGATGGGGTACATGCGAAATTGGATACACCCCGCTCCCGTTTCTTTTGGGAAGGAACGGGCATAAAGAGGAAGTACCACCTAGTTAAGTGGGCTGCGGTTTGCCGCCCGAAGAAGTTTGGCGGGCTGGGCATTTTGAATTCCAAATTCATGAACGTCGCCCTACTGTCTCGATGGTGGTGGAGGTTAGCCCACAACGAGTCGGGCCTCTGGGCTGACCTTCTCAAGGCAAAATATTTCCCTAACGGCAATCTCTTCTCCGCAAAGCGTTTGGGATCCACATTCTGGAACGGGATCCATGCTGTTCGCCCAACATTCACCTTAGGGGCAAAATTCCAGGTCCGGGACGGTCAGTCAACTCGTTTCTGGCTTGACCACTGGATTGGAAATTCTCCTCTTTGGCAGAGCCATCCGGCAGTGTTCCGTGTAGCCTCTAACACAGAGTTGATGGTGAACGACGCTCTTCGTTCCTCCCCCCCCTCGGTTTCCTTCCTAAGGGCTCTCCTTCCGCACGAGGATCAGGAATGGAACGAGGTGAGGACTCTGATTGGCCAACAAGGGTCCCACTCGGGTGCGGACGAGATCTCCTGAAAGCTTTCTTCCTCGGGAGTGTTCTCTGTTAAGTCACTTTATAGCAAGCTGAATGAGGGCGCCGCGCTGGACATAGCTCGGGGGCTGTGGAAGGCCGGTCTTCCTTTGGAAATTAAAATCTTCCTGTGGCAGATGTTTCAGAATCGTCTCCCGACGGCGGATAACGTGGCGATTCGAAACGGCCCCTCGGACGGAGCATGTGTGTTGTGTAGTAGCATAGAGGATGCTAACCACGCTTTCTTTCACTGTCACCTTGCGAGATTTGCATGGAGCACAGTTAGAGCTGTTTTCCAACAAAACTGGAACCCAACGTCGGGTGCTGGGCTTCTGCATATCTTACGTTCGCAAAAAGGGTCTAGTGCTAGGATCACATGGCGTTGCGTAGGGGCGTTGTTATGGGCTATATGGACTACTCGCAATAAGATGACCATTGAGAAGAATTTCCCTTCTCATCCTGCTGACATCTTGTTCAAATGCCACTTATTCTTGCAGAGTTGGATGCCTTTGGGGAAACCGCAAGATGAGGAGCGCATGAACGAGACGATGGCAAAGATTCGCAGTATTCAGACGGAAGCTCGCCAAGTAGCAACACAAGAATGATCTTGCTGCCTTTTGCTCGCATTTATTTTGTCTCTCCGTTTGCCAGCCTGCGTGCTGAGGATGTTGGTCCCTAAACTTATTTGATGTCGGCCTTGTCGTTGGCCTATGTGACTGTTTGTAGACTTTAACTCTGTGGTTATGCCGTAAAGCTTTATTAATTTAAAACCGGACGCCTTCGGCGTCTTCGTTCTAAAAAAAGGCACAAGACAGCAGGATCCAGGGTAGAGCACGGGGTGGCCTGTACTTAGCCCCTTGGAAAATCCTTTAAATCAACCGACTGATCAATCACGGGCATAAGCCGCGTCCCGCGCTTGCCACGCGTCCGGACTCCTGCCTCATCTTTATCCCAATTCCCAACTGACGAAGCACCCACCACACGTTCCGTTGACCAGAGCTCCACCATACCACCTCCCTTGTTGCTCCCTCGATCTCTCTCTCTCTCTCCCTGTCCAGTCTACTTCGCAGACGGATTGAGTCAGCTTGAAAGAGCTGTGTTGTGGAGGCGCCGCTTCCGGACTTCTTGAAGGAGGTGTTGCAAGGCCGGCGGGATGGAGGGCACGTTGCTGGACGGGGTCAGGCACCGGCGGGATTGGGTCACATCTCACCGGAGTGCTCGTCGGGGCTTTGCAGCCAGTGCCCGATGGTCGCAACAGCCATGGTTTCTGCAATCCGTCTCCATCGTCTTTGCCAAATATAATCACTTGGCTGGTCCAGCTCGCCGTCGTCAAACTCCACGGCCGGAACCACCGTATAAATCACTTTCGATTCAGTCTAGACTCCAGACCGATCTAGCTTCACCTTCAATTCGATGGACCTTGCCCGTGCGTGGATGCTCAGCACCAACTTGACCACGCATCAGTCACAACAACAGCACCTTCCGGTTGTCGTTCAAGTCCACGGGTCCAGCGCGGAGTTGCTCAGCGACTCGCCGTCATGCGGCTATGCATGCATGCCTCATGAGAAAAGGACGTACTGATCGAAATGGTCGTCTTCATCGTCCTAACTAGCTTCACGTACCCCACACACAACATTAGCATGCATGCATAAACGTGGCCCGCCTTCCAAACCCACCCTCATCGTGTGTGTGCACGGGGACGTACGCGTGACGCTTAGCTCAAAACCAGACATCTTACGGTTGCACTTGCCGTCCGCGTCCAAGTTGTGATAGTCATCTGCAGGCGTGGGCCGGTGTTGCAATTGTCGCCGTTGTGGGGCGTCCAAAGCCACGGGCTGGTGTGGTCATACTAGTCGCGGTGCTGCAATGGGCGTCTGAAGCAGTTGGCCTGTGTTGTGATAGTCGGAGTCAATGGGAATCTAGAGCCGCGGGTCGGTGTTGTCATGGTCCCCACGTTGCTGCAATGGATGTCCGAAGCAGCGAAGCGGTGTTGTAATGGTCGCCGCGGTATCGCAGTTGACGTCCATGGGCCGGCGTTGTGATTGCACGGCCATGCTGCAATGTGCTTCCAAAGCCGTGAGGCGGTGTTGTGATGGTCGCGCAGTGCTACAATGGGCGCCAGAAGCCGCACGCCGGCGTTGTGATGGTCGCCGCGGTGCTCCATTGGGCAAACGGGCAGAGCCGTGTGTCGGTGTTGTGATGGTCGCCAAAGTATTGCAATGAGCGTCTCGAGCCACGCACCGGTGTTGTGATGGTCACCGTCGTGCTGCAATGGGTGTCCGGAGCCGTGGGCCGGTGTTCTGATGGAAGCCGCCATGCTGCAACGGGCGTCCAAAGCCACATCCCGGTGTTGTGATGGTTGTTGTGGTGTTGCAATGGGTGTCTGAAGATGTGGGCTAGTGCTGTGATGGTCACCGTCGTCTTGCAATGTGTGTTTGGAGCCACGTGCCAGTGTTGCGATGGTCGTCGCGGTGCTGCAATGGGCTTTTGAAGCCGCGGGCTGGTGTTGTGATGGTCCTCGTCGTGCTACATTGGGCATCTGGAGCCGCGCGTCGGTGTTGTGATGGTGGTCGCCCAACTGCGATGGGCGTCCAAAGCAGCACGGCGGTCTTATGATGGTCACCACCATGCTATAATGGGTGTCTGGAGCCGCGCGTCGGTGTTGTGATGGTCGCCATCATGCTGCAATGGGTCTTCGGAGCCGCGGGCCGCAGTTGTGATCATCACCGACATGTTGCAATGGGCGTCCGGAGATGTGCGCCAGTGTTGCGGTGGTCATCGTCGTACTGCATGGGCGTCCGGAGCCGCGGGCCGGTGTTATGATCGTCACCGACGTGTTGCAATGGGCGTCCGGAGATATGTATCGGTGTTGTGATGGTCACCGTCGTGCTGCAATGTGCGTTTGGAGCCATGGACCAGTGTTGCAATGGTCGTCACGGTGCCACAATGGGCTTTTGAAGCCGCGGGCCAGTGTTGTGATGGTCCTCGCCGTCCTTACAATGGGCGTCCGGAGCCGTGCGCCGATGGTGAGATGGTCGTCGCCCAGCTCCAATGGGCGTCCGAAGCAGCACGGCGGTGTTATGATGGTCACCACGGTGCTAAAATGGGTGTCTAGAGCCGCGCGTCGGTGTTGTGATGGTCGCCATCGTGCTGCAATGGTCTTCGGAGCCGCGGGCTGTAGTTGTGATGGTCGTCGTGGTGCTGTAATGGTTGCCCGGAGCCAAACGCCGGTGTTATGCTCGTCACTGCTGTGCTACAACGGAGCCGCACACCAGTGTTGTGTCTGTATGTCCATAGTTGTGCGCCGGTGTTGTGACTGCGAGCACTGTTGTGATGGTCGCCACCTCATTCAAATGGGCGTCCAAAGCTGCCACCGCTGTTGTGTTGGTCGTCTGAAGTTGCGGTCCGGCGCTATGGGATGCTCGTCGCCATGCTGCGTGTTGTGAAGCTTTTTTCAAACAGTGCTATGAGGCACCATCGGAGGTGCATGCCGGTGTTGTGAGCTCCGGCATGGAGAAGACACAGCTTCAAGATTCACGAGCTGGCTCCAGGAACGTGCGATGGTGCAGGTGTTGTGAGTCGGCGATGGCTAGATGCGGGAGCTGCGACCGCACTGCCACGTAGGAGGTGGAGCGGAGACGAGTGGGCGGCTGTGATTTACCTCATCGAACGGTGGATGAGGCGGTTTATCTTTGGTTTCCATCAGCCGGATTAGGCGTAGCAGCGGCCTCCTTAAGCGACAGGCGGCGGAGCTAGCAGTTGGACTGCCGACAGGGAGGTCCTCGACAGTGGGGCGCGTCCATGGCGGCGGCATTGAACGGCCTGGGGTGGCGGTCATGAACTGCCTGTATGCGGCGGCATAGCCCCATAGGGGAGGAGGCAGAGTGGTGGTGGGTAAGCATCAATGGCTGCCGGAGGATTTCACCCGAGATCTACTAGCGAGAGCAACAAGGAGTTGGAGGTGGCGTGGATATGCTGGTGCGGGGCCACGACTGGTCATCGGGGAGGTGGGGCGCAAGGCCGCGTGTGGTAGTCGGGGAGGTGGGGCGCAAGGCCACGGCTGGTCGCTGGCGAGGTGGGAGGCTAGGCCGCGGCTGGTCGCCGGGGAGGTGGGAGGCCGGGGCTGGTCGCCTGGCCTGGAAGGTGGGAGGCAGGGCTGCGGCGGGTCGCCAGGGAGGTGGGAGGCAGAGGCGCGGCTGGTCGCCGGGGGGTGGGAGATTTTTTTTTTTTGAGAAATCGGGAGGTGGGAGATGGGTCGCGAGGAGGTGGGGTGGGCTTTTTTTGGTTTTTATTTTGGGCCACATCGTATCACTTCGGGTGTCTATCAGATATTCTGTTTACTTCCCCTAAAAAAAGATATTCTGTTTACTAGTAAAAATATAATAGTCATGTCCTATGAGCATGTTTGGTAAATACTTGGGCAGGGGAATGGGAGTTCGCACAAGGGTGTTTATGGAGGGATTAGGCATGAGAAGATGATTTTTACTCTCATTCCCTTGTTTGGCATACGATGGGAATTGGCATGGGATAAAACTCTGCTCAAGAATTAACAGGGTACCCCTGGAAAGAAATCGGTGGGAATTGGCTTCCTCAACTCCCATTCCCCTTCCCACTTAAACTCCAATTCCCTCTAATCAAACAGTGAACTTTTAATCTCCTCAACCCTCAACTCCCATTCCTCATCTTTAATTCCCCCGAACCAATCATGATGTATATATACTAGTATGTATACACGTGCAACGCACGTCTTAATATAACAGAGTGATTTTCATAAAAGGAAAAGAAGTGGTAGATATGCTAATAGATTCAAAAGAAAAATAAATTATAGTGATGTATAAATGCCAATATTAGTTAAATATTGCAAAAGCAGGAAGTAGTATTCATGCCATAAAAATGTACGTTCATTTAAAAAGAACTGCATGTTGCTTCACTTTCTCCACATAGTGCCACCCCGATCCGCATGGAGCAAGGGCCTTCGCACGTCAGCCCAGGATAACACCTTACGCACGACAGATCCATGATACAGCATTCCAGGTACAATAATATTCATCAAATACATGTGTGTAAGATTACATCAATGATGAATACAATTATCTGGCATAGCCCTAAGGCTATTTAAATGGCAGCGGAAGTCTATTAAATGGCGGCAGAAGTCTTGGTTTGACAGCGTCTCACTCTGGCTGGTCTCCATAACTCACAGGACTGGCAATATTACGGCCTAGTACGACGGAACCAGCAAATAATCTAGGCATGACCTACAAAACTGACATGACACGCCAGGTCAGTATATTGAATGTACTTGCTGAAAGATCGTGGATGTCGCCTAGAGGGGGGGGTGAATAGGCGCTTTAAAATATTTACGGTTTAGGCTTGAACAAATGCGGAATAAATCTAGCGGTTAATTTGTCAAGCACAAAACCTACAACAACTAGGCTCACCTATGTACACCAACAACTTATGCTAAGCAAGATAAACAACTAGGTGATAGCAAGATATATGATAACAAACAATATGGCTATCACAAAGTATAGTGCATAAGTAAAGGGCTCGGGTAAGAGATAACCGAGGCACGCGGAGACGACGATGTATCCCGAAGTTCACACCCTTGCGGATGCTAATCTCCGTTTGGAGCGGTGTGGAGGCACAATGCTCCCCAAGAAGCCACTAGGGCCACCATAATCTCCTCACGCCCTCGCACAATGCAAGATGCCGTGATTCCACTAAGGGACCCTTGAGGGTGGTCACCGAACCCGTACAAATAGCAACCCTTGGGGGCGGTCACCGAACCCGTACACTTTGGCAACCCTTGGGGGCGGTCACCGGAACCCGTCAAATTGCTCGGGGCGATCTCCACAACCTAATTGGAGACCCCGACGCTTGCCCGGAGCTTTACACCACAATGATTGAGCTCCGAACACCACCAACCGTCTAGGGCGCCCAAGCACCCAAGAGGAACAAGCTCAAGGGTACCAAGCACCCAAGAGTAATAAGCTTCTCAACCTTCACTTCCACGTATCACCGTGGAGAACTCAAACCGATGCACCAAATGCAATGGAAAGGGCACACGGAGTGCCCAAGTCCTTCTCTCTCAAATCCCACCTAAGCAACTAATGCTAGGGAGGGAAAAGAGAGGAAGAACAAGAAGGAGAACACCAAGAACTCCAAGATCTAGATCCAAGGGGTTCCCCTCACCTAGAGGAGAAAGTGATTGGTGAAAATGTGGATCTAGATCTCCTCTCTCTTTTCCCCCAAAAACTAGCAAGAATCCATGGAGGGATTGAGAGATGGCAAGCTCGAAGAAGGTCAACAATGGGGGAAGAACACGAGCTCAAGAGATAAGGTTCAATGGGGAAGAAGACCCCCTTTTATAAGGGGGGAGAAAATCCAACCGTTATCCCCACCAACCAGCCCGCAGTGAGCGGTACTACCGCTCTAGGGAGCGGTACTACCGCTGGCTGCAGTGGTACTACTGCTTGGCCCAGCGGTACTACCGCTAGGACCAAGCACAACGCCAACGAGAGAAAAACGAAGAGAAAGAGCCCCGGAGCGGTACTAGAAGCGGTGGTAGGGTGGTACTACCGCTTATAAGCGGTACTACCGCGCCTACTGCCGCTCCTACTGCCGCCCAACCCGACACGAGAAGCGTCGGTCTCGAATCGAGGCGGCACTAGCACGGAACCGGAGCGGTACCACCACATATAGCCATGGGCGGTACTACCGCTGTGAACCAGCGGTACTACCGCTTGTGGCTATAAGCGGTACTACCGCAGGAGCAACAATAAAACCAAAACTGCCATAACTTTTGCAAATGAGCTCCGAATTGAGCAAACTCAAGCTTGTTGGATAGGGGAAGACGTGAAGCATCAAAACAGCAACTAGTTATAGTAAGTAGAGGCAGGGAGGTATGCCTAATATATGGAGGAATGAATCATCCATCAGAGATGAAGCGACAAAACCTCCAACATCGAAAACACCATAGAAGATGCATGTGAACTCCGTTTTCGATGAACTCGAGCTTGTCATCAAGACGACCATAAGCTCTAAGACTCACAAGGAGAAGAACCAAATAAGAACCAATAAAGATGATGCAAGGATGCAATGGTTTGAGCTCTCTACGAACGATACGATCAAGTTACTCATCGGGAGCCCCCCTTGATAGTACGGCAATCGATCCTATAACCCGGTCTCCCAACTACCACCATGAGACCGGTAAAATAGAAAACCTATCAAGGGCAAACCTTTGCCTTGCACATAGTCTACTTGAGTTGGATGATGACGATCTTGACTCCCTCAATTTGGACCACATTTATTGATTGCATTGGCTCGGTCAAGACTAGTAGATTGATCCCCCATACTCCACTATGGGTGAGCCACTCTTCGGCATATCTTCACAAGTCCATTGTCACCACAATGGACGGCAAGCTTCAAGCACTTGATCTCTTCGTGATGCTCCACTTGAACTTGCACACCGCAACCTAACCCCACAAAGAACTCTCACGAAGACCATGGGTTAGTCCACAAAGCGTGACTGACAATGCTTACCATACCATGGGATTGCTTGATCCCTCTCGGTACATCTTCTACACTTTGTGTGTTGATCAACTTGATTCATTCTTTGACTTAGTTTTGATCAACCTTGAATCTTTCCAACTCTCTTAATTTGGATGATGTCTTGAAGGTAAACATGAATGACCACAAACTCTTCTTCTTCAAGACATGCTTGCAATAAGCTCAACACCCACAAGACCAATCTTTGGATAATTCCTTAATAGCATCTTGGTCATCACAAACTCTCCTTGAAACCAACAAATGAACTCCAAGAAAAGCCTATGGACAAACCCTTCAAATATAACTCAAGGCAACAATTAGTCGATAGAGATTGTCATCAATTACCAAAACCAAACATGGGGGCACCACATGTTCTTTCAATCTCCCCCATTTTGGTAATTGATGACAATCACTTTCAAGAGAGTTTATATAAGGAATTATGCATCACCATACCATGCAACAATAATGTATGCGCATGAGATGCAAAAGCTTAGGAACAAAACCAAAGCAAGAAGAGAGAAGAGACAACTCTCTAAACTTCCTCACAAAACTAAACTCTCTGAAACTTCTCCCCCATTGGCATTGATTGCCAAAATGGGCGTATAGCTTAGAAGGCCAATATAAATTGTGTTCCTCCATAAATTGTGTATTTCTCAACAAGAGAGTGGAATGCACTACACATATCCAACGGCAAATACTTGGAGGAAGACAAATTATATTGAGGCTCAAAGATTGCAAAAGAATGACATGCCACAAAGGCATAACAGGGGAGAAAAACACGCAATCAAGCAATCAAAGGATACCAATTGAATCAAGCTATCAGAAGATACCAATTGACCCAACTAGACCAATGATCCTACATGCCAAATGAATAAAAGATATTATGATAAGAGCAAAGGAGTGTTCTAGAGAAACTAGAGAAGCTCCCCATGATTTGTGCACAATTTAGTTTTGTATTTGGATACAACGAGCACAAAATAGGATCGTCGCTCCCCCAAGATCAATAGAACCTCACGACATAGCAGCGGAGTGTTCTAAAGACACTAGTGAAGCTCCCCATAATTTATGCACTCCTTAGAATATTTTCATTAGGATACCAAGTGCACAAAATAGGATCATCACTCCCCCAAGATCAATAGACACTAACACCAAGTGCAAGTGAGCATGAAGGAAACAAAGCCTAGCACTTGCAACACACAACTGGTTGAGCAATATATAAAAGAGTCAACTTAAGAGTAGGCTCAACCAAAATGATGTGTGTGAGTCATGGCAAAGCACTTGAGAAGATTAATGTATGGAAGAACATTAAGCATCAATATACTCTTGAATGAATGAGATACACAGTGCAAGGCCTATCATTCCCACACACAACAGCAAATGGGTTCACAAGCTCACTACTAATAATATAAATAACCTATGCTTGTGACAACCTGTGGTGAATATATAAAAAGGATAGCTTTGTCATGAGGAGGGATACCAATAGAAATGGCAAAAGCCTCGTCAAGACAAGCAAGAGAAAAAAATGATCTTCACCACAAAAGAGTGCATCAAGATGCAAAGATATAAGATCCGCACTTGAGACACACACCTTCACGGAGCCACCAAACAAATAAAACAGGAACGAAAAGGTGGACGTGAAAGAAGGGGATATCAAATAGATATGCAACTTATCTCAAGTGTATAAGATTCTAGGTAGATGAAGATCATGATGATATCATGTGACGCCCGAGACCGACGTCCCAAAAGATTCCAGAAGATGCCCGAAGATTCCAGATGTTCCGGGTTGCCCGTGTGTTCTTTTGTGCTTGTGTTATTTATTTTGCATTGCATCATGTCATCATGCCAACATGTCATATTTATTTTTTTTGCATCTCAACCAAATAAATTGTGTGGACCTTCGGTCCATTTAAATCGAGGGAAGGTGACTTCTCTTTATAACATATATAAGTCTCTCATTATTTTAGGGAGCTATATTAATAAATATTCCATTTTGTTTGGGATCACCGTAACACACTTGCAATATTTCTCCATGCATTTCTATATCTTTTCTTTGCCTCAAACCTGGCCTATAATTCTTTTCTCAATTTTCGAGGCTCCTCCAAAAATCTAAACTCCTTTTATTTGCAAGCTAAATGTTTTAGTTTGCACTTCCTTTGTGTTGGAACTATTTTTGTTGGGTTGGTAATAACCCGTAAAGCCTTACAAAAATGTCCCATCTTTTATTTTCCGTTCTTTGCCTCTTTTCTTTTATTTTGGCTCTCTCCTTTTATTTTTATTTCTGCTAAGGAATAAAAATAAGCAGGCATCCCAGCCGCCTAAGTTCCCCTTGGCCCAAGGCCATTCTGGCCCAAACCTCCCTCCTTCTGGCCCAAGGCCCGGCTTCTCCTCTTCCAGCCCACTGGCCCGATCTCCACCGAACCCTAATCCCCCTAGCCCGTTACTCTCCTCACCCCTCGTCCGCTCACTCTATCCGCAAGCCGCCGCCAGGAGGTCGAACTCTCGATCCCCTCGTCCCCATCGCCCGCTCGCTCGATCTATCCCCGAGCGCCCGACCGCCCCGGCCTCTCGCCCTCCAAGCACCGGCGCGGCTCCCTCCCCTCGCCCCAGGCCGAGCTCCCACGGCGCCCCGCGCCTCGAGCCTTGCAGCCAGCACCTCGTCTCTCCCCGCATCTTTTTCCCATCGAACGGCAGCGACGCTCCAGGCCGACCGGGCCCTGCCGTCGTCGCGATCTCCGCTGCGCCCGGCCTCTTCTGTGCGCCCCAGGCCGCCAGGGCCTCGGCCCCGTCCTCCTCCGCAGCGCCGTCCTGCTGCCAGCCACCCCGAGCGACGCGCCTCGCCTCTGGCCCCGCGGCGCCCGAGCAGCAGCGCCCCTCCTCCACCTTCTTTCGCCGTGGAGCTGCCTGCCTCGCCTCGCCTCTGCAGCAGGCCAGGAGCCCGACGCGCCTTCCCTGGTCCCTGCCTCCGCAGCGTCTCCCTCGCCTTGCTGCCTTCGTCCGCGCGAGGCTCTGCCTCGGCTCCTTCGTCCAGCAGCGCCTGCTGCCTCCTCTTCGACCTTCGTCCGCGGCCCCTCCTCCATCTCCAGCGCCCTGCGCCCGTGCACTCCTCCTCGTCCGCGCCGGATCGCGCCTGGAGCGAGCTCTGTTGTTTTGCTGCTGCCCTTGCCTCCGTGGATGACCCCTGCTGTTGTAGTTTTGTTTTTTTGGTTTTGTTGCTGGTGTTGACCTTGACAGAGAACGGAAACGTCTACCGCCAAAGACCGACGACTTGAACATCTACGGAACAAGTACCACTACATCTGTGTACGACTACGTGAACAAGTACCACGACGCCGTCGAACGCCAAGTACCTCTACATGACCGACAAGTACCACGACGACCCGAACGACTACCGTCGCGTGTACCACTACCGTCGCCCGGAAACGAGGATTTCGCCAAGTACCACGACACGATGACGTGAACCACTACTTCCTCTTCGGAAACGAGAACGACTACTTCCCTCTACGGAACGACTTCTTCCTCTTCGGAAACGTGAACGACTCCTTCCTCTACGTCTCGAACCGCCCCGAAACGCACGCTTCGAAGGTATAACCCCGAGACGTGACCCGTGAGATGCATGCTTGTTGTGTTGTTTGAAATGTCTCTCGTGTGTGCTTCGTGTCCGTTTCGTCCCTTTTGTCATGTTCCTCGGTTGCCTCGTCACCGACTCGTGGGAACCCGGTAACGGGATCGCCCCACCTTTCATCTTGTTCAACTCGTTCACTCCACCTTTTGTTTTGCACCGGTCCCTCACCGAGTACCGGAACCGAGATGTTGCGATGCATCATTTTCGGATCGTTGCCGTGGCACCCTTTCTTTCCACCACGGTGACGATGCTTCATATCTTGTTAATTGTCAACCTTTCAATAAAATTGCATAAACTTGATCATGTCATCCGCATCATGTTTAACAACACGTATATGTGTGAATTGTTGTTGCTTTATAATTATTAAACCATGCTCATGAGGATTTTCCGGACATGTTGTTGTTATTCTCCGGCCTCATTTAAATTGCCTAGATAGTGTAGTTTTTTTTATGCTTCACCTCTTGCCATGTTAAAAAACTTTTAATCTTGTCTTGTAAATAATGAGAGTCAACTAAATAATTAAATGTGGTGTTTCGTCAATATGCAACTCGTTGCATATTGATCTCCACTTAACTTGTAGTATTTGTTTGTGCATCTTGCCATGCCATGCATATTTAAACCGGACATGCATCATACTTGCTTGTGCATCTTATGCCATGTTTATGCTTGAGTGTTTACCGTGTTGTTTCTTTCTTTCCGGTTGCTTCTCTTGTTAGCTTCGGTTTCGTTCCGGAGTTGTGAGGCTTCTTCTTCGTCTTCTTCTTGGATCCGTTCTTCTCCCTTGTGGAATCCAGGCAAGATGACCAAACCCGGATACCATTACTATTTTTGCCTATTGCTAGTAGTCTCGATCTATAGTTTTGCCTCGATGCCCATGTCTTTCTTGTCAGCCTCCTACTTGTAACCAATTGCCATGTTTAACCACCCTACCTACGCAAACCGTTGCTTGGCTAAGTACGCTTCGCTCAGCCCCTCTTATAGCATTGCTAGTTGCAGGTGAAGACCGAAGATGCTTGCTCATGTTGAAGTTTGGTTGGGTTATATCACACTATATAAATGCTTTAAATGAAATCATCTATATACTGGCAGGGTGGAAGGCTAAGCCTTTTGCTTGGTGTTTTGTTCCACTCATGCCGTTAGGAACCGTATAAACCGGTGTTATGTTCCTTGATTATGCGTTCCTAACACGGTTGGGGTGTATGGGACCCCCTTGATAAACCGCTAAGTGTTAAGTCTTTTCCAGCAAGTCCCAACATTGGTACTATTTGCCTAATAACAAACTAATAAAACTTGAATGGGACTAGCTACCCCTTTCATCTTAATTCAACCCCCCTGGGCCAGTGCTCGATTTGAGTGTTGGTCCAAACTAGAGTCGTGTGCGGGGCCCCCCTTGGCAACTTGGGTTTCGGCCACTGTACGCTGTGCTCATCCGGTCGTGGCCTGAGACTAGATACGCGCGGCTACTATCAGGGTGTCGGCACGCCGGGAGGATTTGCTGGATTAGCCTTACCTTAGCTCGGTATATCTTGAGCACGGGATTCCGAGGATACTCGGGTCTTCCCAACTATGGAGTTGCGACTCCGCGGATCGTGGGCTTGTGATGGGCCAAGTTGGAACACCCCTGCAGGGTTTGAACTTTCGAAAGCCGTGCCCGCGGTTATGTGGCAGATGGGAGCTTGTTAATTCCGGTTGTAGATAACTTGACACAATGTTTCAATACACTACCAGCGTGTGTACCGTGACAGTCAATTTCCGAATAGGGATTCGGGAGTTGAACACGGTGGGGTTATGTTTGACCGGCTTTAGTTAGGATCACTTCGTGATCATCTTTCGACCGATGCACTTCTCTTCTCGCTCTCTTTTACGTAAGTTAGTGCTAGTTGCTGCTGCAGACTCTTGTTTTGTTTCTTTCACCTCTCGTTCTTTCTTCAGCCTTATCCTCACCCAAGGCTTTTATAGTCTTGTTACCCGGGAACGGGATTGCTGAGTCCTCTGTGGCTCACAGTTACTTCACCACACCAGATGCAGGTTCAACCGTGTACGATGCAGGAGTTGGTTCAGTACTTCACCGGGAGCTCGATGAAGAGTTTGGCTGTTTGCTTGTGACGTTTCGATGTTCAGTAGTGGTTTCTACTAGGATTCGATCCTGACCTGTGGTTTTATGTTGTTTTGGTATCTTTCTTTTGGTTCTTACCCGTAGTCGGGCTGTGATCTTTTGAATGATGTATTGCTTATGTAATGTATTGTGTGAAGTGGCGAGTGTAAGCCAACTATCTCCTTTTGCATTTTAATCCCTCTTTTACATGAGTTGTGCAAAGATACCAAACTTGAGATCATTCTAGGATGGACTTATGCCTTTAAGTCGTGCCTCGACACGTAGGAGGTATAGTTCCATCCTGGGCATTACAAGTTGGTATCAGAGCCTTCTCCGACCTAGAAGCCCCCACTGATTGATCGAATCGTTGACGGTTGAGTCTAGGCACACACTGAAAACTTTTGAGTCCTATATTATATCGGAGAGTAGGATTTCTGTTTGCTTCTCATCCCCTTTCACTCTGGTGAGGACTACTGACGATTACTCTTTTCTCTTCTACTTTCAAAAAAAATGCATCAAAATTTTTTTTAGGATCCCGCGAGTATTCTGGGATTGTTTCGATGTTCTTGTGACAAGGATATTGTTCTCGATGCCTCCTGTTCCCGAGGAGTTGAGCTTCGGGGTATCATTGTAACAAGCATATCGCGACAGTACTAAATACTTAAGACGGCCGACATCGAAAATCTCTCCTATACGGCCAGTGGCAAGATAACCCCGACATCACCCAGTACTGGGGAGGTAGTTCGAGAGTATTGCCATAGCTTGTTATAGTGGATGCTTTTCGAAGGTCCGAGGTACACAGTTTCTGAGAAAGACTGGTTATGTGTTGAAGGATGGATACACCTGGATGTAGGTTTAGAGTTGATTGCGCGGTGCTTCCCGTGTATCCCCAACACCTGATTGCATAACTGGAAACTTTCGGAAATCTATAGGTGGGTTCATCAAGTAGTTCTAGGCATTCTTCCAACGGATGCACGATATGAAGTTTGGGGTTCTACATTGAGTGAAGTGGTTTATGGACTTGTTCTGATCGGGAGTTGCATCTTAAAGGATCCTTGGCTATGTTGATCCGGGGATTGCAAAACCCTTTTGTAACACGTTCCATGAGCTTTCAGCACGAAGATGTGGAACGAAGCTTCTATCTTGCATTTGTTCTATCTGATCCTTGTTCCTTTTTATTTATTTACCTTTTCCTTCTCCTAAGTGGCTTCTCGTCTAGTTGATGTACCTACGGAATTCATTCGTTCAATCCTCTGTTCGGATGATATTATGAAGATCATGTTGCATATCTACCCTTTGTTCTTGTTTTGATTCTGGTATTCGAGTTGCTTCGATGTCAAATGTTGATTCCATACCTTTCCTTATCGGTGTTCTCATATTTCTATGGGAGTGCTAATTCTTTTGATCATCAAGATGGTCATGTTAAATTCTTCTCAACCGGCGTCCTTTTCCTTCGAGTTAATCAGATATTTTCATCATCTACAAGATCAACTCTCAGTCTTTCCCAACGGTGTATGTTCTTTCATCCCAAGTTGTCCTTGTTTTTCCCACCCTCCCACCCTTCTTCTTCTTGGAGCCAGAAATCTCAAATGAAGTATCCATTTTATTCATGTCATATTCCTTCATTCTTTTCCTTCAATGTTCTTATCCGGTGCTTTATCGTGAAGATGCTCAAGAGCTCTAAGTTCATCATTCTTTTGTTC
This sequence comes from Secale cereale, assembly GCA_902687465.1. Lineage (NCBI taxonomy): Eukaryota > Viridiplantae > Streptophyta > Magnoliopsida > Poales > Poaceae > Secale > Secale cereale. The sequence continues at coordinate 25,288,856 of LR738713.1, forward strand.
TCGAATTCTGCCGGTGGATGTAATTCAAGATTTCGGTGTTGTTCTTATCCTTTTCCTCTTTTCACAATGTTTTCTTATTCCGGTGTACCAATTAATCATTCTCCTCTTGCATTCATATCCGGAGTGCTGAAGATTCATAATTCCATTCTTAATCCGTTCAAGCTATTTTCAGGATTGTTATCTTATTCAAGCCATTTAATTCAACCGGTGCAATATCTCTTAAGCAATCCTTTTCAACGGTGATTTCTTTTGAGTGGGCCCTAACCCACAGGTCTTTTCCCAGGATCTTACCTGACTCTTCTTTCTCCGGAGCTATACTCAAATTCTTTTCAAGTGTGACGTAAGAATGATTTCCATCAGTCATATGACTTCTCCAAGATCGCTTTCAAATTCTTTTCATCTTTGGTTCAACCTTTTAATTTTTTCATTCCGGAGTGCTCAATAATTCTTCATGACATTTCTCGTCTTCACTCTCGGCATTTGAAGACCGGAGAAGTGTTTCTCTTAAATCTTGGCCCGTACTCTCAAGATTCTTCATGAATTCTTTCTTTGTGTTCCTCCGAAGGCCATCATTTCAGAATATTTCTTCGTTCTCAGTTTTCAACTTCGTCCTCCAAATATTCTTCATTGATGTCTCTTCGTTCGTCCCCATATTCTTACGGTGGTTCATTCAAGTTTACTCTTCCGTTGCTATCGTTTTCATTCATTTGTTCTTCTCATAAGCCTACCGGTGCTTCGTTGAAGATTTATCCGAGGTTATGCTAGACCTCTCTTTAATTCTTTGCAATGAGAGTAAGTAGTATGCCAAATCCTTTGGTTGTCATCAATTTAATTGATGAAGGAGATGCATAACATAATTCTTATTCTTGTTCCTTCCAAGTGTTTAATTCTTTTGTCTGGAGCTTGTTCATCATATTCTCGGTTCTAAATTCTTCATCTTGTTTTCCGGAGATCCATGTTGTTTCAATTATATCATTTCAAAGCTCCATCTAATTCATCAGAGGCTTTGAATCTTATTCTTTTCATCTTTCACTTCTCTTGTTTTCATTACCGGAGTTCTTCATGGTGGTTCATCATGTTTTAATTCATCCTTGAAGTCTTCATCGAGATTCTTGTTGGAGCTCAAGCATTCTTCTTCATGCTTTCCAATTGCAATTCTTTCTACCTTGTCTTTGCAGGTGGTGTTATGTCATTCTTGACAATTCCTTCATGTTTCATGATTCACAAGTTGTCAGGATTGAGATATTTAAAACCATCATTTCTTTCTCTTTAGGAGATCTTTTCAACCCCTCCTTTTATCTCTTGGAGTTATCTTGGGTTGTTTTTCACCTAAAGCTTTTCCCTAAGGGTTTTGCTATTATGGTGCTTATAAATGACCCAAGTTCTTCATTTATCATTCCGGTGAAATAAGTTCTTCGTCTCCTTGTTGATCTCAATCCAAGCTTTTCATTTCCGTTAGTGGCCGGTTGTCACCTCATAATTTTGAGATGTTTTCCATAAGCCCACATCAAGCTTATTCTTCTCGTTGTTGAAATTCCAACAACTCTATTCCACCCTTCTTCGTAAGATGCTCTTTCAAATTTAATTTTGGGAGAAGTTGTCATTTTCTTCGCTGTTCAATTCTTTCATTGAGTTATATGCTATTCTGTCATTCCGGAGGCTTTGTGATATTGCTCTCTCCAAACCATCATCTTGTTTTCTTTTCAAGATCATGTTCTTTCCCTTGCTTATCATTTAACCGGAGTGTTGTATTCTTCATTCTAGTTCCGTCATTTTTTCATGTTTTGCCTATCTTTAACCGGAGTGCTGTCTGAATCCTTCTTACCTCTTGTGCCATTCTTTTAATTGTTTCGGAGGCTGTGTGTTGTTGTTTTCATCTTGTATCATCCCATCTTGGCAAGTTCTTGTTAATTCCTTCCATTTTCAGACGGAGTGCTGTCCAAATTTTGTCATTCTTATTCCTTGGCTATACCGTTGTGGTTTCATATTCTTTTGGTTCGTGAGCTCTGTTTCATGTCTTTCAACCTACAAGGTTCTTGTTATGTTCCTTGTTCCTCCTGCTTACCGGAGTGCTCCTAACTTCGTTCATCTCCGTTGCTTTCTTCTTTCAACTTGTTTAACCTCTCAAGGTTCTTTGGTTTCACTCGTCTGTCAAAGAAGCAACTTTGTTTTACCTCCTCCTTTTCGTTTTTACCCGGTGATATCTCTAGGATCTCGGGTCGAGATCCTCTGTTAGTGTGGGAGAGTTGTGACGCCCGAGACCGACGTCCCAGAAGATTCCAGAAGATGCCCGAAGATTCCAGATGTTCCGGGTTGCCCGTGTGTTCTTTTGTGCTTGTGTTATTTATTTTGCATTGCATCATGTCATCATGCCAACATGTCATATTTATTTTTTTTGCATCTCAACCAAATAAATTGTGTGGACCTTCGGTCCATTTAAATCGAGGGAAGGTGACTTCTCTTTATAACATATATAAGTCTCTCATTATTTTAGGGAGCTATATTAATAAATATTCCATTTTGTTTGGGATCACCGTAACACACTTGCAATATTTCTCCATGCATTTCTATCTCTTTTCTTTGCCTCAAACCTGGCCTATAATTCTTTTCTCAATTTTCGAGGCTCCTCCAAAAATCTAAACTCCTTTTATTTGCAAGCTAAATGTTTTAGTTTGCACTTCCTTTGTGTTGGAACTATTTTTGTTGGGTTGGTAATAACCCGTAAAGCCTTACAAAAATGTCCCATCTTTTATTTTCCGTTCTTTGCCTCTTTTCTTTTATTTTGGCTCTCTCCTTTTATTTTTATTTCTGCTAAGGAATAAAAATAAGCAGGCATCCCAGCCGCCTAAGTTCCCCTTGGCCCAAGGCCATTCTGGCCCAAACCTCCCTCCTTCTGGCCCAAGGCCCGGCTTCTCCTCTTCCAGCCCACTGGCCCGATCTCCACCGAACCCTAATCCCCCTAGCCCGTTACTCTCCTCACCCCTCGTCCGCTCACTCTATCCGCAAGCCGCCGCCAGGAGGTCGAACTCTCGATCCCCTCGTCCCCATCGCCCGCTCGCTCGATCTATCCCCGAGCGCCCGACCGCCCCGGCCTCTCGCCCTCCAAGCACCGGCGCGGCTCCCTCCCCTCGCCCCAGGCCGAGCTCCCACGGCGCCCCGCGCCTCGAGCCTTGCAGCCAGCACCTCGTCTCTCCCCGCATCTTTTTCCCATCGAACGGCAGCGATGCTCCAGGCCGACCGGGCCCTGCCGTCGTCGCGATCTCCGCCGCGCCCGGCCTCTTCTGTGCGCCCCAGGCCGCCAGGGCCTCGGCCCCGTCCTCCTCCGCAGCGCCGTCCTGCTGCCAGCCACCCCGAGCGACGCGCCTCGCCTCTGGCCCCGCGGCGCCCGAGCAGCAGCGCCCCTCCTCCACCTTCTTTCGCCGTGGAGCTGCCTGCCTCGCCTCGCCTCTGCAGCAGGCCAGGAGCCCGACGCGCCTTCCCTGGTCCCTGCCTCCGCAGCGTCTCCCTCGCCTTGCTGCCTTCGTCCGCGCGAGGCTCTGCCTCGGCTCCTTCGTCCAGCAGCGCCTGCTGCCTCCTCTTCGACCTTCGTCCGCGGCCCCTCCTCCATCTCCAGCGCCCTGCGCCCGTGCACTCCTCCTCGTCCGCGCCGGATCGCGCCTGGAGCGAGCTCTGTTGTTTTGCTGCTGCCCTTGCCTCCGTGGATGACCCCTGCTGTTGTAGTTTTGTTTTTTTTGGTTTTGTTGCTGGTGTTGACCTTGACAGAGAACGGAAACGTCTACCGCCAAAGACCGACGACTTGAACATCTACGGAACAAGTACCACTACATCCGTGTACGACTACGTGAACAAGTACCACGACGCCGTCGAACGCCAAGTACCTCTACATGACCGACAAGTACCACGACGACCCGAACGACTACCGTCGCGTGTACCACTACCGTCGCCCGGAAACGAGGATTTCGCCAAGTACCACGACACGATGACGTGAACCACTACTTCCTCTTCGGAAACGAGAACGACTACTTCCCTCTACGGAACGACTTCTTCCTCTTCGGAAACGTGAACGACTCCTTCCTCTACGTCTCGAACCGCCCCGAAACGCACGCTTCGAAGGTATAACCCCGAGACGTGACCCGTGAGATGCATGCTTGTTGTGTTGTTTGAAATGTCTCTCGTGTGTGCTTCGTGTCCGTTTCGTCCCTTTTGTCATGTTCCTCGGTTGCCTCGTCACCGACTCGTGGGAACCCGGTAACGGGATCGCCCCACCTTTCATCTTGTTCAACTCGTTCACTCCACCTTTTGTTTTGCACCGGTCCCTCACCGAGTACCGGAACCGAGATGTTGCGATGCATCATTTTCGGATCGTTGCCGTGGCACCCTTTCTTTCCACCACGGTGACGATGCTTCATATCTTGTTAATTGTCAACCTTTCAATAAAATTGCATAAACTTGATCATGTCATCCGCATCATGTTTAACAACACGTATATGTGTGAATTGTTGTTGCTTTATAATTATTAAACCATGCTCATGAGGATTTTCCGGACATGTTGTTGTTATTCTCCGGCCTCATTTAAATTGCCTAGATAGTGTAGTTTTTTTTATGCTTCACCTCTTGCCATGTTAAAAAACTTTTAATCTTGTCTTGTAAATAATGAGAGTCAACTAAATAATTAAATGTGGTGTTTCGTCAATATGCAACTCGTTGCATATTGATCTCCACTTAACTTGTAGTATTTGTTTGTGCATCTTGCCATGCCATGCATATTTAAACCGGACATGCATCATACTTGCTTGTGCATCTTATGCCATGTTTATGCTTGAGTGTTTACCGTGTTGTTTCTTTCTTTCCGGTTGCTTCTCTTGTTAGCTTCGGTTTCGTTCCGGAGTTGTGAGGCTTCTTCTTCGTCTTCTTCTTGGATCCGTTCTTCTCCCTTGTGGAATCCAGGCAAGATGACCGAACCCGGATACCATTACTATTTTTGCCTATTGCTAGTAGTCTCGATCTATAGTTTTGCCTCGATGCCCATGTCTTTCTTGTCAGCCTCCTACTTGTAACCAATTGCCATGTTTAACCACCCTACCTACGCAAACCGTTGCTTGGCTAAGTACGCTTCGCTCAGCCCCTCTTATAGCATTGCTAGTTGCAGGTGAAGACCGAAGATGCTTGCTCATGTTGAAGTTTGGTTGGGTTATATCACACTATATAAATGCTTTAAATGAAATCATCTATATACTGGCAGGGTGGAAGGCTAAGCCTTTTGCTTGGTGTTTTGTTCCACTCATGCCGTTAGGAACCGTATAAACCGGTGTTATGTTCCTTGATTATGCGTTCCTAACACGGTTGGGGTGTATGGGACCCCCTTGATAAACCGCTAAGTGTTAAGTCTTTTCCAGCAAGTCCCAACATTGGTACTATTTGCCTAATAACAAACTAATAAAACTTGAATGGGACTAGCTACCCCTTTCATCTTAATTCAACCCCCCTGGGCCAGTGCTCGATTTGAGTGTTGGTCCAAACTAGAGTCGTGTGCGGGGCCCCCCTTGGCAACTTGGGTTTCGGCCACTGTACGCTGTGCTCATCCGGTCGTGGCCTGAGACTAGATACGCGCGGCTACTATCAGGGTGTCGGCACGCCGGGAGGATTTGCTGGATTAGCCTTACCTTAGCTCGGTATATCTTGAGCACGGGATTCCGAGGATACTCGGGTCTTCCCAACTATGGAGTTGCGACTCCGCGGATCGTGGGCTTGTGATGGGCCAAGTTGGAACACCCCTGCAGGGTTTGAACTTTCGAAAGCCGTGCCCGCGGTTATGTGGCAGATGGGAGCTTGTTAATTCCGGTTGTAGATAACTTGACACAATGTTTCAATACACTACCAGCGTGTGTACCGTGACAGTCAATTTCCGAATAGGGATTCGGGAGTTGAACACGGTGGGGTTATGTTTGACCGGCTTTAGTTAGGATCACTTCGTGATCATCTTTCGACCGATGCACTTCTCTTCTCGCTCTCTTTTACGTAAGTTAGTGCTAGTTGCTGCTGCAGACTCTTGTTTTGTTTCTTTCACCTCTCGTTCTTTCTTCAGCCTTATCCTCACCCAAGGCTTTTATAGTCTTGTTACCCGGGAACGGGATTGCTGAGTCCTCTGTGGCTCACAGTTACTTCACCACACCAGATGCAGGTTCAACCGTGTACGATGCAGGAGTTGGTTCAGTACTTCACCGGGAGCTCGATGAAGAGTTTGGCTGTTTGCTTGTGACGTTTCGATGTTCAGTAGTGGTTTCTACTAGGATTCGATCCTGACCTGTGGTTTTATGTTGTTTTGGTATCTTTCTTTTGGTTCTTACCCGTAGTCGGGCTGTGATCTTTTGAATGATGTATTGCTTATGTAATGTATTGTGTGAAGTGGCGAGTGTAAGCCAACTATCTCCTTTTGCATTTTAATCCCTCTTTTACATGAGTTGTGCAAAGATACCAAACTTGAGATCATTCTAGGATGGACTTATGCCTTTAAGTCGTGCCTCGACACGTAGGAGGTATAGTTCCATCCTGGGCATTACATATCAATCCACAAAGAAGGATGTACACACGAAATTGTTGCAAAAAGGAATGAATAAGATATCCCCAAGGAAGTCATAAATATACCAATAAGATATTTGCTTGAAGGCATAGCACATGGCTAGATATGGTCTTATTGTATACAAATGAATTCCGACCACACGAACATCAAAGACATCACAACTAGCAACAAGAGATCATTGTTGGGATGCTTTGAGAAAGGAAACAAGTATCATAAGAAGGAATGACTAACATGCCATGATACAACCTACACAAGGTTGGTGCAAGAAATGTGTGCATGAAGTAGATGGTGATACTTGTTACTGAGATACCATTGGAAGGATGTAGTAGATACCAATTGAAGGTAGATAGTGGTTCATTGATCATCCTAGCTTGACTCCAATAAGCACATGGTGACACCACCTTCCTTTTGAATGAGCCGAGCATCCAATGCATCTCCAATTGTTCCTAGAACACCAACACAAACAAAATGGTACCCAAACTCATTGGGACCAAAGAGTTAGAAACACCAATACATAGGAAAAACTCCACAAACATATGTGCATTTATATATGAAAATGAATTTCATGCACATCTCATCCAAATTGAGACTAGGTGGAGTTTCCCTTATATATTGGGTTAAAGAAAGAAAGCATGCCAAAGAAAATACATGAAGTAAATATGCATGCTCAAGACTTTCAAGAAACGAAACAAAATGAAAAAGAAATACCAAGTGAAAATAGGATACCAAATGGAGAAATCATCACTTGGAAGATATCTATTAGAAGATACATCAAGGAATGAGATATCCATTGATACACGCAAAAGGAAAGATATCGGACTCCCAAAAGAGAGGATGGTTCCAAACAAACCAACCCATCTACAAAGTTTCATGATGGCACAAGTACCAAAAAGAAACGGCTTGCCTTCCATCTACACACACTTGATATGGATCACAACATGAGTGTTCTATCGAAAATAGGATAGCTCCCCCACGAATTGTGCATTTAAAGAGAATTTCATTCGAGTACAAAATGCACAAGGTGGGATCACCACTTTCACTATATCTAGAAAACACTCGACAAAAAAAATAAAACACGAGATCCACAAGTGGCATGGAAGGAAATGGGAGTTGACACAAACTTGGCAAGAGATAAGATAAACAAAACCAAAAGACAATGTAAAGATGATCAATAATTTCCACCACATAAAAGATTACCAATTGTCAAAGACAAGAGGTATTTGGAAATAATTCTCGGTGGTAGATTGCAAGCACATGCAACATCATCTTCACACCAAGCACGAAAGCAACTTTGCAACTTGTAGAGCTAACATGCCACCTAGGAACAACATAATTTATAATATCAATACTAGGTGACAATATCTCAAATGTACACATTTTCTAGGCTTGTAATATGCACATAGAATATTACTCCCCCATAATGTGGTACCAATGAAAAATTACCAAGATGCAAAAGAGAACCAACAAGAGATTAGTAATGGAACATTTAGAATTTGAATTTCTCATGAGAAGACATACCACATAGAGACTAGATAATCTTGTAATGTCAATACTAGATGGTATTCCTCATGTACACACATTTATAGGATTGTGAGGTGCACAAAGCACATCACTCCCCCAAAATGGGATGTTCCATTAATCTCTCACACGAGCCAACTAAGATAAAAGCAAGATGCACAAAGGCTCAACGCACGACACACACATACATGATGTGCACACCAATATACACATACTTGATTTCTCAAGATACGCAAATTGGACGCACAACATATACAAACACATGCAAGGAACAAAACCAAAACATGCAAAGGGGCAAGTAACTTTCAATGTAAACACTTTAAGCATGAGTTACCGCAAGGAGGAACATTGGATATAAGATAGAAACTTGATAATCCGAATGACTTGGATTGAGACAATATGAATGATGAAGACCCCTTAATTCTTCATAATGTAGCCAAGTCTCCAATGCCCTCCAAAACACCTATTGATCAAGTTTGAGCTAGTTGGTCCCCAACCAAGTTGGGTCCTAAGAGGTTAGTCACTATAGGCTTGGCTACCCAAATGGTTCTTTTCTTGACACCACTTTGAGTACCAACAAACTTGGCAAACACATTGCCAACATTATCCTTCCCAAGAAAATAGACATCATCAATAATAATTGGGTTGGATAAGTTACCACTAGTGCATGAAGAAGCGACGTGGCCTTTCTCACGACATAAGTAGCAACGTCTACTCTTCACTTTCTTCTCACTTGATTTCTCAACATGAGAATCATTAACATGAGTCTTCTTGGGAAGTGGCCTTTGTTCAACTTGCGGTTGAGCATGGGATTGAACTTGTGACCTCTTCCCTTGTTGCTTGTCACTAATGGCCTTCTTCTTCAATGGGCAAGATCTAACATGATGCCCTTCAATTTTGCACTTGAAGCAAATAATCTTGGCCAAATTCTTGAGTTGTTCTTGGCCCTTATTCTTGTTAATGATTTTGGGCCTTTTCTTCTTGTTGGAGTTGAATCCAAGTCCACCTTTGTCATTGGGGGATTTTTGCACACTCAAGATATTGTTGAGTGTGGACTTCCCTTTATGACACTTTTCCAAGTCTTTCTTCAAAGAAGTGACTTGGGCCTTGAGCTCTTTGATTTCCTCTACATGGTTAGTATCAACAAAAGTACTAGAGGAAGTATAAGCTTCATTGTTAGAGCAACAAGGCAAGGAGAGCAATTCATCACAAGATGTACTAACATTGTGAGTAGATGAATTACGAGGACTAGCACATGGCAAGATAGAGTTTTGACTTGAAGTAGTGCTAGTAGCCACATGAGGCTTACTAGATGTTACCTTGATACTCATAGCCTCATGAGCTATCTTTAGCACGTTATGGGATACTAGAAGATCATCATGAGAGCTTGAGAGCTTTACATGACTTTCTTCCAATTTCCCATAATTGCTAGATAGCAACTCAAGTTGAGTCCTTAGCTCAACATTCTCCTTCAAAATGGATGCTTCACTAGAAATAGAGTTAGTAGCACAAGCATCATCAATAATAGCAAGAGGAGAAGGCAACTTGGCAACCTCCTTAGAATATGAAGCTTTAAGTTGAGCATGAGACTCGGTGCGTTTTATGAGCTCACCCTTAATGACCCTTGAGCCATTTTTGAGGTGCTCAAAATCCTCAAGGAGTTTAGCATGTGCAACTTCAAGCTTCTCATTTTTAGTTTCAAAATCATTAACCACCTCGAGAGCTCTATCACGGGATTCCTTTATTCTAGATAGTTCTAGAGCAAAAGTCTCCTCAAGAGATTCCTTGGTGGTTTGTTCAAGTTCAAGAGCTTGCGAGAGGTCGGCGATCTCATTAGCGTAATCACGCTCATGACCTTCCATTTTCTCAATGGTGACCTCATGCTCCTCTAGATGAGATTCCAACTCCTCTATATATTTCTTGCCCTCAATGGCAATAGACATGATTTCCATGAAGTTGGAACGAGCAATTTTATTCTTATGAAGAGCTTTAAAAATCATTTCCCCCTTAATTTTTAAGGAGGTAACATTATCATTCTCTTCATCATTTTCAACATCATCATCATTGTTATCCTCACTGTCATTACAAGATATATTGGGATTCAAAGTGGGAGATACCTTTGAAGCCTTAGTCATAAGGCAAAATGCAATAGATGATGATGTAAGATCCCTCGAAGCACCATTCAAGGCCACATCTTGTTCCATGGGGCGCTGGATTTCCTCTACATTGTTAGCACAACAATTCGAGGAAATATATGCATTTTTATCATGGCAACGAGACATAGCAAGCATATCATCATGAGATTTAGTCAAGCAATTTCTACATGATATGCAAGGACTATCAACACAAGCATGTGAAACATTTGGAGTGCTCAAAGTGCTAAAGTCCAAAGATGAAGCATTGCAATAAGAAAGTGATGAAGCATCATCAACAATAATCCCACCATCATCATTGCAATGAACACCACTACTCACCATATTGTTGGGGAACGTAGTATTTTAAAATTTTCCTACGATCACGCAAGATCTATCTACCAGATGCATAGCAACGAGAGGGAAGAGTGTGTCTACGTACCCTCGTAGACCGGGAGCGGAAGCGTCAAGTGACGCGGTTGATGTTGTCGAACTTCTTCGCGATCCAACCGATCAAGCACCGAACATACGGCACCTCCGCGTTCAGCACACGTTCAGCTTGATGACGTCCCACGAGCTCTTGATCCAGTTGAGCTTCACGGGAGAGTTTCGTCAGCACGACGGCGTGGTGACGGATATGATGTATTCACCGGCGCAGGGCTTTGCCTAAGCACTGCAACGGTATGACCGAGGTGTGTTTCTGTGGAGGGGGCACCGCACACGGCTGGAACAATTCAACTTGTGTGTCTTTGGGTGCCCCCCTGCCCCCGTATATAAAGGAGCAAGGGGGAGGCCGGCCGGCCCTTGTTTGGTGCGGCTAGGGTGCAATCCTACTAGGAATAGGATTGCAATCCTATTCCTAGTAGGAACCACCAAAGAAGGAAGAGAGGGAATAGGAAAAGAAGAAGAGGTGGCGCCCCCAAACTCCTAGTCCAACTAGGAACCCTAGGTGGGGAGCCGGCCAGCCCTATGGGCTGCCTCTCTCCTTTCCATAAGGCCCACTATGGACCATCCCCCTTCGTAGGGGGTTCCGGTAACCCCCTCCGGCAATCCCGTTAAATCTGAAACTTTTCCGGAACACTTCCGGTGTCCGAATATAGTCGTCCAATATATCAATCTTTATGTCTCGGACATTCCGAGACTCCTCGTCATGTCCGTGATCTCATCCGGGACTCCGAACTACCTTCGGTACATCAAAACTCATAAACTCATAATACCGATCGTCATCAAACGTTAAGCGTGCGGACCCTACGGGTTCGAGAACTATGTAGACATGACCGAGACTCATCTCCGGTCAATAACCAATAGCGGAACCTGGATCTTCATATTGGCTCCTACATATTCTACGAAGATCTTTTATCGGTCAAAACCGCATAACAACATACGTTGTTCCTTTTGTCATCGGTATGTTACTTGCCCGAGATTCGATCGTCGGTATCTCTATACCTAGTTCAATCT
>LR738713.1:25300553-25320695 GCA_902687465.1 Secale cereale
ATGTACTAAGTTTCCGGTTAATACAATTCTAGCATGAATAATAAACATTTATCATGATATAAGGAAATATAAATAACAACTTTATTATTGCCTCTAGGGCATATTTCCTTCAGTCTCCCACTTGCACTAGAGTCAATAATCTAGCTCACATCGCCATGTGATTTAATACCGATAGTTCACATCGTTATGTGAATAACACCCATAGTTCACATCGCCATGTGACCAACACCCAAAGGGTTTACTAGAGTCAATAATCTAGTTCACATCGCTATGTGATTAATACCCAAGAGTAATAAGGTGTGATCATGTTTTGCTTGTGAGAGAAGTTTAGTCAACGGGTCTGTCACATTCAGATCCGTATGTATTTCGCAAATTTCTATGTCTACAATGCTCTGCATAGAGCTACTCTAGCTAATTGCTCCCACTTTCAATACGCATCCAGATTGATACTTAGAGTCATCTGGATTTAGTGTCAAAGCTTACATCGGCATAACCCTTTATGACGAACTCTTTATCACCTCCATAATCGAGAAACATTTCCTTAGTCATCCAGTTACTAAGGATAATTTTGACCGCTGTACAGTGATCTACTCCTGGATCACTATTGTACCCCCTTGACAAACTCATGTCAAGGTACACAACATGTTTGGTACACAGCATGGCATACTTTATAGAACCTATGGCTGAGGCATAGGGAATGACTTACATTCTCTCTATGTTTTTCTGCCGTGGTCTGGCTTTGAGTCTTACTCAACTTCACACCTTACAAGTCAGGCAAGAACTCCTTCTTTGACTGATCCATTTTGAACTACTTCAAAATCTTATCAAGGTATGTACTTATCGAAAGTCTTATCAAGCGTCTTGATCTATCTCTATAGATCTTGATGCCCAATATGTAAGTAGCTTCACCAAGGTCTTTCTTTGAAAAACTCCTTTCAAACACTCCTTTATGCTTTCCAGAAAATTCTACATCATTTCCGATCGACAATATGTCATTCACATATACTTATCAGAAAGGTTGTAGTGCTCCCACTCACTTCTTGTAAATACAGGCTTCTCCAAAAGTCTGTATAAAACCATATGCTTTGATCAACTTATTAAAGCGTATATTCCAACTCCGAGATGCTTGCACCAGTCCATAGAAGGATCGCTGGAGCTTGCACATTTTGTTAGCATCTTTAGGATTGACAAAACCTTATGGTTGCATCATATACAATTCTTCTTTAATAAATCCATTAAAGAACGCAGTTTCGTTATCCATTTGCCAGATTTCATAAAATGTGGCAATTGCTAACATGATTCGGACAGACTTAAGCATCGCTACGGGTGAGAAAATCTCATCGTAGTCAACACCTTGAACTTGTCGAAAACCTTTCGCAACAAGTCGAGTTTTGTAGACAGTAACATTACCATCGGCGTCAGTCTTCCTCTTAAAGATCCATTTATTTTCAATGGCTTGCCGACCATCGGGCAAGTCAACCAAAGTCCATACTTTGTTCTCATACATGGATCCCATCTCAGATTTCATGGCCTCAAGCCATTTTGTGGAATCTGGGCTCATCATCGCTTCCTCATAGTTCGTAGGTTCATCATGTTCCAGTAACATGACTTCCAGAACCGGGTTGCCGTACCACTCTGGTGCGGAACAAACTCTGGTTGATCTACGAAGTTCAGCAGAAACTTGATCTGAAGTTTCATGATCATCATCATTAGCTTCCTCACTAATTGGTGTAGGAATCACTGGAACAATTTTCTGTGATGTACTACTTTCCGATCCGGGAGAAGGTACAATTACCTCATCAAGTTCTACTTTCCTCCCACTCACTTCTTTCGAGAGAAACTCCTTCTCTAGAAAGGATCCACTCTTAGCAACAAAGACCTTGCCTTAGGATCTGTGATAGAAGGTGTACCCAACAGTTTCTTTTTGGGTATCCTATGAAGATTTACTTCTCCGATTTGGGTTCGAGCTTATCATGTTGAAACTTTTTCACATAAGCATCGCAGTCCCAAACTTAAAGAAATGACAGCTTAGGTTTCTCGTCAAACCACAGTTCATACGGTGTCATCTCCACGGATTTAGATGGTGCCCTATTTAACGTGAATGTAGCTGTCTCTAATGCATAACCCCAAAAGCGATAGTGGTAGATCGGTAAGAGACATCATCGATCGCACCATATCTAATAAAGTACGGTTATGACGTTCGGACACACCATTACACTGTGGTGTTCCAGGTGGCGTGAGTAGTGAAACTATTTCACATTGTTTTTACTGAAGGCCAAACTCGCTAACTCAAATATTTTACCTCTACGATCATATCGTAGAAACTCTTATTTTCTTGTTACGATGATTCTCCACTTCACTCTGAAATTCTTTGAACTTTTCAAATGTTTCAGACTTGTGCTTCATTAAGTAGATATACCCATATCTGCTCAAATCATCAGTGAAGGTCAGAAAATAACGATACCCGCCGCGTGCTTCAACACTCATTGGTCCACATACATCAGTATGTATGATTTCCAACAAATCTGTTGCTCGCTCCATGGTTCCGGAGAACGGAGTTTTAGTCATCTTGCCCATGAGGCATGGTTCGCAAGCACCAAATGATTCATAATCAAGTGATTCCAAAAGTCCATCACTATGGAGTTTCTTCATGCGCTTTACACCAGTATGACCTAAACGGCAGTGCCACAAATAAGTTGCACTATCATTATTAACCTTGCATCTTTTGGCTTCAATATTATGAATATGTGTATCACCACGATCGAGATCCAACAAACCATTTTCATTGGGTGTATGACCATAGAAGGTTTTATTCATGTAAACAGAACAACAATTATTCTCTAACTTACAGGAATAACCGTATTGCAATAAACATGATCAAATCATATTCATGCTCAACACCAAATAACACTTATTTAGGTTCAACACTAATCCCGAAAGTATAGGGAGTGTGCGATGATGATCATATCAATCTTGGAACCACTTCCAACACACATCGTCACTTCACCTTTAACTAGTTTCTGTTCATTATGCAACTCCCATTTCGAGTTACTACTCTTTAGCAACTGAACCAGTATCAAATACCGAGGGGTTGCTATGATCACTAGTAAAATACACATCAATAATCTGTATATCAAATATACCTTTGTTCACTTTGCCATCCTTCTTATCCGCCAAGTATCTAGGGCAGTTCCACTTCCAGTGACCATTTCCTTTGCAGTAGAAGCACTTAGTTTCAGGCTTGAGTTTAGCTTTGGGTTTCTTCATGGGAGTGACAACTTGCTTGTCATTCTTCTCGAAGTTCCCCTTCTATCCCTTTGCCCTTTACTTGAAACAAGTGGTCTTGTTAACCATCAACACTTGATGCTCTTTCTTGATTTCTACCTTCACCGATTTCAGCATCGTGAAGAGCTCGGGAATTACTTTCGTCATCCCTTGCATATTATAGTTCATCACGAAGTTCTACTAACTTGGTGATAGTGTCTAGAGAACTTTGTCAATTACTATCTTATCTGGAAGATTAACTCCCATTTGATTAAGCAATTGTACTACCCAGACAATCTGAGCACATGCTCACTGGTTGAGCTATTCTCCTCCATCTTGTAGGCAAAGTACTGTCAGAGGTCTTATACCTCTCGACACGGGCATGAGTATGAAATACTAATTTCAACTCTTGGAACATCTCATATGCTCCGTGGCGTTTCAAAAACGTTTTTGAAGTCCCGGTTATAAGCCGTAAAGCATGGTGTACTAAACTATCAAGTAGTCATCATATCGAGCTTTTGTCAAAAACGTTCATAACGTCTACATCTGCTCCTGCAATAGGTCTGTCACCTAGCGGTGCATCAAGGACATAATTCTTCTGTGCAGCAATGAGGATAATCTTCAGATCACGGAACAATTCCGCATCATTGCTACTAACATCTTTCAACTTGGTTTTCTCTAGGAAAAAATAAACGTGGAGCAACATCGCGAGCTATTGATCTACAACATAGATATGCTAATACTACCAGGACTAAGTTCATGATAAATTAAAGTTCAATTAATCATATTACTTAAGAACTCCCACTTAGATAGACATCCCTCCGGTCATCTAAATGATCACGTGATCCAAATCAACTAAACCATGTCCGATCATCACGTGAGATGGAGTAGTTTCAATGGTGAACATCTTATGTTGATCATATCTACTATATGATTCACGCTCGACCTTTCGGTCTCCAGTGTTCCGAGGCCATATCTGCATATGCTAGGCTCGTCAAGTTTAACCCGAGTATTCTGCGTGTGCAAAACTGGCTTACACCCGTTGTATTTTAACGTAGAGCTTATCACACCCGATCATCACGTGGTGTCTCGGCACGACGAACTTTCGCAACGGTGCATACTCAGGGAGAACACTTATACCTTGAAATTTAGTAAGGGATCATCTTATAATGCTACCGTCGTTCTAAGCAAAATAAGAAGCATAATAAGATAAACATCACATGCAATCAAAATATGTGACATGATATGGCCATCATCATCTTGTGCTTTTGATCTCCATCTTCAAAGCACCGTTATGATCACCTTCGTCACCGGCGCGACACCTTGATCTCCATCGTAGCATCGTTGTCGTCTCGCCAACTATTGCTTTTACGACTATCGCTACCGTTTAGTGATAAAGTAAAGCAATTACATGGCGATTGCATTTCATACAATAAAGCGACAACCATATGGCTCCTGCCAGTTGCCGATAACTTTACAAAACATGATCATCTCATACAAAACCGTATAACTCATCATGTCTTGACCATATCACATCACAACATGCCCTGCAAAAACAAGTTAGACGTCCTCTACTTTGTTGTTGCAAGTTTTACGTGGCTGCTACGGGCTTTAGCAAGAACCGTTCTTACCTACGCATACAAAACCACAACGATGTTTCGTCAAGTATGTGCTGTTTTAACCTTCACAAGGACCGAGCGTAGCCACACTTGATTCAGCTAAAGTGAGAGAGACAGACACCCGCCAGTCACCTTTAAGCAACGAGTGCTCGTAACGGTGAAACCAGTCTCGCGTAAGTGTACGCGTAATGTCGGTCCGGGCCGCTTCATCTCACAATACTGCCGAAGCAAAGTATGACATGCTGGTAAGCAGTATGACTAGTATCGCCCACAACTCATTGTGTTCTACTCGTGCATATCATCTACGCATAGACCTGGCTCTTGATGCCACTGTTGGGGAACGTAGTATTTTAAAATTTTCCTACGATCACGCAAGATCTATCTACCAGATGCATTGCAACGAGAGGGAAGAGTGTGTCTACGTACCCTCGTAGACCGGGAGCGGAAGCGTCAAGTGACGCGGTTGATGTTGTCGAACTTCTTCGCGATCCAACCGATCAAGCACCAAACATACGGCACCTCCGCGTTCAGCACACGTTCAGCTTGATGACGTCCCACGAGCTCTTGATCCAGTTGAGCTTCACGGGAGAGTTTCGTCAGCACGACGGCATGGTGACGGATATGATGTATTCACCGGCGCAGGGCTTCGCCTAAGCACTACAACGGTATGACCGAGGTGTGTTTCTGTGGAGGGGGGCACCGCACACGGCTGGAACAATTCAACTTGTGTGTCTTTGGGTGCCCCCCTGCCCCCGTATATAAAGGAGCAAGGGGGGAGGCCGGCCGGCCCTTGTTTGGTGCGGCTAGGGTGCAATCCTACTAGAATAGGATTGCAATCCTATTCCTAGTAGGAACCACCAAAGAAGGAAGAGAGGGAATAGGAAAAGAAGAAGAGGTGGCGCCCCCAAACTCCTAGTCCAACTAGGAACCCTAGGTGGGGCGCCGGCCAGCCCTATGGGCTGCCTCTCTCCTTTCCATAAGGCCCACTATGGACCATCCCCCTTCGTAGGGGGTTCCGGTAACCCCCTCCGGCAATCCCGTTAAATCCGAAACTTTTCCGGAACACTTCCGGTGTCCGAATATAGTCGTCAATATATCAATCTTTATGTCTCGGACATTCCGAGACTCCTCGTCATGTCCGTGATCTCATCCGGGACTCCGAACTACCTTAGGTACATCAAAACTCATAAACTCATAATACCGATCGTCATCAAACGTTAAGCGTGCGGACCCTACGGGTTCGAGAACTATGTAGACATGACCGAGACTCATCTCCGGTCAATAACCAATAGCGGAACCTGGATGTTCATATTGGCTCCTACATATTCTACGAAGATCTTTTATCGGTCAAAACCGCATAACAACATACGTTGTTCCTTTTGTCATCGGTATGTTACTTGCCCGAGATTCGATCGTCGGTATCTCGATACCTAGTTCAATCTCGTTACCGGCAAGTCTCTTTACTCGTTCCGTAACACATCATCTCGTGACTAACTCATTAGTCTTTTGCTTGCAAGGCTTATTATGATGTGTGTTACCGAGAGGGCCCAGAGATACCTCTCCGACACTCGGAGTGACAAATCCTAATCTTGATCTATGCCAACACCACGAATACTTTTGGAGACACCTGTAGAGCATCTTTATGATCACCCAGTTACGTTGTGACGTTTGATAGCACACAAGGTGTTCCTACGGTATTCGGGAGTTGCATAATCTCATAGTCATAGGAACATGTATAAGTCATGAAGAAAGCAATAGCAGTAAAACTAAACGATCATAGTGCTATGCTAACGGATGGGTCTTGTCCATCACATCATTCTCCTAATGATGTGATCCCGTCGATCAAATGACAACTCATGTCTATGGCTAGGAAACATAACCATCTTTGATCAATGAGCTAGTCTAGTAGAGGCATACTAGGGACACTCTGTTTTGTCTATGTATTCACACATGTACTAAGTTTCCGGTTAATACAATTCTAGCATGAATAATAAACATTTATCATGATATAAGGAAATATAAATAACAACTTTATTATTGCCTCTAGGGCATATTTCCTTCACATATCATTACCTTGTGGAAATCCACATGTAGGTGAAGTAGAAGAAGTTGAGAAAGCAACACGACCGGAGGAGGAGGGAGAACAATCATCCCCACAATTCTTGGACACACCATATTTATCTTGAAGCTTTGTCCACAACTCATGAGCATCCCGGAACGGCATGAGTTGAAATATAACTACATTGCTCAAAGCATCGAAAAGCACATTAGAAGCTTGAGCATTGAGATAAGAGTTTTTCTCATCCTCTAAAGATAATCTTTGGGGATCCTTAGGAGAAGAAAAACCCATATCTACAATTCGCTCTAAATTTGGGTCCATGACCCTAAAGAGATTAAGCATGCGAATTACCCAAACATCAAAATTTGTGCCATCAAAACTAAGAGTGTCAGAGAATCCTAAACCCCTAGTCGACATCCTTACTCTCTAGGCGGTTAAGCCCTATAAAGAGAGACGAGGCTCTGATACCAATTGAAAGATCGTGGATGTTGCCTAGAGGGGGTGAATAGGCGCTTTAAAATATTTACGGTTTAGGCTTGAACAAATGCGGAATAAATCTAGCGGTTAATTTGTCAAGCACAAAACCTACAACAACTAGGCTCACCTATGTGCACCAACAACTTATGCTAAGCAAGATAAACAAATAGGTGATAGCAACATATATGATAAGAAACAATATGGCTATCACAAAGTATAGTGCATAAGTAAAGGGCTCGGGTAAGAGATAACCGAGGCACGCAGAGACGACGATGTATCCCGAAGTTCACACCCTTGCGGATGCTAATCTCCGTTTGGAGCGGTGTGGAGGCACAATGCTCCCCAAGAAGCCACTAGGGCCACCGTAATCTCCTCACGCCCTCGCACAATGCAAGATGCCGTGATTCCACTAAGGGACCCTTGAGGGCAGTCACCGAACCCGTACAAATAGCAACCCTTGGGGGCGGTCACCGAACCCGTACACATTGGCAACCCTTGGGGGCGGTCACCGGAACCCGTCAAATTGCTCGGGGCGATCTCCACAACCTAATTGGAGACCCCGACGCTTGCCCGGAGCTTTACACCACAATGATTGAGCTCCGAACACCACCAACCGTCTAGGGCGCCCAAGCACCCAAGAGGAACAAGCTCAAGGGTACCAAGCACCCAAGAGTAATAAGCTTCTCAAACTTCACTTCCACGTATCACCGTGGAGAACTCAAACCGATGCACCAAATGCAATGGCAAGGGCACACGGAGTGCCCAAGTCCTTCTCTCTCAAATCCCACCAAAGCAACTGATGCTAGGAAGGGAAAAGAGAGGAAGAACAAGAAGGAGAACACCAAGAACTCCAAGATCTAGATCCGAGGGGTTCCCCTCACCTAGAGGAGAAAGTGATTGGTGGAAATGTGGATCTAGATCTCCTCTCTCTTTTCCCCCAAAAACTAGCAAGAATCCATGGAGGGATTGAGAGATAGCAAGCTCAAAGAAGGTCAACAATGGGGGAAGAACACGAGCTCAAGAGATAAGGTTCAATGGGGAAGAAGACCCCCTTTTATAAGGGGGGAGAAAATCCAACCGTTATCCCCACCAACCAGCCCGCAGTGAGCGGTACTACTGCTTGGCCCAGCGGTACTACCGCTAGGACCAAGCACAACGCCAACGAGAGAAAAACGAAGAGAAAGAGCCCCGGAGCGGTATTAGAAGCGGTGGTAGGGCAGTACTACCGCTTATAAGCGGTACTACCGCGCCTACTGCCGCTCCTACTGCCGCCCAACCCGACACGAGAAGCGTCGGTCTCGAATCGAGGCGGCACTAGCGCGGAACCGAAGCGGTACCACCACATATAGCCATGGGCGGTACTACCGCTGTGAACCAGCGGTACTACCGCTTGTGGCTATAAGCGGTACTACCGCTCTGGCCCAGCAGTACTACCGCAGGAGCAACAATAAAACCAAAACTGCCATAACTTCTGCAAATGAGCTCCGAATTGAGCAAACTCAAGCTTGTTGGATAGGGGAAGACGTGAAGCATCAAAACAACAACTAGTTATAGTAAGTAGAGGCAGTGAGGTATGCCTAATATATGGAGGAATGAATCATCAATCAGAGATGAACCGGCAAAACCTCCAACATCGAAAACATCATAGAAGATGCATGTGAACTCCGTTTTCGATGAACTCGAGCTTGTCATCAAGATGACCATAAGCTCTAAGACCCACAAGGAGAAGAACCAAATAAGAACCAATAAAGATGATGCAAGGATGCAATGGTTTGAGCTCTCTACGAACGATACGATCAAGTTACTCATCGAGAACCCCCCTTGATAGTACGGCAATCGATCCTATAACCCGGTCTCCCAACTACCACCATGAGACCGGTAAAATAGAAAACCTATCAAGGGCAAACCTTTGCCTTGCACATAGTCCACTTGAGTTGGATGATGACGATCTTGACTCCCTCAAGTTGGACCACATTTATTGATTGCATTGGCTCGGTCAAGACTAGTAGATTGATCCCCCATACTCCACTATGGGTGAGCCACTCTTCGGCATATCTTCACAAGTCCATTGTCACCACAATGGATGGCAAGCTTCAAGCACTTGATCTCTTCGTGATGCTCCACTTGAACTTGCACACCGCAACCTAACCCCACAAAGAACTCTCACGAAGACCATGGGTTAGTCCACAAAGCATGATTGACAATGCTTACCATACCATGGGATTGCTTGATCCCTCTCGGTCCATCTTCTACACTTTGTGTGTTGATCAACTTGATTCATTCTTTGACTTAGTTTTGATCAACCTTGAATCTTTCCAACTCTCTTCATTTGGATGATGTCTTGAAGGTAAACATGAATGACCACAAACTCTTCTTCTTCAAGACATGCTTGCAATAAGCTCAACACCCATAAGACCAATCTTTGGATAATTCCTTAATAGCATCTTGGTCATCACAAAGTCTCCTTGAAACCAACAAATGAACTCCAAGAAAAGCCTATGGACAAACCCTTCAAATATAACTCAAGGCAACAATTAGTCCATAGAGATTGTCATCAATTACCAAAACCAAACATGGGGGCATCGCATGTTCTTTCACTTGCAAGATAACCAAATACATAGCATCCAAACAAACATATGACAAAGCAAGAACCAAGCGTCTGCGTTAACCTACCTCATAGCCGAAAGAATAAGCATGGCAAGATATTAACTAGAGGCATGGATCAAAATAAACACGAACAACATCATGGCATATATTAGCATGGCAATGGCAGATCAAACTTACTTCTAACATGGCAATGGCAAAACAAAACATAGCATCTCAAAACATGGCATAAGTTCAATCAAGACATGGCATGGCATGGCATGGTATCATAAAACTATACTGAAAGTAAACTACCAGTCATATCCAATGCAAACATAACATGCTAACTTTATGCAATCATCTACTGTTCTACCATGGTTCTTTAAATGCTAATAACAACATATTACTCATGCAATGCAGACAAATTTGTGCACTAAGTCCCTCGGACTCTCTTACCAACGGGTTGCCTCGCAACCAAGCGATGATCATTTGCGGATGGCGATCGAAACCATACTTGGTTCAGCATTCACTGAGACCTCGTCTCATGATCATACCAACTCATCATCGTGATTACTCACGACTGCCTCATAGTCCAAGTCATCTCCATATTCATTACGCATTATTTATCAACTTAGTTATCACACAAGTTATTAGTAGGTTTATCCTCCATTTCGACTGAGACCCGATAGTGTGACCTACTACGAAGTGTGCCCATGACCGAGGACGCGGCTATCGATAGATTAAACATACACTCTGCAGAGGTAGCGCACTTTACCCACACTACGGAACCCTGGCCTCGCACGCCCATACGTGCAGACCAAAGTGTTCCAACAAAACCGAGCTACTGCCATGACACTCTCCCGGCCACTCCGACCAACACCCCCTTGGGGATTCAATCTTGGGTGGCCCCGTGTCTACCAAAGACACCAACGGCCACCGTCATGGCAAAACGGTCCCAAACGGGGACAAGGTACCATAAAATAAAAACGAGCACACAAGGTTATGTCTGCTTACCTGATCAGGGTAGCGCGTGCTGATACGTCTCCAACGTATCTACAATTTTTGATTGTTCCATGCTATTATTTATGAAGTCTTGGATGTTTAATGGCCTTTATCATTCACTTTTATATCATTTTTGGGACTAACCTACAAACCCAAAGGCCCAGTCCAGATTGCTGTTTTTTGCCTATTTCAGGGTTTTGTAGAAAAGGAATATCAAACGGAGTCCAAACGGAATGAAACCTTCGCGAGAGATATTTTTGGAGGAAATCATGCTCGGAAAACGTCAGGACCAAGTCAGGGGGCAAAGAGCCAGCCCTCGAGGGTGGGGGGCGCGCCCCCTGCCTCGAGGCTGGCCCACACGGCCCCTGGTGCCCTCCTTCTTCCTATATATACCTACGTACCCCAGAAACTCCATACGTAGAGAGAAAACCCTAATTCCACCACCGTAGCTTCTGTTCCCGTGGAGATCCCATCTTGGAGCCTGTTCCGGGAGGGGGATCCATCACGGAGGCCTTCATCATCATCATCATCGCCCTCACCATGAGTTGTGAGTAGTTTACCATAGACCTTCGGGTCCATAGCTAGTATCTAGATGGCTTCTTCTCTCTCTCTCTAGATCTCAATACGAAGTTCTCCTCGGTCTTCGAGAGATCTATTCGATGTAATCTCTTTTTGCGGTGTGTTTGTCGAGATCCGATGAATTGTGAGTTTATGATCAAGGTTATCTATGAAAGATATTTGGTTCTTCTCTAAACTTTTTATGTGTGCTCATAATATCCATGCAAGTCTCTTCGAATTATTGGTTTGGTTTGGCCTACTAGATCTATAGTTCTTGCAATGGGAGAAGTGCTTGGCTTTGGGTTCAATCTTGCGGTGTCCTTTCCCAGTGACAGTAGGGGCAGCAAGGCACGTATTGTATTGTTGCCATCGAGGATAAAAAGATGGGGTTTTCATCATATTGCTTGAGTTTATCCCTCTACATCATGTCATCTTGCTTAAGGCGTTACTCTGTTCGTATGAACTCAATACACTAGATGCATGCTGGATAGCGGTCGATGTGTGGAGTAATAGTAGTAGATGCAGGCAGGAGTCGGTCTACTTGTCTCGGACGTGATGCCTATATACAATGATCATGCCTAGATAGTCTCATAATTATTCGCTTTTCTATCAATTGCTCGACAGTAATTTGTTTACCCGCCGTAGAATATTGCTATCATGAGAGAAGCCACTATTGAAAACTATGGCCCCGGGTCTATTCTCAACATATCAATCTACATCTACTTTACTTTTCTTGCTTTTATTTGATGTTTTATTAAACTAAAAATACTAAAAATATAATTATCATCTCTATCAGATCTCTCTCTCGTAAGTGACCGTAAAGGGATTGACAACCCCTTATCGTGTTGGTTGTGAAATTCTTATTTGTTTGTGCAGGTGTTAGAGACTGGCGCGTGGTCTCCTACTGGATTGATACCTTGGTTCTCAAAAACTGAGGGAAATACTTACGCTACTGTGCTGCATCTCCCTTTCCTCTTCGAGGGAATACAACGCAAGCTCAAGAGGTAGCATGTGCCCATAACCTTCCCTCGCGGGAGGCACCGGCGAGAGGCATGAAAATAGACCCAGCTAGGACCCCCCATAAGGTAAATGTGGTTGCACTGGAGAAAGCTCGAGTTGGTTTGCACTGTGATTTCCCAGTGATGACGGAGGAGGTTTGTTATTAAGTTATATTATTAACTTCTCCATCATCAATCACTATGCAAGCATTTTAACATGAGTGCAACAACTATCATGCAACGTACCGATGCAGTAACAAAACATCAAGCATTTCAATTGAACAATCATAGCATGCGAAACATGGCAATACCAATTACTAGCAACCTTAGCAGTGCAACAGAATCATCATAACATCGATACTACTAACATGAAACTAAACAGAGGCATGATATTATCAGTAACAACATTAAACTAGCAGGTCAACTTATTTTATGAAACGCAAGCATGTAAGGTACATAACAATACATCAAGCACTACTGAAATAACAGCAGACGGAACAGACAAGAAACTAACGCAACTGAGCACACACACGAGGTGCAAGCAAAGTCGACATGCAAGTTCGAGGCTTATGATAAGAGGTTGGCTTGCCTGGGGTCGACAAATACTTCGGGAAGAAGTGTGAAACGATCGCAGAAAGAGTTGCCGGAAACAGTTCTCTCCCGGAGGGGGCTGTTTACGTGCAAGGGAAAAGTGGTCATTTTCACTATATGAAAACATTATGAAAATGATACCAACGGAAAGAGCGCGGTGAATAGAGAACGTGAGCACTGGAATCACCTCGATCGGAGCTACGGTTGAAAAGTTACGGCCGTTCGTTCGTTAGGCAGAAATCTAATAAAAATCTATACATTCCTGGCCTTAACGGGTGAACATTCACAATACAACCACTTCGGCTGGCGGGCTAGGCAGAAAGCGCATTTTACAGAATACGCTTTCGCGCCGGGAAAATGTATTCCAGCCCAAGGTCGGGGCAGAATACACCTTTGCCTGGGAAAGGCACACTTCCCCGAGTACGTTTCCACTTAAACAAGTCAACGGGCCCGCCCGGTCAGTGATGGGCCTCTAACCCCTCGTTGGTTACCCCAAGTGGAAGGTGTGAGATGCAGTGTTGTGGAAGTTTTTCCCTTAGCAAAGATGCCAAGGATCGAATCCCCAGAGACTCCTAGGTTCAACAAGTAGGTGTCAATTGCTACGGCGCCAGATATTAGCAGTCAACGTGGACCTGCACACAGATACAAATAACTTTGCTCCCAACGAGTACAGAGAGGTTGTCAATCCCTCCGGCCTTGTAGTTCACAAAGGATTAAACGCAAATGATAGTAGTGATAGATAGTGTTTGCAATAGTGAATAATAGCGAAAAGTAAATAGAGGATGTGATCAATGATGGTAATATGGACCGGAGTCTCATGTTGTTCACTAGTGATGTCTCTCTCCCAAAAGACGATAAAACAGCTATGTGAGGTAAATGAATTACAGCTGGGCAATTGACAGGACCACGAACGCAAACCAATGCTGACTACATTGCAAGAAAGGTTGAGGTTCAAAGCATGGGCGGTACGCCAAAGTAAGTAGACCGAAATCCATCAATATCTACTACTAATCATCCACCTTGAGATATCTATCCAGAACATCTCGCTGGTATTAAGTTGCGAGCCCCACCCATAGTGTAAACTCAAAGCAACAGACAACTGCATTAAAAGAACTTTGCGTAAAGTAAACAATCCTTGCACCCGCGGGCACAAGCACCGTTGTTTTCCCCCTTGTGGCAACAACACATCCCCTAGACTCATGTTTCTGTCACTCAAGCTAATCAACGAGGGGCATGAACCCACAATCGAGCATAACGTTCCCTCTTGGAGTCACTACGTATTACTTGGCCAAAGCAATAAATAACAACGGAGAACATGCAAGAATTACTTATGAACATAAATATAAAAGAGGTAGATCAAATATATTACTCAAGATCAATCTGAACATAATCTCATAATCCATCGGATCCCAGCAAACTCAACATAGCAACAGCATAAGGATTACATATGTGCCTCGATCATGTATGGCAGCTCACGAGGACTAATTAGTGAAGCACAAGAACGGGAGGAGAACATCACATAGCTACTGGTCATGGACTCATGGTCTAAGGGAGACTACTCACAACTCATCCGGGAGGCGTCCATGGTGGTGGAGAGGCTCCCGATGATGATCCTCTCCTCCGGCAGGGTGCCGGGAAGAGTTCTCCTGGTGCTCCCGATCTTGGAAGCGGCGGCGGCGGCGGAACAGAGATGAGATCGCGAAAAAGAGTTCCCGTCCCGAGGGTTTCGAAGGACGCTCTAAATATATGCCAAAGGGGGGCACCAGACGGGGCTCGGGGGGCCCAGGCGCCCCCCCGGCGCGGCCCAGGTGGGGGGGGGGGCGCCGCCAGGGCGCCTGGAGCCCTGGTGCCCCCCCCCCCGGCTGTCCTTCGGGCGCAAGGAAGTTTCCGGAACGCTGATTTTTTATATAATTTTTCTGGATTTTTCCTGGCAGTTCTCGTAACGTGAAAACCTGAAATACAAAAACAGCCGAAAACAGAAACTGGCACTGGGGTGCACTGGATTAGTAGGTTAGTCCAAATATGATCAAAAGTGTATGGAAGTGTATGAATATCATAGCAATATCACCCAAAAGTGGCATGGAGCAAGCAGAAATTATAGATACGTTTTGGACGTATCAACATCCCCAAGCTTAATTCCTGCTCGTCCTCGAGTAGGTAAATGATAACAAGAATAATTTCCGTGGTGACATGCTATTAACCATATAGGACTTTTTATAGTCATATGACAAAAGCTTACTGAGACAATGATTCCATAGTAATTAAGTTGCCTCATAAGAAAATCACAAATGACTGAAAGTTTTACAATATGAAACTAAAACATCAAAAAGATTTGCAATGAACATGGTGTGCAAATATGATAAAGTGATATCTAGCTTGCCCCCTTTAGTGAAGCAAAACATAAATGCAGGGGCACCTTCAAGGTTCAAGTGATGACTAGATACAATGATTTCAAAATAAACGATATCACAATCATGCAAAAGACAATGCTACTTTGGAACAATGCACATTACACTTAGAATGACAATCATGCTCTCAGTAGTTGGTGCTAGAGCTTTTTATTTTGAAAACATAGAAGCAATTGTGTCAACGGTAGTAGTACTTCATATGTGTCATGCATAAGACATCCTATAAGTTGCAAGCCTCATGCATCGAATACCAATAGTGCTCGCACCTTGTCCTAATTAGCTCGGATTTCCATGGGTTATCATTGCATTACATATGTTTCAACCAAGTGTCACAAAGGGGTACCTCTATGCCACCTGTACAAAGGCCCAAGGAGATAAATCGCATTTGATTTCTCGTTTTTGATAGATCTCAACTTGAGGACATCCATACCGGGACAACATAGAAAATAGATGATGGACTCCTCTTTAATGCATAAGCATATTCTCATAAGAGATTGAGGATTAATGTCCAAGCTAAAACTTCCACCATGATACATGGCTTAGGTTGGCGGCCCAATGTTCTTCTCTAACAATATGCATACTCATTCAACCCATGGCAAATCACCCTTACTTCAGACAAGACGAACATGCATAGCAGCTCACATGATATTCAACAAAAGTGTGACAGTTGATGGCGTCCCCAGAAACATGGTTACCGCTCAGCAAGCAACTTATAAGAAATAAGATACATAAGGAACATATTCTTTATCACAATAGTTTTTAAGCTACTTTCCCATGAGCTATGTATTGCAAGGTTAGTTCGCTTAGTACAGGTGGAGGTTAGCAAAAGACTGGGAGCGACCAACTAAGAGAGCAATGACGGTCATAATCATGCAGAGCGACAAAGCAACATTGAATCAGGCATGGTAGTTATATCGCTACTCAGAAATAAAAGATCATCAAGGCTTGACAGACTTTCTTTACAGTCTTAGATATGCGTGAGCATACGCCAAGTCAATCACAATAAATTCTTGAAGGAAGATATTACTAAACCATACCACATCATAGGCAAACAAATCAAGTTGGTACTCCAATAACACATTGGGAATCCCCCAGCTATTTGAGATTAACCATAAGAAAACCTGAACTACTAAGCGCCATTATGCACGTAGCATCTTTATCATAGACATATTAACCAATGCAACGGAAGCAAACACTCTTAATAAGGTGAGCATGGTAGTTAAAGAGAGTTCAAGCAACCAAATAAACAAAAGCTCTTTGAAAAGATAAGCATGGATACTAAGAGCAGAGCATGATAGTAGCTATTAAAAGACAAAGAACACACACAGCAAAGATAGACATGAAAATTCTATGTTATGTTCTAGGTAGAAGTGGAGCGTGTTTCTCTCCCACATAAAGAACGCTGAGTTCTGACTCGTTATGAAAAACTAAAAAGAAAACTAAAAGCAAGACGCTCCAAGCATAGCACATAACACATGAAGTGATAAAAATATAGCGGAACGAAAGACGAACTGATAATGTTGATGGAGAAGGGGATGCACGGGGGCATCCCCAAGCTTAGACGCTTGAGTCTCCTTGAATATTTCTTGGGGGTGCACGGGGGCATCCCCAAGCTTGAGCGCTTGACACTCCTGAATCTTTTTATCATCTTCCCTCGCACACTTGAAAACTCCCTTCATACATAACTCATTATAATCTGATTAGCGAGGCTAGTACCCTTAATAAAATAATTGCACCTTGCTGGAAATAAAGATATTCTTGAAGTTCTACTGTTTCTCAAGATTGCCAAAAGGTTTTTGCAAAGAAAAAGCAAGCTCTTGATTTGCAAAATGAAGGAAAGGCAAAACAGGATAGAATCTGTGAAAAACAGAACAGCAGGTAGTAATTGATTTGTTCGGGGCACTTCTGCAACTCTAATCAAAAAACTCAGAACAGACGCACGAAATACAATTATATAGAGAACGCTGTCGAAAAAATTCAGACCAAAAAGATGATCTGGTAATTTTATACGAATTTTTCTATCCAAGGACAGAATCTGTTTCCTGGACATCACCTCACAACTTTTGAACTTTCTAGCAATCAGAGGCTATACTTGGCACAAATATGAAAAGCAAAGATACAATGATGATGCTACTGTAGTAAACAACATCAAGACACAACAAAAGCAAAAATAAAAATTTATTCTTATGGGCTGCCTCCCAAAAGCGCTTTCTTTTATGCCTTTAAGCTAGGCATAATGCATATAGATCAAGTTGTATCAATTGAACCATCATCAAGATCATCAAAAAGCTCTTCAATAATACAACTAGTCTTAAGAGGACTTTCAAATAAAGGCCTCATAGAGATACTTCTAGGTAGAAGACCAAAAGGATAAAAGTCAAGGGAAGATTCATTTATAAATTCATCAAAGACAGGTGTTTCTTCCAAAGTCTTTACAGTTTCAACCCCTTTGGCAATAGGTGGATTACTTTTAGAACAGGGAGCCTTTGGAACGTGAACGAACTTAGGCTCCCTCTTTGCCGGAGTTTCTACCTTTTTGGTTTTGATCGAGGAGAAGGTAGTTCCTAGGGTATCAAATATTTCCTCAATCTTGTCTATCTTAGAAGAGTCCAAGTCATGGAATTTGACGGTCTCCAAAATTTTAAAAAAAATTATGCATGGAGCTATCAAGTCTATTAAAATTCCCTTGGATCTTACGATCCAACTCATTCATCTTATTAATGCTTGGCATCTCTAGCTCTATCCTTTCAAGTTTTTTCATAATGTGAGCTAGGGTGATGTCCTCTCGAATGCTAACAACAAGGAGATTCCCAACAAGATTTTCAATAATACTAAGAGACTCCCAGACTGGGGCCTCTAGGAAATTCTCATTGATAGCAGTATCTAGAATAAACCTATTCCAAGAAGTAATTCCAACATAAAAATTTCTAAGCAAGATAGTAGTAGGTTGCTTCTTGGTGGCTCTTTTTTGTGAATCATTAATTCTATACCAAGCATCTTTCAAACTTTCCCCACCTCTTTGTTTAAAGGTGAGAACTTCTGCCTCGTCAAAGACAAAAGGACCCGACATAATGACAACTAAAGAATAAGACAACTATTTTTGTGATTTTCGATAAAAGATACTAAAGTAAAAACTGAAAGGTAAACTAACAAGACTAAAAAGCAAAGGTAAAAGATAGCGTGCAACTCCCCTATCCTGAAGAGTGGAGTCCCCGGCAACGGCGCCAGAAAAACTCCTTGATGGGCCTCTAACCCCTCGTTGGTTACCCCAAGTGGAAGGTGTGAGATGCAGTGTTGTAGAAGTTTTTCCCTTAGCAAAGATGCCAAGGATCGAATCCCCAGAGACTCCTAGGTTCAACAAGTAGGTGTCAACTGCTACGGCGCCAGATATTAGCCGTCAACGTGGACCTGCACACAGATACAAATAACTTTGCTCCCAACGAGTACAGAGAGGTTGTCAATCCCTCCGGCCTTGTAGTTCACAAAGGATTAAACGCAAATGATAGTAGTGATAGATAGTGTTTGCAATAGTGAATAATAGCGAAAAGTAAATAGCGGATGTGATCAATGATGGTAATATGGACCGGAGTCTCATGATGTTCACTAGTGATGTCTCTCTCCCAAAAGACGATAAAACAGCTATGTGAGGTAAACGAATTACAGCTGGGCAATTGACAGGACCACGAACGCAAACCAATGCTGACTACATTGCAAGAAAGGTTGAGGTTCAAAGCATGGGCGGTACGCCAAACTAAGTAGACCGAAATCCATCAATATCTACTACTAATCATCCACCTTGAGATATCTATCCAGAACATCTCGCTGGTATTAAGTTGCGAGCCCCACCCATAGTGTAAACTCAAAGCAACAGACAACTGCATTAAAAGAACTTTGCGTAAAGTAAACAATCCTTGCACCCGCGGGCACAAGCACCGTTGTTTTCCCCCTTGTGGCAACAGCACATCCCCTAGACTCATGTTTCTGTCACTCAAGCTAGTCATCGAGGGGCATGAACCCACAATCGAGCCTAACGTTCCCTCTTGGAGTCACTACGTATTACTTGGCCAAAGCAATAAATAACAACGGAGAACTTGCAAGAATTACTTATGAACATAAATATAAAAGAGGTAGATCAAATATATTACTCAAGATCAATCTGAACATAATCTCATAATCCATCGGATCCCAGCAAACTCAACATAGCAACAGCATAAGGATTACATATGTGCCTCGATCATGTAGGGCAGCTCACGAGGACTAATTAGTGAAGCACAAGAACGGGAGGAGAACATCACATAGCTACTAGTCATGGACTCATGGTCCAAGGGAGACTACTCACAACTCATCCGGGAGGCGTCTATGGTGGTGGAGAGGCTCCCGATGATGATCCTCCCCTCCGGCAGGGTGCCGGGAAGAGTTCTCCTGGTGCTCCCGATCTTGGAAGCGGCGGCGGCGGCGGAACAGAGAGGAGATCGCGAAAAAGAGTTCCTGTCCCGAGGGTTTCGAAGGACGCTCTAAATATATGCCAAGGGGGGCACCAGACGGGGCTCAGGGGGCCCAGGCGCCCCCCCCCCCCCCCCCCC
>LR738713.1:25320756-25386928 GCA_902687465.1 Secale cereale
CCCCCCCGGCTGTCCTTCGGGCGCAAGGAAGTTTCCGGAACGCTGATTTTTTATATAATTTTTCTGGATTTTTCCTGGCAGTTCTCGTAACGTGAAAACCTGAAATACAAAAACAGCCGAAAACAGAAACTGGCACTGGGGTGCACTGGATTAGTAGGTTAGTCCAAATATGATCAAAAGTGTATGGAAGTGTATGAATATCAAAACAATATCACCCAAAAGTGGCATGGAGCAAGCAGAAATTATAGATACGTTTTGGACGTATCAGTCAGCGCCTGAGAGGCTAACGCGCGGGGCCCACCGTGACTTTTCCCTCCTCCTCCTGGGTCTTCTCCTCCACTGCGACGCAGAGAACAGGGGCGGTCGGCCGCCGGCCTGGTGATCGCCTCGCTGCTCCCCGGGGACGGCGGACAAGCGGAGGGGCTCCGCCACTCCACGCCGCGCCCGTAGGTGGTCGCGGGGTCGCCCGGCGTGGCCCACGGCGCTGGCTCCACGGGGAGCCAGCGGCGGCCAGAGAGCTTCAAGGGGAGGCGTGCTGGTGGTGCTCCTACGCCGGAGAGAGGGACGACGGTGTCTCCGTAGGTTCCAGAGGGAGTAGGGGACACCGAAGAAATGGAGGGGGAAGGGCCATAGCCGGAGATGGCCGAGGGGATCGGCGGCGAACATTCGGCCATTGGAGCGGAATGAGAGCTCCGAGGCTTGGGGAGAGAGCTGTGGGGCGAGGGGAGGGGTTGTGGACCGCGAAAGAGCTCGAGGGCTGCTTATGTAGACGCGGGGAAGGCTCGAAAGGGAGGGGAGGCGGTGACACACGGCACGCCTACGTGTCCGTGCGCCAACGACGCGCACACGCGGCCAAAGCTCACGGGGAGCGGCGGGAAGGCGACGAGGGGGATCCGGACGAGTGCCAGAGGGTCACGAAATCGGGTAACGCTCGCAGACGAACGGGGGAAGAGGACAGGGGCAAGGAAGAAGATGATGCACACGGACGCACACAGTTCGGTCGATGGCGACAGCTTAATAAGGAAGCAAACAAAGGGGGAATGGCTCCAGGCGCACGGCGACGACGCAACTAAGCTGGTGGACAAGCTTGGACGAGCCAGAGCCAGCCGGAGATGCGCTACTATGGCCAACAGTGGCTTGACCACCAATTTGGCGGGCTCCACCCGTGGTCACCACCGACATCGCGCGCTTTGGTTGTCAAATAAGTGCCAAACCTTGTCAGCGGAGAACTCCTTCCAAGGCTCATTAATGGGAAGGTGATTGCACGGGCAGAGGTGTAGGGAACAGAGGGAAACATGCTCGAAAAGTTTGTTGTTGCAAACTTGGCCACGTTCTAGAGACTAAACCAGATAAGTTAAATAGTAAACTTGATGTCTAGGAGGTTTAGGGTAGCAAGGACTAAGATCCTGGAGAGTTGGAAGAGAATTGGATCAAGGCTTAATGTAGTTGCTTTGCAATTGACCAAAATGGTCCAGAAACTTGATCAGGAAGGTGCACTCACATGGAGTAGTCAATTGAGCTAATATTTCGCAAAGCTTCCTGATTTGGTCATATGTAGATGATGCGAAAATATCATACCAAATGGACTTGCCAAATTGGTACTTGTTTCACAAGCATTACTTCTGACCAAAAAACTTAGGCAAATTCTAGGAAAATATTGGCTGCATGAAATGAGCCAAAATCTTGGGTAGGTGGGTTATATGGATAAGAGAATGCTTAGGAATATTTTCAGCTATAATGGAGCAAGATAAAATATACTTGCTTCACAAACTTGAAATTTGGGTAGAAAATAAGAATGGCTTCTGTGCTCACATAGCTGAAGGAAATGAGCTGAAATTATGTGGAGGCTAATGATTTGGAATACTTGAGAGGATGGAAAAGTTTCATCCCATTTGTAAACTCTATGAAAGTACTTCCTTCACAAAGTTGCATTCTGGTCAAAAACTTTGAAACATTTCACAGAGAGCTAGGATTAATGGATTGAGCTCATATTTGGTATTCATGGGTGATTTATCAATATTAAACACCCTGCCAAATTGCAGCTCAATAGGAATTAGGAATAAGGCACTTCCTTTGCAAAATTGCAAATAAGGCAGAAACTTGCATTGGATCATGTGCCAAAATTTTGAACTGTGGAACATGAGCTAATGATGGAACTAGTGATTATATAGCAAGGACAAGCTCCACAATTTATGTGGGAATTTTCTCTGCTATAAAAATGGTAGTTCCTTTAGAAAATGGCAGAAATGCAATATTGGCTTAAAATAGGCAAAGGCAGTTTTCCTTATTTTAATGTGGCCAATATTTTTGCGAGAGCTTGGATTAGACATAAACATCAACTCCACCAATTCTCATGAATTTAGGAGATGGCTACCTATGCCTTTGAATTTTATTCCTCAGAAAGGCAAGACAAGGAATAAATCATAATTCAAAAATATTGCATGGGAATTAGCAATATTTTTGCATATCCAAGGATTAGGAGGATAGGAGGTTCTTTTGGAACAGATGGAATGATCAATAGGTTAAGGAAAATGATGGCTCCTTTGTAATCACAAAGGCCACATTCAAATTCCAAAAATTTGGAATTAGGGTTTGAGAGGATTTGAGATGATGCAAATGAGGTCTTGCCTACTAACAAAGACATGAGCAAGGTTTTGGAGGTTTGGTAATGGCAAGAATTGTCAGAGTCATTCAGCAAACTCATGAGAAAATTTGAAAAATGATTGCCAGGAAGAAATAACAGCACAAAAATTGATAACCCAATTTTGGGGTTGTTACAAACCTTCCCCCCTTAAAAGAATCTCGTCCTCGAGATTCCTAGGGTTACAACAACAATGAAAAGACAGCCACTCCGGGAAAAACCTCTAGGTTAATTTTAACCCTTTGGTTAGATACAGACGAGTTGGGGTAACGATAATTGGTACACCCAAAGAGAGATATGGACAAAACAGGGTTACCTCCACGGCTAGGGGCACTCGAGATCAGACTCCCGAAAAATGATGGATGCACCCCCAATGAACAGTGGTTTCACCTGCTGACACGTGGGTCCAGGGCCCAATGGTAGCCTCCTTCTTCTACCTCCGGCTAACTGCTCCTCCATTGCTGCTGCTCCTCGTGCGGCTTGGTGCAGCGCGCATCTAGCCCCTAGGGCGATGAGGACCCTAGTGTCGTAGTGCACGGCGTGCACAGTGGCGGTGCAGCGAGCACTCACGTCGCGGGCCAGCACCTTGTCGGCGCTGCTCACGGATTCGCCTCCTGGACACCGGTGATCGGGCGACGAGCGATTTTTCCTGGACCTCGCTCACCATACACCGGGGTTGGGCTATAAAAGACGGCAGCACGGCTCTCCTCCAACACACCAACGCAATGCCGCTCTACTACCTCTTCGATTTGGACGGGATCGAGCCGAGCTCCTTCGGTGAGGCTGTGTTCCTGGTGGCGCTGAAGTGGTTCCTAGCTGCTCTGCTGGGCACACTGGTCGGCTCATCGTTCCTCCTGGTGATACTCATCAGGAACGAGCGGGCTCGAGACAACGCGCGGCTTGGTGCGGTGGATTGAGGGGCGCGAGAAGATGGTGCACTGGGTGGTCCTCCGCCACGCTTGATCATCCGTCGCTTTGCGCCGGCGGAGTAATTGCGTGCTGCAATGGAGCGGGGTGGCGACTTGCCTGCGTTACGCAAGGCAGAGGTGAGTGTGGTGGTGGGGTCCAGATGCAGGTGATGTGGTTGCGCCAGCTCAGGGTGCACACGATGGTACGGGAAAAAATTTGCGGATGGCTCCACGAAAAAGTAGATGTCGAGGTAGAGTCGGAGTTGAAATTTGTATTGTGGTCGATGTACTGGATCGAATGCAATAAAGTTGGCAGTGTTTCTCCGGAAATGAAATCGGGAACAAGAATTAGAGACGTGAATTTGCCAGATGGGAATGCCACTGCGAGGCACTGGTTTTGGGAAAATCGGGCACATGAGGTGTGCACCAATAGCGAGGGATATGTGACTTTGCATTCCCACGAGTACTGCTCGAATGTATTCATGGGTGAACCGGGTGTGCGTGTGATATGCAGTATAATCTAAACTAGCAAACAGATGCAATAAACATGCAATGAAAAAAATACACCAGACAAATCATGTTAAAGTGTTTTCATGCTAATGGCTATATGTACCCCTGGTATACATATACCTACACCAGCGCGCATTTTATTAAAGACTCGGGACGAGCCAATGTTGTTTTTAGTGTATGTGTTGTACTGATTAAAATATTGTTAACACACAGTGTCAACCCTGTCAAACATTTCTGCTTGACAGAGAGACAAGCAAAAACAAGCACGAAAACAAAAGCACGAAAACATACATAGAACACAACATATGGATTACAGCATACAACAAAGCACGAACGTTCTATGCGCTGAATGAAACTACTTACTCCGGGATACATATTTCTATCCTCATATCGAGGATGAGCAGACTGACTGACCTACTCGCAGAATCATATCACTACGTGACTGAGGTCATGCAGAGGACTGGCCTCACTGGGGCTCTCCCGGGGGACGAAGACTGAGCCAACTTCCATCTTCATCGTCCGACAACACTATGGGTTGGGATTCGACTACTGGGGGTGTGGCTGAAATTGATCCAAGCAAATGATGCTGATGGATTCGGTAAATAGCATGGTCAAGGGTGATGGGGGTTGGTCTAGGCCACAACACATGCCGAGAGGGTAACACTGGTTCGGATGGCATGGGGTGAACAACTTGTGATGCGAATCTACGAGCCTCACGATAAGCTTCCTTGACAACTCGTACCGCATCGTTGTCCAGGGTTCTAAATTCGGCAAGCATCTTAGAAATCATCATCCCCTGGGCAGTGATATATTGCACCAGGCGAGCGATTGCTGATGGCCTCTCGCCCGTTACCCCAAGTGGAAGGTTTGAGATGTAGCGTAGCGGTAGTTTTACCTTGGCAAAGATACCAAGGATCGAATCCCGTGAGACTCCGAGGGTCAACAAGAAGGTGTCAACTGCTAACGGCGCCAGATACTTAGCGATTGACAGGACCTGCACACAGATACGAATAACTTTGCTCCCAACGAGTACAGAGAGGTTGTCAATCCCTCCGGCCTTGTCGTTTACAAAGGATCAAACACAAGAGATAATAGTGAAAGGTATGACTGCAACTAGTAAATAAGAACAGGAAATAAATAACGGATGTGATCAGTGATGGTAATATGGACCGGGGTCCCATGATGTTCACTAGTGATGTCTCTCTCCCAAAAGACGATAAAACAGCTAAGCGAGGTAAACGAATTACAGCTGGGCAATTGACAGGATTATGTGCGCAAACCAATGCTAACTATGCTGCAAAGAAAGGTAGAGGCTCGAGAGCATGGGCGGTACGCCAAGGCAAGTAGACCGAAATCCATCTGCATCTACTACTAATCATCCACCTTGAGATATCTATCCAGAACATCTCGCTGGTATTAAGTTGCGAGTCCCACCCATAGTGTAAACTCAAAGCAACAGACAACTGCATTAAAAGAACTTTGCGTAAAGCAAGCAATCCTTGCACCCGCAAGTACAAGCACCGTTGTTTTCCCCCTTGTGGCAACAGCACATCCCCTAGACTCATGTTTCTGTCACTCAAGCTAGTCATCGAGGGGCATGAACCCACAATCAAGCATAACGTTCCCTCTTGGAGTTACTACCTACTGCTTGGCCAAAGCAATAAACAACAACGGAGAACATGCAAGAATTACTCAAGAACATAAATATAAAAGAGGTGAATCAAATATATTACTCACACACAATCTGAATATAATCTCATAATCCATCGGATCCCAGCAAACTCAGCATAGCAACAGCATAAGGATTACATATGTGCCTCGATCATGTAGGGCAGCTCACGAGGTCTAATCAATGAAGAACAAAGAGGGGAGGAGAACATCACATAGCTACTGGTCATGGACCCATGGTCCAAGGGAGACTACTCACAACTCATCCGGGAGGCATCCATGGTGGAGGAGAGGCTCCCGGTGGTGGTTCTCCCCTCCGGCAGGGTGCCGGGAAGAGTTCTCCTGGTGCTCCCGATCTTGGAAGCGCGGCGGCAGCGGAACAGAGATGAGATCGCGAAAAAGGGTTCCGTCCTTGAGGGTTTCAGGACGCGGTGTAAATATATGCCAAAGGGGGTCGCCAGGGGAGCTAAGGGGGGCCCAGGTGGCCGGGCGGCGCGGCCAGGAGGGGGGTCGCGCCCTCTGGGCGCCTGGAGCCCCGGTGGCCCCCCTCCGGCCCTACTTTGGCCGCATGGAAGCTTCCGGAACGCTGATTTTTTATATAATTTTCCCGGATTTTTTCTGGCAATTTACGTAAAGGGAAAACCTGAAATACAAAAACAGCAGAAAACAGAAACTGGCACTGGGGTGCACTGAGTTAATAGGTTAGTCCAAATATGATCAAAAGTGTATGGAAGTGCATAAATATCATAGCAATATCACACAAAAGAGGCATGGAGCAAGCAGAAATTATAGATACGTTTTGGACGTATCAATTGCGCGGTCATCTCCTTGGATGGTGGTAGAAGGCCGAATTCCTGCTTCCGCCACAATGGGGAAAAGCAGAACTCCCGACACTCTGCCACTTGCGGGAACTTGGTTCGGAGGTGTGGGATGGCCTCCACAGCAGTGGCCTGGATAGCCAAATCGGTAGTGGACATGGCTCGGCCCTGGAAAACAAAGGGCTGACCATCTGCTGCGGGACCTGGGTAGATGTGCACTCTAGCATCATAGCGGTGAAGGTGAGGGACGGGTGCTGAGTGAAACACCAGGTAATCGGGGCTAGCGTTACAACCAAAGGCTTTCGTGAGCATCTCATTAAGAAGAGGTGGAAAGCCAGGGTGGTTGACGGCGAAGGTGCAGGTGTAAAACTTGGGAGCTTTTAGGGCACTAGCCATGGCTGGAGTGTTACTAGCTAGACTTCTTTGCAGGGACATGTCTGACTAAGGAGTGAATGGTCCGGCTAGCGGAAAGGGGGTTTTATAGGCAACTATGCGGGGCGTGCCCTCATGGTGTGGCCCCTTACCCTCAATGGCGAAGGGTAAGCGGTGCGACCGACCAGAAAGGATAGGGTCGCTATTCGTTCCATCGATAGCTAGGCGGGGATAGTGGGGTGAGGACGTGTCGGTCCCGACTGCGCCACCTGTTGATTAACATTGGCCATGCCGAATGCTATGGATGGGTCAAATCCCTTAGGGTCATTACAGGTTGATGGTAGCGGTGATCTAATGCTAGGATAATCTATGCCAGCCAGGCTGCTCTGATACCATCTCATGTGGCACCTCGATCCGCATGGAGCAGGGGGCTTTGCACGTCAGCCCAGGATAACACCTGACGCACGACAGGTCCATGATACAGCATTCCAGGTACAATAATATTCATCAAATACATGTGTGTAAGATTACATCATTGATGAATACAATTATCTGGCATAGCCCTAAGGCTATTTAAATGGCAGTGGAAGTCTATTAAATGGCGGCAGAAGTCTTGGTTTGATAGCATCTCACTCTGGCTGGACTCCATAACTCACAGAACTGGCAAGATTACGGCCTAGTACGACGGAACCAGCAAATAACCTGGGCATGACCTACAAAACTGGCATGACACGCCAGGTCAGTACATTGAATGTACTTGCAAGATAACCAAATACATAGCATCCAAACAAACATATGACAAAGCAAGAACCAAGCGTCTGCGTTAACCTACCTCATAGCTGAAAGAATAAGCATGGCAAGATATTAATTAGAGGCATGGATCAAAATA
Organism: Secale cereale; assembly: GCA_902687465.1. NCBI lineage: Eukaryota > Viridiplantae > Streptophyta > Magnoliopsida > Poales > Poaceae > Secale > Secale cereale. The sequence continues at coordinate 25,328,563 of LR738713.1, forward strand.
AACATGAACAACATCATGGCATATATTAGCATGGCAATGGCAGATCAAACTTACTTCTAACATGGCAATGGCAAAACAAAGCATAGCATCTCAAAACATGGCATAAGTTCAATCAAGACATGGCATGGCATGGTATCATAAAACTATACTGAAAGTAAACTACCAGTCATATCCAATGCAAACATAACATGCTAACTTTATGCAATCATCTACTATTCTACCATGGTTCTTTAAATGCTAATAACAACATATTACTCATGCAATGCAGACAAATTTGTGCACTAAGTCCCTCGGACTCTCTTACCAACGGGTTGCCTCGCAACCAAGCGATGATCATTTGCGGATCGCGATTGAAACCATACTTGGTTCAGCATTCACTGAGACCTCGTCTCGTGATCATACCAACTCATCATCATGATTACTCACGACTGTCTCATAGTCCAAGTCATCTCCATATTCGTTATGCATTATTTATCAACTTAGTTATCACACAAGTTATTAGCAGGTTTATCCTCCATTTCGACTGAGACCCGATAGTGTGACCTACTATGAACTGTGCCCATGACCGAGGACGTGGCTATCGATAGATTAAACATACACTCTGCAGAGGTAGGGCACTTTACCCACACTATGGAACCCTGGCCTCGCACGCCCATACGTGCGGACCAAAGTGTTCCAACAAAACCGAGCTATTGCCATGACACTCTCCCGGCCACTCTGACCAACACCCCCTTGGGGATTCAGTCTTGGGTGGCCCCGTGTCTACCAAAGACACCAACAGCCACAGTCATGGCAAAATGGTCCCAAACGGGGACAAGGTACCATAAAATAAAAACGAGCACACAAGGTTATGTCCGCCTACCTGATGAGGGTAGCGCGTGCCCATAACCTTCCCTCGCTGGAGGCACCGGCGAGAGGCATGAAAATAGACCCAGCTAGGACCCCCCCCCCCCATAAGGTAAATGCGGTTGCACTGGAGAAAGCTCGATGGGTGGCATTGTGATATCCCAGTGATGGCGGAGGAGGTTTGTTATTAAGTTATATTATTAACTTATCCGTCATCAATCATTATGCGAGCATTTTAACATGAGTGCAACAACTATCATGCAACGTACTGATGCAGTAACACAACATCAAGCATTCCAATTGAACAATCATAGCATGCGAAACATGGCAATACGAATTACTTGCAACCTTAGGAGTGCAACAGAATCATCATAACGTCAATACTAATAACATGAAACTAAACATAGGCATGATATTATCAGTAACAACATTAAACTAGCAGGTCAACTTATTTTATGAAACACAAGCATGCAAGGTACATAACAATACATCGAGCACTACTGAAATAACAGCACAGACGGAACAGACAAGAAACTAATGCAACTGAGCACACACACGAGGTGCAAGCAAAGTCAACATGCAAGTTCGGGGCTTATGATAAGAGGTTGGCTTGCCTGGGGTCGACACATACTTCGGGAAGAAGTGTGAAGCGATCGCAGAAAGAGTTGCCGGAAATAGTTCTCTCTCACAGGGGGCTGTTTAAGTGCAAGGGCAAAGTGGTCATTTTCATTGTATGAAAACATTATGAAAATTATACCAACGAAAAGAGCGCGATGAATAGAGAACGTGAGCGCTAGAATCACCTCGATCGGAGCTACGGTTGAAAATTTACGGCCGTTCGTTCGTTAGGCATAAATCTAATAAAAATCTATATATTCCCGGCCTTAATGGGTGAACGTTCACAATACAACCACTTCGGCTGGCAGGCTAGGCAGAAAGCGCAGTTTACACAATACGCTTTCGCGCAGGGAAAACGTATTCCAGCCCGAGGTCGGGGCAGAATACGCCTTTGCCTGGGAAAGGAGCACTTCCCCTAGTACGTTTCCACTTAAACAAGTCAACGGGCCCGCCCGATCAGCGCCTGAGAGGCTGACGCACGGGGCCCACCGTGACTTTTTCCTCCTCCTGTTGGGTCTTCTTCTCCACCGTGACGCAGAGAACAGGGGCGGCCGGCTACTCCCCGGGTACGGCGGACAAGCGGAGGGGCTCCGCCACTCCACGCCGCGCCCGTAGGTGGTCACGGGGTCGCCCGGCGTGGCCCACGGTGCTGGCTCCATGGGGAGGCCACGGCGGCCAGAGAGCTTCAAGGGGAGGCGCGCCGGCGGTGCTCCTACGCTGGAGAGAGGGACGGCGGTGTCTCCGTAGGATCCAGAGGGAGCAAGGGACACCGAAGAAAGGAAGGGGGAAGGGCCATAGCCGGAGATGGCCGAGGGGATCGGCGGCGACCATTCGGCCATTGGAGCGGAATGAGAGCTCTGAGGCTTGGGAAGAGAGTTGCGGGGCGAGGAGAGGGGTTGTGGACTGCGAGAGAGCTCGAGGGCTGCTTATATAGATGCGGGGAAGGCTCGAGGGGGAGGGGAGGAGGTGACACGTGGCACGGCTACGTGTCCGTGCGCCGGCGACGCGCACGCGTGGCCAAAGCTCACGGGGAGCGGCGGGAAGGCGATGAGGGGGATCCGGATGAGCGCCAGAGGGTCAGCGAATCGAGAAACGCTCGCGGACGAACGGAGGAAGAGGACAGGGGCGAGGAAGAAGACGATGCGAACAGACGCGCATAGTTCATTCGATGGCGATGGCTTAACGAGGAAGCAAACGAAGGGGGAATGGCTCCAAGCGCACGGTGATGACGCAGCTGAGCTGGTGGACAAGCTTGGACGAGCCAGAGCTAGCCGGAGATGCGCTACTGTGGCCAACAGTGGCTAGACCACCGATTTGGTGTTCTCCACCCGCGGTCACCACCGACATCGCGCGCTCTGGTCGTCAACTAAGTGCCAAACCTTGTCAGTGGATAAGCCCTTCCAAGGCTCATTAATGGGAATGTGATGGCACGGGCAGAGGTGTAGGGAGCAGAGGGAAACATGCTCGACAAGTTTTCTGTTTCAAACTTGGCCATGTTCTGGAGGCTAAACGAGAGAAGTTAATTAGCAAACTTGATGTCTAGGAGGTTTAGGGTAGCAAGGACTAAGATCCTGGAGAGTTGGAAGAGAATTGGATCAAGGCTTAATGTAGTTGCTTTGCAACTGACCAAAATGGTCCAAAAACTTGATCAGGAAGGTGCACTCACATGGAGTAGTCAATTGAGCTAAAATTTGGCAAATCTTCCTGATTTGGTCATATGTAGATGATGTAAAAATATCATACCAAATGGACTTGCCAAATTGGTACTTGTTTCACAAGCATTACTTCTGACCAAAAAATTTAGGAAAATTCTAGGAAAATATTGGCTCCATGAAATGAGCCAAAATCTTGGGTACGTGGGTTATATGGATAAGAGAAGGCTTAGGAATATTTTCGGCTATAATGGAGCAAGATAAAATATACTTCCTTCACAAATTGAAATTTGGGAGAAAACAAGAATGGCTATTGTGCTCACATAGCTGAAGGAAATGAGCTGAATTTAGGTGGAGGCTAATGATTTGGAATACTTGAGAGGACGGAAAAGTTTCATCCCATTTGTGAACTCTATGAAAGTTCTTCCTTCACAAAGTTGCATTCTGGTCAGAAATTTGAAAATTTTGATAGGGAGCTTGTATGAATGGATTGAGCTCATATTTGGTATTCATGGGTGATTTATCAATATTAACCACCCTACCAAATTGCAGCTCAAAAGGAATTAGGAATAAGGCACTTCCTTTGCAAAATTTCAAAGAAGGCAGAAACTTGCATTGGATCATGTGCCAAAATGTTGAACTGTGGAACATGAGCTAATGATGGAACTAGTGATGATATAGCAAGGGCAATCTCCACAATTTATGTGGGAATTTTATCTGCTATAAAAATGGTAGTTCCTTTGGAAAATGGTAGAAATGCAATATTGGCTTAAAATAGGAGAAGGCAATTTTCCTTATATTAATGTAGCCATTATTTTTTCCAAAGCTTGGATTAGACATAAAAATCAACTCCACAAATTCTCATGAATTTAGGAGATGGCTAGCTATGCCTTTGAATTTTATTCCTCAGAAAGGCAAGACAAGGAATAAATCATAATTCAAAAATATTGCATGGGAATTAGCAATATTTTTGCATATCCAAGATTAGGAGGATAGGAGGTTCTCTTGGAATAGATGGAATGATCAATAGATCAAGGAAAATTATGGCTCCTTTGTAATCACAAAGGCCACATTCAAATTCCAAAATTTTGGAATTAGGGTTTGAGAGGATTTGAGATGATGCAAATGAGGTCTTGCCTGCTGACAAAGACATGGGCAAGGTTTTGGAGGTTTGGAAATGGCAAGAATTCTCAGAGCCATCCAGCAAACTCATGAGAAAATTTGAAAAATGATTGCCAGGAAGAAATAACAGCACAAAAATTGATAACCCAATTTTGGGGCTGTTACAAACATGCTCCTTTTTTTTGAGAAATATCCACATTCTCCTACTAAAACATCACGTCTGGGCTCAATCAAACCATATGGTGGTCATATGGCAACACGGCCCATTGGGGCCAGTTATGTTTTTTTTTCGAAAACGGCACATGATTGTTCTAGAACAGAGTAGGGGTAGCAGGAGTGTACTGTTCATGCGAATCCTGCTGATATTGGCCGTAGGATTTAAAAGACCAACGGTTATGATTGATGTTCTTAGTCCTACTGAAGACTCATACACTATATATAATAGTATAGATAATCAAATGATGAGCACATGCCAAAAGTACATGATGCCAACTGAATCAGGAATAACATTGATAAATCAAATTCAGACACATCATGTGCGATGAATAGCAGTCACAAAGGTGTCATAAAATAAATTACTGGGACTTGAGAAAAGAACATCAAATCACACATCCTATTCTAAGAGCATCTCCAACAGCCGCATTGGAAATTTTTTGTTTTTAGCGCGCGCAACCGCTCAGGGAGCTCCAGCGGAGGCGCAATAACCGTGCACGCGCCATAAAGAGTTCAGCGTGTGGTCCGAAACGCCATCCTGTGCTGTTTATTTGCTGCGCCTCCTTCCACACGCCGCACACTTGAGAGCTCGCTCCGCACCCTCTCCGGCGCGCCACTTTCGCCGCCGCCGATGAATTGGCCCATTGGACGGACGCACCAGCACCCCCCTCACCCCTTCCTACACCCGTGACCCCTCCGTCGTTGCCGCCGCAAACCCTAGCGCGGGGAGCTTTGGTTTCGTCTCTGCCGGTGCTCCTCCAAGCACCGGCATCGCACGCGGCCTTTTCATGCCGCCAAGGACGACCTCGGCGGCAGGTGGCGTCGCGCCGGCACACGCCGTGAAGCCACGTGCTCCTCTCTCAAAACTCCCAAATGTGTCACGGGCGAAGAAGGGCAAGGTGTCCGTGACGAAGAACAAGGCGGCAGACGGCTCCTCTAGGCCATCGAGGAATAAGCTTGTAGGGCGTGCGACGGATGCGGCGGCGACCGACGTGCCAGCGAGCTCACTTGTTGAGCCGGCGGCCGACGCGCACAAAGTGGTCGATGAAATGCCCACAAGGTAAAATTTCGCCAACTTTTTTGTTGTTGTTGTTTTTTGAATGCATATATATGGATAGCTTACACTAGTAGAAAACAAGGCTTTGGTCCAGGCCTGCCCAGCGCATTAGTCCCGACTCTGTCATGAACAACCCATGGGGGCATTGGTCCCGGTTCATGAGCCCAGAGGGCCGACCGGGCCTCGTGGGGCATTGGTCCTGGTTCATCTGTCCCCATTGGTCCCAGTTCCAGACACGAACCAAGAACAATGGGCCTTGCTCCTGGCCCACAACCATTGGTCCCGGTTTGTGCCTGGAATCAGGACCAAAGGGGGGCTTTTAGTCCCGGTTTCAGCCACAAACCGAGACCAATGAGGTGCCTATATATACCCCCTCGCTCGCGAGCACACCACTCCACTGCTCTATTTTTTCTGGCCGACGAGGGGAGAGATTTGTGGTGCTCTAGCTCACCTCCTATGCACATGAAGTGTTCGATGAAATGCCCTAGCCACACTAATTAAGCTTTCTCCTCTCGAAGCTCCTTGTCAAAGCTCCTTTTTCCTCATGATTTGTGTAGGTTTGCAGGTCCCTCATGTCCCGTCCCTGTCCTCACCGACGTTATTCGCCTGCGCCGATCTCGTCGTCGGCACCACCATGGTGTGCCTCTTGTTCTTATCTTCTTTCTAAAAGAAAAAAAAATCTTACTTGTATGATTTAGAAAGATATTTGTATAATTTTCTTACATTCATTATTGTTTGTTATTATATACTGTGATGGTTTTGGTATCCGCCCACGTCGGCCCTCGTCCTGTCTATGATTCAGATGTGGTGTATTATCTTTAATTTATAACTCTTTGTTTTAGTGTTTATGACAATTATGCCAACCAACGTGACATAGATGGTTTTATCTAGGAGGTATGTGAACCAGAAATTCCAACCGACCCTCTTGTGGAGAGGTTAAATGTAGTTGAAAAGGAAAACATATACTTGAAGAAAAAATTGGAAAAAACTGAGGAGGAGAAGGTGGAATTGGAGTTGCATGTTGCAGAAGTCGACGATGATCACAAGATCAAATTGGACCCTATTGTCAAGAGGTTAAATTTAGTTGAAGAAGAAAACAATTACTTGAAGGAAAAATAAAAAAATTGAGGAGGAGAAGATGATATTGGAGTTGCATGTTGCGGATGTCGTCGATAATCACAAGATCAAGATGGATGCCATGCGCTTGAAGATTAGAAAGATTAGAAAATAGGCCATTCATACCGAGGCTTGGTATCATTATGCCGTTGGATCAATTGTTACCTTGGTTGCGATTATGATCGCATTTGTTGTTGCTTGAAATGTTTTACATAGTTTCAATGTATGGTTTAATTAGATGCTCTGGAAAACTATCTATGTACTTTGGTTTTAATGTGATGATGAACCTCTATTAATTTGGTCACCCATATCTATTCATGATGTTCTGTAATGGTTTTTGACACACTTAATTATATATAATGCACGCAGATGAACCGACAATGGATGTACGGTGATAGACGCACCTCCGAGTTTATTGAGGGCAAGCATAATTTTCTCGAAGTGGCCGAGGGAAACAAGCAGAATGGTTTTATGTGTTGTCCATGCCCTAGCTGTGGGAATACGAGGTCTTACTCTGACTCGAAAACCCTTCACACCCACCTGCTTTATAAGGGTTTCATGCCACACTACAATGTTTGGACCAAGCACGGTGAAATAGGGGTTATGATGGAAGACGGCAAAGAAGAAGAGGATGATGACAACTACGTGCCCCCTGAATATGGTGATGCTGCAATGGGGGAAGCTAAAGATCAAGAGGAACCAGACGATGTGACCAATGATGATCTCTGCCGGGTCATTGTTGATGCAAAGAGACAGTGCAAAAGTGAGAAGGAGAAGCTGAAGTTCAATCGCATGTTATAGGATCACAAAAAAGGGTTGTACCCCAATTGCAAAGATGGCAACACAAAGCTCGGTACCGTACTGGAATTGCTACAGTGGAAGGCAGAGAATGGTGTACCTGAAAAAGGATTTGAGAAGATACTGAAAATATTGAAGAAGAAGCTTCCAAAGGATAACGAATTGCCCGACAGTACGTACGCAGCAAAGAAGGTCGTATGCCCTCTAGGATTGGAGGTGCAGAAGATACATGCATGCCCTAATGACTGCATCCTCTGCCGTGGTGCGTACGAGGATTTGAATGCATGCCCGGTATGCAGTGCATTGCGGTATAAGATCAGATGAGATGACCCTGGTGATGTCGATGGCGAGCGCCCCAGGAAGAGGGTTCCTGCCAAGGTGATGTGGTATGCTCCTATAATGCCATGGTTGAAATGTCTATTCAGAAACAAAGAGCATGCCAAGTTGATGCGATGGCACACAGAGAACCGTAAGAAAGATGAGAAGTTGAGAGCACCCGCTGACGGGTCGCAGTGGAGAAAAATCGAGAGAACGTATTGGGAGGAGTTTGCAGGTGACGCAAGGAATATATGGTTTGGTTTAAGCGCGGATGGCATTAATCCTTTTGGGGAGCAGAGCAGCAATCACAGCACCTGGCCCGTGACTCTATGTATCTATAACCTTCCTCCTTGGTTGTGCATGAAGCGGAAGTTCATTATGATGCCAATACTCATCCAAGGCCCTAAGCAACCCGACAACGACATTGATGTGTACCTAGGGCCATTAGTTGAATAACTTTTACAGCTGTGGAATGGACAAGGTGTACGTGTGAGGGATGAGGACAACCAGGAGGAATTTGACCTACATGCGTTGTTGTTTGTAACCATCAATTATTGGCTTGCTCTCGGTAACCTTTCAGGACAAACAAACAAGGGATACCACGCATGCACGCACTGTTTAGATGACACCGAAAGTATATACCTGGACAAATGCAGGAAGATGTGTACCTGGGGCATCGTCGATTTCTTCCGACCAACCATCAATGTCGAAAGAAAGGCAAGCATTTCAAAGGTGAGGAAGATCACCGAAAGAAGCCAGCAATGTGTACCGGTGATCACGTACTTGCTATGGTCAATGATTTACACGTAATATTTGGAAAGGGTCCCGGCGGACTGTCTGTTCCGAATGACGCTAAGGGACGCGCACCCATGTGGAAGAAGAAATCTATATTTTGGGACCTACCCTGTTGGAAATATGCCCTAGAGGCAATAATAAATTGGTTATTATTATATTTCCTTGTTCATGATAATTGTTTATTATCCATGCTAGAATTGTATTGATAGGAGACTCAGATACATGTGTGGATACATAGACAAACACCATGTCCCTAGTAAGCCTCTAGTTGACTAGCTCGTTGATCAACAGATGGTCAGTGTTTCCTGACCATGGACGTTGGATGTCGTTGATAACGGGATCACATCATTAGGAGAATGACGTGATAGACAAGACCCAATCCTAAGCCTAGCACAGATCGTGTAGTTCGTATGCTAAAGCTTTTCTATATGTCAAGTATCTTTTCCTTAGACCATGAGATTGTGCAACTCCCGGATACCGTAGGAATGCTTTGGGTGTACCAAACGTCACAACGTAACTGGGTGGCTATAAAGGTGCACTACAGGTATCTCCGAAAGTGTCTGTTGGATTGGCACGAATCGAGACTGAGATTTGTCACTCCGTATGACGAAGAGGTATCTCTGGGCCCACTCGGTAGGACATCATCATAATGTGCACAATGTGATCAAGGAGTTTATCACGGTATGATGTGTTACAGAACGAGTAAAGAGACTTGCCGGTAACGAGATTGAACGAGGTATCGGTATACCGACGATCGAATCTCGGGCAAGTACTATGCCGATAGACAAAGGGAATTGTATACGGGATTGATTGAATCCTTGATATCGTGGTTCATCCGATGAGATCATCGTGGAGCATGTGGGAGCCAACATGGGTATCCAGATCCCGCTGTTGGTTATTGGCCGGAGAGTTGTCTCGGTCATGTCTGCATGGTTCCCGAGCCCGTAGGGTCTACACACTTAAGGTTCGATGACCCTAGGGTTATAGGGAAAGTATGTACGCGGTTACCAAATGTTGTTCGGAGTCCCGGATGAGATCCCGGACGTCACGAGGAGTTCCGGAATGATCCGGAGGTAAAGATTCATATATGGGAAGTCCCGTTTTGGTCACCGGAAAAGTTTCGGGCGCTATCGGTAGCGTACCGGGACCACCGGGAGGGTCCCGGGGGTCCATCGGGTGGCGCCACCGGCCCCAGAGGGCTACGTGGGCCAAGTGTGGGAGGGAACCAGCCCCAGGTGGGCTGGTGCGCCCCCCCACCAGGGCCCAAGGCGCCTCCTAGAGGGGAGGGGGGCAAACCCTAGGGCAGATGGGCCCTAGGGCCCAATCTGGTGCGCCCCCCTCTCCCTCTCCCCCTCTGGCCGCCACCCCTAGATGGGATCTAGGGTGGCCGCACCCCTAGGGGTGGGAAACCCTAAAGGAGGCGCAGCCTCTCCCTTCCCCCTATATATATGTGAGTTTTGGGGCTGCCCATAACACGTTTTGACCTCTGTCGCTTGGCGCAGCCCTACCTCTCTCCCTCCTCGTCTCTCGCAGTGTTTGGCGAAGCCCTGCTGGAGTCCCGCGCTCCTCCACCACCACCACGCCATCGTGCTGCTGTTGGATGGAGTCTTCCCCAACCTCTCCCTCTCTCCTTGCTGGATCAAGGCGTGGGAGGCGTCATCGGGCTGCACGTGTGTTGAACGCGGAGGCGCCGTTGTTCGGCGCTTAGATCGGAATCAACCGCGATCTGAATCGCAGCGAGTACGACTCCTTCATCCGGGCTCTTGCAACGCTTCCGCATCGCGATCTACAAGGGTATGTAGATGCACTCACCTTCCCCTCGTTGCTAGATTACTCCATAGATAGATCTTGGTGATGCGTAGGAAATTTTTTGATTTTCTGCTATGATCCCCAACAGTGGCATCATGAGCTAGGTCTATGCGTAGTTTCTTGCACGAGTAGAACACAAAGTAGTTGTGGGCGTGGATTTGTCAATTTACTTGACGTTACTAGTCTGATCTTGATTCGGCGGCATCGTGGGATGAAGCGGCCTGGACCGACCTTACACGTACTCTTACGTGAGATAGGTTCCACCGACTGACATGCACTAGTTGCATAAGGTGGCTAGCGGGTGTCTGTCTCTCCCACTTTAGTCGGATCGGATTCGATGAAAAGGGTCCTTATGAAGGGTAAATAGAAATTGGCATATCACGTTGTGGTTTTGGCGTAGGTAAGAAACGTTCTTGCTAGAAACCTATAGCAGCCACGTAAAACTTGCAACAACAATTAGAGGACGTCTAACTTGTTCTTGCAGCATGTGCCGTGTGATGTGATATGGCCAAAAGGATGTGATGAATGATATATATGTGATGTATGAGGTTGATCATGTTCTTGTAATAGGAATCACGACTTGCATGTCGATGAGTATGACAACCGGCAGGAGCCATAGGAGTTGTCTTATTTTATTGTATGACCTTCACTGAATAACGCCACGTAATTACTTTACTTTATTGCTAAACGTTAGCCATAGTAGTAGAAGTAATGTTTGGCGAGACGACTTCATGAAGACACGATGATGGAGATCATGGTGTCATGCCTGTGACGATGATGATCATGGAGCCCCGAAGATGAAGATCAAAGGAGCAAGATGATATTGGCCATATCATGTCACTATTTGATTGCATGTGATGTTTATCATGTTTTACATCTTATTTGCTTAGAACGACGGTAGTGAATAAGATGATCTCTCACTAAAATTTCAAGAATTGTGTTCCCCCTAACTGTGCACCGTTGCTAAGGTTCGTTGTTCCGAAGCACCACGTGATGATCGGGTGTGATAGGTTCTAACGTTCGCATACAACGGGTGTAAGCCAGATTTACACACGCGATACACTTAGGGTTGACTTGACGAACCTAGCATGTACAGACATGGCCTCGGAACACGGAAGACCGAAAGGTCGAACATGAGTCGTATAGAAGATACGATCAACATGAAGATGTTCACCGTTGATGACTAGTCCATCTCACGCGATGATCGGACACGGCCTAGTCGATTCGGATCATGTATCACTTAGATGACTAGAGAGATGTCTATCTAAGTGGGAGTTCATTAGATGAACTTAATAGTCATGAACAATAGTCTAAGTTGTCTTCGTAAATTATGTTGTAGACCAATAACTGCGTTGTAGCTCCCTGTTTAATACGATCCTAGAGAAAGACTAAGTTGAAAGATCATGTAAGCAATGATATGGACTGGGTCCATAGTCCGAGGAGTGTCCTCACTGCTACATAGAAAGCTTACGTCTTTGATGCACTGCTCGATGTGAAAGCCCCTACAACGTTGTATGTGGATGTTGTGAACACCTGACAGATACGTCCTAATGACTACTAGATAGTTTAGTGCACCATACTTTACGGCTTAGAATCGGGATTCCAATGACATTTTGAACGTCATAGAACATATGAGATGTTCTAAGAGCTGAAATTGGGATTTCAGACTCATGCCCGTGCTGAGAGGTATGAGACCTCTGACAAGTTCTTTTGCCGAAAAGATGGAGGAGAATAGCTCAACTAGTGAGCATGTGCTCAGAATGTCTGAGTGCTAAAATCACTTGAACCAAGTGGGAGTTAATCTTCCAGATGAGATAGTGGTTGACAGAATTCTCTAGACACTATCACCAAGCTACTAGAACTTCATGATGAACTATGACATGCAAAGGATGGAGATGATCCGGAGCTATTAGCGGTTCTTAAGACCGCAAAAGTAGACATCAAGAAGGAGCATCAAGTGTTGATGGTTTAACAAGACCACTGGTTTCAAAAGGGCAAGGGCAAAAAGGGAAACTTCATGAATGACAAACCAGTTGTCGCACTAATGAAGGAACCCAAGGTTGAACCCAAACCTTGAGACTAAGTGCTTCTATTGTAAGGGGAACGTCACATGGTAGCGGAACTACCCCAAATACATGGTAGATAAGAAAGCTAGCAACTTCAACAAAGTATGTTTGATATACGTGTTATTGATGTGTACCTTACTAGTACTCCTTGTAGCACCTGGGTATTGGATACCGGTTCAGTTGCTATTTTTAGTGACTTCAAGCAAAAGCTACGGACTGAACGAGACTAGCTAAGGGCGAGGTGACGATGTGTGTTGGAAATGTTTCCAAGGTTGATAAGATCACCATCGCACGCTCCCTCTACTTTCGGGATTAGTGTTGAACCTAGATAAATTATATCAGGTGTCTACGTTGAGCATGAATATGATTAGATCATGTTCATTGCAATACGGTTATTCATTTAAGTTAGAGAATAATGGTTATTCTGTTTACATGAATAGTACCTTTATGGTCATGCACCCAATGGTTTGTTGAATCTCGATCATAGTAATACACATGATGATAATATTAATGCCAAAAGATGTAGAGTTAATAATAATATTACCACTTTCTTGTGGCACTGCCGCTTAGGTCATTTTGGCATAAAATGCATGAAGAAACTCCATGCTGATGGATGTTTGGAGTCACTTGATTTGGAATCGCTTGACACATGCGAGCCATGCCTCATGGGAAGGATGACTAAGATCCCGTGTTCAGGTACAATGAAACGGGAAAGTGACTTGTTGGAAATCATACATGCTGATGTGTGTGATCCAATGAGAATTAAGGCGTGTAGTGGATATCGATATTTTCTCATCTTCACTAACAATTTGAGTAGATATGGGTATATTTACTTAATGAAGTAAAAGTCTGAAACGTTTGAAAAGTTCAAGCAATTTCAGAGTGAAGTTAAGAATCATCATAACAAGAAGATCATGTTCCTACGATCTGATCAAGGGGATATTTTCTGAGTTGTGAGTTTGGAAATCACTTAAGACATTGTGGAATTGTTTCGCAGTTGAAGCCACCTGGAACACCACAGCGTAATGGTGTGTCTGGACGTCATAATCGAACCTTATGAGATATGGTGCGATCTATGATGTCTCTTACCGATCTACCGCCGTTATTTCGAGGTTATGCATTAGATACAGCTGCATTCACTTTAGATAGGGCACCATCTAAAGTCCGTTGAGACGACACCGTATGAACTGTGGTTTGGCAAGAAACCATAGTTGTCGTTTTCTTAATGTTTGGGGTTGCGATGCTTATGGCTTCAGCCAGAAAAAGCTCGAACCCAAAGCGGACAAATACATCTTCATAGGATACCCAGAGGTAACAGTTGGGTATACCTTCTATCTCAGATCCAAGGGAAAAATGTTTGTCGCTAAGAACGGGTCCTTTCTCGAGAAGGAGTTTTCTCGAAAGAATTGAGTGGGAGGAAGATAGAACTTGATGAGGTTGTCAAACCCTCACTTCAACCGGAGAGTAGAGAAACACAGAGAGATGTTTCTATGGAACCTACGACTGTTGAAGAGGAGACTAATGATAGTGATCATGAATCTCCAGGTCAAGTTGCTATTGAACCTCGTAGGTCGACAAGGATATGTACTACTCCCGAGTGGTACGGTAATCCTGTCTTAGATGTCATGTTGTTTGGACAACAATGAACCTACGAACTATGGAGAAGCGATGGTGGGCCCATATTCCGACAAATGGTTAGAAGCCGAGAAATCCGAGATAGGATCCATGTATCAAAACAAAGTATGGACTTTGGTGGATTTGCCCAATGATCGGCAAGCCATTGAGATAAATGGATCTTTAAGAAGAAGACGGACGTGGACGGTAATGTCACCGTCTATGAAGCTCGACTTGTGGCGAAGAGTTTTTCACAAGTTCAAGGAGTTGACTACGATGAGATTTTCTCACCCGTAGCGATGCTTAAGTCCGTCGGAATCATGTTAGCATTAGCTGCATTTATGAAATATGGCTGATGGGTGTCAAAACAAGTTTCCTTACCAGTTTTCGTAAGGAAAGGTTGTATGTGATACAATCAGAAAGGTTTTGTCGATCCTAAGGATGCTAAAAGGTATGCTAGCTCCAGCGAGCCTTCCAAGGACTGGAGCAAGCATCTCGGAGTCGGAATATACGCTTTGATGGAGTGATCATAGTTTTTGGGTATACAAAGTTTGTTAGAAACTTGTATTTACAATAAAGTGAGTGGGAGCACTACAACATTTCTGATAAGTATATGTGAATGACATATTGTTGATCCGAAATGATGTAGAATTTCTGGAAAGCGTAAAGGGTTGTTTGAAAGGAGTTTTTCAAAGGAAGACCTGGATAAAGTTGCTTACATAATTGGGCATCAAGATCTATAGAGATAGATCAAGACGCCTGATGATACTTTCAAAAGGAACACACCTTTAACATGATTTTGAAGGAGTTCAAAATAGATCAGTCAAAGAAGGAGTTCTTACCTGAATTATAAGGTGTGAAGTTGAGTAAGACTCAGAGCTTGACCACGGCAGAAGAAAGAGGAAGGACGAAGGTCGTCCCCTATGCTTTTGTCATAGGCTCTATACGGTATGCCATGCTGAGTACCGCACCTGATGTGTGCCTTGCCACATGTCTGGCAAGAGGGTACAAAGGTGATCCAGGAGTGGATCACTAGATAGTGGTCAAAATTATCCTTGGAGAAATAAGGAAATGTTTCTCGGTTATGGAGGTGATAAAGAGTTCGACGTAAAGAGTTGCGTCGATGCAAGCTTAACACCTATCCGGATAACTCTGAGTAGAGATGCCGGATACGTATAATAGAGAAATAGTTTGGAATAGCTCCAAGTGGAACGTGGTAGCAGCATCTACGATATGACATAAAGTTTTGCGAAGTACATAGGGATCTGAATGTTGCAGACCCGTTGACCACAACCTCTCTCACAAGCATAACATGATCAAACCCAGAACTCATTGAGTGTTAATCACATATTGATGTGAACTAGATTATTGACTCTAGTAAACTCTTTGGATATTGGTCACATGGCGATGTGACCTGTGAGTGTTAATCACATGGTGATGTGAACTAGATTATTGACTCTAGTGCAAGTGGGAGACTGTTGGAAATATGCCCTAGAGGCAATAATAAATTGGTTATTATTATATTTCCTTGTTCATGATAATTGTTTATTATCCAGGCTAGAATTGTATTGATAGGAAACTCAGATACATGTGTGGATACATAGACAAACACCATGTCCCTAGTAAGCCTCTAGTTGACTAGCTCGTTGATCAACAGATGGTCACTGTTTCCTGACCATGGACATTGGATGTCGTTGATAACGGGATCACATCATTAGGAGAATGATGTGATGGACAAGACCCAATCCTAAGCCTAGCACAGATCGTGTAGTTCGTATGCTAAAGCTTTTCTATATGTCAAGTATCTTTTCCTTAGACCATGAGATTGTGCAACTCCCGGATACCGTAGTAATGCTTTGGGTGTACCAAACGTCACAACGTAACTGGGTGGCTATAAAGGTGCACTATAGGTATCTCCGAAAGTGTCTGTTGGGTTGGCACGAATCGAGACTGGGATTTGTCACTCCGTATGACGGAGAGGTATCTCTGGGCCCACTCGGTAGGACATCATCATAATGTGCACAATGTGATCAAGGAGTTGATCACGGGATGATGTGTTACAGAACGAGTAAAGAGACTTGCTGGTAACGAGATTGAACGAGGTATCGGTATACCGACGATCGAATCTCGGGCAAGTACTATGCCGATAGACAAAGGGAATTGTATACGGGATTGATTGAATCCTTGACATCGTGGTTCATCCGATGAGATCATCGTGGATCATGTGGGAGCCAACATGGGTATCCAGATCCCGCTGTTGGTTATTGGCCGGAGAGTTGTCTCGGTCATGTCTGCATGGTTCCAGAGCCCGTAGGGTCTACACACTTAAGGTTCGATGACGCTAGGGTTATAGGGAAAGTATGTACGCGGTTACCGAATGTTGTTCGGAGTCCCGGATGAGATCCCGGACGTCACGAGGAGTTCCGGAATGGTCCGGAGGTAAAGATTGATATATGGGAAGTCCCGTTTTGGTCACCGGAAAAGTTTCGGGCGCTATCGGTAGCGTATCGGGACCACCGGGAGGGTCCCGGGGGTCCACCGGTTGGGGCCACCGGCCCCAGAGGGCTACGTGGGCCAAGTGTGGGAGGGAACCAGCCCCAGGTGGGCTGGTGCGCCCCCCCCACCAGGGCCCAAGGCGCCTCCTAGAGGGGAGGGGGCAAACCCTAGGGCAGATGGGCCCTAGGGCCCAACTTGGTGCGCCCCCCTCACCCTCTCCCCCTCTGGCCGCCACCCCTAGATGGGATCTAGGGTGGCCGCACCCCTAGGGGTGGGAAACCCTAAAGGGGGCACAGCCCCTCCCTTCCCCCTATATATATGTGAGTTTTGGGGCTGCCCATAACACGTTTTGACCTCTGTCGCTTGGCGCAGCCCTACCTCTCTCCCTCCTCGTCTCTCGCAGTGCTTGGCGAAGCCCTGCTGGAGTCCCGCGCTCCTCCACGACCACCACGCCATCGTGCTGCTGTTGGATGGAGTCTTCCCCAACCTCTCCCTCTCTCCTTGCTGGATCAAGGCGTGGGAGACGTCATCGGGCTGCACGTGTGTTGAACGCGGAGGCGCCGTTGTTCGGCGCTTAGATCGGAATCAACCGCGATCTGAATCGCAGCGAGTACGGCTCCTTCATCCGCGTTCTTGCAACGCTTTCGCATCGCGATCTACAAGGGTATGTAGATGCACTCACCTTCCCCTCGTTGCTAGATTACTCCATAGATAGATCTTGGTGATGCGTAGGAAATTTTTTGATTTTCTGCTACGATCCCCAACATACCCTACTAGAAAGACCTATCGGTCCGCTCTTCAATCGACATGATGCACGTGACGAAGAACCTTTGCGTGAACTTGCTATGCTTCTTGGGAGTGTATGGGAAGACAAAAGATACACCGGAGGCACGGGAGGACCTGCAACGTTTGCACGAAAAAGACGGCATGCCTCCAAAGCAGTATGAAGGTCCTGCCAGCTACGCTCTTACCAAAGAAGAGAAGGAAATCTTCTATGAATGCCTGCTCAGTATGAAGGTTCCGTCTGGCTTCTCGTCGAATATAAAGGGAATAATAAATATGGACGAGAAAAAGTTTCAGAACCTAAAGTCTCATGACTGACACGTGATTATGACGCAACTGCTTCCGGTTGCATTGAGGGGGCTTCTACCGGAAAATGATCCATTAGCCATTGTGAAGCTATGTGCATTCCTAAATGCAATCTCTCATAAGGTGATCGATTCAGAAATCATACCAAGGCTAAGGAGTGATGTGGCGCAATGTCTTGTCAGTTTTGAGCTGGTGTTCCCACCATCCTTTTTCAATATCATGGCGCACGTCCTAGTTCATCTAGTCGACGAGATTGTCGTTCTGGGCCTCGTATTTCTACACAATATGTTCCCCTTTGAGAGGTTCATGGGAGTCCTAAAGAAATATGTCCGATATTCATGAGAGAGGTGGGGACGTCGGATATTCATGAGAGAGGCGGTCCGGTCGTCGGACATGTCTTTAGGCATTTTTTTGGTTCATAGAAAACTCCTAGCACTTCGACATGAGGGGGCGTCGATCAACCCCCCCACCCTCCTCTCGCCCGACCAAACTCTCGAGTCCACCCAAACCGGGCGGAGAAGAAGAAAAAAAAAAGAATAAGAAGGAATAGAGGAGAAGAAGAAAAAATAGAATAAAAAAAGGAGAAGAAGAAGGAATAGAGAGAAGAAGAAAAAAAATATTCTATTTTTCTTCTTCTCCTCTATTCCTTCTTCTTCTCCTCTTTTTTTGGTTCTTCTATTTTTTTCTTCTTCTCATCTATTCCTTTCTTCTTCTCCTCTTTTTTTCTTATCGGGAACGGGAGTGTCGAGGATCGCCGAGCGGTCGAGGGTCGAGAACTAGGGTAGAGGGTCGAGGGTCACCGAGGGATCGAGGGTCGAGGATCGCCGAGGGGTCGAGGGTCGAGGATCGCCGAGGGGTCGAGAGTGGGACGTCGATCAACCCCCTCTCGCTCGACCAACTCTCGAGGACACCCAAACCCTAGAAAAAATGTTGTTGATCTCCTACCCCCTCCCGCCCCTACCCGACAAAATCTCTCGAGATTTATAAGAGATTTATCAAGAATGCCCCCATTATGGATGTGCATAATTAGGTTGATCCATATTTTTTCTTGATCTCATCTACCATTCTATATGTGCATGTTCTCTTGTGTTAAGGTATTGAAGAAATCCATGGTTTCATAATTATCCGGAAGTAACAGGCACGTGATGGTATGAAGCTATCCAAAATTATTTTGGAACGGAGTCCTGATAGGATGATTCGCTTTTTGGTACGAAGTTCAGCAAAGGCCTTCCAAATAGCGATATTCGAAAGGCTCTTGCTGAACTTCGTATTAAAAAGCGAATTATCCTATCAGGACATCATTCCAAAATAACTTTGGAGAGCTTCATGCCATCATGTGCCTGTTACTTCTGACTAATGATGAAGCCATGGTTTTCTTGAATCCATTGACACTAGACAACGTGACATATAAAAGGGTAGATAAGATCAGGAAAAATAGGGACCATTTTCTGCACATCCAGAATGGCGCCATTTTGTTAAATCCCTTATCGGTCCGGGCATCGGACATTCATGAGAGAGGCGGTCCGGCCCAAACCCAAGAAGTGTTGCCGAGGCCACCCCAAACCCTAGAAGCATCGAGGCCACCCCAAACCCTAGAAGCATCGTCGAGGCCACCTCAAACCCTAGAAGTGTTGCCGAAGCCACCCAAATTTACCAAGTTAAAAGAGCGTTGTCGTCGAGGCCACCCCAAACCCTAGAAGTGTTTTCTTAGAGGCCACTAATTAATATTCCTTGTTGTGATTATCTAGCTGGGTCTATGTTTGCCACTAATATATCCATCTGTCATGTTTGTATATTAATTGCCATGTTGTAATATTTGCAGAAACTATGGAGCACCGAGACTTCGAAACAGAACAGTTGTTGGGGGACATAATCCTCGGCGGAGGTGATATCATGTCGTATCTCAACGACAATGATGGTATGGAAAGAGAGGGTGAAGGCTCCGGTGATCGAACAATGGAGGATGAAGTTCATGATCATGATGTCCGTGATGACAGCTCCGGTGACGGAATGGAGGAGGGAGGTGTTGTGAAGTCCGGCGAGGTATATATATTAATTAAGCATGTGCCGACTAGCTAATTGATGTATTAATTATTTTGGTATGTACATATATTAACTCTCTTATTTCTTCTTTATAGCCCTCCGGATCGAGCCAAACTTCGGTAATGAGACGAGGCCCGAAGAAAAGGTTGTGCCCGGATGAAAAGTTCACGATCACACATATCGCAAACGATGGCAAGATTGAACCCAGCCGGACCAAGGAAGCATTTTCTGCTCAGTGCGGCGCTATTTTTAGGGACATGATTCCGATTAGCATCCAGCTATGGAATGAGCCTAAGAACGTAGACCCTCAAGTTCCTTATGTCAATGATAGACAAAAAGATGATCTTTGGACAGCGCTGAAGGCAAATTTCACCCTACCGCCAGAGGAGGATCAAGATAAGAAAGTTATAGAGTGATACGTCTCCAACGTATCAACTTTTCCAAACACTTTTGCCCTTGTTCTGGACTCTAACTTGCATGATTTGAATGGAACTAACCCGGACTGACGACGTTTTCAGCAGAACTGCCATGGTGTTGTTTTTGTGCAGAATAAAAAGTTCTCGAAATCGCCTGAAAATCACCGGAGAATTGTTTCAGAAAATATAAAAAATATCTGGAAGAAAATCAGCACCCGGGGGGGGGCACGGCCTGTCCTCGAGGGTGGGGGCGCGCCCCCTGCCTCGAGGCCCCCCCGATGCTCCACCGACGTATCCCCAGGTCCTATATATTCCGTTTCGGAGAGAGAAAAATCAAGGAGAAGGAATTATCGCGTTTCACGAGACGGAGCTGTCGCCAAGCCCTAATCTCTCTCGGGAGGGCTGATCTGGAGTCCGTTCGGTGCTCCGGAGAGTGGAGATCGTCGCCATTGTCATCATCAACCTTCCTCCATCACCAATTCCATGATGCTCACCACCGTGTGTGAGTAATTCCATCGTAGGCTTGCTGGACGGTGATGGGTTGGATGGGATCTATCATGTAATCGAGTTAGTTTTGTTAGGGTTTGATCCCTAGTATCCACTATGTTCTAAGATTGATGTTGCTATGACTTTGCTATGCTTAATGCTTGTCACTAGGGCCCGAGTGCCATGATTTCAGATCTGAACCTATTATGTTTCCATGAATATATGTGTGTTCTTGATCCTATCTTGCAAGTATATAGTCACCTACTATGTGTTATGATCCGGCAACCCCGAAGTGACAATAATCAGGACCACTCCCGGTGATGACCATAGTTTGAGGAGTTCATGTATTCACTATGTGTTAATGCTTTGGTCCGGTACTCTATTAAAAGGAGGCCTTAATATCCCTTAGTTTCCAATAGGACCCCGCTGCCACGGGAGGGTAGGACAAAAGATGTCATGCAAGTTCTTTTCCATAAGCATGTATGACTATATTCGGAATACATGCCTACATTGCATTGATGAACTGGAGCTAGTTATGTGTCACCCTAGGTTATAACTTCTACATGATGAATTGCATCCGACGTAATTTCCCATCACCGATCCAATGCCTACGAGCTTTACCTATATTGATTGTCGCTTATTTATTTTTTTGTTGCTACTATCACAAAAACTACAAAAACACTATCTTTACTTTTATTGCTGCTACCGCCACTATCATATTACTTTGCTACTAAACTATCTTGCTGCGGATACTAAGTTTCTTGGTGTGGTTGAATTGACCACTCAGCTGCTAATACTTAAGAGTATTCTTTGGCTCCCCTTGTGTCGAATCAACAAATTTGGGTTTAATACTTTACCCTCGAAAACTGTTGCGATCCCCTACACTAGTGGGTTATCAAGACTATTTTCTGGCGCCGTTGCCGGGAGCGTAGCTCTATTCTTTAAGTCACTTGGGATTTATATTTGTTTATCACTATGAAGAATTTGAAGGACTCAAAAACCAAGATCTTACCCTCAACTACGAGGGGAGGTAAGGAACTGCCATCTAGCTCTGCACTTGATTCTCCTTCTGTTATGAGTAAACTTGCGACACCTACTCCTGCTATTGAATCTGATATGTCGTATGTTCTTGATGATGCTACTTCTGCTATGTATGATGAAACTACCTCTATGCCTGATATTGTGCCACTAGGTGAATTTCTAGATAAACAAATTGCTAAGGTCAGGGAGAGTGCAAATGTTGATGATATTTATGAAAGTGATGATGAAACTACTCCAATAGATATGAATTGCCTGTCATGCCTGAGGGTTATGTTATGGATGAAGAAACTGCTAGAGACTTTCTTGCTTGCAATGATAGATATGATCTTAAGAAATTATTAGCTAAGCTGAAAGAAAAGTCCTTAAATGCTAGGATGAAACTTGACCCTGCTTTTGCTACTTCACCGATATGCGTTACTGATAAGGATTATGAATTCTTTGTTGATCCTGAGTTAATTACTTTGGTTGCATCTGATCCTTTCCATGGCTATGAGTCTGAAACTGTTGTGGCACATCTTACCAAGTTGAATGATATAGCCAGCCTGTTTACCAATGATGAAAAGATCCGCTATTACTATATCCTTAAGTTGTTTCCATTCTCTTTAAAGGGTGATGCTAACACTTGGTTTAATTCTCTTGATCCTGGTTGTGTGCGTAGTCCCCAAGATATGATGTATTACTTTTCTGCTAAATATTTTCCCGCTCATAAGAAACAAGCTGCCTTACGGGAAATATATAATTTTGCTCAAACTGAAGAAGAGAGTCTCCCACAAGCTTGGGGGAGGCTTCTCTAGTTACTAAATGCTTTGCCTGATCATCCTCTAGAGATGCATGATATACTTACTGTCAATGGACTAACCGATGCTTCCAGAGACCACCTGGATAGTTGTGTTGGTTGTGTTTTCAGGGAAAGAACAGTGGAACAAGCTAAATTACTATTGAATAATATGCTGGCCAATGAAAATAATTGGACACTTCCTGAACCAGCCCCTAAGCCAACTCCGAAGAAAGGAGGTGTTCTATTTCTCAGTCCTGAAGATATGCAAGAGGCAAAGAAATCTATGAAAAAAAGGTATTAAAGCTGAAGATGTTAAGAATTTACCACCGATTGAAGAAATACATGGTCTTGATAACCCGACACAGGTAGTAAAGGTAAATTATCTTTATAGATTTGATGAAGGTGATATTCCTCGTTATAAGTCTGCTAGCCAATGCTTAGATAAGTTTGACAATTTCATTGTGAAACAAGAAAACTTCAATGCTTATGTTGGTAGACAATTACAACACAATACTCATATGATTGAACGCTTGAGTGATTATCTGTCTAGTGCTAAATATGAACTGAAACTTATTAGTATACATGCTTCTATGGTCACCACTCAAGTAGAACAAGTACCTAAGGCTCAGAATGATTTGCTCAATGAATTAAATAGTAAGAATAATGACTATGTTGTTAGAGTTGCAACTAGAGGTGGTAAAATGACTCAGGAACCTCTGTATCCTGAAGGCCACCCTAAGAGAATTGAGCAAGATTCTCAAAGACCTAATATGGATGCACCTAGTTTTTCTAAGAAGAAGAAAAAGAAAACTGATACAACTTTACATGCTTCTAGTGAACCTGTAGCTCACCCACCTGAGAATCCCAATGATATATCTGTTTCTGATGCTGAGACACAATCTGGTAATGAACATGAACCTAGTGATAATCTTAATAATGATGTTCATGATGATGCGCAACCTAGCAATGATAATGATGTAGAGATTGAACCTCATGTTGATCTTGATAACCCACAATCAAAGAATCAACGTTATGATAAGAGAGACTTTGTTGCTAGGAAGCACGGTAGGGAAAAAGAACCATGGGTTCAGAAACCCATGCCTTTTCCTCCGAAACCATCCAGGAAAAAGGATGATGAGGATTTTGAGCGCTTCGCTGAAATGATTAGACCTTTCTTTTTGTGTATGCGTTTGACTGATGTGCTTAAAACAAATCCTTATGCCAAGTATATGAAAGATATTATTACCAACAAAAGAAAGATACCCGAAGTAGAAATTTCCACCATGCTTGCCAATTACACTTTTTAGGGTGGAATGCCTAAGAAATTAGGAAATCCATGAGTACCTATTATACCTTGCTCCATTAAGAGAAACTATGTTAAAACTGCTTTGTGTGACCTTGGAGCTGGTGTTAGTGTTATGCCTCTCTCTTTATATCGTAGACTTGACTTGAGTAAGTTGACACCTACTGAAATATCTTTGCAAATGGCCGATAAATCAATTGCTATACCTGTCGGTATTTGTGAGGATGTGCTTGTTGTAGTTGCAAATGTTACTATTTTAACGGACTTTGTTATACTTGATATTCCCGAGGACGTAGTATGTCTATTATTCTTGGCAGACCTTTTCTGAATACTGCAGGGGCTGTTATTGATTGCAACAAAGGCAATGTCACTTTTCGTTTTAATGGTAATGAGCATACGGTACACTTTCCGAGGAAACAACCTCAAGTTTATAGTGTCAATTATATTGGAAGAACTTCAACTATTACTATTTGAGGTTTTGAGTTTCCTATTCCTACTATCAAGAAAGCATATGACATTCTTATTGTTGGGGACATACATATCCCCATTGAGGTAACATAGTGTTATTCAAAAATTCTCCGGTTTCATGTTACTCGGAAAGAGTTTATTAACAAGACCTGATCAACCTTGTTAATGGATTCCTTTTGATGAACATGGGATAGGTGAATCTAGATAGCACAAACCTTCTATACCCCCCTTTTTACTTTCTGTTAATTAGGTTAAATAAAAGAAAAATAGCATTATCTGTCTGTTTCCAGACTTATCCATGCAATAAAAAATATCCCGAAAATAGAAGTTCTCCAAATGCCATGAAAATGAAATATGATTTTTTTTCTATAATATTTACGAAAATATGGCACTGAACACACAACGAGGGGAGCCAGCACGTGGCCTCGAGGGCACAGGGCGCGCCCCCCTGCCTCGAGGGCCCCACGTGCCCCCCCTCCACTTATCCTTTCACCCATGCTCTTCTTCTTCCTCCCAAAAAAATCCCCAACCAGCTCAAACCCGAGTTCTAGCTCATTTTGCTGCCATTTTTTATCTCCTTGCTCAAAGCACCATTCACCAAACTGTTTGGGGAGATTGTTCCTTGGTATGTGACTCCACCATTGGCCCAATTAGTTTTTGTTCTAGTGCTTTATATGTTGCAAATTTGTGCTGCTGTGGTGACCTTGTTCTTGAGCTTGCATGTCAAATTTTCTTGGTCCCAAGTAGTTCTAATGCATGATATAGCTTCTAGGCACTTATAGGAGTTGCTGCTATCAATCTTGTTGAGTTTGGTTAACTTTTATTGTGAGTTACTAAAAAATTCAGAAAAATGTCTAGGAGAAACTTCCAAGGTGGTCCTTCAAGGAAGCAAGAACCGTGGCTCGCGTTCCGTGAGCCGGACGATGAACCACCGAGGGATGCTGATGTACGACCTTATGAATGGCCGTCGGATGAATTTATGAGTCAAGCGGGCATCAAAGATGAATTTTACACATATGTGCGTAACGCTGACCTCGAGGACTTCATGCAAGATAAGTGCCTCCAATACCGTGGCTTAACTGATGGCTTTGTGAGAAAGTTTAAATTTTCATCTTCACGTAATTCTCGCACTGTCATGTTTGACCTTTATGATAAATCTTATACCATGGACTTAGAGGATTTTAATGTTGCATGCAATCTCCCACAGTGGGGCAGTATGAGTGATCCTCGTAAATCTGAATTTAGAGAATTCCTTGCTAGTATTACAGTGGGAGAATCCAGGGACATCACACAAGCCACCACGGGGAGCATACATTTTCCTGCTATTCATTACTTTGCTCTCTTTATTGGTAGATGCATAAATGGTAAAGATGAAGCCTGTCACATGTGTTTCCCTGATCTTAGCATTCTCAGGAGTGCTGTACTAGGTGATAGGCAATATAATTTAGGAGCAATTGTTGCACGTAAACTACACCATAATGGTTTGTATGGAGATTTATTCGGTGGGATCTATGCTACTCGCATAGCCCGCTATCTTGGTGTGTCTGTGCTCCCTTATGATGAACCTTTACCTGCTGCTTATTTAGACTATAATGCTATGGCTAGTCACCGATTTATAGAGTGGGATAATCAAACTCTCAAATATCGACTAATCTTTAATCGGCGGCATGTCATCCCTATTGTTCTTCCTGCCCCTACTTTGTTTAACTTTCAGGAAAAGGGAAGATACACTATAACTATGGAGGAGGCAAATGCCCATTATAACATGACAGAGGCAGCCCACTTCGAGCTGCAGCTCAGCAGGCAGCATCTGCTGCATCTCAGTACGACCCCAACTACAACTTTGGATATCCGTCTGGCCAGTACTGGCCATAGACCAACTTAGGCCAAAAGCCTAAGCTTGGGGGAGTATGTGTTTCTCACCGACTTTACATTCATGTTCACACACTTATTCTAGCTGTGGATGCTCACACTCTTTCACTGTACCATCCATGTTTAGTTTAAATTTATTTTTCTTAGTCTTTTTCTTGTGTGCTAGAAAAACCCAGAAAAATATATTAGTTGTAGCTTCTAGCTAGTTTACTTTCTTTGCTTGTAGTAGTAATTAAAAATGAAAAACCCAAAAAGATTTCCCGTTCTTCTTTTGCTTGTTGGGAGCTTTCCCGTGTAAATAGTTTCTTTTTCTTTTCTTTAGGGGCTAAGAGTAGAAGACCATGATTAAAATTCTTAGTGGCTCTCATATGCTTTGTTGTTGATTTAATCTTGAGCCATATTACCTTGTCTTCTCTCTTGTATTAAACGCCTGCACATTCCAGCTTAGTCCAATGCACGTGCACTATTATTATTTTCCACACCGTTCGGTCATGCGAGTGAAAGGCAATAAGGATGATATATGATGAACTAATTGAGATGAGAAAAGCTGGTATGAACTCGACCTCTTTTGTTTTTGTAAATATGATTGCTCGTCATTCTTGATTCAGCTTGTTATGAATGAAACATGTTTGCAATGACAATTAGAGATCATAGCTGCTTATGCCATGCTTAATTAGCTGAGAGTCTATAATGGTCTACCTTGCGTGCCAACATGATATTAAAATGGTTGTGATGTGGTATGATGGGTGGTATCCTCCTCTGAACGATTTAAGTGACTTGACTTGGCACATGTTCACGCATGTAGTTGAAACAAATCAACATAGCCTTCACGATATTTATGTTCATGGTGATTTATATCCTACTCATGCTTGCATTCATTGTTGATTAATTTTAATGCATGTTCATGATCGTTGTTGCTCTCTAGCTGGTCGCTTCCCAGTCTCTTTCTAGCCTTCACCTGTACTAAGCGGGAATACTCCTTGTGCATCCACTTCCATAAACCCCAAAGTTGTTCCATATGAGTCCACCATACCTTCCTATATGCGGTATTTACCTGCCGTTCCAAGTAAATTTGTATGTGCCAAACTCTAAACCTTCAAATGAAATTATGTTTTGTATGCTCGAACAGCTCATGTATCAACTAGGGTTGTCTATATCTTCCATGCTAGGTGGGTTATTCTCACGATGAGTGGACTCTGCTCATCATTCACGAGAAAATGGCTGGTAACCGGGATGCCCAGTCCCATGCTTAAAATAATAATAATTAAACAAAACTCCCCCAGGGCTGTTGCTTGTTTGGACGGTAACCCATAGATTCGGCTGGCCGTGGAGTGTGCTTGTTGGTGGTTGGGGGAGTATAAACTTTACCATTCTGTTTGGGAACCTCCTATAATGTGCGTAGCATGGGAGATATCGAGATTCTTGGTTGTTATGTTGACAATGAAAGCATACCGCTCAAAATGTTATTCAATCTCTATTTAAAAATCGAGCTCTGGCACCTCTACAAATCCCTGCTTCCCTCTGCGAAGGGCCTATCTATTTACTTTTATGCAGAGTCATCACCCTCTTATCAAAAAGCACCAGTAGGAGAGCACCTCTGTCGTTGCATGTATTACTATTAATTTGCATTGAGTATGATCATGATTGGATCTCTTTTACCATGAATTACAATGTCTAGTCAGTCCTTGATCTTTAAAGGTGCTCTGCATCTATGTTTTGCAGTCTCAGAAAGGGCTAGCGAGATACCATCATGTTATATCATATCAAGATTGTTTTGAGAAAGTGTTGTCATCCGAGGTTTATTATTATTGCTCGCTAGTTGATTATGCCATTGATGTGAGTAGTCTTGAGACCTGAAACTATTGTGAATGTGGCTAGTTCATGATCTTGTTGAAAACCTGAATGCTAGCTTACATATTTACAACAACAAGAGCAAACAGAGTTTGTCAAAGTTTTTCTTTATCACTTTCAGTTTATCAACTGAATTGCTTGAGGGCAAGCAAAGGTTTAAGCTTGGGGGAGTTGATACGTCTCCAACGTATCTACTTTTCCAAACACGTTTGCCCTTGTTTTGGACTCTAACTTGCATGATTTGAATGGAACTAACCCGGACTGACGCTGTTTTCAGCAGAAATGCCATGGTGTTGTTTTTGTGCAGAATAAAAAGTTCTCGGAATCGCCTGAAAATCAACGGAGAATTATTTCAGAAAATATAAAAAATATCTGCACCGAGGGGCCCACGGCCTGTCCTCGAGGGTGGAGGGCGCGCCTCCCTGCCTCGAGGGCCCCCCGATGCTCCACCGACGTATCCCCAGGTCCTATATATTCCGTTTCGGGAAGAAAAAGTTCAAGGAGAAGGAATTATCGCGTTTCACGAGATGGAGCCGCCGCCAAGCCCTAATCTCTCTCGGGAGGGCTGATCTTGTAGGATCGAAAGTATGTCTAGAGGGGGGGTGATTAGACTACTTGTAAATATAAAAATTCTGCCTTTTGACAAAGAACAGTTTTTGGCAGATTCACAATTATGATCAAGTCAAGCATCACCCTACGCATGCAATTCTAGAGTATAGGCAGCGAAAAGTAAATTGCACATGTAGTAAAGAGAGGTGGAGAAGAGCAAACGCAATTTTGGAGACGCGGTGATTTTTCCCGTGGTTCCGATAGGTGGTGCTATCGTACATCCACGTTGATGGAGACTTCAACCCACGGAGGGTAACGGCTGCGCGAGTCCACGGAGGGCTCCACCCACGAAGGGTCCACGAAGAAGCAACCTTGTCTATTCCATCATGGCCTACGCCCACGGAGGGCTAGCCTTACTCGGGGTAGATCTTCACGAAGTAGGCGATCTTCTTGCCCTTACAAACTTCTTGGTTCAACTCCACATCTCGATGACGGAGGCTCCCAAGCGACACCTAACCAATCTAGGAGGCACCACCCTCCAAAAGGTAATAGATGTTGTAGATGATGATGAACTCCTTGCTCTTGTGCTTCAAATGATAATCTCCCCAACACTCAACTCTCCTCACTGATTTGGCTGTGGTGGAAGAAAAGATTGAGTGGAAAGCAACTTGGGAAGGTTAGAGATCAAGCTTCATATGGTGGGAGTGGAGCAACTTGATCTCAACACAAGGGTAGGTAGTTCTCTTCTCAGAAATGTAAGGTAGGAGTGGTAGTTCTTTCTGATGGCTCTCTCCACGAATGAAGAGGGGGTGGAGGGGTATAAATAGCCTCCACACAAAATCCAACCGTTACACACTTTTAAGCAAACTCGGTGGGACCGAAGTGGACAACTCGGTGAGACCGAGAGTTCAAATAATGTGAACGTTGGGGTTTTCGGTGGGACCGAATATACAATCTCGGTTAGTCCGATTCGTGCAAAGACAAGAGCATACCAGTTTCGGTGGGACCGACTTCATCATCTCGGTGACACCGATTTGATGACAGAAGGTTACAGAAGCTTGGCAACTCATGTTTCGGTGAAACCGATTTCAGAATCGGAATATCCGAGTTTACTAGGGTTTGGCTTATGGCTGAGGTGGTTCATCTCGGTGTGACTGAGTTTGGAATATCGGTGGGACCGAGATTACTTATGAGTGTATATGGCAGTGAAAGTTGCTGATAGTTTAGGAGATGTATCACTAAGTACTTGAGCAACCAGATCATCATCATAACCTCATCCCCTTTTAATAGTATTGGCTTTTCCTATGGACTCAATGTGATCTTGGATCACTAAACCAAAAATGGAGTCTTGAGCTTTTGCCAATGCTTGCCTTAGCATTTTGAGGGGTCCACTTCTTCAGTCCTTGCCATACCCATATCACTGAACTTCTCTGAAATGATTCTCAAGTAACTATTAGTTCAATGATATATATGTTGTTATTAATTACCAAAACCACCCGGGGATTAGTTGCACTTTCAATCTCCCCCTTTTTGGTAATTGGTGACAACATATAGATCAAAGCTTCGACAAAGGATATAATCAATGAATAATATCGTCGCTTTGAGAAGTATGTGATAAGCAAGAGCTCCCCCTAAATTTGTGCATTATTTAAGATTTGCGTTTGAATGCAAATGCACAATCGATTAGGATCATGGGTCACTCTTCCATGTCACATACATCTTGGTGGAGCGCACAAAATGATAAGAATGAACAGCATGCACCCAATCACCAAAACATGAGTAAATAGTCATACAAGATAGGAATGGCATATGATAAGCATTAAGCACACATTAAAGCATAGTACGACCAAGCACTCATTAAGGTAGCATCAAACGGAGTATCAAGCACACTGAATGTCTCGAAAACCAAAAGTATCTCAAAGAAACCGCAAAAGAACGAAAGAGCAAAAGCGCAAAGACAACAGCACTCTCTCTCTCGAAGCCCTATGATCTATACAATTTCTCCCCCTTTGGCAACAAGTTACCAAAAAGTTCAAAAAAGCATTGAGCTAAGCGTCACTGTGGACTCTGCTGGCGGCTCCCGTCTGGGTTGATGTCGGAGTGGATATGACAGCATCGGCGAAGACTTCAGCTGATGTCTGTGCTGGAGGAGTGGACACTGGAGCTGTAGTAACTGCTGGAACTGTGGGAGGTGCTGAAGCTGTAGTCCTGGTGTCAGTCACTGGAATAGCAGCTGATCGGGATCCTTTGGGAACCGGAGCAGTCTGTCGATGAGAATCCTGGACTAAGTCATCCTGCATAAGCTCTGCCTTGTCCTGCTTTGCTTCCTCAATGTCTGCTTCAAGCTTGTTGACGGTCACTTGTATTTCAGTCAGCTTCACGTCCAGAGCGTGGATCTTCTCGTCAACAATCCTCTCTAAGCTCTCCTGAGACTGTTCAATGCTGGCCAGGCGTTGTTCAATCCTTTGAGTAGCTTCAAGAATTTGCTCTCCGAAACTCTTTGGTTTAGCTGCTGCTGCTGCTGCTTCCTTGTCAGCTTTGGCTTTCTTAGCAGCTTCGATCTTGGCTTGACCTTCAACAGATGTCGGATCCTCCTCATCCATCACAACAACATTGTCTTCATGCTCTGGCTGCAGCGGTAAATGTTTTCTATCCAACAAGAATTTGCCCGTGCCAAACTTGGCATTGATAAGCATCTGAATCTGCGGGGCAAATCCACATGACCTTTTCTGGTCAGCTGCAGTTCTCTTAATGGTTTCTACCATCAAGTCCATCACCTTGAAAGGTGCTTTCTCATCAAGTATGTGCAGCATGTTGATAGAATATCCTCTGATCATGCAATGATCTCCAGACTTGGGCATCAAGGTATGCCTCAAAATGGTATTAGTGGTAGGTAAGCCTGCCTGGAGATGGTAGACTGAGCCGAGCTTCCAGATTTCCAAATCCGCTGCTGGAATCTCTTTGTACATGTTCTTCATGGATTCATGATTCTTCTTTGGAATCCCATATACATCAATATCATCTTCTCGTTGCACTGGAGCATTCAGAATTTCTGCCCATTCTTCAACAGAAGAGGAGAACCTTTGACCTTCAGTCATCCACGTAATCTTTCCATCAGGATAGAAGTGAGCTGTGGCATAGAATTGCATTATCATCTCATCGTTCCAATCGGTCAATTTCTGACCTACAAAATCTGCAACACCACATGCAGTGAAACTTTCATGCACATGTGGAAAGAAATCTCTGTGCTCTTCACTGTCAATGTACTCCCAGTCAACATATCTGGTGTCTGCGACTATGGGCTTCTTGTCCATCAGCACGGTCTCATAGATGTCCTGCTGCTCTCTGGTGTAAAATCTGGGATCTACAGCAGTTCTTCTCCTCACGGCATATGGGTCAGTTTGTCTCCATAGCCTGAGACCTCTATCTTTCCTTGCTTTCATATCCTCAGCTTGAGGATGAGCATCATTATGAAGTGGTAGTTTTGGGCGAAGTTTCAGCAAAACTTGTCCTTCCTCGTCAGACTCAGCTGGTGGCACATCATCCTTGTTCTTTTCAGACGCTGGAATGTTTCTGATGGTCCTCTTGGGCTTGGCAGCAGGCTTTGCTGGAGCTGCCTTAGCTTGAGAAGATTTCTTGGGCTTGGATGTGGCTCCGGCCTTAATGGCATCACCCATGAGCTTAGCCTTCTGAGGAGGAGGCTGTGGTGCTTCCTCATCCTCATCCTCTACTGCTGCATCAGTATGAGAATCAGTATACACTACCCTCTTTCTCTTGGTGGTTTTCTTCACTTTGCTTGCAGCTGCCTCTCCCAAATTCAGCTTCTTAGCAACAGTTGACTGCTTGACTTTGCTGGTGCCCTTCTTAGATTGTTGACCTTGTTGCTCTTTGGCAACAACCTTCCTTTTAGGCTTTGAGGTCACCTCTTCCTCAACAACGAAATCTGAATCCTCATCATCTGAATTCTTCTCCTTTCTAGCTCTGGTGGCTGCAGGAGGCATGCCACTTGGTGTACTCCTCTCACCATCATCAGATTAGCTGCTAGGATCAGGACTAGTGTCTGCCTCTAGAATGTCTGCAAAGGGTGTCTCTGACCTGTTCTGACTGTCACTGGCATCTGACATGGCTGACAACCTGTGAATAGATAAGGTATAGGCAGAGAAGAAGAGTCATCACAAACTGCAGAAGTTTTTGCAAAAAAAAATTGAGTTCAAATTTTAGTTTTAAGTTTTCACAGAAGACATTTCGGTTAGACCGAGTTTAAGTTTCGGTGAATCCGAAGTGTTAAACAGGAGCTTGGCACACCACTTTTGGTTTGAACGAAGTGGGTTTCGGTCCTGCCGAAAACACTAGGGTTTCACAAAAACTTCATTTCGGTCACACCGATTTTGCACAACTCGGTTGGACCGAAGGGTGCAGTGCAATGGCCATAGGCCAAATCGGTCACACCGAAATTATAAAATCGGTCTCACCGAGATGTGTTCAGTGGAAACCTAACCCTAAAAATTTTACTCGAATCTAGTTCAAACGAACCAATCTGGTGTACAGGAGGATTTCAATCGTGGCAAGATACTAGGAAATCCAAACGTGCATTGAATCGGAGATGGGAGCACGAGTGGGATCAAAACTCACCCTAACTTGGTGGAGTTTCTCTACGGCGGCAACGGCGCGGAGGAGATGGCCGTTGACGGCGACGGAGACCTGCGGCGAGGGCGCACCGGCGACGACGGCGACGATCCGGAGACCAAGGCGACGGCAGCAGGGGATGTGGGGACGAAACATTTGAAGGAGGAATCAACGCGCGCGGCCCTTGGAATATATACCCCTTTGCTGTCGGTGGGACCGAGTTGTAAAACTCGGTGGCACCGAGATGGATAACTGCTGGGCAGTTATGCACTTCGGTCACGTCGAAAATCACAACTCGGTTTCACCGAGATGAAAACCTAGATCAGTCTAAATGCTTTCGGTTCGACCGAGTTTGAGTGAGTTGGTCTGACCGAAATCAATTAGAAGGTTTTGGAAATTAGCCCTTGACGGATCGGTGGCTCCGAGTGCTCCTCACCCGGAGGGTCCGAAAATGACTTGTTCAAAGTTTGTGATGTAAGCATGAATAGAATTTGAGACAAGAAAGCATAGATAGCTAGGGGAGGTACTTAGGCATTCTTGTCCATCCATTTGGTCAGAAAAATCAAAACGACCAAAACAACAAATGGATGTCCTCGAATGGATAAAATCATGCATCCAACATGCTCACACAATAAGATAGCAAATGAAAAATGTGTCAAACATGCACAACCAAAACTCTAGCAACTAACACACAATTTGTCGATGACTAGGTCATCTTTATATGAGTATTTTGACTTAGGAGCCAAATGAGAACATTTGATCATAGGTCATACTCATCGTTTAAGCACAAGTGGGGTTACCACTTTTACATAAAGCATTGATGTGTTCACATCATTTGAAGATGCTTTAGCTCAATTTTTTTTTAGCAAAGCTCCCCCTAGATGTGAGAACCCCTTTTAAAGGGTCAAACTAACCTTGGGTTGTCGTAGAAGACTTCATGTAGATGTTGAAGATGTGGATGCTCAATGTTGATGGAGATCATCAAGAGTTGGGAGCTATCCTTTGGATTCGGGCACTTTCAATACCTACATGGGTTAGTCCCACAAGGAACAAACACGGATATCCATGGACATAGATTGAAGTTCACAATAGATGATGTCCATGAAAGCAATGATTACCTTGTCCCTTGACTTACCAACAAGAGGGTTTGTGACTCCATGAACTAGTGCATGATGTGGAAGTTGATTGCACAAGTTCTTTGCCAAAATGAATGTGAGTGAAGTATGTTGGCGGAGTCACCCTCAAGAACTTTCTAGTTCTTCTTCTTCGGGATCCACATCATCTTGATGGGAATCCTTGGGGTTGTAGTTGAGCTTGACGAAGTAGAACTTGATGTTTCCTTGGGAACCCACTTGACCATGGCTTGAGGTGCTTCAACGAATGCATCAATCTCCTCTTGAAGCTTGTCCTTGGCTTTTAGCTTGTGGTCTTGTGGTGGAAGGTCATCTTGAGCTTGTTCCACATTGGAAGAAGTAGGATCATACTTCTCCTTTTGAGAAACAAACTGTGGAGTAGGATATTGACCTTCTTCCCACTCAACACCTTCGGCGTTGAACTTTCGCTCAAAACCAATTCCTTGATTCTTCCGGTGCCTTCCTTGCTTGCGAACAATTTCCTCAAAGTTCTTGCTTCCGGCAAGGCTCTTGTAGACACCTTTCTCTATGATCCCTTTCAATAAACTATTCTCTTGCTCAAGTGTAACTTGGCTTGAAACATTGTTAGTGGAATCAAGAGAACTACTAGAAGCAACAACATTGGATTTAGCATGGTTATTGTTACTGCTAGAGGAAGAATTTTTCTTATGCTTGTCATGCTTAGTCTTAATAGGTGGCAAGAAATTAGACAAGAGAAGTCGTTTGGCAAGATATGAAGAACTCTTCTTTTGAAGATCGTCATTGATTGCTTTTAGAAACTCATGTTCTTGCTCTAGAGTGAGCTTCTCGAAGCGTAGCTTCTCATGAGATCTTAGGAGCTCTCTATGATCTTCTTGAGTTGTTTCATGAGCTAACTTAAGAGTGTTTAGTTCTTTAGTTAGACGCTCAATCTCCTTCATAGCATTGTCATTCGACTCTTCTTGACTATAAAGACTACTAGCATGTTCATCGTTACTAGGCTCACTGGATTTATCATGCAAGAGCTCATCTTCACCAAGCAAGTCATCCTCATCACTATTGAAGTCAATGAATTCAGGGTGTGATACCTTGGGGCCTTTAGCCATGAAGCATCTTCCAATTCCCTCATTTGGTGAATCAAATAAGTCATAGGAGTTGGAGTTGGAGGATACGAGAGCAAGACCGGCAACACCTTCATCTTGACTGTAGTCGGAGTCGGAGTGATAGCTTCCATCGGATTGATTGTCGGAGTCGGAGCCGGAGACCCATTCACCTACATGAGCTTGATGTCTTCTTCTTGTGTAGCTCCTTGATGACTTGTCTTTCCTCTCCGAATCCTTGCTTCTCCGAGAGGGTCTTCGTTCATAACGATCATCTCTACTCCTTCTCTCTTTCCGAGGTGACTCATCTCTTGATCTTCTTCTTGGAGATTCTTCTCTTCTCTTGTGGGGAGTCGTGCACTCATTTGAGTAGTGTCCGGGTCTTCCACAATTGTAGCAGTTTCGATCACGACTAGAAGATCTCTTTTCATCATATGATCTAGACTTTGAGCTTCTCTCTTTGCCTCTATACTTGTAGAATTTGTTGAAGTTCTTAACCATTAGGCTTATCTCTTCATTGGAAACTAACTTGTCACTTGAGGTTGTGGGAGCATCACTTGTAGCTTTGTAAGCACCACTTGACTTGTTGTGAAGCTCTTCCTTATCCTTAAGTGTCATCTCATGAGCAACAATTCTTCCAATGACTTCGGTTGGCTTGAGAGTCTTGTAGTTTGGCATCATTTGGATCAAAGTGCACACGGTGTCATACTTTCCATCCAAAGCTCTAAGAATCTTCTTGATGATGAATCGGTCGGTCATTTCTTCGCTTCCTAAGCCGGCAATCTCATTTGTGATGAGAGCAAGCCTAGAGTACATTTCAGCGACTCCTTCACCATCCTTCATCTTGAACTTGTCAAGTTGACCTTGAAGAATATCTAGCTTTGATTCCTTCACAGACTCGGTACCTTCGTGCATTTCAACCAAAGTATCCCAAATCTCTTTTGCATTCTCAAGACGGCTGATTTTGTTGAACTCCTCGGGACACAAGGCATTGAAGAGAATGTCACAAGCTTGAGCATTGTTTTGCAACATCCGCAATTCTTCCGGTGTAGCTTCGCGATCCGGAACTTTTCCTTCCTCGAAGAATTCACCTTGCATACCAACACAAATAATGCCCCATGCGGCTGGGTTATGACCAAGAATATGCATTTTCATTTTATGCTTCCAACTAGCAAAATTTGTACCATCAAAGTAAGGACATCTACGGAAATTACCCTCACTAGACGCCATACTCTCCTAGGTTGTGAAACCAAGCTTATGGAGTCCAATGCAATGGAAACCAATATAATGGAGACCAAAGCTCTGATACCACTTGTAGGATCGAAAGTATGTCTAGAGGGGGGGTGATTAGACTACTTGTAAATATAAAAATTCTGCCTTTTGACAAAGAACAGTTTTTGGCAGATTCACAATTATGATCAAGTCAAGCATCACCCTACGCATGCAATTCTAGAGTATAGGCAGCGGAAAGTAAATTGCACATGTAGTAAAGAGAGGTGGAGAAGAGCAAACGCAATTTTGGAGACGCGGTGATTTTTCCCGTGGTTCCGATAGGTGGTGCTATCGTACATCCACGTTGATGGAGACTTCAACCCACGGAGGGTAACGGCTGCGCGAGTCCACGGAGGGCTCCACCCATGAAGGGTCCACGAAGAAGCAACCTTGTCTATTCCATCATGGCCTACGCCCACGGAGGGCTAGCCTTACTCGGGGTAGATCTTCACGAAGTAGGCGATCTCCTTGCCCTTACAAACTTCTTGGTTCAACTCCACATCTCGATGACGGAGGCTCCCAAGCGACACCTAACCAATCTAGGAGGCACCACCCTCCAAAAGGTAATAGATGTTGTAGATGATGATGAACTCCTTGCTCTTGTGCTTCAAATGATAATCTCCCCAACACTCAACTCTCCTCACTGATTTGGCTGTGGTGGAAGAAAAGATTGAGTGGAAAGCAACTTGGGAAGGTTAGAGATCAAGCTTCATATGGTGGGAGTGGAGCAACTTGATCTCAACACAAGGGTAGGTAGTTCTCTTCTCAGAAATGTAAGGTAGGAGTGGTAGTTCTTTCTGATGGCTCTCTCCACGAATGAAGAGGGGGTGGAGGGGTATAAATAGCCTCCACACAAAATCCAACTGTTACACACTTTTGAGCAAACTCGGTGGGACCAAAGTGGACAACTCGGTGAGACCGAGAGTTCAAATAATGTGAACGTTGGGGTTTTCGGTGGGACCGAATATACAATCTCGGTTAGTCCGATTCGTGCAAAGACAAGAGCATACCAGTTTCGGTGGGACCGACTTCATCATCTCGGTGACACCGATTTGATGACAGAAGGTTACAGAAGCTTGGCAACTCATGTTTCGGTGAAACTGATTTCAGAATCGGAATATCTGAGTTTACTAGGGTTTGGCTTATGGCTGAGGTGGTTCATCTCGGTGTGACTGAGTTTGGAATATCGGTGGGACCGAGATTACTTATGAGTGTATATGGCAGTGAAAGTTGCTGATAGTTTAGGAGATGTATCACTAAGTACTTGAGCAACCAGATCATCATCATAACCTCATCCCCTTTTAATAGTATTGGCTTTTCCTATGGACTCAATGTGATCTTGGATCACTAAACCAAAAATGGAGTCTTGAGCTTTTGCCAATGCTTGCCTTAGCATTTTGAGGGGTCCACTTCTTCAGTCCTTGCCATACCCATATCACTGAACTTCTCTGAAATGATTCTCAAGTAACTATTAGTTCAATGATATATATGTTGTTATTAATTACAAAACCACCCGGGGATTAGTTGCACTTTCAGATCTGGAGTCCGTTCGGGGCTCCGGAGAGTGGAGATCGTCGCCATCGTCATCATCAACCTTCCTCCATCACCAATTCCATGATGCTCACCGCCGTGTGTGAGTAATTCCATCATAGGCTTGCTGGACGGTGATGGGTTGGATGGGATAATCTGTCATGTAATCAAGTTAGTTTTGTTAGGGTTTGATCCCTAGTATCCACTATGTTCTGAGATTGATGTTGCTATGACTTTGCTATGCTTAATACTTGTCACTAGGGCCCGAGTGCCATGATTTCAGATCTGGACCTATTATGTTTCCATGAATATATGTGTGTTCTTGATCCTATCTTGCAAGTCTATAGTCACCTACTATGTGTTATGATCCGGCAACCCCGAAGTGACAATAATCGGGACCACTCTCGGTGATGACTATAGTTTAAGGAGTTCATGTATTCACTATGTGTTAATGCTTTGGTCCGGTACTCTATTAAAAGGAGGCCTTAATATCCCTTAGTTTCCAATAGGACCCCGCTGCCACGGGAGGGTAGGACAAAAGATGGCATGCAAGTTCTTTTCCATAAGCATGTATGACTATATTCGGAATACATGCCTGCATTGCATTGATGAACTGGAGCTAGTTCTGTGTCACCCTAGGTTATAACTTCTACATGATGAATTGCATCCGACGTAATTTCCCATCACCGATCCAATGCCTACGAGATTTACCTATATTGCTTGTCGCTTTTTTACTTTTCCGTTGCTACTATCAAAAACACTATCTTTACTTTTATTGCTGCTACCGCCACTATCATATTACTTTGCTACTAAACTATCTTGCTGCAGATACTAAGTTTCCAGGTGTGGTTGAATTGACAACTCGGCTGCTAATACTTAAGAGTATTCTTTGGCTCCCCTTGTGTCGAATCAACAAATTTGGGTTTAATACTTTACCCTCGAAAACTGTTGCGATCCCCTACACTTGTGGGTTATCATAGAGCCATTGGTTAAGGATCATGCTCTTAAGAAGATGGCGGGTCTATTCAGGAGGTGGAAGAATGAGTTAAAAGCAAAGTTTGTCTACAAAGGAAAGACTCCAGTCTTCACCGGCCGATTTGAGAAGATAAGAGATCACTGGCCCGCATTTGTGGCCTACAAGACATCGGACAGGACTAAGAAGATGTCAGAGACAAACAAGAAGAATGCTGCAAAGAAGAAGTTTCACCATCGCATGGGGTCAGGTGGCTACATCAAAGCTCGGCCATTGTGGGACAAGGCTGAGCAAGACTTGCTAGCTAAAGGGGTCGAACCAGAGACATTGAACTGGCCATACCGTTCAAGGACTTGGTTCTTCGGGGTTGGGAAACCTTGGACCCTCAAACAGGGAGGTGCCGTTGGACGCAGGAGCAACTTGAAATACCTGTCAAGAAGCTTCAGAAGTGTATCACCACAGTGCAGGAAGGGATGTTCGTTCCCGACAGAGAGAATGACAAGCTCACCGAGGCCCTCGGGAATCCGGAGCACCCTGGATGAACACGAGGCACGCCAGGCTACGTTCCGTGGAAGGTTGGGTTTCCCGACGCAGGCGGTTACAAAACCAAGGAGAGGAAGAGGAAACTAGAGCAGACCAAACTGTAGAAGTAGCATGCAAGGGTACAAAAGCTAGAGGAACAAGCAACTGACAGCCAGCGATCTGCCGGAGCTACCCCGCCATCTCATCGAGATGCAGTGTGCCTTCCGCCGAGCTCCTTCAGTAGCCTGACTTCACGGCTCCTAGCTACCCCGTGGATGCTATCACGGAGGCTCAACATTGCCAGCTTATGACACAATGGCAGCACCTCAAAGTCAAGGTGGTTGTCGGTTCTGTTGCACCTCCTCAACCCGAGTACCCGACGCAACTTTTCACTACCATCTGATTCCACAAGGCTATGCTGTTGTGATGGTGGATGAAGTAACGGAGGGATTTGAGAAGCTCAAGCTTGACCACCCTACACATGAAGGGAATACTCAGCTGGGTCTTGCTCTGAAGACTCCACGTCTATGGCGGAAGGAGCTCATCAAGCTTCCGAACTGGACGCCTCCACCTCCTCCTCCTCCTCCAGCGAGTGAGGGCACTCCGCCTCTTCCTCCTCCTCCTCCGGTGAGTGATCAGGGCACTCCGCCTCCTTCTCCGGCTCCTCCGGCGCGTGAGGGTGGCACTCCGCCTGCTACGGCGCGTCCGAGCAACGCGCCTCCTCCTCCGCCTCGTCAGCAATGGCGGAAGACAGAAGCCACTGTTCTGGCTCGTTGGAGCACTCCGACTTCTTCTACTACTCGTCAGCAGCAAGGGAAGAGAGGCACCGTCGCTCCGGCGTCTAGTAGTACAGCCAGAGGCGGGAGGCAATACAGATTGGGTCCTTCTCTCAAGCCTATGTAGAAGTTACCATACGAGATGAGCGAGGAGGAAAACCAGAAGATCTGTGAAGCCCAAGTGAAGGACTTCTTTGAAATACAAAGAGCTAAGAAACATCCACCTCCGGAGGAGAAGATAGATCCGGTGAAATTGAAGCACAATTTCGATGCCCTGAAGCGACCACCACCGTGTCCGCTGCAAACCAACTATGAGCGCATTATTGAAAAGACATATCTGGAAGCGGAGCGGTCGGGAAGTACTTGTAGTGATCGAAGGTTAGCAGAACGAAGAAGTGGGAAAAAAATTCCCTAGCTCGGCGAACAAGCGAACCAATTGTGCCCCCCGCTCAAGGTGCCTAGCGACATTGTCGCTAATCATCCGGGGATGGCGCCCGGTACCAATCTTGGAGATTACCTGGGCGATGATGTAGTGTTTGATATGTTAGAGGTGAACGAACACAAATATCGGTACGGGAAGCCTCTCGTCAAACCTGGTCATCCTCCTCTAACAACGATGATGCGTAAATTCTATGAGTGGTACATGGAAGTCTGCAAAAAGTCTAGCAAGGATACTTTGACGCTGAGGGTTAAAGATGAGCACGACCTCGTTGGAATTGATATGTTGTCTGTTCCATTTGAGGAGTTCTTCTGGTTTTTCAATCAAAAGGCCCTCGATAAAATAATCGTCACTTGCTACTGTCTGTATACTACTTTTGTAATTAAGTATCTATATATAGCTCAGCTCTTTCATTGCATGTCTATATAATTATCCTTACTATATTATGCAGATTGAAGATCGTCGAATGCAGAAAAGCACAAATCTGTGACATTGGGTTCATTAACACAAATCTCATAGATGAATGGATGGTTAAATTTAATCCCAAATAAGTCGAGCACAACTTGCTACAATCGTTGCTCAAAAATCAAAACAAAGATACAATACTCTTTCCTTACAACTTCAAGTGAGTGTTACTGTATTGTGCATATTCGGTTTCCCTTATTACTCGAGGTTATAGTAATGTAATTGATGAGTTATGCATGCGTGCGCAGCTTTCACTATATTCTCCTAGAGATTAAGCTTGAGCGGGGACTAGTAACCGTCTTAGACTCGAGACGAAAAGATCTCAAGGACTATGCGGCCATGACTAAAATGCTCGAGAAGTAAGTTCAATCGATCATTATCGCACCATACCGAAAACTTTGTTCATTTCCTGATATCAAGTAATTATTTTCTTTGTCTCACAGGGTTTGGAAAGAGTTCACCGTAGAAGCTCCGGGACTGATGAGGGAGCTGCGATTTACACACCCGAGAGTAAGTACTACTAGCTAGTTCCGCGCATCTCCCATTGATTCTAGCTAGTTTCGTCAATACCATTTATAATGCTTGATTATCAGTTTGATTGACCTCTATTTCTCGTAAAGTGGTTGTGGTAGGACACCGGGAATAATTTTTGTGGATACTACATTTGCGAGTACATCTACAACGCGACGACCTCTAAGCGGGGCTACTCTAAAAAAGATTATGAAGTGTGTAAGCAATAATATTCACAATTTTATTTTATTACCATCATTTGTGTTGAGTTTCATTCACTTGTGTGTATTTGACCCCCTTCTTCAAATTAGATGTGGCAGATGCGGGATGAACTCCTACCACAAGATCGCATACAAGCAATTCAAGAGGAATTGACGGGATTCTTTCTTGAGCATGTCATAAATAAAGCCGGAGAGTACCATGTGGAATTTGACATTAGATGTTAGGGAATTGTAAGAGATCTTATATTTTATATATATATATATTTTATATATATATATATATATATATATATATATATATATATATATATATATATATATATATATATATATATATATATATATATATATATATATATATATATATATATATATGTAGCCAGTAGCGTTGGATAGATATACGAAAACTTGTTTTTATACCAATCTCTCGGAGAAAGAGAGGTCAATCACTTCTCTCTTTATATGTTCATGACGATCTTGTGTACTTAATGGTTTCCTTCATTTGCTTAGCTAGTGTGTCGAGTCCTCTCTATACGTATAGTATGTAGCGTCGACCAAGCACGGAGATAAGAGAGGACACTTCTCTCTATTAGTTAGCTAACACAACATATGAAATCCCTAAATTAACCCTACAAAACCCCCAACCCCCCCCCCCTTCAAAAAAACAAAAAAAACCCAGCCACTGAACTGCTGACGCGTGGATGCGTTTTGGTCCTGGTTGAACCGGGACAAAAGGCCCTCCTGCCTGGGCAAGCCGCTGCGGCCACGTGGAGCCCCAACTGTCCCAATTCGTGGGCGAACCGGGACTAAAGGTATAGGGCTTTAGTCCCGACACTTTAGTCCGGTTCCAGAACCAGGACAAATGGGCCTCTGGAATCGGGACAAATGGGCCTTTTTCTACTAGTGTTATTTGCTTCG
This sequence comes from Secale cereale, assembly GCA_902687465.1. NCBI lineage: Eukaryota > Viridiplantae > Streptophyta > Magnoliopsida > Poales > Poaceae > Secale > Secale cereale. The sequence goes on from LR738713.1 coordinate 25,371,443, forward strand.
TTGTATATACTTTGTAGTTCCAATGATGAGGCATATATGTCAACTATGGGTGTTGGCTTCAACAATTCTCATTGGTCTCAAACCAATGAGATGCATTTTGATGATCACGAGTTTGAGGTGGACGAGGATGGTGAGAGCATCGTCGATGCACCGAAAGGAAGAGGGGGCAACTACACCATTGATTAAGACATCTTGCTATGCAATACTTGGTTGCAAGTGTCGAGGGATCCCTCCGTTGAAGGGGATCAAAGTAGAGATGCATATTGGCTCCGGATGAAGGAACACTTTGATGTACACAACAAAAATGGAATTGACCGCTCTGAAAGATCTCTTCGCTCTCAGTGGTCGACAATCAACCGAGATTGTCAAAGGTGGGCGGCCGCACATAAGGCGGTTGACAAGTTGAACCCAAGTGGCACTAATGATAGAGATAGGGTAAGTGTCATTTCTTTCATGATTCTTCCATGTTCATCATACTTCTTCTTGGTGTTTCTAGTGCTAACTTGTTTTTTTTTTTTGTAGCTCACTATTGCACAAAAGTTGTTCCAAGGAGAGGAGAAGAAGACCAAGAAAGGGAAGATCAAGAAAGGGAGACCATTTACCTTGCCTTATTGCTATGCAGAATTGAAGGATGATGAGAAATGGAAGCCTCGTGATGCTATCAATGGTGATGAGGAGAGAAACAAACGCAAGTGAATTGTTGATTTGGATGATGATGATGAGGAGGCATCAAGTGATGACGGCAAGAGAAGCCCTACACCAAACTCGGTTTCGTACTCCAAGCCAAAAAGACCGGATGGATGCAAGAAAGACGGAAAAGAAAAGAAGAAGAGGAAAGAAGATGACGAGCTAAAAAATGCTATGGAAGCTATTGTGAACGCAAGAAAGGAAGCGAACGAGGTGAGGAAGATGGCAAGGAACCAAGATGCCGCGACCATGAAGAGGAGGTTGGCGGCCGAGGAGATGAAGATGGCATTGGAGGAGAAGAAATTGGCCACGGAGGGGCGAACTAGGTTGTTGGGATGGGAGAAGTACTTGTTCTTCATAGACACATCTACCCTCAATGAGAAGCAAAAAGAGTACATCAATTTTGCCCGTGACGAAGTCTTGGTCCAAAAGGCATCGGTGGCATCGGAGATACCATGGACGGCATGGGTGGCTTCAGAGCTACCATGGGGGCATGATTGCTGATGTGCCATTCGTTTGTGTGAACTTTTATGTCATGAACTTGGTTCGGATTTTGAACTTAGTTGGATGATGTTGTGGGCATGAATTTGAATTTTTATGTCATAAACTTGTTTGGGTGATTTTAAACTATGCCATGTCTTGTTTTGATGTATGAAATATCATCATTGTCTCTAAAATACAACATATGGCAAGCGTCGGTTGCCCGCGCACGCTGCAGTTTAGCACGCAGACGTGCTATATTTTGCAGCGACCGCTGGAGCAAGCGCTCCTCGCCGCGCAAAACTCACGATCAGCGCGTTACAAACGTTTTTTCAGCGCACCGCGCATTGCACGACTGTTGAAGACGCTCATTGCACGACTGTTGAAGACGCTCTAAGTCCATAAAATCCATGGCGTCGTCCCCTTATTCCCCTTGTGCGTTCTGCAGATTTTGTCCACACGAGCTCCCACACCTGGGTTGTATCGACATCAAAGGGACGGCAGGCAGCAGCTTCTTGTTAAGAGGAAGAACCTGGCAACAATAGGTCTTTTCACGTTACCGTTAGTACCTGCACAGCAAAACATCCCCAGGTTAAGAATGTCACCCTCTGAAACTAATAACTCAAGACTGCCAATGCTAGATACAGGTCAGGCCGGAAAGGCTACTAAGAAAATCTTCAGCAGTCTCCCTATTCCAAAAAAATGCAGAGACTTGAGACAAAAAACCCTGCTCCAACAGTCTACATATTCTGAATTTTTTTTCATGGGCATAATTCACAAAACCAAATATTTATTGTTCGACAACCATCAAGCCACAAAAATGTATAAGGCAACCAACATCAATTATGATTAGTAATTATCTAAATATATTTTTCACACGCTAGCTTCCTAATAGCGCAGATGTTCGTTTCACAAACCGTGTTATATAGCATGTTTTATCTTGTGACAAATAACACTAGAATCTAACAAACCTTTTTAAGCTTTATTGTTAATCTTAGCAACGCGTGCCCTCCAAAACGAAAATTCCTATATAGTCTGCATCTTTGGCCCATATCAATAATACTACACTTCACCAAGATATTGTGAGATATATGCTCGAATTCTTGTTTTTCTACCCCGCAAAGTAGCTAAATACGAGTACTTTGCAACACCAAAATACGTAATGTAATTTAGTCCAAGCAAAAATATAAAAGCTGTGCATCATATAGGAGGAAAAACGGAAATTTTAAAATTGTCGAATGAGATTCGTGATGTGTACGCTTACATACACTGCACACGGACTTTCAGCCGCTTGCCTGGATCTCCTCTTCAGCATTGCCTTGCTCCTCCTTCACAATATGTTCATCGTCCCACGTTCGTATTTCCAGTGTGGGGCGGTACGGAAGGAGATCTGCCGTGTTCCTGATGGCCTCCTCCAACGCCTCCACATCCCGAACCGTCGCGCCGATGCAAATGATCTCGACAGCAAGATGCCTGAGGGAAGAGAGGTGCTGGATGCCAAAATCAAGACTAGTGCCTGCATCAAACGGAACCCGCAGCTTCTCAAGCCCTGGCATGGCCCCAGATTCGAACATCAGGCCTTCCCCATTGCTCCAACAGGTGAAGTAGAACTCCTTTAGGCTTATGAACATGTCACTACTTATGATGAGCCTTTGCTCGGGAGCAGCTGATCTTGATGTCAACCATAGAAACAGCAAAGCAGGTAAATCTCCAAGGACCTCCAGTGCACCCTCTTGTACTGGATCAATATTGATATCCAGGTAGGTGAGCTTGTTAAGTGATGCAACCCAAGCTGGCACTCTGGGGAAGAAATAGAACATGCCCATCTGAAATTTCTGGAGGAGATGAGGGGAAGGGAACCAAGAATCCAACAAGAAATCTATGCACGAATATCTGTAGTTGTTCTGAATAGTCAGGGATCGAAGGTTGAGTCTTCCCAACCTGCAGAGCGATAGGACCAAGTTATCCATAAGAATTTGTTTATTACTGTGCACATCGACAAGGCACCAGCATAGCCCAAGAGTCCTCAGTTTAGTCAGATTGCCCAGCTCCAACAAACAAGATGCCAAGCTGTCCTGGTTGACTTTGATGTCTGATAGCTCCTGCAGGGCTTGCAGATTCCCAATTCCTTTGGGTAATTCCAGATTACTGACACGCAAACATGTTAGATGTTGCAGCTGAACAATGCTTTTGGGCATTTTCCTTATCTTCGTACATCCCATATCCAGAGTCCTCAAACATTGAGTTCAGGAAGTGCAGAAATGCTTCTAACATTGAGTCGTAAATACTTCAACTGAAACAGCTTCCTCACATGCTCAAACCAATTGCTTTCCATCTCCTCACCATTTTCAATGTCAAGTACTCGCAGAAATCGAAACTTCGAAAGTGAAGGCATCTTTTCAGCATACCCAACAATACTGAGTGATCGACAATGAGAAATGATTGCTGTTGGTGGAACAATGATGTGCTCTTGGGAATAATAATTGAGGGATAACCTGCGGATCTTATGCTGAAGCACAAATTTCTGTTTTTGGTCACCAAAGAAGGTGGCAAAGTTTTCTTCAATTGACTTAGATGTAAGGAGATCAAGAATCATATCATGGACTCGGCATGAATCGACTCGACCGTCATATTGGATTTTCACTGGCTGAAGCATGCTTCTATTAATAAGATCATTAAAATAGCACTCTCCTACCTCCTCCAAATCTTGCCCACCATCAGTATTAATGAATCCTTCAGCAATCCACCTCCTTATCAATCGATCCTTCTCAATCTCATAATCCTCTGGAAATACACTTAGATACAGCAAACATGTCTTCAAATGGTGGGGGAGATCATCATAGCTAAAAGATAATATCCTTCTCATCTCTTCTACACCAGGATCCTTCTCCAATGTCGAACCGATTGAATTATACACCCACTCCCATTCTTCATTTGTACTACCTTTATTAGCCAATAAGCTTGCTATTGTAAGAATCGCTAATGGTGAACCACCACATTTTTTCAATATTTCCGACGAGACCTCCTCCAGTCGAGGAGGACATATATCTCCTGAGCCAAATATTCGTTTGAAAAATAAACTCTTAGAGTTAGCTGTTGTAAGAGGCATTATTTCATAGACACGATCATGGTGAGGAGAGCAACACGACTTGGCTATATCAATACTACGTGTTGTCGTGATTATTCTGCTTCCCAAATCATTCACACACAAAGAACATTTGATAATTCTCCAAGCTTGAGTACTCCATATATCATCAATGACGACTAAGTACCTACAAAGTGCATGCTCTCTCATGAATAAGGAAACATTATGGACAAAAATACATACAGAAGCTTTTTTTTCTATATATTATCACGGACGGCCATTATCCCCTTCCCCAATGGTATGGCCATACCACGGAAGCTCAATTTATTGTAGGGGGTTATGATTGTAAAGTAAGCATTTTAAGGCCTCTAAAAACATAACCACACAAACTGTGAACCAAAACACTATTCACAACTGCATATGTTTAGAATGTAACAAAAGCATATATATATATATATATATATATATATATATATATATATATACATATACATATATATACATTAGAGTTCTAATCTTGCGCTCGGCCAGGCAGCACGTGCTAATTGACCCAGGCGTCCTTCCACCTCATCGTAATTTTTTTGACAAATGTAGTAACAGACTCCATCTGGTTACCCCTAATTAATAGCAAAAGTTCAATGGTAAAAATGATAGTCTTTTGTAGTAACGTGGTGGGTGACGAGGGACACAACTAGGATAAGTAGTATTCCTTGTACTAACTACCGTGTTCTTTTTTACTATACAAGTGTTGAATTCAAAAGTTATCAACCAACCAAAAGTATCATTATATTAAAATGTGAACTTAATACAGCAACGATGCCTAAAAAGACTCCAGCTTGTTACCACTAATGCTTGGACGAAATATCAATAGTAACAAGATATGCTTCACTAGTAAAAAAATCGCACATGTTGGGTAGGGAGAGACTCAGTTAGTAAAACTAGCATCTATTTGTAGTAATTATCGTGTAGTTCGTTATCAACAAGAGCCTCAAGCATGGAGTGGTAGACGTCAAGAGACGTGGGGACCGGATTATCCTGGTCAAGCTGGTAGTTGGGGACTTAGTTCTCAATGTTATCAGTGCGTATGCCCCGCAAGTAGGCCACACTGAGAACACCAAGAGGGTGTTCTGGGAAGGCCTGGAAGACATGGTTAGGAGTGTATCGATTGGCGAGAAGCTCTTCATAGGAGGAGACCTCAATGGCCACGTGGGTACATCTAACACAGGTTTTGAAGGTGTGCATGGGGGCTTTGGCTATGGTACCAGGAATCAGGAAGGAGAAGATGTCTTAAGCTTTGCTCTAGCCTACGACATGATTGTAGCTAACACCCTCTTTAGAAAGAGAGAATCACATCTGGTGACTTTTAGTAGTGGCCAACACTCTAGCCAGATTGATTTCATCCTCTCGAGAAGAGAAGATAGGCGTGCGTACCTAGATTGTAAGGTGATACCTGGAGAGAGTGTTGTACCTCAACATAAGCTGGTGGTTGCTGACTTCCGCTTTCGGATTCGTGTCCAGCGGGATAGGCGTGCCAAAGTCGCTAGAACGAAGTGGTGGAAGCTCAAGGGGGAGGTAGCTCAGGCGTTCAAGGAGAGGGTCATTAAGGAGGGCCCTTGGGAGGAAGGAGGGGATGCGGACAATGTGTGGATGAAGATGGCGCCTTGCATTCGTAAGGTGGCCTCGGAGGAGTTTGGAGTGTCCAGGGGAAGGAGAAGCGAAGATTAGGATACCTGGTGGTGGAATGATGATGTCCAGAAGGCGATTAAAGAGAAGAAAGAGTGCTGCAGACGCCTGTACTTGAAAAGGAGTGCAGACAACATAGAGAAGTACAAGATGGCGAAGAAGGCCGCAAAGCGAGCTGTCGGTGAAGCAAGGGGTAGGGCGTATGAGGGCCTCTACCAACAGTTAGGCACGAAGGAAGGGGAAAGGGACATCTATAAGATGGCCAAGATCCGAGAGAGGAAGAAGAGGGATATTGGCCAAGTCAAATGCATCAAGGACGGAGCAGACCAACTCCTCGTGAAGGATGAGGAGATTAAGCATAGGTGGCGGGAGTACTTCGACAAGCTGTTCAATGGGGAGAATGAGAGTTCTACCATTGAACTTGATGACTCCTTTGATGAGACCAGCATGCGTTTTGTGCGGCGAATCCAGGAGTCTGAGGTCAAGGAGGCTTTAAAAAGGATGAAAGGAGGCAAGGCGATGGGCCCTGATTGTATCCCCATTGAGGTGTGGAAAGGCCTCGGGGACATAGCGATAGTATGGCTAACCAAGCTTTTCAACCTCATTTTTCGGGCAAACAAGATGCCAGAAGAATGGAGACGGAGTATATTAGTACCAATCTTCAAGAACAAGGGGGATGTTCAGAGTCGTACTAATTACCGCGGAATTAAGCTGATGAGCCATACAATGAAGCTATGGGAGAGAGTCATTGAGCACCGCTTAAGAAGAATGACAAACGTGACCAAAAATCAGTTTGGTTTCATGCCTGGGAGGTCGACGATGGAAGCCATTTTCTTGGTTCGACAACTTATGGAGAGATACAGGGAGCAAAAGAAGGACTTGCATATGGTGTTCATTGACTTGGAGAAGGCCTATGATAAGATACCACGGAATGTCATGTGGTGGGCCTTGGAGGAACACAAAGTCCCAGCAAAGTACATTACCCTCATCAAGGACATGTACGATAATGTTGTGACAAGTGTTCGAACAAGTGATGTCGACACTAATGACTTCCCGATTAAGATAGGACTGCATCAAGGGTCAGCTTTGAGCCCTTATCTTTTTGCCTTGGTGATGGATGAGGTCACAAGGGATGTACAAGGAGATATCCCATGGTGTATGCTCTTTGCGGATGATGTGGTGCTAGTTGACGATAGCCGGACGGGGGTAAATAGGAAGTTAGAGTTATGGAGACAAACCTTGGAATCGAAAGGGTTTAAGCTTAGTAGAACTAAAACTGAGTACATGATGTGCGGTTTCAGTACTACTAGGTGTGAGGAGGAGGAGGTTAGCCTTGATGGGCAGGTGGTGCCTTAGAAGAACACCTTTCGATATTTGGGGTCAATGCTGCAAGAGGATGGGGGTATTGATGAAGATGTGAACCATCGAATCAAAGCCGGATGGATGAAGTGGCGCCAAGCTTCTGGCATTCTCTGTGAAAAGAGAGTGCCACAAAAGCTAAAAGGCAAGTTCTACAGGACGGCGGTTCGACCCGCAATGCTGTATGGCGCCGAGTGTTGGCCGACTAAAAGGCGACATGTTCAACAGTTAGGTGTGGCGGAGATGCGTATGTTGAGATGGATGTGTGACCACACGAGGAAGGATCGAGTCCGGAATGATGATATACGAGATAGAGTTGGGGTAGCACCTATTGAAGAGAAGCTTGTCCAACATCGTTTGAGATGGTTTGGGCATATTCAGCGCAGGCCTCCAGAAGCCCTAGTGCATAGCGGACGGCTAAAGCGTGCGGAGAATGTCAAGAGAGGTCGGGGTAGACCGAATTTGACATGGGAGGAGTCCGTTAAGAAAGACCTGAAAGATTGGAGTATCACCAGAGAACTAGCTATGGACAGGGGTGCGTGGAAGCTTGCTATCCATGTGCCGGAGCCATGAGTTGGTCACGAGATCTTCTGGGTTTCACCCCTAGCCTACCCCAACTTGTTTGGGACTAAAGGCTTTGTTGTTGTTGTTGTTGTTGTATCGTTAGTTCGTTACTAGAAAATATAACCACTTCGAAAAGCAACAAATATTGTTGCGAAGAATGTGAAGAATATATATTTATGATGCATAATGGTTACTATCTTTCCTATTATTTTTATTACAAAAAGAACATTTTACAATCAATTAAGATAGAGATAGGAGGTGCGTAAACTAATTCATGTGAATTACAAACTACATGCTTTCTTTACTAGAAAAACTTAATTTGTTACCATTAAAATCTCGTTCATGTATTAGTCGTAACAGGTAGTGCCATTTTACGACATTTAACAAATCCTGTTACAGCAAGGTAGGAGGAGCGCTGGTTTAGTTGCCTCGCGGGTGCGCGCGTTTCCTGGCCGGAGCGCAGAATTAGTACTTTGCGCAGAATTAGTACTCTGCGCTCAGGCTCACTAAATATATATAATTAAGAGGTGTGTTAATTAAACAATTGTAGAAAGTAGTAGAATGACCAGGCTACTAAATAAAAATCAATATTGAAGAAAATATGATGCAGTACCAACAGCCAATTTCTCATTCAAAGTTCAGGAACATACCTCTTGTTCTTTAAAGCATCTCTGATTGCGTCAATGAGCTTTCCCTCGTCCCATATATCTGTGCTAGGAAGCTCTTGTGGGCAAACTTGAGAGAGTATATTTCTTAAGATCTTATTCACATCTGGTTGCTGTGACAATGAAACAAAAGCTCGACACTGGAACTGGCCTTCCAGTTTACAGTACACCTCATTCGCAAGGGTAGTTTTACCGAGACCTCCAAAACCCACAATGGATATGACCTTTAGCTGCTGCACTGATGCACCCACACCCTCCATTAGGCACTTGATGAGCTCATCTCTTGGCTGGTCAATACCGACAAGCCCGTCTGGTTCAGCATAGAGTGAAGGCAAACGAGGGTCAATGGCCCTTGAGGTGCTAGTCTCGAAGGCGTGCTCATCAAGCTTATACCTCATACGCCGCTTGCTTGCATCTTCAACACGTGCCTTAAGTCCCTGGATTTGACTGGAGATTTGATGGCGTGCCCTCAGTGCGTTGAGCTGCTGGAGCACACTTTGGACAAGACCTACAGCTTTAGACATGTCAGTTTGGCCAAGGCTTTTCATAAAGTCGTCAATGCAATCCTCAATGTCATAAGACATCTCCCGGACTTGGTTCCTCCATTCCTTGGTCTGCACATTAATATCACGGTCCACCTCTGCCAGTCTCTGAAGGAGCGCGTTCATACTGCTCAGTTCATCTTTCATGAACTCTACCTCCCTATGCACACCCTTCAGCTTTGCGTACTCCTCCCCGAGCAGCACGGTTAGCTTGCCGATGACAGAGGTCATTACCCCTGCCAAGGCGCTCACCATCTGCTCGATGTTTTATGAGTGTTGCTACCAAAATGCCCAGGTTTGCAGAAAAGGGCCCCAAGCTTCAGCACGACAAAGCAAACACCTGGCAATATATGTATGCATCATCACTAAGAGAGTAGGTCTGTGGGTATCATACTGAATAACAACCATAACTGCAACTGTAATTCCATAAGTGTCAATTATTGACCCAAATGCACAAGAATGCTACAAAAGTATATGTACCCAATTTCACAATTTAGTAGAAAATAAAGCCCAGTCACATGCCATGTCACAGTGAATTCAAGATGAACATGCAAATCTGCAATTTCTATCAGAATTCAATCACTCCCCAAATGACACAAATGTATTGTCGACATGAACTCCTGGTACATAGATACATGAATAAATGGTGACCATGCTATTTATCCAATTGTACCAGCTTCGGTCGAATCATTATTGCTAGAATAAAAGATATGGAATTATGGTTTAAAATACCTTTTGAGTTTCTACACTAACTGACTAAATCTACTGGAACTGGAATTATGAGTCCAGTCGCATGATTGATGGAGTTACTTTATGTCTTTTGAAAGCATCAGTTCGTGCACAAGAAACAGCAAAGAGTAGGGCTCAAATTAGTCTGGAAACCTGGTCGATAGACAAGGGTGCTTGTTGAAGGCCAGGGAACTCCAGATATAGGATACCTATATATGACAGTGGTCTAAGGACACACTAATCTATACGCATCGTTCGCTGCCTCCAATCCAGTGGGTCGGATGAGCCAGTATTTAGTTGTACCCCTCAACCAGATAAAAATCAGTTCTTGTCTGCATATACACACAAAAGTTGTGCTTGACCATCAAGATAAACTTAAGTGATCAGAGGGTTGTAGAGCAGTGAAATACAAAACTTGTCAAATTCTCCAAGCAAGCATACGCATACCAAGTTTGCATCATGAAACTTGTCAACTATAACAACTGATTAAATAAGATTGCTTTTAGTATTATATAAGATCTCCCTGTAAAAGAAAAAAGATCTCCCTGCCAAAGAAGCTGGCTAGCAGGTAAACAATTACTTTTACAAGATTAAGGGCTCGTATTTTCTAATTAACGTGGTAATTTCTAGAGAGTCTAGAATTAGTATAGATATAGATTGTTATTATCATCTTAATTTCAGTAAGATCTATGATGTCAACTATGACTGGTTAAGTACGCTGGTAACAGACTAGCGCGTACACAATTGTTTTTTTCCAGCAAGATCTACACACATCAGTTACCACACCACGGCGCCACCACACTCATGCTTCTAAAACACCAACAAATTTCGCTGCAGCAGTTGACAAGTATACCAAGCAAGCTATCTCACAGTCCATACCTATTCGATGGAAGCCAGGCCAGCGCCGCCGCCGGTGAGATCAACAAATCCGCAGCGGCGACCGCGATAAACGGCTAGACGCCACCGGAGTGGAGAGCGGGAGCCGCCCGCTTCTACGATGGGCGCAGAGGTCGCGGTGGTGGTGGCGGCGGCGGCCGGGAGTGGCGACCGTGGAGGCGTGGATTTAGGTAGAGAGCGCGAGCAGCTGCGGCACCTTGAGAAACTGAGCAGAGTGCGTGGCCGAGATTGCTGACTTATCTACAGGTTTGACTTTCACTTTTTTTTCTATGCAAAAGTTAGGTAAGCTTTCTTTTTTACGATCTCACTAAGCTTTTTTTATAGAAAACTTTCAATTTATTCATCTTCAATCATGGTAGTACAACGAACACCAAAAATAATAAAAATTATATCCAGATCCGTAGACCACCTAACGACGACTACAAGCATTGAAGCGAGCCGAATGCGCGCCGCCGTCATCGTCCCTTCCTCGCTGGAGTCGAATACAATTTATTGTGGTAGACAGTCGGGAAGTCGTTGTGCTAAGGCCTCATAGGACCAATGCATCAAAACAGCAACCGCCGACATGAAGAATAACATAGATCAAAAGGATCAAACCTAAAGATACACGGATATAGACAAACAGCAACAGATCGGAGCAAATCCAACGAGGATAGATTCGCCGGAGACACACATCCACACGCCATCAACGATGCTAGACGCACCACCGAAACGGAGCTAGGCGGGGATACATTTATTACATCTTCAGAGAGCCGCCGCCGTCTCGTCTTCCTGGACATGACATAAACCCTAACAAAATTTAAAAAGGAACGACTAACAACGAAGCTCTCCCGCCGGCCCTTGCCAAGATCCACCGCATCCCATGGTCCTAGGGTCACTGGAGACGAAGCAGAGCTATGGCGGCGCCGGTGAGAGGCACAAACCCTAGATTTATTTTTGAGGAGGAGGTGGTTGCGTAGAAAATTGATGGTTCTTTCCTCGTTCAGATCAACTAATATCGCGAAGCTTTTATTCAAACCGTCATCATAGTTACAAGGACCAAGGGAATTACATCGGGTTGGCCTAACCAAACATAGCGGCCAGCTCCCAACTTCAAAACATACTTCGCTAAATTGTGAGACTCAACATTTAAGCTCATAAATTCATGGACTAAATTGGAGGAAAGAAAAGATGAAAAGTAAAGTTTGATCTTCTGGACAACTGCTCCATACGCAGCGTCACTTCCTCTATGGATGTCTTCCACCACACCTTTACAATCGGAAGCAATAAGGACCCGGTTTGGCTAGAGCTAGACGTTCTCGTATTTCTAGGTCTTTCAAAGTGGCTGGATCACCAATGGTGGTAAAAAAAAAAAAATAGGCAAGCGCCATCTCAATTGTTAGGATTAGTTAGGCTAGTTGTAATGGCAAGTACTTTCTCTGTCCCAAAATAAATGTCTTAAGCTTAGTACAATTTTGTACTAGAGCTAGTACAAAATTGAGACACTTATTTTAGAACGGAGGGAGTATCATATACTAGTATCAGGCTGGCTGTAATGGGGAGTATCATATACTAGTATCATGCATATGATACTAGTGTATGATACTACCTCCCTAAAGCATAGTACTCTATTTATTGCCATGCATGAGACATACTACTATAGCATTTATTATGATACGGTATCATGATATGATACTCAACCATCTCTTTCTTCATTTAATTCTATGACACCTCATCAAAATTGTCTAATTGGCATGCATGATACTAGCTATGATACTACCATTACGACCAGCCTCATGCATATGATACTAGTGTATGATATTACATCCATAGTGCATAGTATCATATGTTAGTATCATGCAAGACTTTATTTATTGTCATGCATGACACAAAGTAGCACAACATTGAATATGATACGGTATCATAATATGATACTCAACCCTCTCTTTCCTCATTTAATTCTATGCCACATCAACAAATTTGCTTAGTTGGCATGCATGATACTACCTATGATACTCCCATTACGACCAGCCTTATATACCACTCTCCCCCTTCTGATTTATAGGCCTTAATTATGAATTATCACCAATCAAGATAGATGATGAGTGGTAGAATATTTTTTATAGTTTGTAAAGTTTTTCTCAAAAAATTATATTTACCAATGCTTTAATTGCAATGCATGCATGCGTGACTAATAACTGACCAATAATTTTTATATGCATTAATGTGTTTTCTTTTTTATCTTACATGCAATGATTTAATGCACCTCAAAATTTAAACATGTAATGGAAAGCAATACAATTGAGACTCCCCTTCTTCACTAATCCAACGGTAGAGCACACCATTCACCAAACCCAGTTTCTGTAGAGCCGGGCACCAAATAGTGAGACTCTTGTTAGTACTTTTGAGTTGTGACCAAGGAAACACTAGCGGTGATTAAAAAGAAAAAGACACAACTAGTGACAGCATCGACGCCATTGAAAGCACCAGCCATCAAAATAAACTCGGGAGGTGTTTGGATTAGAGAATGGTAAATGTAAATGGTAAGGGAATTAGATCGCGCTGGAAATGGGAATGTAATGGGCAAATCTTGATTCTGTTTGGTTGATACCTGTAAAGGAATCAGAGTTATGGTTGCTTCGCCGTCGGCCGGTGGCTGCAATTGAAGGAGAGCACACAAGGGACATGAAGGAGAGCAGACAAGGGAGGAGGATGGGGGAAGCTTGCACCTTGCAACGAACAGTCCGGCCTGCGACGAGGGCGAGCTGGGGCGGCGTGAATGGGGTGTCGACCAGGAGAAGGCGTGCGTTCGGTTACTCACTGGTCATCAGATATGGAGGAGGTGGCTTGGAGGGGATCGGGGAGGCGCCCACGTCGATCGGGGTGGCGGCGGCGCGGGACTTGAAGGTGGTCGGGGTTGCGGCGGCGTTGGTCGAGGAGTAGGGGATCATGGGAGGGAGAGTTGCGTGCGAGAACTGGGCTGTAAGCGTTTACGAAGGCAGCCCATTACGGCCTACACATAACAAACATGTGTAACGGTTTGGGTTTACACTGTAAACAGGTTACGACCATTTTTTTCCGAAACAAACACCTCCTCATATGTACTGGAGAACAATTACCATATAGACACTCAAGAGTGAGAACAAACCTAAAAAGCTAAAGATAGATGTTCTTGCATTGACTTGAATTGTCCGAGTGTCTGATTCAACCTCTTTTTCTGCACATTATGTAGGACGATTTGTGGAGCAGCAGCCCAGTTATGTTAACCGGACGTCTCGTGCGGGCTCATGCGGGCGAGTGAGGTGAAAAAAAGGCTGTGGATGACATACCGAGATCTGGTGGGCAGATCTGACGGTGTGCGATCTCAAATTGTTGTGAGGGGCCATAGGTCGCTTTGTTATACTATTTTCGATTATTTTCTCTATTTTCATTAGTTAATTATGATAGTATGCTCTGAGGCCATGGCCGTACTATTGAGGTGTTTGGCATCAGTCACGACGCAACCCCGATGATTTGTGTCCCACCTCCTCTCCATTCCAGACTAGAGGTTGCATAGGGCGGGCAGCCATCACAAGGGGTTGGCCTAGAGTCGTGCGCGTGTTATGCATGGAGGAGGGCGCAATATGGACATTCCGCTTCACCTTCTCCAGCAATCAGAATGTCTTTCGTCTCTCTTTACAGTTTTTAGTACAACTATGGTTCATCATTATTTACCCACTGGCCACTCGCGGCTCCTGCTGGACCTAGCCCTCACTGCCGGATGGTGAAGGAAATATGCCCTAGAGGCAATAATAAAGATGTTATTTGTATTTCCTTATATCATGATAAATGTCTTTTATTCATGCTAGAATTGTATTAACTAGAAACTTAGTACATGTGTGAATACATAGACAAAACAGAGTGTCCCTAGTATGCCTCTACTAGACTAGCTCATTGATCAAAGATGGTTATGTTTCCTAGCCATAGACATGAGTTGTCATTTGATCAACGGGATCACATCATTAGGAGAATGATGTGATGGACAAGACCCATCCGTTAGCTTAGCACTATGATCGTTTAGTTTTACTACTATTGCTTTCTTCATGACTTATACATGTTCTTATGACTATGAGATTATGCAACTCACGTATACCGGAGGAACACCTTGTGTGCTATCAAACGTCACAACGTAACTGGGTGATTATAAATATGTTCTACAGGTGTCTCCAAAGGTGTTCGTGGTGTTGGCATAGATCAAGAATAGGATTTGTCACTCCGAATGTCGGAGAGGTATCTCTGGGCCCTCTCGGTAATACACATCATAATAAGCCTTGAAAGCAAATGACTAATGAGTTAGTCACGGGATGATGTATTACGGAATGATTAAAGAGACTTGCCACTAACGAGATTGAACTAGGTATTGAGATACCGACGATCGAATCTCGGGCAAGTAACATACCGATGACAAAGGGAACAACGTATGTTGTTATGCGGTTTGACCGATAAGGATCTTCGTAGAATATGTAGGAGACAATATGAGCATCCAGGTTCCGCTATTGGTTATTGACCGGAGATGAGTCTCGGTCATGTCTACATAGTTTTCGAACCCGTAGGGTCCGCACGCTTAACGTTTGATGACGATCGGTATTATGAGTTTATGAGTTTTGATGTACCGAAGATAGTTCGGAGTCCCGGATGAGATCACGGACACGACGAGGAGTCTCGAAATGTCCGAGACGTAAAGATTGCTATATTGGACGACTATGTTCGGACACCGGAAGTGTTCCGAATTTAACCGGAGTACCGGAGGGGGTTACCGGAACCCCCCCCCCCCCCC
>LR738713.1:25387037-25418904 GCA_902687465.1 Secale cereale
CCCCCCGAGGGAGTATGGGCCATAGTGGGCCATTGAGGGAAAGAGAGAGGCAGCCCATAGGGCTGGCCGCACCCTCCCCCTAGGGATCCTAGTTGGACTAGGAAAGGAGGGAGGCGCCCCTCTTCTTCCTTCTTCTCTTCCCCTTCCTTTCCTACTCCTAGTAGGAATAGGAAAAGGGGATTCCTATTCCTACTAGGAGTAGGAATCCTACTCCCTTGGCGCGCCCTAGCCTGGCCGCACCTTCCCCCCTTGCTCCTTTATATACGGGGGCAGGGGGGAACCCAAAGACACAGAAGAAACATTGTTCTAGCCGTGTGCGGTGCCCTCCTCCACAGAAACACACATCGGTCATACCATTGCAGTGCTTAGGCGAAGCCCTGCGCCGGTAGCTTCATCATATCCGTCACCATGCTATAGTGCTGACGAAACTCTCCCGTGAAGCTCAACTGGATCAAGAGCTCGTGGGACGTCATCAAGCTAAACGTGTGCTGAACCCGGAGGTGACGTACGTTCGGTGCTTGATCGGTTGGATCGTGAAGAAGTTCGACTACATCAACCGCGTCACTAGACGCTTCCGTTTTCGGTCTACGAGGGTACGTAGACACACTCTCCCCTCTCGTTGCTATGCATCTGGTAGATAGATCTTGCGTGATCGTAGGAAATTTTTGAAATACTACGTTCCCCAACAGTGGCATCATGAGCCAGGTCTATGCGTAGATGATATGCACGAGTAGAACACAAGTGAGTTGTGGACGATACTAGTCATACTGCTTACCAGCATGTCATACTTTGGTTAGGCGGTATTGTGAGATGAAGCGGCCCGGACCGACATTACGCGTACGCTTAGGCGAGACTGATTTCACCGTTATGAGCACTCGTTGCTTAAAGGTGACTAGCGGATGTCTCTCTCTCTCTCTTTAGCTGAATCGAGTGTGACTACGCCTGGTCCTTGTGATGGTTAAAACATCACATACTTGACGAAAAATCGTTATGGCTTTTGTATGCGTAGGTAAGAACGGTTCTTGCTAAGCCCGTAGCAGCCACGTAAAACTTGCAACAACAAAGTAGAGGACGTCTAACTTGTTTTTGCAGGGCATGTTGTGATGTGATATGGTCAAGACATGATGAGTTATACGTTATTGTATGAGATAATCATATTTTGTAAAGTTATCGGCAACTGGCAGGAGCCATATGGTTGTCGCTTTATTGTATGAAATACAGTCGCCATGTAATTGCTTTACTTTATCACTAAGCGGTAGCGATAGTCGTGGAAGCAATAGTTGGCGAGACGACAACGATGCTACGATGGAGATCAAGGTGTCGCGCCGGTGACGAAGGTGATCATGATGGTGCTTTGGAGATGGAGATCAAAAGCAGAAGATGATGATGGCCATATCATGTCACATATTTTGATTGCATGTGATGTTTATCTTATTATACTTCTTATTTTGCTTAGTACGGCGGTAGCATTATAAGATGATCCCTTACAAAATTTCAAGGTATATGTGTTCTCCCTGAGTATGCACCGTTGCGAAAGTTCGTCGTGCCGAGACACCACGTGATGATCGGGTGTGATAAGCTATAATGCCCAGGATGGGACTATACCTCCTACGTGTCGAGGCACGACTTAAAGGTATAAGCCCATTCTGGAATGATCTCAAGTTTGGTATCTTTGCACGACTCATGTAAAAGAGGGATTAAACTGCAAAAGGAGATAGTTGGCTTACACTCGCCACTTCACACAATACATTACATAAGTAAAACATCATTCAAAACATCACAGCCCATCTAAGGGTAAGATCCAAAAGACAAGATACCAAACAACATAAAGCCACAGGTCAGGATCGAATCCTAGTAGAAACCGCTACCGATCGTCGAAACGTCACAAGCATACGACCACTCTCTTCATCGAGCTCCCAATGAAGTACTTGAACCAGCTCCTGCATCAATCTCGGCTGAACCTGCATCTGGTGTTGTAGTATCTGTGAGCCACGAGGACTCAGCAATCCCATGACCATGTGTATCAAGACTAGCAAAGCTTGGTGGGTAGGAAGAGGTAAAGTGGTGAGGTTGCAGCAGCGGCTAAGCATAATATGGTGGCTAACTTACGAGTACCAGAATAAGATGAGAAGCTACGCAAACGGTCGCAAAAGTAGTGATCGCTAAAGATCCTGAACTACATACGAATCAAACATAACCCCACCGTGTTCTCTTCTCAAAGTGAAAAGAGACAGTCACGGTTACTCACACAGTTGTGTCTTTTACTTTGGATCATCTGTCAAGTTTTCTACAACCGGACATTAACAAATTCCAATCTGCCACATAACCGCGGGCACGGCTTTCGAAAGATCATAACCCTGCAGGGGTGTCCCAACTTAGCCCATCACAAGCTCTCACGATTAGCTGAAGTGATAAATATAATATCATCACCCCTTATCTTAGGGAAATCCGATCAGGCTCGGCATCCCGGTAGCACAAGACATTTCGACAATGGTAAAACAAGTCCAGCAAGACCTCCCGGCGTGCCGACACCCTGATAGTAGCCACGCGTATCTCGTCTCAGGCCACGTCCGGATGGGTGATGCTACAGGTTATACCAGATACCTCGGGTTTCCCCAAGGCGGCCCCGCAGGCTCCCCGTTTGGGACCAACACCATCAGCACTGGCCCCCCTGCTATGTAGAATTAAGAAACCTCGGGGACGCGACCCCCTATGCAATTTTAATTAATTAATTAAGTTGTTATTATGAGGCAAATTAAAACCAATGTTGGGCCTTGCTGGAGGAGTTTTATTCAAAGTCGAACTGTCAAGGGGTCCCCATCCACCCATCGTGTAGGAACATAATGCCGGTTTATCGGCGCCTAAGGTGGCATGAGTGAAACAAAACACCGAGCAAAAGGCCAAGCCTTCCACCCATGCCCAGTATATAGGTGTGTTAATAATAATTATAGATATTGTGATATCCCAACAACAAGTTCCCTCCTGGAACGAACTTCATCTTCACCTGCAACTAACAACGCTATAAGAGGGGCTGAGCAAGCGGGTAACATAGCCAAACAGTGGTTTTGCTAGGAAGGTGTCAAAGGTTAGAGGTTTCATGGCAACAAGGAGAGGGCTGACAATAAAAGATGGGTAGCGCGACACGTAACGATAGCATCGAGACAACTAAGCATGGCAATGGTAGTAAAGGTATCCAAGGGTATGATCATCTTGCCTGGAATTCCACAAGGGAGAAGAACGGATCCACGAAGTAGACGGAGCAACATAGACGAGAGAATCCTCACAACTCCGGAACGAAACCGAAGCTATCAAGAGAAGCAAACCGGAAAGAAAGAAACAACACGGTAAACACACAATCATAAGCATGGCATAAGATGCACATCCAAGTATGATGCATGTCCGGTTTAAATATGCATGGCAAAGTGCACAAACAAAACTACAAGTTAAGTGGAGCTCAATATGGAACAAGTTGCATATTGACGAAACACAACATTTTAATTATTTAGTTGACTCTCGTTTATTACAAGACAAGATTAAATGTTTTTAACATGGCAAGAGGTGAAGCATAATAAAACTACACTATTTAGACATTTTAAATGGGGCCGGAAATAACAACAACAAATTCCGGAAAATCCCCATGAGCATGTTTAGCAATTATAAGCAAACAAAAATTACACATTTTAGTGTTGTTAACATGATGCGGATGACATGATCAAGTTTTATGCAATTTTTATTAAAAGTTGACATGAAGAAGATAAGAAGCATTTGTCACCGTGGTGGAACGAAAGGGTGCCACGGCAACGAACCGAAAATGATGCAACACAACATATCGGTTCCGGTAACTCATCGAGAGATCGGTGCAAAAGAAAGGTGACGCGCGGAACAAGATGAAGGTGGGGTGATCCCGTCACCGGGTTCCCACGAGTCGGCGACGAGGCAACCGAGGAACACGACAAAAGGACGAAACGGGCACGGTGCACACAAGGCAAACATTTCATACAACACAACAAGCAAACGTTCTCGGGTTATACCTTCGGGACAAACGTTCACGGGGCGGTTCGAGAGCGTAGAGGAAGAAGTCGTTCACGTTCGGAGAGGAAGTAGTTGTACTCGTTTCTTCACCGAAGGTAGTCGTACACGTTCGTTCCGTAGAGGTACTTGGCGCATCCTTCGTTTCCGGGCGACGGTAGTGGTACATGCCGTAGAGGGAAGTAGTTATTCTCGTTCATCGGTAGGGGTACTCGGGGCGACGGTAGTGGTACTCGGATCGTCGGCGACGGTCGTCGTACACGTTCCGTAGAGGTACTTGAGGGTCTCGGCGACGGTAGTGGAAGTAGTGGTACTTGACGCGTTCGTCTTGTGTCGGTGTTCTCGTTCGTAGATGAACTTGATGGTCATCTTGTAGCCGTTCGGTCGTCGTGGTACTTGGTCGTGGTACTTGTCGGGGCCGTGGTCTTGGTTCTTGTGACGTAGTGGAACTTGGTGCATCTCGGAGGTCCAAACGCAGCAACTCAAAGCACAAAAACAAAATGGCAGCACGGGTGACGAGGCCATGGCAGCAGCACGGGAGGCGAAGAGGAGGCGCGGCGGTGGCCGCGAGACTCCATGGCGGCAGCAGGGCCGCTCGGCCTGGAGGTGCTGGAGGTGATGCGGCCCGGGGCGGAGGGGCTCTGCTGCGGGGAGGCCGGCCCCGTCCAAGGCGGCTGGAGAGGAGGGCTCGGGGGCGCCGGGCTTCGGCCTTCGCGAGGAGACGGTCTGGCTGGCCCTGGCGTCGGAGGAGGGAGGCCGGAGGAAGGCGCCATGGCAGGCGCTCGGGGCGGAGCGGTGCTCCAAGGCGCGGGAGGAGAGAGGCCACGGGCGCACGGGACTGGCTCCTGGCCGGAGGCAGCACGGGGCGCGGCATGCGGACCTGGGTGCGGGCGAGCCAGGAGATGGAGGCATCTGGCGCGGAGGGGAAATCGATGGGGGGAACGAGGGGGCGAGAGCTGTGGGACGAGCGCTGAGAGAAGGGGATCGAGGGGAAGGGGACGAGCGGTCGAGGGAGAAGGTTCGGGCGAGAGCGGGGGGGCTGCGGCGCACGGGAGCTGAGAGAGGTGTGGACGAAGGGGGAGATCGAGGAAAGAAGGGCTCGGGTGACAGAGGGACGAGAGGTGCGGCGGTGCTCGGGAGGAGAGCAGGGAGCGAAGGGATTCGGTGGGAGGTCGCTAGGGTTTGGAGAAGGAATCGGGCTGCGGTGGAGAGTGCGGTCGGGCTGGGCCTGATGGGCCGGCGCTGTAGGCTGGGAGTGGAAAGGGCCGCGGGAGGAGGCTGGGCTCCCTCTCTCTTTTTTTTAAACTGCTGCTGATAGATACCAAGCGGTTTTCCAAATAAAACAGAAAAAACACAAGAGGAAAAGAAAGAAAAGAGGAGTTAGGAAAAGGCTTAGGGCATAGGGTAAAATTCCCTGGACTCACAAAAATGTGAGGAATATAAATAAAATGGTTGGAGGGTTTTTGGAAGGACCTCGAAAAACGGGAAAAGAAAATATAGAGAAGGTTTAGATGGAGAAACTCGAGGTGAAATAGGCATGAGGAAATTATGCAAGTGTGTTGGGTTAATTCCAACGAATGGAATATTTAATATAGCTCCCTAATAATATTGAGAGGCTTTTATATGTTATAAAGAGAAGACATTCTTCCCTCGATTTAAATGGACCGAAGGTCCACACAATTTATTTAGGTTGAGATGCAAAATAAAAATGACATGATGGCATGATGACATGATGCAATGCAAAAATAAATAAAGCAAGCACAACTGGAACACACGGGAGAACCCGGAACATCTCGAATCTTCTGGAATCTTCTGGGACGTCGGTCTTCGGGCGTCACAACTCTCCCACACTAACAGAGGATCTCGACCCGAGATCCTAGAGATAGCACCGGGTAGAAACGGAAGAGGAAGAGGTAAAGCAAAGTTGCTTCTTTGACAGACGAGTGAAAGCAAGGAACCTTGAGAGGTTAAACAAGTTGAATAAAGAATACAATGGAGATTAACGAAGATGAAGCACTCCGTTAGAAAAGAGGAACAAGGAGCATTATGCGAACCTTGTAGGTTAAAAGACATGAAACAAAAGCTTACGAACCAAAAGAATATGAAACCACAACGGTATAGCCAAGGAATAAGAATGACAGAATTTGGACAGCACTCTGTCTGAAAATGGAAGGAATTGAACAAGAACTTGCCAAGTTGGGATGGTACTTGATGAAAACAACAACATATTGCCTCCAAAACAATTGAAAGAATGGCACAAGGGGTAAGAAAGATTCAGACAGCACTCCGGTTGAAAAGAGAGGCAAAACTAGATAAGATGACGGAACTTGAATGAAGAATACAACACTCCGGTTAAATAGATAAACAAGGAAAAGAACATGATCTTGATAAAAAAACGAGATGATGGTCAAAGAGAGCAATATCACAATGCCTCTGGAATGAAAGAATAGAATATAAATCAATGAAAGAATCGAACAGGGAGAAAAATGACAACTTCTCCCACGAATGAATTAGAAAATCGTCCTTACGGAGAAGGGTTGAACAGAGTTGATGGAAAATCAACAACGAAAAAGAATAAGCTTGATGTGGGCTTATGGAAAAACATCTCAAAATTAAGAGGTGACAACCAGCCACTAATGGAAAACAATTGATTGGATTGAGATCAACAAGGAGACGAAAAACTTATTTCACCGGAAGGATAAATGAAGAACTTGGGTCATTTATAAGCACCATAATTAGCAACAATCCTTAGGGAAAGTTTTTAGGTGAAATACAACCCAAGATTACTCCAATGAATAAATTGAAAGGTTGGAAAGATCTCCTGAACAAAGAAAAATGATGGTTTTACATATCTCATTCTTGATAACTTGTGAATCATTAAACATGGAGGAAAATTATCAAGAATGACATAACACCATCTCAAAGATAAGGTAGAAAGGATTGCAATTGGAGTGCATGATGAAGAATGCTTGAGCTCCAACAAGAATCTTGATGAAGACTTCAAGGATGAATTAAATCTTGATGAACCACCATGAAGAACTCCGGTAATGAAAGCATGGGAAGTGAAAGATGAAAAGAATAAGATTCAAGGCCTGCGATGAATTAGATGGAGCTTTGAAATGATATAATTGAAATAACTTGGAGCTCCGGAAAACAAGATGAACAACTTAGAACCGAGAATATGATATGATGAACAAGCTCCGGAAAACAGAGATTAAATCACCTTGAAGGAATAAGAATAAGAATTATGTCATGCATCTCCTTCACCAATTTAAATTGATGACAACCAAAGGATTTGGCATACTACTTATTCTCGTTGTGAAGAATTAGAGAGAGATCTAGCACAAGCTTGGGAATAATCTTGAACGAACCACCGGTAGGATTGTGAAAAGAACAAATGAATCAAAATGATAACAACGGAAGGGTAATCTTGAAAGAACCACCGTAAAAATATGGAGACGAAAGAAGAGACATCAATGAAGAATATTTGGAGGACGAAGTTGAAAACTGAGAACGAAGAAATATTCTGAAATGATGGCCTTCGGAGGATCACAAAGAAAAGAATTCATGAAATGCTTCGGATGGGTATAAAAAGAATTCCTCACAATCGGAACAATAATGAGGATGGCAAGAAGCTAGAACCACAACTCATCAAGAGAACGGGCCAAGATTAAGAGAAACACTTCTCCGGGTCTTCAAATGTTGAGAGTGAAGACGAGAAATGCCATGAAAAATTGTTGAGCACTCCGGAATGAAGAATTAAAAAGTTTGAACCAATGATGAAAAAGAATTTGAAAGCGATCTTGGAGGAGGCATATGACTGATGTAAATCATTCTTATGTCACACTTTGAAAAGAATTCGCCGGAAAAGACTCCGGAAAATGAATAGTCAGGTAAGATCCTGGAAAAAGACCTGTGGATTAGGGCCCACTAAAGAAATCACCGTTGAAAAGATTGCTTAAGAGATATTGCACCGGTTGAATTAAAAGGCTTGAATAAGATGACAATCCTCAAAAAATAATTTGAACGGATTAAGAATGGAATTATGAATCTTCAGCACTCCGGATATGAATGGCAAGAGGAGAATGATTAATTGGTGCACCGGAATAAGAAAGCATTGTGAAATGAGGAAAATGATAAGATCAACAAGGAAATCTTGAATTACATCCACCGGCAGAATTTGAGAACAAAAGAATGATGAACTTGAAGCTCTTGAGCATCTTCACGATAACTCACCGGATAAGAACATTGAAGGAAAAGAATGAAGAAACATCACATGAATAAATGGATACTTCATCTGAGAATTTCTTGCTCCTAGAAGAAGAAGGGTGGGAGGGTGGGGAAAACAAAGACAACTTGGGATGAATGAAACAGACAAATCGTCAGATTTCTCAACGGTGTCCGTATGGAATAACTTGAAGAGAAGGCACACCGGTTGAAAAGAATTAACATGAAAATCTTGACGATCAAGAAGGATTAGCACTCCCATAGAAATATGAGAACACCGATAAGGAAAGGTATGGAATCAACATTTGACATCGAAGCAACTCGAATACCAGAATCAAGACAAGAACAAAGGATAGATATGCAACATGATCTTCACAATATCATCCGAACAGAGAATTGAACAAATGAATTCCGCAGGTACATCAACTAGTCGAGAAGCCACTAGGGAGAACAAAAAGTAAATAAAAAAGGAACAAGGAACAGATAGAACAAATACAAGATAGAAGTTTCGTTCGACATCTTCGTGCTGAAAGCTCATGGAACATGTTACAAAAGGGTTTTGCAATCCCCGGATCAGCATAGCCAAGGACCCTTTAAGATGCAACTCCCGATCAGAACAAGTCCATAAAACCACTTCACTCAATGTAGAACCCCGAACTTCATATCGTGCATTCGTTGGAAGAATGCCTAGAACTACTAGATGAACCCACCTATTAATTTCCGAAAGTTTCCAGTTATGCAATCAGGTGTTGGGGATACAGGGGAAGCACCGCGCAATCAACTCTAAACCTACATCCAGCTGTATCCATCCTTCAACACATAACCAGTTGTTCTCGGAAACCGTTTACCTCGGACCTTCGAAACGCATCTACTATACAAGCTATGGCAATACTCCCGAACTACCTCCCCAGTACTGGGTGATGTCGGGGTTATCTTGCCACTAACCGCATAGGAGAGTTTTCGATGTCGGCCGTCTTAAGTATTCTAGTACTGCCGCGATGGATTTGTGAAGACAACACCTCAGAGCTCAACTCCCCGGGACACTGCCACAACCCCTAATGACAGGAGGCATCGAGAACAATGTTCTCGTCACAAAGACATCGAAACAATCCAAACAATACTCGCGAGATCCTAAAAAAAATTTGGTGCACTTTTTGAAAGTAGAAGAGACAAGAGTAGTCGTCAGGAGTCCTCACCAGAATGAAAAGAGATGAGAAGAAAAAGAAATCCTACTCTCCGATATATATATAGGACTCAAAACATTTCCAAGTGTGTGCCTAGACTCAACCGTCAACGTTTCGATCAATCAGTGGGGGCTTCTAGGTCGGAGAAGGCTCTGAATACCAACTTAAAATGCCCATGATGGGACTATACCTCCTATGTGTCGAGGCACGACTTAAAGGTATAAGCCCATTCTGGAATGATCTCAAGTTTGGTATCTTTGCACGACTCATGTAAAAGAGGGATTAAACTGCAAAAGGAGATAGTTGGCTTACACTCGCCACTTCACACAATACAGTACATAAGTAAAACATCATTCAAAACATCACAGCCCATCTAAGGGTAAGATCCAAAAGACAAGATACCAAACAACATAAAGCCACAGGTCAGGATCGAATCCTAGTAGAAACCACTACAGATCGTCGAAACATCACAAGCATACGACCACTCTCTTCATCGAGCTCCCAATGAAGTACTTGAACCAGCTCCTGCATCAATCTCGGCTGAACCTGCATCTGGTGTTGTAGTATCTGTGAGCCACGAGGACTCAGCAATCCCATAACCATGGGTATCAAGACTAGCAAAGCTTGGTGGGTAGGAAGAGGTAAAGTGGTGAGGTTGCAGCAGCGGCTAAGCATAATATGGTGGCTAACTTACGAGTACCAGCATAAGATGAGAAGCTACGCAAACGGTCGCAAAAGTAGTGATCGCTAAAGATCCTGAACTACATACGAATCAAACATAACCCCACCGTGTTCTCTTCTCAAAGTGAAAAGAGACAGTCACGGTTACTCACACAGTTGTGTCTTTTACTTTGGATCATCTGTCAAGTTTTCTACAACCGGACATTAACAAATTCCAATCTGCCACATAACCGCGGGCACGGCTTTCGAAAGATCATAACCCTGCAGGGGTGTCCCAACTTAGCCCATCACAAGCTCTCACGATTAGCTGAAGTGATAAATATAATATCATCACCCCTTATCTTAGGGAAATCCGATCAGGCTCGGCATCCCGGTAGCACAAGACATTTCGACAATGGTAAAACAAGTCCAGCAAGACCTCCCGGCGTGCCGACACCCTGATAGTAGCCGCGCGTATCTCGTCTCAGGCCACGTCCGGATGGGTGATGCTACAGTTCATACCAGATACCTCGGGTTTCCCCAAGGCGGCCCCGCAGGCTCCCCGTTTGGGACCAACACCATCAGCACTGGCCCCCCCTGCTATGTAGAATTAAGAAACCTCGGGGACGCGACCCCCTATGCAATTTTAATTAATTAATTAAGTTGTTATTATAAGGGAAATTAAAACCAATGTTGGGCCTTGTTGAAGGAGTTTTATTCAAAGTCGAACTGTCAAGGGGTCCCCATCCACCCATCGTGTAAGGAACGCAAAATCAAGGAACATAATGCCGGTTTATCGGCGCCTAAGGTGGCATGAGTGAAACAAAACACCGAGCAAAAGGCCAAGCCTTCCACCCATGCCCAGTATATAGGTGTGTTAATAATAATTATAGATATTGTGATATCCCAACAACAAGTTCCCTCCTGGAACGAACTTCATCTTCACCTGCAACTAACAACGCTATAAGAGGGGCTGAGCAAGCGGGTAACATAGCCAAACAGTGGTTTTGCTAGGAAGGTGTCAAAGGTTAGAGGTTTCATGGCAACAAGGAGAGGGCTGACAATAAAAGATGGGTAGCGCGACACGTAACGATAGCATCGAGACAACTAAGCATGGCAATGGTAGTAAAGGTATCCAAGGGTATGATCATCTTGCCTGGAATTCCACAAGGGAGAAGAACGGATCCACGAAGTAGACGGAGCAACATAGACGAGAGAATCCTCACAACTCCGGAACGAAACCGAAGCTATCAAGAGAAGCAAACCGGAAAGAAACAAACAACACGGTAAACACACAATCATAAGCATGGCATACGATGCACATCCAAGTATGATGCATGTCTGGTTTAAATATGCATGGCAAAGTGCACAAACAAAACTACAAGTTAAGTGGAGCTCAATATGCAACGAGTTGCATATTGACGAAACACCACATTTTAATTATTTAGTTGACTCTCGTTTATTACAAGACAAGATTAAATGTTTTTAACATGGCAAGAGGTGAAGCATAATAAAACTACACTATTTAGACATTTTAAATGGGGCCGGAAATAACAACAACAAATTCCAGAAAATCCCCATGAGCATGTTTAGCAATTATAAGCAAACAACAATTACACATTTTAGTGTTGTTAACATGATGCGGATGACATGATCAAGTTTTATGCAATTTTTATTAAAAGTTGACATGAAGAAGATAAGAAGCATTTGTCACCGTGGTGGAACGGAAGGGTGCCACGGCAACGAACCGAAAATGATGCAACACAACATATCGGTTCCGGTAACTCATCGAGAGACCGGTGCAAAAGAAAGGTGACGCGCGGAACAAGATGAAGGTGGGGTGATCCCGTCACCGGGTTCCCACGAGTCGGCGATGAGGCAACCGAGGAACACAACAAAAGGACGAAACAGGCACGGTGCACACAAGGCAAACATTTCATACAACACAACAAGCAAACGTTCTCGGGTTATACCTTCGGGACAAACGTTCACGGGGCGGTTCGAGAGCGTAGAGGAAGAAGTCGTTCACGTTCGGAGAGGAAGTAGTTGTACTCGTTTCTTCACCGAAGGTAGTCGTACACGTTCGTTCCGTAGAGGTACTTGGCGCATCCTTCGTTTCCGGGCGACGGTAGTGGTACATGCCGTAAAGGGAAGTAGTTGTTCTCGTTCATCGGTAGGGGTACTCGGGGCGCCGGTAGTGGTACTCGGATCGTCGGCGACGGTCGTCGTACACGTTACGTAGTGGTACTTGAGGGTCTCGGCGACGGTAGTGGAAGTAGTGGTACTTGACGCGTTCGTCTTGTGTCGGTGTTCTCGTTCGTAGATAAACTTGATGGTCATCTTGTAGCCGTTCGGTCGTCGTGGTACTTGGTCGTGGTACTTGTCGGGGCCGTGGTCTTGGTTCTTGTGACGTAGTGGAACTTGGTGCATCTCGGAGGTCCAAACGCAGCAACTCAAAGCACAAAAACAAAACGGCAGCACAGGTGACGAGGCCATGGTAGCAGCATGGGAGGCGAAGAGGAGGCGCGGCGGTGGCCGCGGGACTCCATTGCGGCAGCAGGGCCGCTCGGCCTGGAGGCGCTGGAGGTGATGCGGCCCGGGGCGGAGGGGCTCTGCTGCGGGGAGGCCGGCCCCGTCCAAGGCGGCTAAAGAGGAGGGCTCGGGGGCGCCGGGCTTCGGCCTTCGCGAGGAGACGGCCTGGCTGGCCCTGGCGTCGGAGGAGGGAGGCCGGAGGAAGGCGCCATGGCAGGCGCTCGGGGCGGAGCGGTGCTCCAAGGCGCGGGAGGAGAGAGGCCACGGGCGCACGGGACTGGCTCCTGGCCGGAGGCAGCACGGGGCGCGGCATGCGGACCTGGGTGCAGGCGAGCCAGGCGATGGAGGCTTCTGGCGCGGAGGGGAAATCGATGGGGGGAACGAGGGGGTGAGAGCTGCGGGACGAGCGCTGAGAGAAGGGGATCGAGGGGAAGGGGACGAGCGGTCGAGGGAGAAGGTTCGGGCGAGAGCAGGGGGGGCTGCGGCGCACGGGAGCTGCGAGAAGTGCGAGCGAAGGGGGAGATCGAGGAAAGAAGGGCTCGGGCGACAGAGGGACGAGAGGTGCGGCGGCGCTCGGGAGGAGAGCAGGGAGCGAAGGGATTCGGTGGGAGGTCGCTAGGGTTTGGAGAAGGAATCGGGCTGCGGTGGAGAGTGCGGTTGTGCTGGGCCTGATGGGCCGGCGCTGTAGGCTGGGAGTGGAAAGGGCCACGGGAGGAGGCTGGGCTCCCTCTTTTTTTTTAAACTGCTGCTGATAGATACCAAGCGGTTTTCCAAATAAAACAGAAAAAACACAAGAGGAAAAGAAAGAAAAGAGGAGTTAGGAAAAGGCTTAGGGCATAGGGTAAAATTCCCTGGACTCACAAAAATGTGAGGAATATAAATAAAATGGTTGGAGGGTTTTTGGAAGGACCTCGAAAAATGGGAAAAGAAAATATAGGGAAGGTTTAGATGGAGAAACTCGAGGTGAAATAGGCATGAGGAAATTATGCAAGTGTGTTGGGTTAATTCCAACGAATGGAATATTTAATATAGCTCCCTAATAATATTGAGATGCTTTTATATGTTATAAAGAGAAGACATTCTTCCCTCGATTTAAATGGACCGAAGGTCCACACAATTTATTTAGGTTGAGATGCAAAATAAAAATGACATGATGGCATGATGACATGATGCAATGCAAAAATAAATAAAGCAAGCACAACTGGAACACACGGGAGAACCCGGAACATCTCGAATCTTCTGGAATCTTCTGGGACGTCGGTCTTCGGGCGTCACAACTCTCCCACACTAACACAGGATCTCGACCCGAGATCCTAGAGATAGCACCGGGTAGAAACGGAAGAGGAAGAGGTAAAGCAAAGTTGCTTCTT
The DNA here is from genome assembly GCA_902687465.1 of Secale cereale. Classification (NCBI taxonomy): domain Eukaryota; kingdom Viridiplantae; phylum Streptophyta; class Magnoliopsida; order Poales; family Poaceae; genus Secale; species Secale cereale. Next base: position 25,401,040 of record LR738713.1, read on the forward strand.
TGACAGACGAGTGAAAGCAAGGAACCTTGAGAGGTTAAACAAGTTGAATAAAGAATACAATGGAGATTAACGAAGATGAAGCACTCCGTTAGAAAAGAGGAACAAGGAGCATTATGCGAACCTGGTAGGTTAAAAAACATGAAACAAAAGCTTACGAACCAAAAGAATATGAAACCACAACGGTATAGCCAAGGAATAAGAATGACAGAATTTGGACAGCACTCCGTCTGAAAATGGAAGGAATTGAACAAGAACTTGCCAAGTTGGGATGGTACTTGATGAAAACAACAACATATTGCCTCCGAAACAATTGAAAGAATGGCACAAGGGGTAAGAAAGATTCAGACAGCACTCCGGTTGAAAAGAGAGGCAAAACTAGATAAGATGACGGAACTTGAATGAAGAATACAACACTCCGGTTAAATAGATAAACAAGGAAAAGAACATGATCTTGATAAAAAAAACGAGATGATGGTCAAAGAGAGCAATATCACAATGCCTCCGGAATGAAAGAATAGAATATAAATCAATGAAAGAATCGAACGGGGAGAAAAATGACAACTTCTCCCACGAATGAATTAGAAAATCCTCCTTACGGAGAAGGGTTGAACAGAGTTGATGGAAAATCAACAACGAAAAAGAATAAGCTTGATGTGGGCTTATGGAAAAACATCTCAAAATTAAGAGGTGACAACCAGCCACTAATGGAAAACAATTGATTGGATTGAGATCAACAAGGAGACGAAAAACTTATTTCACCGGAAGGATAAATGAAGAACTTGGGTCATTTATAAGCACCATAATTAACAACAATCCTTAGGGAAAGTTTTTAGGTGAAATACAACCCAAGATTACTCCAATGAATAAATTGAAAGGTTGGAAAGATCTCCTGAACAAAGAAAAATGATGGTTTTAAATATCTCATTCTTGATAACTTGTGAATCATTAAGCATGGAGGAAAATTATCAAGAATGACATAACACCATCTCAAAGATAAGGTAGAAAGGATTGCAATTGGAGTGCATGATGAAGAATGCTTGAGCTCCAACAAGAATCTTGATGAAGACTTCAAGGATGAATTAAATCTTGATGAACCACCATGAAGAACTCCGGTAATGAAAGCATGGGAAGTGAAAGATGAAAAGAATAAGATTCAAGGCCTGCGATGAATTAGATGGAGCTTTGAAATGATATAATTGAAATAACTTGGAGCTCCGGAAAACAAGATGAACAACTTAGAACCGAGAATATGATATGATGAACAAGCTCCGGAAAACAGAGATTAAATCACCTTGAAGGAATAAGAATAAGAATTATGTCATGCATCTCCTTCACCAATTTAAATTGATGACAACCAAAGGATTTGGCATACTACTTATTCTCGTTGTGAAGAATTAGAGAGAGATCTAGCACAAGCTTGGGAATAATCTTGAACGAACCACCGGTAGGATTGTGAAAAGAACAAATGAATTAAAATGATAACAACGGAAGGGTAATCTTGAAAGAACCACCGTAAAAATATGGAGACGAACGAAGAGACATCAATGAAGAATATTTGGAGGACGAAGTTGAAAACTGAGAACGAAGAAATATTCTGAAATGATGGCCTTCGGAGGATCACAAAGAAAAGAATTCATGAAATGCTTCGGATGGGTATAAAAAGAATTCCTCACAATCGGAACAATAATGAGGATGGCAAGAAGCTAGAACCACAACTCATCAAGAGAACGGGCCAAGATTAAGAGAAACACTTCTCCGGGTCTTCAAATGTTGAGAGTGAAGACGAGAAATGCCATGAAAAATTGTTGAGCACTCCGGAATGAAGAATTAAAAAGTTTGAACCAATGATGAAAAAGAATTTGAAAGCGTTCTTGGAGGAGGCATATGACTGATGTAAATCATTCTTACGTCACACTTTGAAAAGAATTCGCCGGAAAAGACTCCGGAAAATGAATAGTCAGGTAAGATCCTGGAAAAAGACCAGTGGGTTAGGGCCCACTAAAGAAATCACCGTTGAAAAGATTGCTTAAGAGATATTGCACCGGTTGAATTAAAAGGCTTGAATAAGATGACAATCCTCAAAAAATAATTTGAACGGATTAAGAATGGAATTATGAATCTTCAGCACTCCGGATATGAATGGCAAGAGGAGAATGATTAATTGGTGCACCGGAATAAGAAAGCATTGTGAAATGAGGAAAATGATAAGATCAACAAGGAAATCTTGAATTACATCCACCGGCAGAATTTGAGAACAAAAGAATGATGAACTTGAAGCTCTTGAGCATCTTCACGATAACTCACCGGATAAGAACATTGAAGGAAAAGAATGAAGAAACATCACATGAATAAATGGATACTTCATCTGAGAATTTCTTGCTCCTAGAAGAAGAAGGGTGGGAGGGTGGGGAAAACAAAGACAACTTGGGATGAATGAAACAGACAAATCGTCAGATTTCTCAACGGTGTCCGTATGGAATAACTTGAAGAGAAGGCACACCGGTTGAAAAGAATTAACATGAAAATCTTGACGATCAAGAAGGATTAGCACTCCCATAGAAATATGAGAACACCGATAAGGAAAGGTATGGAATCAACATTTGACATCGAAGCAACTCGAATACCAGAATCAAGACAAGAACAAAGGATAGATATGCAACATGATCTTCACAATATCATCCGAACAGAGAATTGAACAAATGAATTCCGCAGGTACATCAACTAGTCGAGAAGCCACTAGGGAGAACAAAAAGTAAATAAAAAAGGAACAAGGAACAGATAGAACAAATACAAGATAGAAGTTTCGTTCGACATCTTCGTGCTGAAAGCTCATGGAACATGTTACAAAAGGGTTTTGCAATCCCCGGATCAGCATAGCCAAGGACCCTTTAAGATGCAACTCCCGATCAGAACAAGTCCATAAAACCACTTCACTCAATGTAGAACCCCGAACTTCATATCGTGCATTCGTTGGAAGAATGCCTAGAACTACTAGATGAACCCACCTATTAATTTCCGAAAGTTTCCAGTTATGCAATCAGGTGTTGGGGATACAGGGGAAGCACCACGCAATCAACTCTAAACCTACATCCAGCTGTATCCATCCTTCAACACATAACCAGTTGTTCTCGGAAACCGTTTACCTCGGACCTTCGAAACGCATCTACTATACAAGCTATGGCAATACTCCCGAACTACCTCCCCAGTACTGGGTGATGTCGGGGTTATCTTGCCACTAACCGCATAGGAGAGTTTTCGATGTCGGCCGTCTTAAGTATTCTAGTACTGCCGCGATGGATTTGTGAAGACAACACCTCAGAGCTCAACTCCCCGGGACACTGCCACAACCCCTAATGACAGGAGGCATCGAGAACAATGTTCTCGTCACAAAGACATCGAAACAATCCAAACAATACTCGCGAGATCCTAAAAAAAATTTGGTGCACTTTTTGAAAGTAGAAGAGACAAGAGTAGTCGTCAGGAGTCCTCACCAGAATGAAAAGAGATGAGAAGAAAAAGAAATCCTACTCTTCGATATATATATAGGACTCAAAACATTTCCAAGTGTGTGCCTAGACTCAACCGTCAACGTTTCGATCAATCAGTGGGGGCTTCTAGGTCGGAGAAGGCTCTGAATACCAACTTAAAATGCCCAGGATGGGACTATACCTCCTACGTGTCGAGGCATGACTTAAAGGTATAAGCCCATTCTGGAATGATCTCAAGTTTGGTATCTTTGCACGACTCATGTAAAAGAGGGATTAAACTGCAAAAGGAGATAGTTGGCTTACACTCGCCACTTCACACAATACATTACATAAGTAAAACATCATTCAAAACATCACAGCCCATCTAAGGGTAAGATCCAAAAGACAAGATACCAAACAACATAAAGCCACAGGTCAGGATCGAATCCTAGTAGAAACCACTACCGATCGTCGAAACATCACAAGCATACGACCACTCTCTTCATCGAGCTCCCAATGAAGTACTTGAACCAGCTCCTGCATCAATCTCGGCTGAACCTGCATCTGGTGTTGTAGTATCTGTGAGCCACGAGGACTCAGCAATCCCATAACCATGGGTATCAAGACTAGCAAAGCTTGGTGGGTAGGAAGAGGTAAAGTGGTGAGGTTGCAGCAGCGGCTAAGCATAATATGGTGGCTAACTTACGAGTACCAGAATAAGATGAGAAGCTACGCAAACGATCGCAAAAGTAGTGATCGCTAAAGATCCTGAACTACATACGAATCAAACATAACCCCACCGTGTTCTCTTCTCAAAGTGAAAAGAGACAGTCACGGTTACTCACACAGTTGTGTCTTTTACTTTGGATCATCTGTCAAGTTTTCTACAACCGGACATTAACAAATTCCAATCTGCCACATAACCGCGGGCACGGCTTTCGAAAGATCATAACCCTGTAGGGGTGTCCCAACTTAGCCCATCACAAGCTCTCACGATTAGCTGAAGTGATAAATATAATATCATCACCCCTTATCTTAGGGAAATCCGATCAGGCTCGGCATCCCGGTAGCACAAGACATTTCGACAATGGTAAAACAAGTCCAGCAAGACCTCCCGGCGTGCCGACACCCTGATAGTAGCCGCGCGTATCTCGTCTCAGGCCACGTCCGGATGGGTGATGCTACAGGTTATACCAGATACCTCGGGTTTCGCCAAGGCGGCCCCGCAGGCTCCTCGTTTGGGACCAACACCATCAGCACTGGCCCCCCCTGCTATGTAGAATTAAGAAACCTCGGGGACGCGACCCCCTATGCAATTTTAATTAATTAATTAAGTTGTTATTATGAGGCAAATTAAAACCAATGTTGGGCCTTGCTGGAGGAGTTTTATTCAAAGTCGAACTGTCAAGGGGTCCCCATCCACCCATCGTGTAAGGAACGCAAAATCAAGGAACATAATGCCGGTTTATCGGCGCCTAAGGTGGCATGAGTGAAACAAAACACCGAGCAAAAGGCCAAGCCTTCCACCCATGCCCAGTATATAGGTGTGTTAATAATAATTATAGATATTGTGATATCCCAACAACAAGTTCCCTCCTGGAACGAAATTCATCTTCACCTGCAACTAACAACGCTATAAGAGGGGCTGAGCAAGCGGGTAACATAGCCAAACAGTGGTTTTGCTAGGAAGGTGTCAAAGGTTAGAGGTTTCATGGCAACAAGGAGAGGGCTGGCAATGAAAGATGGGTAGCGCGACACGTAACGATAGCATCGAGACAACTAAGCATGGCAATGGTAGTAAAGGTATCCAAGGGTATGATCATCTTGCCTGGAATTCCACAAGGGAGAAGAACGGATCCACGAAGTAGACGGAGCAACATAGACGAGAGAATCCTCACAACTCCGGAACGAAACCGAAGCTATCAAGAGAAGCAAACCGGAAAGAAACTAACAACACGGTAAACACACAATCATAAGCATGGCATACGATGCACATCCAAGTATGATGCATGTATGGTTTAAATATGCATGGCAAAGTGCACAAACAAAACTACAAGTTAAGTGGAGCTCAATATGCAACGAGTTGCATATTGACGAAACACCACATTTTAATTATTTATTTGACTCTCGTTTATTACAAGACAAGATTAAATGTTTTTAACATGGCAAGAGGTGAAGCATAATAAAACTACACTATTTAGACATTTTAAATGGGGCCGGAAATAACAACAACAAATTTCGGAAAATCCCCATGAGCATGTTTAGCAATTATAAGCAAACAACAATTACACATTTTAGTGTTGTTAACATGATGCGGATGACATGATCAAGTTTTATGCATTTTTTATTAAAAGTTGACATGAAGAAGATAAGAAGCATTTGTCACCGTGGTGGAACGAAAGGGTGCCACGGCAACGAACCGAAAATGATGCAACACAACATATCGGTTCTGGTAACTCATCGAGAGACCGGTGCAAAAGAAAGGTGACGCGCGGAACAAGATGAAGGTGGGGTGATCCCGTCACCGGGTTCCCACGAGTCGGCGACGAGGCAACCGAGGTACACGACAAAAGGACGAAATGGGCACGGTGCACACAAGGAAAAAATTTCATACAACACAACAAGCAAACGTTCTCGGGTTATACCTTCGGGACAAACGTTCACGGGGCGGTTCGAGAGCGTAGAGGAAGAAGTCGTTCACGTTCGGAGAGGAAGTAGTTGTACTCGTTTCTTCACCGAAGGTAGTCGTACACGTTCGTTCCGTTGAGGTACTTGGCGCATCCTTCGTTTCCGGGCGACGGTAGTGGTACATGCCGTAGAGGGAAGTAGTTGTTCTCATTCATCGGTAGGGGTACTCGGGGCGATGGTAGTGGTACTCGGATCGTCGGCGACGATCGTCGTACACGTTCCGTAGAGGTACTTGAGGGTCTCGGCGACGGTAGTGGAAGTAGTGGTACTTGACGCGTTCGTCTTGTGTCGGTGTTCTCGTTCGTAGATGAACTTGATGGTCATCTTGTAGCCGTTCAGTCGTCGTGGTACTTGGTCGTGGTACTTGTCGGGGCCGTGGTCTTGGTTCTTGTGACGTAGTGGAACTTGGTGCATCTCGGAGGTCCAAACGCAGCAACTCAAAGCACAAAAACAAAACAGCAGCACGGGTGATGAGGCCATGGCAGCAGCACGGGAGGCGAAGAGGAGGCGCGGCGGTGGCCGCGGGACTCCATGGCGGCAGCAGGGCCGCTCGGCCTGGAGGCGCTGGAGGTGATGTGGCCCGGGGCGGAGGGGCTCTGCTGCGGGGAGGCCGGCCCCGTCCAAGGCGGCTGAAGAGGAGGGCTCGGGGGCGCCGGGCTTCGGCCTTCGCGAGGAGACGGCCTGGCTGGCCCTGGCGTCGGAGGAGGGAGGCCGGAGGAAGGCGCCATGGCAGGCGCTCGGGGCGGAGCGGTGCTCCAAGGCGCGGGAGGAGAGAGGCCACAGGCGCACGGGACTGGCTCCTGGCCGGAGGCAGCACGGGGCGCGGCATGCGGACCTGGGTGCGGGCGAGCCAGGCGATGGAGGCTTCTGGCGTGGAGCGGAAATCAATGGGGGGAACGAGGGGGTGAGAGCTGCGGGACGAGCGCTGAGAGAAGGGGATCGAGGGGAAGGGGACGAGCGGTCGAGGGAGAAGGTTCGGGCGAGAGCGGGGGGGCTGCGGCGCACGGGAGCTGCGAGAGGTGCGGGCGAAGGGGGAGATCGAGGAAAGAAGGGCTCGGGCGACAGAGGGACAAGAGGTGCGGCGGCGCTCGGGAGGAGAGCAGGGAGCGAAGGGATTCGGTGGGAGGTCGCTAGGGTTTGGAGAAGGAATCGGGCTGCGGTGGAGAGTGCGGTCGGGCTGGGCCTGATGGGCCGGCGCTGTAGGCTGGGAGTGGAAAGGGCCGTGGGAGGAGGCTGGGCTCCCTCTCTCTTTTTTTAAACTGCTGCTGATAGATACCAAGCGGTTTTCCAAATAAAACAGAAAAAACACAAGAGGAAAAGAAAGAAAAGAGGAGTTAGGAAAAGGCTTAGGGCATAGGGTAAAATTCCCTGGACTCACAAAAATGTGAGGAATATAAATAAAATGGTTGGAGGGTTTTTGGAAGGACCTCGAAAAACAGGAAAAGAAAATATAGGGAAGGTTTAGATGGAGAAACTCGAGGTGAAATAGGCATGAGGAAATTATGCAAGTGTGTTGGGTTAATTCCAACGAATGGAATATTTAATATAGCTCCCTAATAATATTGAGAGGCTTTTATATGTTATAAAGAGAAGACATTCTTCCCTCGATTTAAATGGACCGAAGGTCCACACAATTTATTTAGGTTGAGATGCAAAATAAAAATGACATGATGGCATGATGACATGATGCAATGCAAAAAAAAATAAAGCAAGCACAACTGGAACACACGGGAGAACCCGGAACATCTGGAATCTTCTGGAATCTTCTGGGACGCCGTTCTTCGGGCGTCACATAAGCTCTACGTTCACATACAACGGGTGTAAGCCGGTTTTGCACACGTAGAATACTCGGGTTAAACTTGATGAGCCTAGCATATGCATATATGGCTCGGAACACTGGAGACCGAAAGGTCGAGCGTGAATCATATAGTATATATGATCAACATAAGATGTTCACCATTGAAAACTATTCCATCTCACGTGATGATCGGACATGGTTTAGTTGATTTGGATCACGTGATCATTTAGATGACTAGAGGGTTGTCTATCTAAGTGGGAGTTCTTTAAGTAATATGATTAACTGAACTTTAATTTATCATGAACTTAGTCATGATAGTTTTTTGCATATCTATGTTGTTGTAGATCAATGGCCCGTGCTACCGTTCCTTTGAATTTTAATGCATTCCTAGAGAAAGCTAAGTTAAAAGATGATGGTAGCAATTACACCGACTGGGTCCGTAACTTGAGGATTATCCTCATTGCTGCATAGAAGAATTATGTCCTTGAAGCACCGCTAGGTGACAAGCCCCCTCCCGCTAATGTAGATGCTTTGAACGTCTGGCAGACGCAGTCTGATGACTACACGATAGTTCAGTGTGCCATGCTTTACGGCTTAGAACCGGGACTTCAACGACGTTTTGAATGTCATGGAGCATATGAGATGTTCCAGGAGTTGAAGTTAATACTTCAAGCAAATGCCCAGATTGAGAAATATGTGATTTCCAATAAGTTGTATAGCTGCAAGATGGAGGAGAATAGTTCTACTAGTGTACACTTGCTCAGAATGTCTGGGTACTACAATCATATGACTCAACTTGGTTGCAAAGTTGACGAGGATAGTGTTATTGATAGAGTTCTTCAATCACCGCCACCAAGCTATAAAGGCTTCGTGATGAACTATAATATGCAAGGGATGCAAAAGACAATTCCCGAGCTCTTCCCTATGCTCAAGGCCGCGGAGGTTGAAATCAAAAAGGAGCATCAAGTGTTGATGGTTAACAAGACCACTTGTTTCAAGAAAAAGGGCAAGGGAAAGAAGGGGAACTTCAAGAAGAATAGCAAGACAGTTGCTACTCCCGCAAAGAAACCCAAGTTTGGAGCCAAGCGTGAAACTGAGTGCTTCTACTGTAAAGGGACTGGACACTGGAAGCGGAACTGCCCCAAGTATTTGGCGGATAAGAAAGATGGCAAGGTGAACAAAGGTATATGTGATATACATGTTATTGATGTGTACCTTACTAATGCTCGTTGTAGTACCTGGGTATTTGATACCGGTTCGGTTGCTAATATTTGTAACTCAAAACAGGGACTACGGATTAAACGAAGATTGACTAAGGACAAGGTGACGATGCGCGTGGGAAATGGTTCCAAAGTCGATGTGATCGCCGTCGGCACACTACCTCTACATCTACCTTCGGGATTAGTTTCAGACCTGAATAATTGTTATTTGGTGCGAGCGTTAAGCATGAACATTATATCTGGATCTTGTTTGTTGCGAGACGGTTATTCATTTAAATCTGAGAATAATGGTTGTTCTATTTTTATGAATAATATCTTTTACGGTCATGCACCCTTGAAGAGTGGTCTATTCTTGTTGGATCTCGATTGTAGTGATACACATATTCATAATATTGAAGCCAAAAGATGCAAGGTTAATAATGATAGGCAACTTATTTGTGGCACTGCCGTTTAGGTCATATTGGTGTAAAGCGCATGAAGAAACTCCATAGTGATGGACTTTTGGAATCACTTGATTATGAATCACTTGGTGCTTGCGAACCATGCCTCATGGGCAAGATGACAAAAACTCCGTTCTCCAGAACAATGGAGCGAGCAACATATTTGTTGGAAATCATACATACTGATGTATGTGGACCGATGAGTGTTGACGCTCGTGGCGGGTATCATTATTTTCTGACCTTCACTGATGATTTGAGCAGATATGGGTATATCTACTTGATGAAACACAAGTATGAAACATTTGAAAAGTTCAAAGAATTTCAGAGTGAAGTAGAGAATCATCGTAACAAGAAAATAAAGTTTCTACGATCTGATCGTGGAGGTGAATATTTGAGTTATGAGTTTGGTTTTCATTTGAAACAATGTGGAATAGTTTCACAACTCACGCCACCCAGAACACCATAGCGTAATGGTGTGTCCGAACGTCGTAACCGTACTTTATTAGATATGGTGCGGTCTATGATGTCTCTTACCGATTTGCCACTATCGTTTTGGGATTATGCTTTAGAGACATCTGCATTCACGTTAAATAGGGCACCGTCTAAATCCGTTGAGACGACGCCTTATGAACTGTGGTTTGGCAAGAAACCAAAGTTGTCGTTTCTTAAAGTTTGGGGCTGCGATGCTTATGTGAAAAAGCTTCAACCTGATAAGCTCGAACCCAAGTCAGAGAAATGTGTCTTCATAGGATACCCAAAAGATACGTATGGTTACACCTTCTATCACAGATCCGAAGGCAAGATATTCGTTGCTAAGAATGGATCCTTTCTAGAGAAGGAGTTTCTCTCAAAAGAAGTGAGTGGGAGGAAAGTGAAACTTGATGAGGTAATTGTACCTTCTCCCAAATTGGAAAGTAGTACATCATAGAAACTAGTTCCACTGATTCCTACACCAATTAGTGAGGAAGCTAATGATGATGATCATGAAACTTCAGATCAAGTTTCTGCTGAACTTCGTAGATCAACCAGAGTACATTCCGCACCAGAGTGGTACGGCAACCCAGTTCTGGAAGTCATGTTACTAGACCATGATGAACCTACGAACTATGAGGAAGCGATGATGAGCCCAGATTCCGCAAAATGGCTTGAGGCCATGAAATCTGAGATGGGATCCATGTATGAGAACAAAGTATGGACTTTGGTTGACTTGTCCGATGATCGGCAAGCCATCGAAAATAAATGGATCTTCAAGAAGAAGACCGACGCTGATGGTAATGTTACTGTTTACAAAGCTCGACTTGTTGCGAAAGGTTTTCGACAAGTTCAAGGAGTTGATTACAATGAGATTTTCTCACCCGTAGCGATGCTTAAGTCTATCCGAATCATGTTAGCAATTGCCGCATTTTATGACTATGAAATCTATCAAATGGATGTCAAAACTGCATTCCTAAATGGATATCTCAAAGTAGAGTTGTATATGATGCAACCAGAAGGTTTTGTCGGTCCTAAAGGTGCTAACAAAGTGTGCAAGCTCTAGCGATCCATCTAGGGACTGGTGCAAGCATCTCGGAGTTGGAATATACGCTTTGATGAGGTGATCAAAGCATATGGTTTTATACAGACTTTTGGAGAAGCCTGTATTTACAAGAAAGTGAGTGGGAGCTCTGTAGCATTTCTAATATTATATGTGGATGACATATTGTTGATTGGAAATGATAAAGAATTTCTGGATAGCATAAAATGATACTTGAATAAGAATTTTTCAATGAAAGACCTCGGTGAAGCTGCTTACATATTAGGCATCAAGATATATAGAGATAGATCAAGACGCTTAATTGGACTTTCACAAAGCACATACCTTGATAAAGTTTTGAAGAAGTTCAAAATGGATCAGTCAAAGAAAGGGTTCTTGCCTGTGTTACAAGGTGCATGTGAAGTTGAGTAAGACTCAATGCCCGACCACTGCAGAAGATAGAGAGAAAATAGAAGTCATTCCCTATGCCTCAGCCATAGGATCTATCATGTATGCAATGCTGTGTACCAGACCTGATGTGTGCCTTGCTATAAGTCTAGTAGGGAGGTACCAAAGTAATCTAGGAGTGGATCACTGGACAGCGGTCAAGAACATCCTGAAGTACCTAAAAAGGACAAAGGATATGTTTCTCGTGTATGGAGGTGACAAAGAGCTCGTCGTAAATGGTTACGTCGATTCAAGCTTTGACACTGATCCGGATGACTCTAAGTCACAAACTGGATATGTATTTTTATTAAACGGTGGAGCTGTCAGTTGGTGCAGTTCCAAGCAGAGCGTCGTGGCGGGTTCTATGTGTGAAGCGGAATACATAGTTGCTTCGGAAGCAGCAAATGAAGGAGTCTGGATGATGGAGTTCATATCCGATCTAGGTGTAATACCTAGTGCATCGGGTCCAATGAAAATCTTTTGTGACAACACTGGAGCAATAGCCTTGGCGAAGGAATCCAGGTTTCACAAGAGAACAAAGCACATCAAAAGACGCTTCAATTCCATTCGCGATCTAGTCAAGGAGGGAGACATAGAGATTTGCAAGATACATACGGATCTAAATGTAACGGACCCGTTGACTAAGCCTCTTCCACGGGCAAAACATGATCAGCACCAAGACTCCATGGGTGTTGGGATCATTACTTTGTAATCTAGATTATTGACTCTAGTCCAAGTGGGAGACTGAAGGAAATATGCCCTAGAGGGAATAATAAAGATGTTATTTGTATTTCCTTATATCACGATAAATGTCTTTTATTCATGCTAGAATTGTATTAACCGGAAACTTAGTACATGTGTGAATACATAGACAAAACAGAGTGTCCCTAGTATGCTTCTACTAGACTAGCTCATTGATCAAAGATGGTTATGTTTCCTAGCCATAGACATGAGTTGTCATTTGATCAACGGGATCACATCATTAGGAGAATGATGTGATGGACAAGACCCATCCGTTAGCTTAGCACTATGATCGTTTAGTTTTACTGCTATTGCTTTCTTCATGACTTATACATGTTCCTATGACTATGAGATTATGCAACTCATGTATACCGGAGGAACACCTTGTGTGCTATTAAACGTCACAACGTAACTGCGTGATTATAAAGATGTTCTACAGGTTTCTCCGAAGGTGTTCGTGGTTTTGGCATAGATCAAGAATAGGATTTGTCACTCCGAGTGTCGGAGAGGTATCTCTGGGCCCTCTCGGTAATACACATCATAATAAGCCTTTCAAGCAAATGACTAACGAGTTAGTCACGGGATGATGTATTACGGAATGAGTAAAGAGACTTGCCGGCAACGAGATTGAACTAGGTATTGAGATACCGACGATCAAATCTCGGGCAAGTAACATACCGATGACAAAGGGAACAACGTATATTGTTATGCGGTTTGACCGATAAGGATCTTTGTAGAATATGTAGGAGACAATATGAGCATCCAGGTTCCGCTATTGGTTATTGACCGGAGATGAGTCTCTGTCATGTCTACATAGTTCTCGAACCCGTAGGGTCCGCACGCTTAACGTTTGATGATGATCTGTATTATGAGTTCATGAGTTTTGATGTACCGAAGATAGTTTGGAGTCCCGAATGAGATCACGGACATGACAAGGAGTCTCGGAATGTCCGAGACGTAAAGATTGATATATTGGACGACTATATTCGGACATCGGAAGTGTTCCGGAAAAGTTTCGGATTTAACCAGAGTGCCGGAGGGGGTTACCGGAACCCCCCGAGGGAGTATGGGCCATAGTGGGCCATTGAGGGAAAGAGAGAGGCAGCCCATAGGGCTGGCGCACCCTCCCCCTAGGGATCCTAGTTGGACTAGGAAAGGGGGGAGGCGCCCCTCTTCTTCCTTCTTCTCTTCCCCTTCCTTTCCTACTCCTAATAGAAATAGGAAAAGGGGATTCCTATTCCTACTAGGAGTAGGAATCCTACTCCCTTGGCGCACCCTAGCCTGGCCGCACCTCCCCCCTTGCTCCTTTATATACGGGGGCAGGGGGCACCCAAAGACACAGAAGAAATATTGTTCTAGCCGTGTGCGGTGCCCCCCTCCATAGAAACACACCTCGGTCATACCATTGCAGTGCTTAGGTGAAGCCCTGAGCCGGTAGCTTCATCATATCCGTCACCAGGCCGTAGTGCTGACGAAATTCTCCCATGAAGCTCAACTGGATCAAGAGCTCGTGGGACGTCATCAAGCTGAACGTGTGCTGAATGCGGAGGTGCCGTACGTTGAGTGCTTGATCGGTTGGATCGCGAAGAAGTTCAACTACATCAACAACGTCACTAGACGCTTCCGCTTTCGGTCTATGAGGGTACGTAGACACACTCTCCCCTCTCATTGCTATGCATCTGGTAGATAGATCTTGCGTGATCGTAGTAAAATTTTGTAATACTACGTTCCCCAACAGATGGATCCCCAGCGCCAGATCTCGCAGGAACCGACCAGGGCCATCCCGCGTGATCCGCCTGATGCAGTCGCCCCATGGAAGAGCAGTTCGTCCCCACGCCAGGGCCGGCCGAGCTAGCCAAGCCGGCAGCCGCCCCCAGCCTGCGCCGCCTCAACCCTCGTCATCGTCCACCGAATCTGACGAAGCAGCCAAGCAACGTACTGCCACGCCGCCCCGAACGGGCCAGCACGCCCCGCCACCAGCTCCACGCAGCCGTCGTCGCGTCGTCGTACCGCTACGCCCGCCGCACAGCAGCATGGGGCATCGCCGCGCTGCCCTGTGCAAGCACTGCGCACCTCGCCCGACCCTGCATCTCGCGCCATAGGGCAGCAGGGGAGGCAGCAGAGGAACCCCGTCGCCACCGACGCCAACTGGGCTTCGCCCGATGGCACCCTCCGGTGGCGGGGAGGGAGAGCTGGCGGGCGGCGGCTAGGGTTTCGCCCTGCCGCCCGCGAAAGTGGCCCGGGCGAGAGTGCCTCCGTTGTGGACTACGAAATTATTACAACGAGTGTATTGAGAATTTGAGATCTATTTGGGTTTTGTGCCTTTTACAGGTTTGTACTTTGAGACATCTCCTAGCACCACTCATCAGAGTGTTGATAATTGGTTTCTCATCAAGGCCCCGTGAGCCAAAAAGGCTTGTTAACTCTGCATAACTCATCGACGATTGTAGTGTATGTAACTTCATCTGGAGCAATCTTCTCTGCTGCCATGTCGGAAACTAGGTGCCAAACCTCACAAAGATATCGACAATAGTGAAACCAATAAGGCCTCGTTTGTTTAATCCCGTCCCTGCCGGGATCGGGTCAAAACCCGGTCGAACCGTGTGGTTTTAGCCCCGTCGGGGTTGGATCCCGACCTACCTCGTGTGCACGTTCGGTTTAACCCGGCCGGGTTCATATACCCCGTCCAAATCCACTTCCAACTGTTGGGTTTCTGTCGGGATTTAACCCATGCCTCCTCATGCGCGGAATGAAAACGCTCAGCCAAGCCCATTGAAACAGGAAAAGAGGAGAAGGCAAGAGCCGCGTAGGCGGTGGCGGGCCTGGACGGCGCAGCCTACTCCGGTCTTCCTCCCCAACGTCAGGCCGGTAAGATCCTACCCCCCCTTTTGATTTCTAGGGTTCCCATCCCCTTTTCCACCGTTGACCATGGTCATTTTTCCGTCGAGGCTCCACGGCTCATCTCTGCTTGCTGCAACTGCCATGTCTAGTTGATTGATGGATCTATCTCTGGAACCAGCGAACCAACTGCAAGAGGTCAAACCGAATAGAATTTTGTGGCAGAGATTTTGGTGTGAGAATGAAGTGGGGATCGGGTGATGGGGTGGGAGTCACCCATTCCCTGGGTGGATTGAATCCACTAGGGGATTGCATCTCCGCCAACCGAACAAAGCCTAATAAACGAGTGTATTATACATCACGACCTTTGCAGAAACCCCTGGGTTAGAGACCAAACCCTTGGCTATGGATAACTTTCCACCAGAGAAAAGAGCGGGAATGACAATGTTGAAGGTCCTCGTGTTTGGCATGACACCTCTCTTGATCATGTCTGTCAACAGCTTCAGAACAGCCTCCAACGACCCATTTCACATAACCTGCTCATCACAGTGTCGTACGCAACAACACCAGCATACCGTTTCGATGTCATACTCCACTCCAACAAATACTCCCTCTGTCCCAAAATAAGTGACTCAAAAATGACTCAACTTTGTACTAACATTAGTACAAAGTTGAGTCACTTTTGAGTCACTTATTTTAGGACGGAGGGAATATATGGCATGGGAAATCCTGAGGCATGGCAAAGGAAATTCAGGAGAATACTGAAAGTAAAATCTGTGGGCTCCAACCCATGGCCTGCCATAACATCCAACTGCTCGAGTGCTTCATTAGCCCTACCTTTCTTGCAGAGACCATCCATAAACGTATTGTATGTGACAGTGTTGCGCGTCCAACTTTTGGTTCTGCTCTCCGTCAAAAGCTGCCTGACGTCATCAAATTTGTTGGCAGCACACAAAGCCCTGATCAGAACATTGTAGGTGACTACGTTGGGAGGGCAACTGACACCTTCCATCCTGTCCATCAGCTTCTTGTCCTCCTCGACACAGCCCTTGCGGCAAATATTGTTGTACAATGGGAGTGTAGGTTTGCACCATGGGAGGGCACCCCTCTTCCCGCATCCAGTCGAGCACGCCCAACGCCTCTTCGACCATCCCCGCATGGCACAACCCTGTGACAAGCGTGGAGTATGTGCCCACGTCGGCTTCCACCCCAAGCTCTCCCAACCATTGGATCTCCTTGAACGCCAGGTCAAACTGCATAGATTTGCACGAATACATCTTGAAAAGGATGTTGAGGGATGACACATTGGGCGCCACCCCTGCTACAAGCATTTCGTCGACATAAGGTAGGCCTCCTCCAAGTGGCCAGCTTCGGCTAGCGCATTGATGAGCATGTTATGGCAGATCCCATTGGGCGGCGAGGCACCACCAAGGCCAGTACCGAAATCTCTGAGCTCTGCGATGAGGGCGAGCACCTGGTCGACGTCGCCCGCGCACGCCAGGGCATTCATGGCCATGTTGCACTCGCGGTCGAGCTGCCATCACTGCGGCTTCTGCTGATGCTGCGGAGGAGGAGGGCAGATTTCTGACGATATAGGTGGAGGCGGGATGGCCTTGGTGTCGTCAGAGTCATCGGAGTCGTCGTCGGAGGAGAAGCATGTGGGAAAAGGGAGGGCGGAGAGAGACGCGAAGGAGGCGGTGAAGGAAATATGCCCTAGACGCAATAATAAAGTTTTTATTTATATTTCCTTATATATCATGATAAATGTCTTTTATTCATGCTAGAATTGTATTAATCGGAAACTTGATACATGTGTGAATACATAGTCAAAACAGAGTGTCCCTGATATGCCTCTACTTACCTAGCTCATTGATCAAAGATGGTTGTGTTTCCTAACCATAGACATGTGCTGTCATTCGATCAACGTGATCACATCATTAGGAGAATGATGTTATGGACAAGACTCATCCGTTAGCTTAGCACTATGATCGTTTAGTTTTACTGCTATTGCTTTCTTCATGACTTATACATGTTCCTCTGACTATGAGATTATGCAACTCCCGAATACCGGAGGAACACCTTGTGTGCTATCAAACATCACAATGTAACTGGGTGATTATAAAGATGCTCTACAGGTGTATCTGAAAGTGTTTGTGGTGTTGGCATAGATCAAGATTAGGATTTGTCACTCCGAGTGTCGGGAGGTATCTCTGGGCCCTCTCGGTAATACTCATCATAATAAGCCTTGCAAGCAAAAGACTAATGAGTTAGTCATGAGACGATGTATTATGGAACGAGTAAAGAGACTTACTGGTAACGAGATTGAACTAGGTATGGTGATACCGACGATCGAATCTCGGGCAAATAACATACCGATGACAAAGGGAATAACGTATGTTGTTGTGCGGTTTGACCGATAAAGATCTTCGTAGAATATGTAGGAACCAATATGAGCATATAGGTTCCGCTATTGGTTATTGACCGGAGATGATTCTCAGTCATGTCTACATAGTTCTCGAACCCGTAGGGTCCGCACGCTTAACGTTCGATGACGATTGGCATTGTGAGTTTATGTGATTTGATGTACCGAAGGTTGTTCGGAGTCCCGGGTGAGATCACGGACACGATGACGAGTCTCGAAATGGTTGAGACATAAAGATACATATATTGGAAGGTTATGTTTGGACACTGGAAAGGTTTCAGATAGGTTCGG
>LR738713.1:25418986-25514703 GCA_902687465.1 Secale cereale
GTGGTAGAGAGGAGGAGGCGGACAAGTGGAGGCGCCCCCCAAGCCCAATACAAATTGGGGGGGGGGGTCTTTCCTTCGATCCCTCTTCCTCTTTCCTTCCCCTCCTAGTTGGACTAGGAAAGGGGGAACCTACTCCTAGTAGGAGTAGGATTTCCCCCTTGGGGCGCACCCCATGAGGCCGGCCGACCCCCTCCTCCACTCCTTTATATACGGGGGAGGGGTGCACTCCAAAGACACAAAAGTTGACAATTGTTTTAGCCGTGTGCGGTGCCCCCCTACACAGTTACACACCTCGATCATTTCGTTAGAGTGCTTAGGCGAAGACCTGCGCCGGTAACTTCATCATCACCATCACCACGCCGTCGCGCTAATGAAACTCTCCCTCGGCCTCAATTGGATCAAGAGTACGAGGGACGTCACCGAGCTGAACGTGTGCAGATTGCGGAGGTGCCGTGTGTTTGGTACTTGATTGCTTGGATCGCGAAGACGTTCGGCTACATCAACCGCGTTACTAAACGCTTCCGCTTTCGGTCTACGAGGGTATGTGGACACACTCTCCCCGCTCGTTGCTATGCTTCTTCTAGATCGATCTTGCGTGATCATAGGAAATTTTTGAAATACTACGTTTCCCAACAGTGCCATCATGAGCCAGGTCTATGCGTAGATGATATGCACGAGTAGAACACAATGAGTTGTGGGCGATAATAGTCGTACTGCTTACCAGCATGTCATACTTTGATTCAGCGGTATTCTTTGATGAAGTGGCCCGGACTGACATTACATGACCGCATTCATGAGACTGGTTCTACCGACATTCTTTGCACATAGGTGGCTGGCGGGTGTCAGTTTCTCCAACTTTAGTTGAATCAAGTGTGACTATGCCCGTCCTTGTTGAAGGTTAAAACATCACACTTGACGAAAAATCGTTGTAGTTTTGATGTGTAGGTAAGAATGGTTCTTGCTAAGCCCATAGCAGCCCACGTAAAACTTGCAACAACAAAGTAGAAGACGTCTAACTTGTTTTTGCAGGGCATGTTGTGATGTGATATGGTCCAGACATGATGAGTTATACGTTGTTGTATGAGATGATTATGTTTTGTAAATTATCGGCAATCGGCAGGAGCCTTATGGTTTTCTCTTTATTGTATGAGTTACGATAGCCATGTAATTGCTTCACTTTATCACTATGATTTAGAGATAGTAGTAGTAGCAATAGTTGGTGAGATGACCATGACACTACGATGAAGATCATGGTATCAAGCCAGTGACGGTGGAGATCATGACGATGCTTTGGAGAAGGAGATCAAAAGCACAAAGATGATGATGGACATATCATGTCACATATTTTGATTGCATTTGATGTTTATCTTATTATGCTTCTTATTTTGCTTAGTACGGCGGTAGCATTATAAGATGATCCCTTACAAAATTTCAAGGTACAAGTGTTCTCCCTGAGTATGCACCGTTGCGACAGTTTGTCGTGCCGAGAAACCACGTGATGATCAGGTGTGATAAGCTCTACGTTCAAATACAACGGGTGTAAGACAGTTTTGCACATGCAGAATACTCGGGTTAAACTTGATGAGCCTGGCATGTCCAGACATGGCCTCGGAACACTGGAGACCGAAAGGTCGAGCGAATCGTATAGTAGATATGATCAACATAAGATGTTCACCATTGAAAACTACTCCATCTCACGTGATGATCGGACATGGTTTAGTTGATTTGGATCACATGATCATTTAGATGACTAGAGGGATGTCTATCTAAGTGGGAGTTCTTTAGTAATATGATAAATTGAACTTTAATTTATCATGAACTTAGTCCTGATAGTTTTTTGCATATCTATGTTGTTGTAGATCAATGGCCCGTGCTACCATTCCCTTGAATTTTAATGCATTCCTAGAGAAAGCTAAGTTGAAAGATGATGGTAGCAACTACACGGACTGGTTCTATAACTTGAGGATTATCCTCATTGCTATCTTGCTGCACAAAAGAATTATGCCCTTGAAGCACCGCTAGGTGACAAGCCCCCTCCCTCTAATGTAGACGCTTTGAACGTCTGGCAGATGCGGTCTGATGACTACTCGATAGTTCAGTGTGCCATGCTTTACGGCTTAGAATCGGGACTTCAAAGACGTTTTGAATGTCATGGAGCATATGAGATGTTCCAAGAGTTGAAGTTAATATTTCAAGCAAATGCCCGAATTGAGAGATATGAAGTCTCCAAAAATTCTATAGCTGCAAGATGGAAGAGAATAGTTCTATCAATGAACACTTACTCAGAATGTCTGGGTACTACAATCACATGACTCAACTTGGATGCAAAGTTTATGAAGATAGTGTTATTGATAGAGTTCTTCAATCACTGCCACAAAGCTATAAAGTCTTGGTGATGAACTATAATATGCAAGGGATGTAGAAGACAATTCCCGAGCTCTTCGCTATGCTCAAAGCTGCGGAGGTAGAAATCAAAAGCGAGCATCAAGTGTTGATGGTTAACAAGACCACTTGTTTCAAGAAAAAGGGCAAGGGAAAGGAGGGGAACTTCAAGAAGAATAGCAAGATAGTTGCTACTCCTGCGAAGAAACCCAAGTCTGGAGCCAAGCCTGAAACTAAGTGCTTCTACTGCAAAGGGACTATTCACTGGAAGCGGAACTGCACCAAGTATTTGGCGGATAAGAAGGATGGCAAGGTGAACAAAGGTATATTTGTTATAAATGTTATTGATGTGTACCTTACTAATGCTCGTAGTAGCACCTGGGTATTTGATACTGGTTCAGTTGCTAATATTTGTAACTCGAAACAGGGGCTATGGATTAAACGAAGATTAGCTAAGGACGAGGTGACGATGCACGTGGGAAATGGTTCCAAAGTCGATGTGATTGCCTTCGGCACGCGGCCTCTACATCTACCTTCGGGATTAGTTTTAGACCTAAATAATTGTTATTGGTGCCAGCGTTGAGCATCAACATGATTCTGGATCTTGTTTGTTGCAAGACAATTATTCATTTAAATCAGAGAATAATGGTTGTTCTATTTATATGAGTAATATCTTTTATGGTCATGCACCCTTGATGAATGGTCTATTTTTGTTGGATCTCGATCGTAGTGATACACATATTCATAATATTGAAGCCAAAAGATGCAAAGTTCATAATGATAGTGCAACTTATTTGTGGCACTGCCGTTTAGGTCATATTGGTGTAAAGCGCATGAAGAAACTCCATGTTGATGGACTTTTGGAATCACTTGGTGCTTACGAACCATGCCTCATGGGCAAAATGACTAGAACTCCATTCTCCGGAACAATGTAGCGAGCAACTGACTTATTGGAAATCATACATACTGATGTATGCGGTCAAATGAGTGTTGAGGCTCGCGGCGGGTATCGTTATTTTCTGTCCTTCGCAGATGATTTTAGCAGATATGGGTATATCTACTTGATGAAACACAAGCCTGAAACATTTGAAAAGTTCAAAGAATTTCAGAGTGAAGTAGAGAATCATCGTAACAAGAAAATAATGTTTCTACGATCTGATTGTGGAGGCGAATATTTGAGTTACGAGTTTGGTCTTCATTTGAAACAATGTGGAATAGTTTCACAACCCACGCCACCTGGAACACCACATCATATTGGTGTGTTCGAATGTCGTAACCGTACTTTATTAGATATGGTGCGATCTATGATGTCTCTTACCGATTTGCCACTATCGTTCTGGGGTTATGCTTTAGAGACAGCTGCATTCACGTTAAATAGGGCACCATCTAAATCCATTGAGACGACGCCTTATGAACTGTGGTTTGGCAAGAAACCCAAGTTGTCGTTTCTTAAAGTTTGGGGCTGCAATGCCTATGTGAAAAAGCTTCATCCTGATAAGCTCGAACCCAAGTCGGAGAAATGTGTCTTCATAGGATACCCAAAGGAGACTGTTGGGTACACCTTCTATCATAGATCCGAAGGCAAGATATTCGTTGCTAAGAATGTATCCTTTCTAGAGAAGGAGTTTCTCTTGAAAGAAGGGAGTGGGAGGAAAGTAGAACTTGATGAGGTAATTGTACTTTCTCCCGAATTGGAAAGTAGGTCATCACAGAAACTAGTTCCAGTGATTCCTACACCAATCAATGAGGAAGCTAATGATGAGGATCATGAAACTTCAGATCAAGTTACTACTGAACCTCGTAGGTCAACCAGAGTACGTTCCGCACCAGAGTGGTACGGTAACCCTGTTCTGGAAGTCATGTTACTAGACCATGATGAACCTAGGAACTATGAGGAAGCAATGATGAGCCCAGATTTCGCAAAATGGCTTGAGGCCATGAAATCTGATATGGGATCCATGTATGAGAACAAAGTCTGGACTTTGGTTGATTTGCCCGATGATCGGCAAGCCATTGAAAATAAATGGATCTTTAAGAGGAAGACCGCCTGATACGTCTCCAACGTATCTATAATTTTTGATTGTTCCATGCTATTATATTATCTGTTTTGGATGTTTAATGGGCTTTAATATGCAATTTTATATTATTTTTGGGACTATCCTATTAACCGGAGGCCGAGTGCCAGTTGCTGTCTTTTTTTTTTTGCCTATTTCAGTGTTTAGCAGAAAAGGAATATCAAACGGAGTCCAAACGGAATGCAACCTTCACGATGATCTTTCTTGGACCGAAAACAATTCAGAAGACTTGGAGTAGAAGTCTGGGAAGCCACGAGGCAGGAAGGAGCGCCCCCCACCCTCGTGGGCCCCTCGTAGCTCCACCGACGTACTTCTTCCACCTATATATACCCTTATGCCCTAAAAACATCCAGGAGAACAACGAAACCACTTTTCCACTGCCGCAACCTTCTGTACCCGTGAGATCCCATCTTGGGGCCTTTTCCGGCGCTCCACCGGAGGGGTATTCGATCACGGAGGGCTTCTACATCAACACCATAGCCTCTCCGATGATGTGTGAGTAGTTTACCACAGACCTTCGGGTCCATAGTTATTAGCTAGATGGCTTCTTCTCTCCCTTTGGTTCTCAATACAAAGTTGTCATCGATGTTCTTGGAGATCTATTTTGATGTAATTCTTTTTGCGGTGTGTTTGTCGAGATCCAATGAATTGTGGGTTTATGATCAAGATTATCTACGAACAATATTTGGTTCTTCTCTGAATTCTTATATGCATGATCTAATATCTTTGCAAGTCTCTTCGAATTATCAGTTTGGTTTGGCCTACTAGATTGATCTTTCTTGCAATAGGAGAAGTGCTTAGCTTTGGGTTCAATCTTACGATGCTCGATCCCAGTGACAAAGGGAACCGACACGTATTGTATTATTGCCATCGAGGATAAAAAGATGGGGCTTATATCATATTGCTTGAGTTTATCCCTCTACATCATGTCATCTTGCTTTAGGCGTTACTACGTTCTTATGAACTTAATACTCTAGATGCATGCTGGATAGCGGTCGATGTGTGGAGTACTATATAGTAGTAGATGCAGAATCGTTTCGGTCTACTTGACACAGACATGATGCCTATGTTCATGATCATGCCTAGATATTCTCATAACTATGCGCTTTTCTATCAATTGCTTGGCAGTAATTTGTTCACCCACCGTAATTTATGCTATCATGAGAGAAGCCACTAGTGAAACCTATGGCCCCCGGGTCTACTTTACATCATATAAGTTTCCAATCTACAATTCTAGTTTACTATTTATTTTGCAATCTTTATTTTCCAATCTATACAACTAAAATACCAAAAATACTTATCTTATTATCTTTATCACATATCACTTTTGCAAGTGGCCGTGAAGGGATTGACAACCCCTTTATCGCGTTGGTTGCAAGGTTCTTGATTGTTTGTGCAGGTACTAGGTGATTTGCGTGTAGTCTCCTACTGGATTGATACCTTGGTTCTCAAAAAATGAGGGAAATACTTACGCTACTTTGCTCCATCACCCTTTCCTCTTCAAGGGAAAACCAACGCATGCTCAAGAGGTAGCGAGAAGGATTTCTGGCACCGTTGCCGGGGAGATCTACGCTCAAGTCAAGACATACCAAGTACCCATCACAAACTCTTCTCCCTCGCATTACATTATTTTCCATTTGCCTCTCGTTTTCCTCTCCCCCACTTCACCTTTGCCATTTTATTCGCCCTTTTTCCATTTGCCTCTTTTCCGTTCGCTTGCTTCTTCTGTGTCTGTGTGTTAGATCGTTTGCTTTGTCGTCATGGCTGAACAAAAAGGGGCTAAGGGTTTTCTCCCGGGTTTTAATACTTTGGATAGTCCTTCTGTCATTTCTAAGCTCATAAATAATGATGCTATGGAAAGACCTACCAGGGTTATTGATGAAAGCTTGAATAACTTCGATGAAGATGACCCTAGAATTTTTCGTTATTTGCTTGATGAAACCTTGAAAGATGCCTGGTATAGGCTATTAAGGATCCGAGCTAGCTATGTGCCCCAATGTCAAATTGAGATATACTTAAAAGGTTTTATGTTGGCTTACCTTCTTCTTTCAAGCAAGTTTTGTATTCTATTTTTGAAGTAGGTTTTCTTGAGGGGGATGCCATCGATACCTATGAAAAGATGAAAGTTATATTTGGGCACCCTATGAGTGAAAAGGATGAATCTACTTCTCTTTTGTGTTTTTATCGGAATGAAATTATCAAAGAGATGAAGGCTAGTCTAGATGCAAATTTTCGTAGTGTGCTTAATATTTCTTCTACCATTAATGGCCATGTGCTTTCACAAAATAGAAAGATAAGTGCTTTAGATAATAAACTTTCTCTTTATCACCGAAAGGGAAAAGATGGCAATACCTTGATCTATTCTTGTTTTTATGCCTAGCTAGGGCGTTAAACGATAGTGCTTGTTGGGAGGCAACCCAATTTCATTTTCTTTGCTTTTTTGCTTCTGTTTAGTAATAAATAATTCATCATGCTACTGCTATGATTGTGTTTTAGTGTTTTAATTAGTGTTTGTGCCAAGTAGAACCTTTGGGAAGACTTGGGTGAAGTCTTTGCGATCTTGCAGTAAAAAACAGAAACTTTTGCGCTCACGAGATTAGCTGCCATTTTTTATTGGAGAGTGCTTTTAGGTTGATTATTTTTGCAGATGATTAATATACAAATTCCTCACGTCCACTTATTTATTTCAGAATTTTTAGAGTTACAGAAGTATTCGAAAGTTATAGATTGCTACAGACTGTTCTGTTTTAGACAGATTCTGTTTTTCGTGTGTTGTTTGCTTATTTTGATGAATCTATGGCTAGTATTGGGGCGTATGAACCATAGAGAAGTTGAAATACATTAGGTTTAACACCAGTATAAATAAAGAATGAGTTCAATACAGTACCTTAAAGTGGTGGTTTGTTATTCTTATACTAGAGATCACGGGATTTTCTGTTAAGTTTTGTGTTGTGAAGTTTTCAAGTTTTTAGGTAAGGATTTGATGGACTATGGAATAAAGAGTGGCAAGAGCCTAAGATTTTGGATGCCTAAGGCACCCCAAGGTAAAATTCAAGGACAACCAAAAGCCTAAGCTTGGGGATGCCCCAGGAAGGCATCCCCTCTTTTGTCTTCGTCTATCGGTAACTTTACTTGAGGCTACATTTTTATTCACCACATGATATGTGTTTTGCTTGGAGCGTCTTGTATAATTTGAGTATTTGCTTTTTAGTTTACCAAAAACATCATTGCTGTACACACCTTTTGGGAGAGACACACATGAATCGGAATTTATTAGAATACTCTATGTGCTTCACTTATATCTTTTGAGCTAGATAAATTTTGCTCTAGTGCTTCACTTATATCTTTTAGAGCACGGTGGTGGATTTATTTAATAGAAATTATTGATCTCTCATGCTTCACTTATATTATTTTGAGATTCCTTTAGAACATCATGGTAATTTTCTTTGGCTATAAATTTAGTCCTAATATGATATGCATCCAAGATGGGTATAATAAAAACTTCCATATGGAGTGCATTGAATACTATGAGAAGTTTGATACTTGATGATTGTTTTGAGATATGAAGATGGTGATATTAGATTCATGCTAGTAGAGTAATTGTGAATTGGAGAAATACTTGTGTTGAGGTTTGCAAGTCCCGTAGCATGCACGTATGGTAACCGTTGTGTAACAAATTTTAAGCATGAGGTATTTTATTGATTGTCTTCCTTTGTGTGGAGGTCGAGATCGCGCGATGGTTAACTCCTACCAACCCTTCCCCTAGGAGCATGTGTGTAGTGCTTGGTTTTTGATGACTTGTAGATTTTTGCAATAAGTATGTGAGTTCTTTATGACTAATGTTGAGTCCATGGATTATACACACTCTCACCCTTCCACCATTGCTAGCCTCTCTAGTACCACGCAACTTTCGCCGGTACCATACACCCACCATATACCTTCCTCAAAACAGCCACCATACCTACCTATTATGGCAATTCCATAGCCATTCCGAGATATATTGCCATGCATCTTTCCACCATTCTGTTTATTATGACACACTTCATCATTGTCACTAGTAAGATGCCCGTGCTACGCCACGGGCTAAAATATTAGGTGAATTTAAGTTATAGTTAGGAACCCATACACTCATCAAAGCATTGATATATGATGGAGCAACTTAACCTGTGAGGAGCGTGGTGGATGCAAACGATTTGCATGACAATTTGTGTTTTTCCCATGGATGTCAATTTTCTTTAGTGAGGATGGCAAATCCGCGCAGTTCAGGTTTTTGCCCAGGATTTTTCGGGCTTCATGAAAGAATTCTTTAACATTTTACTAGATGTATTTTTGTCACCGGACGAAGTTGGCACTGTGTCGGTGTACAAGGGTAGGGGTACCCTAGTACCCCAACTTGTGCACGGGCAGCGGCAGCTCCCCGCGGCAGGGTTCATCACGCGCTTGCCGGAGACCTTCCTGCCCCTTATCTAGCCATTCAAAAACAAAGTATACAAGACAGAAGACCAAGACCCCGGCAAGAGGAGCTTGCCGGGAAGGCCGTCCCAGGCTCGAGATTGCTTAACTAGCACGAGGCCCTGGCAAGAGGAGCTTGTCAGGATGAATAGAAGATTTTATCTTAGAAGACCCGGCAAGGGCTCGGGGAGCGGCAAGCTTCCGGGCCCGGCAAGGTCGAGATCCCCGGCAAGGTGCTTGCCGGGGGAGGTGCGCTGTGTGCCCGCGCTCCAGCTCATCGGCCCACGCGTCGCCCTGGGGCCACTCCAGGGACGCGTGGCGGATGGCTGTGCAGCCTGGGGGACACGGTGGCACTCCACGGCAGAGGATCCATCGCCGTGGCAGACGGAGACACAACGGCGGGAGCTTTTGGGGTCGACGGCGACGGGCATTAAATGCCCTTGTCCCCCACTGTTAAAGTAGGTATAGACCACTGTTCTGTACTGTAGCTCCACTGTTCCCGCACTGTTACAACTACCACCTCTTTTACATTTTTACCCCTTTCTCCTACGTTGACACCTGTCGGTGACCCCTTGCACTATAAAAGGAGGCCCATGCACAACGTGGAGGGGGTTCGAAACCTAGATTACTCTCACGCACGGTGTAGCTGCTTCTTCAAGCTCCCGAGCGCTCAACTCAATACACAACCAAGCAGGAGTAGGGTTTTACGCATCCGTGCGGCCCGAACCTGGGTAAAAACTGCCCGCGCGTCCGCCTCGATCTGCTCTTCGTGCTCCCTCCGCCCTCGTACCGCACAGACAAGGGGCTCCGGTCCCATAGGTGTTCGTGGCGGACAGTTTCCCCCGACATCTTTGGCGGACAGAAGGAAGTGCTTGCCGTCGAGAAGTCCGGCAAGGAGGCCCCCGCCAAGCAAGCGCAGGCTGGCGGCTCCGGCAAGGAGCCTGCCCCTGCGGCGGCGGCCGACAAGCCGGGTAGCTCCGACAAGCAATACTGTAAGATTCACCGCACCAAGGGTCACGACCTCTCCAACTGTAAGCGCGTCGAGTACCTCGTCGAGCAGCAAAAGGCTGAGTACGAGAGGCGCGACAAGGAGAAGGCCCAAGGTGGCGGGGAGGAACCCAGCAAGAAGCGGCCATTCAATGGCCGGGGAGGACGCCGCGGCAAGGCCAAGCAGCGGCAAGGAGATCGACCTCCCCGGGGCCGCGACAACGACGAAGACGACGATGAAGACATGGAGGACGACGAGAACAGCGAGCAGGAGTTCCAGAAGGCCACGGAAGTCCTGTGCGTCGACGGTGGCGCCTCCCTGCACACCTCCCACCGCCAACTGAAACAGTGGGTGCGTGAGGTGAATGCAGCCGAGCCGCCCGTGGAGTCGCGCAGGCTCCTCAAATGGTCCAGCACGCCCATCATTTTTGACCTTGAGGATCACCCTGACCGCACCACTGCGGTCGGGTGCTTGCCGATGCTGGTCTCACCCACCATCCGCAACCTCAAGGTCACCAAAATGTTGGTTGACGGCGGGGCCGGGCTGAACTTGATCTCCTCTGCTGTAATCAAGAAACTCCAGATTCAAGACGGCGAGCTCGAAGAGACCGGTTCATTCCAAGGAATCAACCCGGGAAGGAGCAAGCCCAAGGGAAAGATTACTCTGCCGGTGACCTTTGGCGGGGAGCTCAACTTCAGAACTGAGCGCATCACCTTTGACGTTGCTGATATTCCATTGCCCTACAATGGGATACTCGGCCGTCCCGCCCTCGCCAAGTTCATGGCAGCTTCCCACTATGCCTACAACGTGCTGAAGATGCCGGGGCCGATAAGCGTCATCACTGTCCACAGTGACAAGAAAGATGCGCTTATTTGCGCCGACAAGATTTACCGGGATGCGGCAGCTGCGGCCGAGAAGGATACTCTTGCCGCTGAAGCTCCCGGGGGGAAGAAGACGAAGACCAAGTCCGGCAAGTGCTCTGGGACACACTCCGGCAACCGCACCTCTTCGGAGTGCTGCGCCGCCGTCGAGGACGTTCCATCGAGCTCCACCGGCAAGAGCAAGAAAGGAATGGCTGCTCCTCCGGCAACCAAGAAAGTGTCCGCAAGGGAGGACGGCACTGGTGGTACTTTCACCATCAGCGCCACCCTTGACAGCAAATAGGAAAGCGCGCTCGTCGCCTTCCTGCGGGCGAATGTCGATGTGTTTGCTTGGCAACCATCTGACATCCCCGGTGTTCCCAGGAAGGTGATTGAGCACAAGCTTGCTGTCTGCCCTCATGCGCGGCCCATCAAGCAAAAAGTGAGGAAGCAAGCCGTGGAGCGCCAAGAGTTCATCAACGAGGAGATCAAGAAACTAGAGGCAGCAGGCCTAGTTAGAGGTGTGATCCATCCGACGTGGTTGGCAAACCCAGTCGTCGTGCGCAAAGCCAACGGGAAGTGGAGACTGTGTATAGACTTCACTGATGTCAATAAAGCATGTCCCAAGGATCCCTTCCCTTTGCCGCGCATTGACCAGATCGTTGACTCCACTGCCGGATGTGAGCTACTCTGTTTTCTTGATGCATACTCAGGCTATCACCAGATTTTCATGGCTAAGGAAGATGAAGAGAAAACTGCATTTATCACTCCATGTGGCACATATTGCTTTATCCGCATGCCATTTGGACTGAAAAATGCAGGCTCCACTTTTGCAAGGGTAGTGTACACTGCTTTTGAGCCACAGATCCACAGGAATGTAGAAGCCTACATGGATGACATCGTGGTGAAGAGCAAGAGCAAAGAAACACTGATTCAAGACTTAGAAGAAACGTTTCAGAACCTGCGCAGGATACAGCTCAAGCTGAACCCCGAGAAGTGCGTCTTTGGAGTTCCCTCCGGCAAGCTTCTCGGGTTCTTTGTATCACAAAGGGGGATTGAAGCCAATCCCGACAAGATCAAAGCCATCGAGCAGATAGAAGCCCCGAAGCGCGTCAAGGATGTCAGAAGGCTTGCAGGTTGCGTTGCTGCCCTCAGTAGGTTCATTTCAAAATCCGCGGAACGCGCCCTACCTTTCTTCAAAATCTTGAAGAGGGCAGGTCCCATGAAGTGGACTCCGGAAGCGGAGGCGGCGTTGCAGGATTTGAAACGGTACCTGTCCTCCACTCCTATACTTGTCGCACCTAAACCACAGGAAAAGTTGTTGCTATACTTAGCGGCAACCAACCAGGTGGTTAGTGCTGCGTTGGTAGCGGAGAGGGAGTCCGACGAGGAGCCAGCGTCACCGGCAAGCGAATCTAGCGACAAGCAGGGGGCTGTCCCGATAAGCTCTGGCCCCGACAAGGAAGACTCTGCGCAGGAACAAGGAGAGGTGCGGAAGAAGATGGTGCAGCGCCCAGTATATTTTGTAAGTTCCCTTCTCCAGGGAGCTAGATCAAGGTACTCCGGTGTGCAAAAATTGCTTTTCGGCCTCCTCATGGCCTCGAGGAAGCTGCGCCACTACTTCCAAGCCCATGAGATAACAGTGGTCACTCGCTTTCCGTTGAAGAGGATATTACACAATCCAGAGGCAACAGGCAGGATCGTCGAGTGGGCACTGGAACTGTCAAGCTTCGGGCTCAAATTTGAAAGTACTTCAACCATTCAGAGCCGAGCTTTGGCAGAATTCATCGCTGAGTGGACCCCAACGCCAGAAGAAGAAGTTCAAGAAACGAGTGTACCCGTGCAAGAAGCGACAAGTGAATGGGTAATGTATTTTGACGGTGCCTTTTCGCTGCAAGGCGCCGGTGCCGGCGTGGTACTCATCGCGCCCACCGGAGAGCACCTCAAATATGTTATCCAGATGCACTTTCCCAGGGAGCAAGCGACAAACAACACTGCAGAATATGAAGGCTTGCTTGCCGGCCTCAGGATTGCGGCCGAACTTGGGATCAGAAAGCTGATTGTGCGGGGCGATTCTCAGTTGGTGGTCCGGCAAGTTAACAAGAGCTACCAGAGCCCTTTGATGGAAGCATATGTAGATGAAGTGAGGAAGCTTGAAGAACACTTTGAAGGTCTGCAAATGGAGCACATCCCGAGAGCTCAAAATGAAATTGCAGATGGCCTTTCAAAGTGTGCTGCGATGAAGCTACCTGTGGAACCAGGGACCTTTTTGCTCAAGCTGACTCAACCATCAGTTACAACATCAGTTGGGCAGTCCAAGAAGAGAAAGTTGGTCTCCGGCGACTACTTGCCGGCGGATCTTCCTGAACCCGCCGCCAAAGTTCCCAAGATCAACGACAACGCTGAGGAACAGTTTGCTCCTGCAAGCCCTCGGGCTTGTGCAGTTGAAGCAAGTGTTCCCGACAAGCCTCGCCCCGGCGAGCTTGCCGGGGGACCGTCAGCTCCGACAGGACCAGAGGTCTTTGCCGTAGAAGCTGGGGTTCCCGCAGCGGCCCTCGAGCCTTTAGTCCTTGCCGTCAAGCCCCGGGCTCCGGCATGGGCACAGCAGATCGTCCGTTTTCTGCAAACTGGAGAACTTCCCGACGACCCTCAAGAGATAGAGAAGATAACCAGGCAGTCAAGTATGTATCAGTTTGTGGATAACGAGCTGTACAGAAGAAGACTCAATGGTGTCAGGTTGAAATGCATCTCCAGAGAAGATGGACAGAAGCTGTTGGCAGAAATACACGGAGGCACATGCGGCCACCACGTTGGCGCAAGGGCACTTGCCGGGAAAGCTTTCCGGCAAGGGTTCTTTTGGCAAGAAGCCCTCCAAGATGCAACCGCACTAGTAACCAAGTGTGAAGCGTGCCAGTTCCATGCAAAGCAAATACATCAGCCAGCTCAAGCTCTCCAAACAATCCCTTTGTCATGGCCCTTCTCGGTCTGGGGGCTCGATATCCTCGGCCCTTTCCCTCGCGCTGTCGGGGGCTTTGAGTACTTGTACGTTGCAATCGACAAGTTCACAAAGTGGCCAGAAGTGGAGCCAGTGAGAAAGGTGACAGCACAGTCAGCAGTCAGGTTCTTCAGGTCGATTGTTTGCCGTTTCGGGATCCCTAACAGGATCATCACCGACAACGGTACACAATTCACTAGTCGCACCTTCATGCAGTACGTCCAAGACCTTGGCGCCAAGGTCTGTTTCGCTTCTGTTGCTCACCCGAGGAGCAACGGTCAAGCGGAGAGGGCAAATGCTGAAGTGCTGCGCGGACTCAAGACAAGGACCTTTGACAGGCTGCGCAAGTGCGGAAAGAATTGGATAGAGGAGCTCCCGGCGGCTCTTTGGTCAATCAGAACGACACCGAGTCGAGCCACCGGGCAGACACCTTTTGCTCTAGTCTATGGAGCAGAGGCAGTTCTCCCCACGGAACTCGTATACGGATCTCCTCGAGTACTCGCTTATGATGAGCTCGAGCAAGAGCAACTGCGGCAAGATGACGCATTGCTCCTTGAGGAGGGACGTCTCCAGGCTGCTGTACGAGTTGCTCGATACCAGCAAGCTTTGCGCCGCTACCATAGCCGCAAAGTCAAGGCCAGGAGTCTCGAGGAAGGCGACCTTGTTCTTCGGCGTGTTCAGTCCGCCAAGAATTCCAACAAGTTGACGCCGAAGTGGGAAGGCCCTTATCGGGTGAGACAAGTTACGAGGCCCGGC
This sequence comes from Secale cereale, assembly GCA_902687465.1. NCBI lineage: Eukaryota > Viridiplantae > Streptophyta > Magnoliopsida > Poales > Poaceae > Secale > Secale cereale. Next base: position 25,433,495 of record LR738713.1, read on the forward strand.
GCTGTCCGCCTCGAGACCGAAGAAGGCTTACCGGTGAGCAACTCCTGGAACATAGAGCATCTTCGCAAGTTTCACCCCTAAGGCGCGGTTGCCGTGATCCGCTCCGGCAACCACCTTTTGTACAAGCCTTGCCGCTGTTGCATGTAACCCTTTGTACAAAGCCGGGCGCAGACCCCGTGCATCAGTAAAGATTTCGTGTTTTCGCATCGATTGCCTTTCGCATGCTTCTCTTTGTTATTCGCATGTTTTATTTGGCATTTGATGCAACACTTAGACATTCGGTAAGCACTATTACGCCGAAAGGCAATATGCTTGTTTCCCTCTCCTTTTCCTTTTTCTCTTAAGCAGAAGGAACGTTCCTCGCGCACAAGTTTGCCGGGGGGGAAGGAGATGGAGGAGGAACTAAGTGCCGTTCAAGAAAGAAGAGCCTTACCGGAAAGCAAGCAACATGAGCAAGCAGCATGTGAAAGATAAGTTGTTAGAATTTGACCAGTTCAAATTTTAATTTTTGGTTGTCTTCCTTGAACAATCACACTTTTTATGGAAAACCTGTGCGCGGAGGAACCTACCCGTGGCTTGCCGCACCCTTATCTTGTCTTCGAGTCCACTCAACGATTTAAGTGAGCTGCGACAAGTGTCGCGCCCTTGCTTCGTTTCCGAGTATACTCAGCAAGCTAAGTGCGTTGCGACTTGCTGCGGCGAGGTTGCTTGCCGGCGAGGACCTTGGCCAGCAGGCTGCTCAGCGCTCGCGGCAAGGGCCCCTTTCCGGCAAGCTCCCCGGGAGCGTAGGGTGAGGAACATACAAAGTCAAAGATTGGAACAAGGAAGATAACATTGCACTGATTGATTGAAGTAAAGCAAATATCTTACAAGGACAACTTGTCGCAATGGACTAATGAGTTCGTAACATAATGTGCAGCAACGAAAAGATAAAGATAAATGGGGTCCCCTTGGCCCAGAACAAATAGTATTTGTTCCAAAGCTCCCGCACGCCGAGCTTCGGCGCGAAGACAATGTGCTCCTTCCGGTACGCGGCGAGCTTCGCCGCCTGATCTGACTTCTCCCGCTTGGACTTCTCCGACTTCGCCTTGTCGGTCTTTGGGGCCATGGCGGATGCGGTGGAAGGAAGGGGACGAAGAGCTTGGTGGTGGCGGAGGAGTAGAGGCGAAGCGCAGAGGAATCTGAGGAAGAAGACGATGGCAATGAGTGCGCAGGGAGGGGAACCGCGCCGCTCTCTCTGCTTTTATGGGAGAGTGGGGGGCGTTTCGCCCTTCCCATTAAAGAAATCGTGGGCACGTCCCATCCCACGGCGCCGCAATCGACGCGTGCCGTTGCCGTGGGGTGCGGCGGATATGGAAGTGGATTCGGCGCGCCGCGGGCCGCGGGTGCCCGTGCACTGTTTTGGGCCTGGCCCAACAGCGCTCGGCACCGTGTGTGGCCCAGGCCCGGGGGCTCCTGTCGGTGTACTAAGGTAGGGGTACCCTAGTACCCCAACTTGTGCACGGGCAGCGGCAGCTCCCCGCGGCATGGTTCACCACGCGCTTGCCGGAGACCTTCCTGACCCTTATCTAGCCATTCAAAAACAAAGTATACAAGACAGAAAACCAAGACCCCGGCAAGAGGAGCTTGCCGGGAAGGCCGTCCCAGGCTCGAGATTGCTTAACTAGCACGAGGCCCTGGCAAGAGGAGCTTGTCAGGACGAATAGAAGATTTTATCTTAGAAGACCCGGCAAGGGCTCGGGGAGCGGCAAGCTTCCGGGCCCGGCAAGGTCGAGATCCCCGGCAAGGTGCTTGCCGGGGGAGGTGCGCTGTGTGCCCGCGCTCCAGCTCATCGGCCCACGCGTCGCCCTGGGGCCACTCCAGGGACGCGTGGCGGATGGCTGTGCAGCCTGGGGGACACGGTGGCACTCCACGGCAGAGGATCCATCGCCGTGGCAGACGGAGACGCAACGGCGGGAGCTTTTGGGGTCGACGGCGACGGGCATTAAATGCCCTTGTCCCCCACTGTTAAAGTAGGTATAGACCACTGTTCTGTACTGTAGCTCCACTGTTCCCGCACTGTTACAACTACCACCTATTTTACATTTTTACCCCTTTCTCCTACGTTGACACCTGTCGGTGACCCCTTGCACTATAAAAGGAGGCCCATGCACAACGTGGAGGGGGTTCGGTTCGGTTCGGTTGGAAACCTAGATCATTCTCACGCTCGGGTAGCTGCTTCTTCAAGCTCCGAGCGCCCAAACTCAATACACAACCAAGCAGGAGTAGGGTTTTACGCATCCGTGCGGCCCGAACCTGGGTAAAAACTGCCCGCGCGTCTGCCTCGATCTGCTCTTCGTGCTCCCTCCGCCCTCGTACCGCACAGACAAAGGGGCTCCGGTCCCATAGGTGTTCGTGGTGGACAGTTTCCCCCGACATGTGTGCACGTATGTAAAATCCTCTAGATTGTAAAAACTAGAAGTCCTATCACCTCAATTCCCCAATAGCTTTCCAACACCTATGAAAATGACGAAATCGGAGCTTGTTCTCACTTGCTTTGAGAGTCTCGATCAATTCGGACTCTAGGTTGATTTTTGTATTTTCTTTGATCACCGTTTCTTCGCGAGAGTTGGCCTAACACCCTATTGTATCCATACATGGGTGGGGCGCCCAGGACCTGAACACCAAAGTGATATGCCGGCTCATCAAAATTTGAGCTGTAATTGCGATAACTTTCATTTTTTCCAATCCTGCAGGCCATTTTTGAGGGCCAAGACGACCCTTTTTGGGCTCAGAATTTTCCACGCACGTGATCCTGTGTGTGCACATATGTAAAATCCTCCAGATCATAAAAACTAGAAGTCCTATCACCTCAATTCCCCAATAGCATTCCAACGCCTATGAAAACGACGAAATCGGAGCTTGTTCTCACTTGCTTTGAGAGTCTCGATCAATTCGGACTCTAGGTTGATTTTTGTATTTTCTTTGATCACCGTTTCTTCGAGAGAGTTGGCCTAACACCCTATTGTATCCATACATGGGTGGGGCACCAAGGACCTGAACACCAAAGTGATATGCCGGCTCATCAAAATTTGAGCTGTAATTGCGATAACTTTCATTTTTTCCAATCCTGCAAGCCATTTTTGAGGGCCAAGACGACCCTTTTTGGGCTCCGAATTTTCCACGCACGTGATCCTGTGTGTGCACGTATGTAAAATCCTCCAGATCGTAAACACTAGAAGTCCTATCACCTCAATTCCCCAATAGCTTTCCAACGCCTATGAAAATGACGAAATCGGTGCTTGTTCTCACTTGCTTTGAGAGTCTCGATCAATTCGGACTCTACGTTGATTTTTGTATTTTCTTTGATCACCGTTTCTTCGCGAGAGTTGGCCTAACACCCTATTGTATCCATACATGGGTGGGGCGCCAAGGACCTGAACACCAAAGTGATATGCCGGCTCATCAAAGTTTGAGCTGTAATTGCGATAACTTTCATTTTTTCCAATACTGCAGGCCATTTTTGAGGGCCAAGACGACCCTTTTTGGTCTCAGAATTTTCCGCGCACGTGATCCTGTGTGTGCACGTATGTAAAATCCTCCAGATCGTAAAAACTAGAAGTCCTATCACCTCAATTCCCCAATTGCTTTCCAACGCCTATGAAAACGACGAAATCGGAGCTTGTTCTCACTTGCTTTGAGAGTCCCGATCAATTCGGACTCTAGGTTGATTTTTGTATTTTCTTTGATCACCGTTTCTTCGCGAGAGTTGGCCTAACACCCTATTGTATCCATACATGGGTGGGGCGCCCAGGACCTGAACACCAAAGTGATATGCCGGCTCATCAAAATTTGAGCTGTAATTGCGATAACTTTCATTTTTTCCAATCCTGCAGGCCATTTTTGAGGGCCAAGACGACCCTTTTTGGGCTCAAAATTCTCCGCGCACGTGATCCTGTGTGTGCACGTATGTAAAATCCTCCAGATCGTAAAAACTAGAAGTCCTATCACCTCAATTCCCCAATAGCTTTCCAACGCCTATGAAAACGACGAAGTCGGTGCTTGTTCTCACTTGCTTTGAGAGTCTCGATCAATTCGGACTCTAGGTTGATTTTTGTATTTTCTTTGATCACCGTTTCTTCGCGAGAGTTGGCCTAACACCCTATTGTATCCATACATGGGTGGGGCGCCAAGGACCTGAACACCAAAGTGATATGCCGGCTCATCAAAATTTGAGCTGTAATTGCGATAACTTTCATTTTTTCCAATCCTGCAGGCCATTTTTGAGGGCCAAGACAACCCTTTTTGGTCTCAAAATTTTCCACGCACGTGATCCTGTGTGTGCACGTATGTAAAATCCTCCAGATCATAAAAACTAGAAGTCCTATCACCTCAATTCCCCAATAGCTTTCCAACGCCTATGAAAACGACGAAATCGGTGCTTGTTCTCACTTGCTTTGAGAGTCTCGATCAATTCGGACTCTAGGTTGATTTTTGTATTTTCTTTGATCACCGTTTCTTCGCGAGAGTTGGCCTAACACCCTATTGTATCCATACATGGGTGGGGCGCCAAGGACCTGAACACCAAAGTGATATGCCGGCTCATCAAAATTTGAGCTGTAATTGCGATAACTTTCATTTTTTCCAATCCTGCAGGCCATTTTTGAGGGCCAACACGACCCTTTTTGGTCTCAAAATTTTCCGGGCACGTGATCCTGTGTGTGCACGTATGTAAAATCCTCCAGATCGTAAACACTAGAAGTCCTATCACCTCAATTCCCAATAGCTTTCCAACGCCTATGAAAATGACGAAATCGAAGCTTGTTCTCACTTGCTTTGAGAGTCTCTGTCGGGGGAAACTGTCCGCCACGAACACCTATGGGACCGGAGCCCCTTGTCTGTGCGGTACGAGGGCGGAGGGAGCACAAAGAGCAGATCGAAGCGGACGCGCGGGCAGTTTTACCCAGGTTCGGGCCGCACGGATGCGTAAAACCCTACTCCTGCTTGGTTGTGTATTGAGTTGAGCGCTCGGGAGCTTGAAGAAGCAGCTACACCGTGCGTGAGAGTAATCTAGGTTTCGAACCCCCTCCACGTTGTGCATGGGCCTCCTTTTATAGTGCAAGGGGTCACCGACAGGTGTCAACGTAGGAGAAAGGGGTAAAAATGTAAAAGAGGTGGTAGTTGTAACAGTGCGGGAACAGTGGAGCTACAGTACAGAACAGTGGTCTATACCTACTTTAACTGTGGGGGACAAGGGCATTTAATGCCCGTCGCCGTCGACCCCAAAAGCTCCCGCCGTTGCGCCTCCGTCTGCCACGGCGATGGATCCTCTGCCGTGGAGTGCCACCGTGTCCCCCAGGCTGCACAGCCATCCGCCACGCGTCCCTGGAGTGGCCCCAGGGCGACGCGTGGGCCGATGAGCTGGAGCGCGGGCACACAGCGCACCTCCCCCGGCAAGCACCTTGCCGGGGATCTCGACCCTGCCGGGCCCGGAAGCTTGCCGCTCCCCGAGCCCTTGCCGGGTCTTCTAAGATAAAATCTTCTATTCGTCCTGACAAGCTCCTCTTGCCAGGGCCTCGTGCTAGTTAAGCAATCTCGAGCCTGGGACGGCCTTCCCGGCAAGCTCCTCTTGCCGGGGTCTTGGTCTTCTGTCTTGTATACTTTGTTTTTGAATGGCTAGATAAGGGGCAGGAAGGTCTCCGGCAAGCGCGTGGTGAACCCTGCCGCGGGGAGCTGCCGCTGCCCGTGCACAAGTTGGGGTACTAGGGTACCCCTACCTTAGTACACCGACAGGAGCCCCCGGGCCTGGGCCACACACGGTGCCGAGCGCTGTTGGGCCAGGCCCAAAACAGTGCACGGGCACCCGCGGCCCGCGGCGCGCCGAATCCACTTCCATATCCGCCGCACCCCACGGTAACGGCACGCGTCGATTGCGGCGCCGTGGGATGGGACGTGCCCACGATTTCTTTAATGGGAAGGGCGAAACGCCCCCCCACTCTCCCATAAAAGCAGAGAGAGCGGCGCGGTTCCCCTCCCTGCGCACTCATTGCCATCGTCTTCTTCCTTAGATTCCTCTGCGCTTTGCCTCTACTCCTCCGCCACCACCAAGCTCTTCGTCCCCTTCCTTCCACCGCGTCCGCCATGGCCCCAAAGACCGACAAGGCGAAGTCGGAGAAGTCCAAGCGGGAGAAGTCAGATCAGGCGGCGAAGCTCGCCGCGTACCGGAAGGAGCACATTGTCTTCGCGCCGAAGCTCGGCGTGCGGGAGCTTTGGAACAAATATTATTTGTTCTGGGCCAAGGAGACCCCAGCGCACCCCCGCACGCGCGTCTACCCAGCCGTCGCCAAGGACCACTACCCCGGCGGGTATTACTTTTTCGCAGCCTTCTTCCACTGCGGTCTGTGCCCTCCCTTCTCAAACTTTTTCTGCGATATCATGAATACTTATGGCCTCCACCTCCTCGACTTCACTCCCAACGCCATCCTCACCATGTCCGTTTTCGCACACATGTGCGAAAACTTCGTAGGAATCCAGCCCAACGTAGCTCTCTTTAGGCACTTTTTCATCCCCAGAGTAGAGGCCGACGCCCCCCTCTCCGGAGGAATCTCTTGGGTGTTCAGGCTGAATAAGAAATCAGCCTACTTGCCGGGGGAGCTCCGCGGCAAGTGGGAAGAGTGGCGCGCGGAGTGGTGCTGGGTCGTCGAGGAGCGGCCGCAACACTTCACCGCGCCGCGCACATCGCCCATTGTGCGCGGCAGGGATTGGAGTAATTTCGATTCCGACGATTCCAAGCTGGATATCGCTCTCGTCAGAATCCTTCGTCTTCGGATGGCGCCGCTGTCTGTCGCTGAAGTGGGCGCGGACTTTCTTCGTCGCCGGATCGCCCCCCTCCAAGACCGGAAAAGGCCGGCGTGGCAATACGGCGGCCCGGCAGACATCATGAGGCTGCGCCCCGGCCTCAATTTTAACTTCACAACACTCGAGCTGCGGGGTATGGTCAGGGAACTTTTCAAGTTCGACCCGGCACACCCCGAGTACTTCCGCGCTCCCCGGGGAGTGGTGCCGCTCTGCGCCAGCAGCGCCCGGGATCGCCTTGTCGCTATGATGCCCGCGTGTGACTCTCATGGATTGGAGCGCACGTGGATTGCGCCCAAGCCTATCGACGTCCTCGAGTTCTACGACAACCTTGCGGAGGTGTTGGAGAAGACGGACGATCTCAAGCTGCACACGCGGGCCACCACCGACCAAGAGATTGCTTACATGGCTTCTCGCGCTGAAGAAGTCGCCGCGGCCGCGGCGGCGGGAAACTTTGGATACACACCCGCGGAGGCGGAAGCCGCGGATGCCTCCAGCCAGGCGGATAAGGAGGAGATTCGCAAGCTGCTAGAGCTCCCTCCCGACGCGCTCGCCGGGGTCCCCTCGCTGAGGCACTCCGGGATCAATGGGATCGCGACGGAGGCCGCGGCAATGGAGGGCACAGCCGGAGGAAGCAGGGGTGCCGCGAGGAGTGGAGGCGCCGGACGAAGCGGGGCCACCAAGGGGAAGGGGCCCGCAGTGCAAGGCGCTGGGGCCAGCGAACTGGCCGAGGGAGAGGAGGGGGAGGAGGAAGACACCGGCGGATCCACCGAGCTCTACGCCGACGACCTCTCCTCGTCGGAAAGCTCCCCGCCCCCGGCGAGCCCGAGGCAGTCCCCATTGAAGCGTCTCCGCAAGGCGGGGACGGGGGAGCAGGCGCGAGCGCCCCGGCAACAGCCAGCTCGCCGGGCAGCTCCCCGGCCGAGCCAAGACGTGCCAAGGGCGACCGGCGTGCCGGCCACGGCAGAGGCCCCGCGCGCGCGGACCACGACAGAGGCGTCCCGCAGGCCGGCACCGAGCCGGCAAGGATCTTCTCGGAGCGGAGCAGCTGCTCCGCCCACTTCTCGGGCGCCGGCCACCACAGGGGCTGGGCCTACGCAGCCCCCAGCCCCGGTGGCTCCGAAACGCGCGAGGGAATCTTCATCCTCCGCTCCTCGCGCCGACGCGCCCACCGTGGAGTTTGACTTCTCCGCGCTGAGCGAGGACGACGAGGAGGACCAAGAGTAAGGACCCGAGACCTTACTCCTTCTTGATTTTTATATCTCGATTGTTGCTGACGCTTGACTTTGCTTGTTGCTTGTGATTGCAGGACCTTGGAGCAGCGCGCGAAGAGGGTCAGGGTGTCCACAGTTGAGGTCGTAGAAGACCCATCCGTCGCGGAAGCCGGGATCGCACCGGAGCCGAGCTTGCCGGACCCGAGTGCCGCTCCGGGGAGTAGCCCCCAGCGCAGCCCCCAGCGTAAGTTAGAGGTTTACTGTTTTCGCTCGTCGGGGCGTGCTTAGGGCTTTGATCTCTCTTTCCCTTTTTTTTTTGAATGTCTTGGTTCTTCTATCTTCTCTTGTGCAGAGGTGGAGCCGCAGCGGGAAGAGCGCCCGGAGACCGTCGCCGAGGAGCCGCAGGCCCCGCCGTCCCCGGCAAGGCAAAACTCTCCGGCAAGGGAGAGCGCTCCGCCAAGGGCGGGTACTCCGCCAAAGCAGAGTACCCCGCCAAGGGCGAGCAGCCCGGCGAGGACGGCCACTCCGCCAAGGCCGAGCTCCCCGGCAAGGGAGCCCGCCGCAGAGGACGTCCGCCAAGGTACGTTCTGTACTTGGTTTTCTTGACTTTGCTTCTTTTTGGGTCTTTGCTTGATTTTGAACTTCTTTTTCTCCTTCTAGATCTTCCTCCTCCTCCTCCCGCGCCGATGGAGACCGAGGTCATCAATATCGAGGATGAGGAGGGCGCGCAGGGCGGCGGCGATGACGTTCCCGTCGTCGTGGAGATGGCCGAGGCCACCGAGGAGGCGACCGAGGCCACCGAGCCGGCCGCGCAGGAGGCCACTCCGGCCGCTGACGCCGCGACCGGGGAGGGGGACGGCGACCGCACCGCCGACCCGGAGGTGGCGGGAGCACCGGATGCTACGCCGGCCGCCGGCCCCTCCACCGGCGAGAAGCAGGCGTACTATCTTCGTGCCCCCAATGGCGTCTTTATCCAAGTGCCTTGGGGGTCTTCATCAAGAGCTCCCGCGGAGGGCGAGGCGTTTGACGGAGAAGTCCTCGCCTCCGCGGGTCTGACAGTCGTCGAGGCGCCCGGTGAAGGAGATGGGCCCGAGGAGGAAAAGCTTCTCCACCAACTCCTGGCCCTTTACCGGGCCAGGCAGGCGAAGCTTGCCTCCCGGGAAGCCCTTGCTGCCCAGGCCGCCGCCGAAATGGAGAAGCGTGCGGCGGAGCTCAGCGCTGCCCACAAGGCGGGCCTCCGCGAGGTGGCGGAGGAGCGCGAGCGTCTCGCCGGTGAATATCAAGAGTGGCTTTTGGAGAAAGCCGAGGCTGAAGAACAGCAACGGCTCGCCGGGGTGGAGATGTCCCGGCGAGAAGGAGAGATCGCGCAGCGGAAGGTGGATCTCGACTCCCATGAGGAGGACCTTGCCGCTCGCGAGGCTGCCCTTGGCGGGGAGCTGAAGGAGGCGAAAGCCGCTGCTGCTGCGGCGGAAGACGCCAAGAAGGAGCTTGCCGCCAAGGTTGAACGACTAGAAGCGGCGATGAAGGTGAGCACCGAGAAGGTTGCCGCGCTCATTACTGAGCGCGAGAAGGACGCCCACACCAACGCGGAGCTCCAAGTGAATCTGTCCAAGAGGGGCGATGAGCTTAAGGCCGCCAAGGACTCCATCGAGGACTTGGAGCTGAAAGTCTCAACTCTGAGGGATTCAATTGACGCCGCCAAGCTTCGAGAAGACAAGCTGAAGGAGGAGCTCCGCAAGGAGCGGACCTTGGTGGACAGCGCCAACAAGGCATCCGAGCTCTTCCGCAAGAACATTGAGCTGTGGACCGAAGAGCTGGTTTCTTCTGCATCCAACATTGACCAGGAGTTGCTTGCCTTGAAGGTCGAACATCTTATCTACTCGCCGGATCCAGACCTCCCGCACAGCGCCAAGCTCAGCCTCTTCTTCAGAGGCGTCGCTCCGGCCCTTGCAGGTCTCCGGAACCGCATCCCCGCGCAGCTGGCCGAGGAGTCGCGCCGTCTCTGCGCAGGAACTCTGGAGCGGGTCTTGACGAAGATCGTGTACCGCAATCCGGGGATCAACCTCAAGAACGTTCTTTGCAGCTTGCCGGCAGATGCAGACACGGAGGCCCTGAAGGAGCAGGTCAGCCATATCATCGCCAAGGTGGCAAAGCTTGGCACGAAGGAGGGCGACCGCGTAGACTAGGGCCCCATTTATCTTTATCTTTTCGTTGCTGCACATTATGTTACGAACTCATTAGTCCATTGCGACAAGTTGTCCTTGTAAGATATTTGCTTTACTTCAATCAATCAGTGCAATGTTATCTTCCTTGTTCCAATCTTTGACTTTGTATGTTCCTCACCCTACGCTCCCGGGGAGCTTGCCGGAAAGGGGCCCTTGCCGCGAGCGCTGAGCGCTGAGCAGCCTGCTGGCCAAGGTCCTCGCCGGCAAGCAACCTCGCCGCAGCAAGTCGCAACGCACTTAGCTTGCTGAGTGTACTCGGAAACGAAGCAAGGGCGCGACACTTGTCGCAGCTCACTTAAATCGTTGAGTGGACTCGAAGACAAGATAAGGGTGCGGCAAGCCACGGGTAGGTTCCTCCGCGCACAGGTTTTCCATATAAAGTGTGATTGTTCAAGGAAGACAACCAAAAATTAAAATTTGAACTGGTCAAATCCTAACAACTTATCTTTCACATGCTGCTTGCTCATGTTGTTTGCTTTCCGGTAAGGCTCTTCTTTCTTGAACGGCACTTAGTTCCTCCTCCATCTCCTTCCCCCCCGGCAAACTTGTGCGCGAGGAACGTTCCTTCTGCTTAAGAGAAAAAGGAAAAGGAGAGGGAAACAAGCATATTGCCTTTCGGCGTAATAGTGCTTACCGAATGTCTAAGCGTTGCATCAAATGCCAAATAAAACATGCGAATAGCAAAGAGAAGCATGCGAAAGGCAATCGATGCGAAAACACGAAATCTTTACTGATGCACGGGGTCTGCGCCCGGCTTTGTACAAAGGGTTACATGCAACAGCGGCAAGGCTTGTACAAAAGGTGGTTGCCGGAACGGATCACGGCAACCGCGCCTTAGGGGTGAAACTTGCGAAGATGCTCTATGTTCCAGGAGTTGCTCACCGGTAAGCCTTCTTCGGTCTCGAGGCGGACAGCGCCGGGCCTCGTAACTTGTCTCACCCGATAAGGGCCTTCCCACTTCGGCGTCAACTTGTTGGAATTCTTGGCGGACTGAACACGCCGAAGAACAAGGTCGCCTTCCTCGAGACTCCTGGCCTTGACTTTGCGGCTATGGTAGCGGCGCAAAGCTTGCTGGTATCGAGCAGCTCGTACAGCAGCCTGGAGACGTCCCTCCTCAAGGAGCAATGCGTCATCTTGCCGTAGTTGCTCTTGCTCGAGCTCATCATAAGCGAGCACTCGAGGAGATCCGTATACGAGTTCCGTGGGGATAACTGCTTCTGCTCCATAGACTAGAGCAAAAGGTGTCTGTCCGGTGGCTCGATTCGGTGTCGTTCTGATTGACCAAAGAGCCGCCGGGAGCTCCTCTATCCAATTCTTTCCGCACTTGCGCAGCCTGTCAAAGGTCCTTGTCTTGAGTCCGCGCAGCACTTCAGCATTTGCCCTCTCCGCTTGACCGTTGCTCTACTTGTCGCACCTAAACCACAGGAAAAGTTGTTGCTATACTTAGCGGCAACCAACCAGGTGGTTAGTGCTGCGTTAGTAGCGGAGAGGGAGTCCGACGAGGAGTCAGCATCGCCGGCAAGCGAATCTAGCGACAAGCAGGGGGCTGTCCCGACAAGCTCTGGCCCCGACAAGGAAGACTCTGCGCAGGAACAAGGAGAGGTGCGGAAGAAGATGGTGCAGCGCCCAGTGTATTTTGTAAGTTCCCTTCTCCAGGGAGCTAGGTCAAGGTACTCTGGTGTGCAAAAATTGCTTTTCGGCCTCCTCATGGCCTCGAGGAAGCTGCGCCACTACTTCCAAGCCCATGAGATAACGGTGGTCACTCGCTTTCCGTTGAAGAGGATATTGCACAATCCAGAGGCAACAGGCAGGATTGTCGAGTGGGCACTAGAACTATCAAGCTTTGGACTCAAGTTTGAAAGTACTTCAACCATACAGAGCCGAGCTTTGGCAGAATTTATAGCAGAATGGACCCCAACGCCCGATGAAGAAGTTCAAGAAACAAGCGCACCCGTGCAAAAAGCAACAAGTGAATGGGTAATGTACTTTGATGGTGCCTTTTCGCTGCAAGGCGCCGGTGCTGGCGTAGTACTCATTGCGCCCACCGGAGAACACCTCAAGTATATTATCCAGATGCACTTCCCAAGAGAGCAAGCGACAAACAATACTGCAGAGTATGAAGGCTTGCTCGCCGGCCTCAGAATTGCGGCTGAACTTGGGATCAGAAAGCTGATTGTACGTGGAGATTCTCAGTTGGTGGTCCGGCAAGTCAACAAGAGCTACCAGAGCCCTTTGATGGAAGCTTATGTAGATGAAGTGAGGAAGCTTGAAGAGCACTTTGAAGGTCTGCAGATGGAGCATGTCCCGAGAGCTCAGAATGAAATTGCAGATGGCCTTTCAAAGTGTGCTGCGATGAAGTTACCTGTGGAACCAGGGACCTTCCTGCTCAAGCTAACTCAACCATCCGTTACACCATCAATCGGACAGTCTAAGAAGAGAAAGTTGGTCTCCGGCGACTACTTGCCGGCGGAGGAGGGACGTCTCCAGGCTGCTGTACGAGCTGCTCGATACCAGCAAGCTTTGCGCCGCTACCATAGCCGCAAAGTCAAGGCCAGGAGTCTCGAGGAAGGCGACCTTGTTCTTCGGCGTGTTCAGTCCGCCAAGAATTCCAACAAGTTGACGCCGAAGTGGGAAGGCCCTTATCGGGTGAGACAAGTTACGAGGCCCGGCGCTGTCCGCCTCGAGACCGAAGAAGGCTTACCGGTGAGCAACTCCTGGAACATAGAGCATCTTCGCAAGTTTCACCCCTAAGGCGCGGTTGCCGTGATCCGCTCCGGCAACCACCTTTTGTACAAGCCTTGCCGCTGTTGCATGTAACCCTTTGTACAAAGCCGGGCGCAGACCCCGTGCATCAGTAAAGATTTCGTGTTTTCGCATCGATTGCCTTTCGCATGCTTCTCTTTGCTATTTGCATGTTTTATTTGGCATTTGATGCAACACTTAGACATTCGGTAAGCGCTATTACGCCGAAAGGCAATATGCTTGTTTCCCTCTCCTTTTCCTTTTTCTCTTAAGCAGAAGGGACGTTCCTCGCGCACAAGTTTGCCGGGGGGGAAGGAGATGGAGGAGGAACTAAGTACCGTTCAAGAAAGAAGAGCCTTACCGGAAAGCAAACAACATGAGCAAGCAACATATGAAAGATAAGTTGTTAGAATTTGACCAGTTCAAATTTTAAATTTTGGTTGTCTTCCTTGAACGATCACACTTTGTATGGAAAACCTGTGCGCGGAGGAACCTACCCGTAGCTTGCCGCACCCTTATCTTGTTTTCGAGTCCACTCAACGATTTAAGTGAGCTGCGATAAGTGTCGCGCCCTTGCCTCGTTTCCGAGTACACTCAGCAAGCTAAGCGCGTTGCGACTTGCTGCGGCGAGGTTGCTTGCCGGCGAGGACCTTGGCCAGCAGGCCGCTCAGAGTCCAGCACTCAGCGCTCGCGGCAAGGGCCCCTTTCCGGCAAGCTCCCCGGGAGCGTAGGGTGAAAAACATACAAAGTCAAAGATTGGAACAAGGAAGATAACATTGCACTGATTAATTGAAGTAAAGCAAATATCTTACAAGGATAACTTGTCGCAATGGACTAATGAGTTCATAACATAACGTGCAGCAACAAAAAGATAAAGATAAATGGGGCCCTAGTCTACGCGGTCGCCCTCCTTCCTGCCAAGCTTTGCCACCTTGGCGATGATATGGCCGACCTGCTCCTTTAGGGCCTCCGTGTTTGCATCCGCCGGCAAGCTGCGAAGAACGTTCGTGAGGTTGATCCCCGGGTTGCGGAACACGATCTTCGTCAAGACCCGCTCCAGAGTTCCTGCGCAGAGACGGCGCGACTCCTCGGCCAGCTGCGCGGGGATGCGGTTCCGGAGACCTGCAAGGGCCGGAGCGACGCCTCTGAAGAAGAGGCTGAGCTTGGCGCTGTGCGGGAGGTCTGGATCCGGCGAGTAGATGAGATGTTCGACCTTCAAAGCAAGCAACTCCTGGTCAATGTTGGATGCAGAAGAAACCAGCTCTTCGGTCCACACCTCGATAGTCTGCCGGAAGAGCTCGGAGGCCTTGTTAACGCTCTCCATCAAGGTTCGCTCCTTGCGGAGCTCATCCTTCAGCTTTGCCTCCTGGGCCCGGGCAGCATCAAGCGATTCCTTCAGGGTGGTGACCTTCAGCTCCAAGTCTTCAATGGAATCCTTGGCGGCCTTCAGCTCGTCACCCCTCTGGGACAAACTCACCTGGAGCTCTGAGTTGGTGTGAGCATCCTTCTCGCGCTCCAGGATGAGCGCGGCAACCTTCTCGGCGCTCACCTTCACCGCCTTCTCCAGTTGTTCAACCTTGGCGGCAAGCTCCTTCTTGGCGTCTTCCGCGGCAACCGCGGCGGCTTTCGCCTCCTTCAGCTCCCCGCCAAGGGCCGCTTCGCGAGCGGCAAGATCCTCCTCATGGGAGTCGAGTTCGACTTTCCGCTGCGCGAGCTCTCCTTCTCGCCGGGACATCTCCACCCTGGCGAGCCGCTGCTGTTCCTCAGCTTCGGCCTTCTCCAACAGCCACTCTTGATATTCACCGGCGAGACGCTCGCGCTCCTCCGCCACCTCGCGGAGGCCCGCCTTGTGGGCAGCGCTGAGCTCCGCCGCACGCTTCTCCATTTCGGCGGCGGCCTGGGCAGCAAGGGCTTCCCGGGAGGCAAGCTTCGCCTGCCTGGCCCGGTAAAGGGCCAGGAGTTGGTGGAGGAGCTTCTCCTCCTCGGGCCCATCTCCTTCGCCGGGCGCCTCGACGACTGTCAGACCCGCGGAGGCGAGGACTTCTCCGTCAAACGCCTCGCCCTCCGCGGGAGCTCTTGATGAAGACCCCCAAGGCACTTGGATAAAGACGCCATTGGGGGCACGAAGATAGTACGCCTGCTTCTCGCCGGTGGAGGGGCCGGCGGCCGGTGTAGCATCCGGTGCTCCCGCCACCTCCGGGTCGGCGGTGCGGTCGCCGTCCCCCTCCCCGGTCGCGGCGTCAGCGGCCGGAGTGGCCTCCTGCGCGGCCGGCTCGGTGGCCTCGGTCGCCTCCTCGGTGGCCTCGGCCATCTCCACGACGACGGGAACGTCATCGCCGCCGCCCTGCGCGCCCTCCTCATCCTCGATATTGATGACCTCGGTCTCCATCGGCGCGGGAGGAGGAGGAGGAAGATCTAGGAGAAGAAGAAAAAGAAGTTCAAAATCAAGCAAAGATCCAAAAAGAAGCGAAGTCAAGAAACCAAGTACAGAACGTACCTTGGCGGACGTCCTCTGCGGCGGGCTCCCTTGCCGGGGAGCTCGGCCTTGGCGGAGTGGCCGTCCTCGCCGGGCTGCTCGCCCTTGGCGGGGTACTCTGCTTTGGCGGAGTACCCGCCCTTGGCGGAGCGCTCTCCCTTGCCGGAGAGTTTTGCCTTGCCGGGGACGGCGGGGCCTGCGGCTCCTCGGTGACGGTCTCCGGGCGCTCTTCCCGCTGCGGCTCCACCTCTGCACAAGAAAAGATAGAAGAACCAAGACATTCAAAAAAAAGAAAAAGAAAAGAGAGATCAAAGCCCTAAGCGCGCCCCGACGAGCAAAAACAGTAAACCTCTAACTTACGCTGGGGGCTGCGCTGGGGGCTGCTCCCCGGAGCGGCGCTCGGGTCCGGCAAGCTCGGCTCCGGTGCGATCCCTGCTTCCGCGACGGATGGGTCTTCTACGACCTCAACTGTGGGCACCCTGACCCTCTTCGCGCGCTGCTCCAAGGTCCTGCAATCACAAGCAACAAGCAAAGTCAAGCGTCAGCAACAATCGAGATATAAAAATCAAGAAGGAGTAAGGTCTCGGGTCCTTACTCTTGGTCCTCCTCGTCGTCCTCGCTCAGCGCGGAGAAGTCAAACTCCACGGTGGGCGCGTCGGCGCGAGGAGCGGAGGATGAAGATTCCCTCGCGCGTTTCGGAGCCACCGGGGCTGGGGGCTGCGTAGGCCCAGCCCCTGTGGTGGCCGGCGCCCGGGAAGTGGGCGGAGCAGCTGCTCCGCTCCGAGAAGATCCTTGCCGGCTCGGTGCCGGCCTGCGGGACGCCTCTGTCGTGGTCCGCGCGCGCGGGGCCTCTGCCGTGGCCGGCACGCCGGTCGCCCTTGGCACGTCTTGGCTCGGCCGGGGAGCTGCCCGGCGAGCTGGCTGTTGCCGGGGCGCTCGCGCCTGCTCCCCCGTCGCCGCCTTGCGGAGACGCTTCAATGGGGACTGCCTCGGGCTCGCCGGGGGCGGGGAACTTTCCGACGAGGAGAGGTCGTCGGCGTAGAGCTCGGTGGATCCGCCGGTGTCTTCCTCCTCCCCCTCCTCTCCCTCGGCCAGTTCGCTGGCCCCAGCGCCTTGCACTGCGGGCCCCTTCCCCTTGGTGGCCCCGCTTCGTCCGGCGCCTTCACTCCTCGCGGCACCCCTGCTTCCTCCGGCTGTGCCCTCCATTGCCGCGGCCTCCGTCGCGATCCCATTGATCCCGGAGTGCCTCAGCGAGGGGACCCCGGCGAGCGCGTCGGGAGGGAGCTCTAGCAGCTTGCGAATCTCCTCCTTATCCGCCTGGCTGGAGGCATCCGCGGCTTCCGCCTCCGCGGGTGTGTATCCAAAGTTTCCCGCCGCCGCGGCTGCGGCGACTTCTTCAGCGCGAGAAGCCATGTAAGCAATCTCTTGGTCGGTGGTGGCCCGCGTGTGCAGCTTGAGATCGTCCGTCTTCTCCAACACCTCCGCAAGGTTGTCGTAGAACTCAAGGACGTCGATAGGCTTGGGCGCAATCCACGTGCGTTCCAATCCATGAGAGTCGCACGCGGGCATCATAGCGACAAGGCGATCCCGGGCGCTGCTGGCGCAGAGCGGCACCACTCCCCGGGGGGCGCGGAAGTACTCGGGGTGTGCCGGGTCGAACTTGAAAAGTTCCCTGACCATACCCCGCAGCTCGAGTGTTGTGAAGTTAAAATTGAGGCCGGGGCGCAGCCTCATGATGTCTGCCGGGCCGCCGTATTGCCACGCCGGCCTTTTCCGGTCTTGGAGGGGGGCGATCCGGCGACGAAGAAAGTCCGCGCCCACTTCAGCGACAGACAGCGGCGCCATCCGAAGACGGAGGATTCTGACGAGAGCGATATCCAGCTTGGAATCGTCGGAATCGAAATTACTCCAATCCCTGCCGCGCACGATGGGCGATGTGCGCGGCGCGGTGAAGTGTTGCGGCCGCTCCTCGACGACCCAGCACCACTCCGCGCGCCACTCTTCCCACTTGCCGCGGAGCTCCCCCGGCAAGTAGGCTAATTTCTTATTCAGCCTAAACACCCAAGAGATTCCTCCGGAGAGGGGGGCGTCGGCCTCTGCTCTAGGGATGAAAAAGTGCCTAAAGAGAGCTACGTTGGGCTGAATTCCTACGAAGTTTTCGCACATGTGTGCGAAAACGGACATGGTGAGGATGGCGTTGGGAGTGAAGTCGAGGAGGTGGAGGCCATAAGTATTCATGATATCGCAGAAAAAGTTTGAGAAGGGAGGGCACAGACCGCAGTGGAAGAAGGCTGCGAAAAAGTAATACCCGCCGGGGTAGTGGTCCTTGGCGACGGCCGGGTAGACGCGCGTGCGGGGGTGCGCTGGGGTCTCCTTGGCCCAGAACAAATAATATTTGTTCCAAAGTTCCCGCACGCCGAGCTTCGGCGCGAAGACAATGTGCTCCTTCCGGTACGCGGCGAGCTTCGCCGCCTGATCTGACTTCTCCCGCTTGGACTTCTCCGACTTCGCCTTGTCGGTCTTTGGGGCCATGGCGGATGCGGTGGAAGGAAGGGGACGAAGAGCTTGGTGGTGGCGGAGGAGTAGAGGCGAAGCGCAGAGGAATCTGAGGAAGAAGACGATGGCAATGAGTGCGCAGGGAGGGGAACCGCGCCGCTCTCTCTGCTTTTATGGGAGAGTGGGGGGGGGCGTTTCGCCCTTCCCATTAAAGAAATCGTGGGCACGTCCCATCCCACGGCGCCGCAATCGACGCGTGCCGTTGCCGTGGGGTGCGGCGGATATGGAAGTGGATTCGGCGCGCCGCGGGCCGCGGGTGCCCGTGCACTGTTTTGGGCCTGGCCCAACAGCGCTCGGCACCGTGTGTGGCCCAGGCCCGGGGGCTCCTGTCGGTGTACTAAGGTAGGGGTACCCTAGTACCCCAACTTGTGCACGGGCAGCGGCAGCTCCCCGCGGCAGGGTCCACCACGCGCTTGCCGGAGACCTTCCTGCCCCTTATCTAGCCATTCAAAAACAAAGTATACAAGACAGAAGACCAAGACCCCGGCAAGAGGAGCTTGCCGGGAAGGCCGTCCCAGGCTCGAGATTGCTTAACTAGCACGAGGCCCTGGCAAGAGGAGCTTGTCAGGACGAATAGAAGATTTTATCTTAGAAGACCCGGCAAGGGCTCGGGGAGCGGCAAGCTTCCGGGCCCGGCAAGGTCGAGATCCCCGGCAAGGTGCTTGCCGGGGAAGGTGCGCTGTGTGCCCGCGCTCCAGCTCATCGGCCCACGCGTCGCCCTGGGGCCACTCCAGGGACGCGTGGCGGATGGCTGTGCAGCCTGGGGGACACGGTGGCACTCCACGGCAGTGGATCCATCGCCGTGGCAGACGGAGACGCAACGGCGGGAGCTTTTGGGGTCGACGGCGACGGGCATTAAATGCCCTTGTCCCCCACTGTTAAAGTAGGTATAGACCACTGTTCTGTACTGTAGCTTCACTGTTCCCGCACTGTTACAACTACCACCTCTTTTACATTTTTACCCCTTTCTCCTACGTTGACACCTGTCGGTGACCCCTTGCACTATAAAAGGAGGCCCATGCACAACGTGGAGGGGGTTCGAAACCTAGATTACTCTCACGCACGGTGTAGCTGCTTCTTCAAGCTCCCGAGCGCTCAACTCAATACACAACCAAGCAGGAGTAGGGTTTTACGCATCCGTGCGGCCCGAACCTGGGTAAAACTGCCCGCGCGTCTGCCTCGATCTGCTCTTTGTGCTCCCTCCGCCCTCGTACCGCACAGACAAGGGGCTCCGGTCCCATAGGTGTTCGTGGCGGACAGTTTCCCCCGACATCCCTGGCGAGATCAAAGCCCTAAGCGCGCCCCGACGAGCAAAAACAGTAAACCTCTAACTTACGCTGGGGGCTGCGCTGGGGGCTGCTCCCCGGAGCGGCACTCGGGTCCGGCAAGCTCGGCTCCGGTGCGATCCCTGCTTCCGCGACGGATGGGTCTTCTACGACCTCAACTGTGGGCACCCTGACCCTCTTCGCGCGCTGCTCCAAGGTCCTGCAATCACAAGCAACAAGCAAAGTCAAGCGTCAGCAACAATCGAGATATAAAAATCAAGAAGGAGTAAGGTCTCGGGTCCTTACTCTTGGTCCTCCTCGTCGTCCTCGCTCAGCGCGGAGAAGTCAAACTCCACGGTGGGCGCGTCGGCGCGAGGAGCGGAGGATGAAGATTCCCTCGCGCGTTTCGGAGCCACCGGGGCTGGGGGCTGCGTAGGCCCAGCCCCTGTGGTGGCCGGCGCCCGAGAAGTGGGCGGAGCAGCTGCTCCGCTCCGAGAAGATCCTTGCCGGCTCGGTACCGGCCTGCGGGACGCCTCTGTCGTGGTCCGCGCGCGCGGGGCCTCTGCCGTGGCCGGCACGCCGGTCGCCCTTGGCACGTCTTGGCTCGGCCGGGGAGCTGCCCGGCGAGCTGGCTGTTGCCGGGGGGCTCGCGCCTGCTCCCCCGTCGCCGCCTTGCGGAGACGCTTCAATGGGGACTGCCTCGGGCTCGCCGGGGGCGGGGAGCTTTCCGACGAGGAGAGGTCGTCGGCGTAGAGCTCGGTGGATCCGCCGGTGTCTTCCTCCTCCCCCTCCTCTCCCTCGGCCAGTTCGCTGGCCCCAGCGCCTTGCACTGCGGGCCCCTTCCCCTTGGTGGCCCCGCTTCGTCCGGCGCCTCCACTCCTCGCGGCACCCCTGCTTCCTCCGGCTGTGCCCTCCATTGCCGCGGCCTCCGTCGCGATCCCATTGATCCCGGAGTGCCTCAGCGAGGGGACCCCGGTGAGCGCGTCGGGAGGAAGCTCTAGCAGCTTGCGAATCTCCTCCTTATCCGCCTGGCTGGAGGCATCCGCGGCTTCCGCCTCCGCGGGTGTATATCCAAAGTTTCCCGCCGCCGCGGCTGCGGCGACTTCTTCAGCGCGAGAAGCCATGTAAGCAATCTCTTGGTCGGTGGTGGCCCGCGTGTGCAGCTTGAGATCGTCCGTCTTCTCCAACACCTCCGCAAGGTTGTCGTAGAACTCGAGGACGTCGATAGGCTTGGGCGCAATCCACGTGCGCTCCAATCCATGAGAGTCACACGCGGGCTCTGAATTTCTTCTTGAACTTCTTCTTCTGGCGTTGGGGTCCACTCAGCGATGAATTCTGCCAAAGCTCGGCTCTGAATGGTTGAAGTACTTTCAAATTTGAGCCCGAAGCTTGACAGTTCCAGTGCCCACTCGACGATCCTGCCTGTTGCCTCTGGATTGTGTAATATCCTCTTCAACGGAAAGCGAGTGACCACTGTTATCTCATGGGCTTGGAAGTAGTGGCGCAGCTTCCTCGAGGCCATGAGGAGGCCGAAAAGCAATTTTTGCACACCGGAGTACCTTGATCTAGCTCCCTGGAGAAGGGAACTTACAAAATATACTGGGCGCTGCACCATCTTCTTCCGCACCTCTCCTTGTTCCTGCGCAGAGTCTTCCTTGTCGGGGCCAGAGCTTATCGGGACAGCCCCCTGCTTGTCGCTAGATTCGCTTGCCGGTGACGCTGGCTCCTCGTCGGACTCCCTCTCCGCTACCAACGCAGCACTAACCACCTGGTTGGTTGCCGCTAAGTATAGCAACAACTTTTCCTGTGGTTTAGGTGCGACAAGTATAGGAGTGGAGGACAGGTACCGTTTCAAATCCTGCAACGCCGCCTCCGCTTCCGGAGTCCACTTCATGGGACCTGCCCTCTTCAAGATTTTGAAGAAAGGTAGGGCGCGTTCCGCGGATTTTGAAATGAACCTACTGAGGGCAGCAACGCAACCTGCAAGCCTTCTGACATCCTTGACGCGCTTCGGGGCTTCTATCTGCTCGATGGCTTTGATCTTGTCGGGATTGGCTTCAATCCCCCTTTGTGATACAAAGAACCCGAGAAGCTTGCCGGAGGGAACTCCAAAGACGCACTTCTCGGGGTTCAGCTTGAGCTGTATCCTGCGCAGGTTCTGAAACGTTTCTTCTAAGTCTTGAATCAGTGTTTCTTTGCTCTTGCTCTTCACCACGATGTCATCCATGTAGGCTTCTACATTCCTGTGGATCTGTGGCTCAAAAGCAGTGTACACTACCCTTGCAAAAGTGGAGCCTGCATTTTTCAGTCCAAATGGCATGCGGATAAAGCAATATGTGCCACATGGAGTGATAAATGCAGTTTTCTCTTCATCTTCCTTAGCCATGAAAATCTGGTGATAGCCTGAGTATGCATCAAGAAAACAGAGTAGCTCACATCCGGCAGTGGAGTCAACGATCTGGTCAATGCGCGGCAAAGGGAAGGGATCCTTGGGACATGCTTTATTGACATCAGTGAAGTCTATACACAGTCTCCACTTCCCGTTGGCTTTGCGCACGACGACTGGGTTTGCCAACCACGTCGGATGGATCACACCTCTAACTAGGCCTGCTGCCTCTAGTTTCTTGATCTCCTCGTTGATGAACTCTTGGCGCTCCACGGCTTGCTTCCTCACTTTTTGCTTGATGGGCCGCGCATGAGGGCAGACAGCAAGCTTGTGCTCAATCACCTTCCTGGGAACACCGGGGATGTCAGATGGTTGCCAAGCAAACACATCGACATTCGCCCGCAGGAAGGCGACGAGCGCGCTTTCCTATTTGCTGTCAAGGGTGGCGCTGATGGTGAAAGTACCACCAGTGCCGTCCTCCCTTGCGGACACTTTCTTGGTTGCCGGAGGAGCAGCCATTCCTTTCTTACTCTTGCCGGTGGAGCTCGATGGAACGTCCTCGACGGCGGCGCAGCACTCCGAAGAGGTGCGGTTGCCGGAGTGTGTCCCAGAGCACTTGCCGGACTTGGTCTTCGTCTTCTTCCCCCCGGGAGCTTCAGCGGCAAGAGTATCCTTCTCGGCCGCAGCTGCCGCATCCCGGTAAATCTTGTCGGCGCAAATAAGCGCATCTTTCTTGTCGCTGTGGACAGTGATGACGCTTATCGGCCCCGGCATCTTCAGCACGTTGTAGGCATAGTGGGAAGCTGCCATGAACTTGGCGAGGGCGGGACGGCCGAGTATCCCATTGTAGGGCAATGGAATATCAGCAACGTCAAAGGTGATGCGCTCAGTTCTGAAGTTGAGCTCCCCGCCAAAGGTCACCGGCAGAGTAATCTTTCCCTTGGGCTTGCTCCTTCCCGGGTTGATTCCTTGGAATGAACCGGTCTCTTCGAGCTCGCCGTCTTGAATCTGGAGTTTCTTGATCACAGCAGAGGAGATCAAGTTCAGCCCGGCCCCGCCGTCAACCAACATTTTGGTGACCTTGAGGTTGCGGATGGTGGGTGAGACCAGCATCGGCAAGCACCCGACCGCAGTGGTGCGGTCAGGGTGATCCTCAAGGTCAAAAACGATGGGCGTGCTGGACCATTTGAGGAGCCTGCGCGACTCCACGGGCGGCTCGGCTGCATTCACCTCACGCACCCACTGTTTCAGCTGGCGGTGGGAGGTGTGCAGGGAGGCGCCACCGTCGACGCACAGGACTTCCGTGGCCTTCTGGAACTCCTGCTCGCTGTTCTCGTCGTCCTCCATGTCTTCATCGTCGTCTTCGTCGTTGTCGCGGCCCCGGGGAGGTCGATCTCCTTGCCGCTGCTTGGCCTTGCCGCGGCGTCCTCCCCGGCCATTGAACGGCCGCTTCTTGCTGGGCTCTTCCCCGCCACCTTGGGCCTTCTCCTTGTCGCGCCTCTCGTACTCAGCCTTTTGCTGCTCGACGAGGTACTCGACGCGCTTACAGTTGGAGAGGTCGTGACCCTTGGTGCGGTGAATCTTACAGTATTGCTTGTCGGAGCTACCCGGCTTGTCGGCCGCCGCCGCAGGGGCAGGCTCCTTGCCGGAGCCGCCAGCCTGCGCTTGCTTGGCGGGGGCCTCCTTGCCGGACTTCTCGACGGCAAGCACTTCCTTCTTGCCCTTCTTCCTGTTGTTCCGCCGCCGGCTCTTCTTTGCCGGGGCGGCGTCGTCGCTGTCGCTTCCCCCTGCGCCAGCATCCTCCCCGGGGAGGTTCCTCCCCTCTTCTGCACGGGCGCACTTGTCGGCAAGAGCGTAGAGCTCGCTGACGTCCCTGATCTTGGTCATCGCCATCTCCTCACGCATGCGGCGGTTACGCACGTTCTGATGGAACGCGCTGATAACCGCAGCAGGGTGAACGTCGGGGATGTTGTGCTGTACCCGGCTGAAACGTTGGATATACTTGCGCAGGGGTTCGCCTTCCTTCTGGGCCAAAATGTGGAGATCGCTCTCCTGGCCATGGGGTTTGTGGCCGCCGGTGAAGGCGCCAACAAACTGATGGCAGAGGTCGGCCCAAGAAGAGATAGAGCCTTCCGGCAAGTGCATGAGCCACGAACGGACGTTCGGCTTCAGCACGAGCGGGAAGTAGTTGGCCAGGATCTTCTCGTCGCGCCCCCCGGCAGCTTGCACTGCTATGGTGTAGACGCTGAGAAACTCCGAGGGGTGCGTCTTGCCGTCGTACTTCTCCGGTACGTCGGGCTTAAAGTTCTTCATGCTGGGCCACTGGACGCGCCGCAGCTCGTGGGTGAACGCAGGGCAGCCTGCCGCGTACGGCAAGTCGCCTGGTTCACCGGGCGCGGGTGCGTCGACAGCGTTCCCAGCTCTCTTGTCGGATTGTCGCCGAGCTTCTCGGCGGCGCTCGATCGTGGTCCGAGCGTCTTCATCTCGCCGGTCGTCGAGGACCTGGCGCTGGTCCCGACGGGCCCGCGGGTCCGACGAGGCTGTGGAGCCGTCGTCGGGGTTGTTCCGGCGGGGCGGCGTCTTCTGCTTCTGCGGCGGGGAGTGCACGCTTGTCGCACCCCCGGCAGTCTTGTCGCCGATAGCCTTCGTCTTCTCGGCCTGCCGCGGCCGTGAGGCCGACGGCTGCTGCGGAGAGTCGTTGTTGGCGAAGTCTATCAGGCTCCGGATAGTGGCCCTCCATTCCTCGGCTTTGTCGGCCGCTGGAGGAAAATCGAGGAGCAGCAACTGAGGGCTTGCAGAAAAAGTTTGAGAAGGGAGGGCACAGACCGCAGTGGAAGAAGGCTGCGAAAAAGTAATACCCGCCGGGGTAGTGGTCCTTGGCGACGGCCGGGTAGACGCGCGTGCGGGGGTGCGCTGGGGTCTCCTTGGCCCAGAACAAATAATATTTGTTCCAAAGTTCCCGCACGCCGAGCTTCGGCGCGAAGACAATGTGCTCCTTCCGGTACGCGGCGAGCTTCGCCGCCTGATCTGACTTCTCCCGCTTGGACTTCTCCGACTTCGCCTTGTCGGTCTTTGGGGCCATGGCGGATGCGGTGGAAGGAAGGGGACGAAGAGCTTGGTGGTGGCGGAGGAGTAGAGGCGAAGCGCAGAGGAATCTGAGGAAGAAGACGATGGCAATGAGTGCGCAGGGAGGGGAACCGCGCCGCTCTCTCTGCTTTTATGGGAGAGTGGGGGGGCGTTTCGCCCTTCCCATTAAAGAAATCGTGGGCACGTCCCATCCCACGGCGCCGCAATCGACGCGTGCCGTTGCCGTGGGGTGCGGCGGATATGGAAGTGGATTCGGCGCGCCGCGTGCCGCGGGTGCCCGTGCACTGTTTTGGGCCTGGCCCAACAGCGCTCGGCACCGTGTGTGGCCCAGGCCCGGGGGCTCCTGTCGGTGTACAAGGGTAGGGGTACCCTAGTACCCCAACTTGTGCACGGGCAGCGGCAGCTCCCCGCGGCAGGGTTCATCACGTGCTTGCCGGAGACCTTCCTGCCCCTTTATCTAGCCATTCAAAAACAAAGTATACAAGACAGAAGACCAAGACCCCGGCAAGAGGAGCTTGCCGGGAAGGCCGTCCCAGGCTCGAGATTGCTTAACTAGCACGAGGCCCTGGCAAGAGGAGCTTGTCAGGATGAATAGAAGATTTTATCTTAGAAGACCCGGCAAGGGCTCGGGGAGCGGCAAGCTTCCGGGCCCGGCAAGGTCGAGATCCCCGGCAAGGTGCTTGCCGGGGGAGGTGCGCTGTGTGCCCGCGCTCCAGCTCATCGGCCCACGCGTCGCCCTGGGGCCACTCCAGGGACGCGTGGCGGATGGCTGTGCAGCCTGGGGGACACGGTGGCACTCCACGGCAGAGGATCCATCGCCGTGGCAGACGGAGACGCAACGGCGGGAGCTTTTGGGGTCGACGGCGACGGGCATTAAATGCCCTTGTCCCCCACTGTTAAAGTAGGTATAGACCACTGTTCTGTACTGTAGCTCCACTGTTCCCGCACTGTTACAACTACCACCTCTTTTACATTTTTACCCCTTTCTCCTACGTTGACACCTGTCGGTGACCCCTTGCACTATAAAAGGAGGCCCATGCACAACGTGGAGGGGGTTCGAAACCTAGATTACTCTCACGCACGGTGTAGCTGCTTCTTCAAGCTCCCGAGCGCTCAACTCAATACACAACCAAGCAGGGGTAGGGCAACCGAACCTGGGTAAAAACTGCCCGCGCGTCTGCCTCGATCTGCTCTTCGTGCTCCCTCCGCCCTCGTACCGCACAGACAAGGGGCTCCGGTCCCATAGGTGTTCGTGGCGGACAGTTTCCCCCGACACACTGGTGTACAAAATATCACCTTAAGAAAGATGGTTAAAGCTAAAAAACAATATATTGCCAACACAAGTTGCACTCACTCATCAAAACATAGTTCAATACAGATAAAAACCAAGCCCCGTTCAACATCGTGCCAACATAACCCCTCCACTTCTTTTCCAACTCCTGCCTCATATGCTCCAGTCACCACGTTGACCCTTCTCACCCATGCATCCTTTGCATAACCTCATCCTACGGACGCTTTCTTTATCGGAATTCAACAACTTACCTGCCATGTTGCTTATCCTAACAAAAACTCTTTTTAAGAATATTCATAAACAAAGAAACTCATACTTCACTTGCATAGAAATATGTAAATAAATCAGATAACTGGAAAATTAATCAGAGGTGAATAACAAGGTTGTTATCAAATAGTTGTGAACTTCCAGTTTTTAAATAGTGGATTGATCATTGACATATTTAATTATATGGAGCAAAAATATGATGAAACATGGAAGCATAGATTGATTATTGACAAAATTAATATTCCTATGTCTCAGATGATGAACATGTTAGAAATGGAGGGTTTGAAACTTTCCAAACCAAGAGAATTGTAGTGTAGAACAATAGACCTTTAGTTCTAATTGAAGTACTTGTCATATACCCAAAAGAAAACCTTTGTGATATTCGCTTTAAAATACGAGGTTTCATATAATTTCAAAATAAATCCATGTCATGTCACCTGCAAAACTCTTCTAAGTCAACAATAAATGACGACCATAATATGTGATGTCTTCTACACTCTAGGTCGGCTGCAAGGCCTCGACCATCCTACCGTTGATCACATCACCTAAATCCAGATTAATTTAGTATTTTGATAAACGCGAATTAGATCTCAATAATTCAGGTAACCCAAGGAGGAATTTGGAAAATAGAGAAGCATAGAGCAACATGTAATTTGTTCTTTGTGAAAAAATAACCTGATATCGCCTTATATAATCAACTAATTAGTGTACCTACCAATCTAGCAACTCCAAGAAAAATAACAATGATAAGTACATATGCTATCCAAGCCAAATGAGCCAAAACAAGGCCTAAAGTACAGATGGCATTTCTTTCGCTCTAATCAAAACACGCATATATGCAACCTCGGACCTAAACATGGATGGATGAGGATAGGGAGGATGCAGAGAAAGATCAGCCAAGTTTACACAAAACTAACCAGCCTAGGGAGTCGGTCAGAGCAGGGTTGGCGGCAATCAGTGATGGGGTGGCCTGGGCCTTGTCCTCCTCTAGGGCTATGAGCTTATATAAAGGTTTACTTTATGTTGGTGCTTCGAGATCTCTCCTCCGTCTTATTCTCCTTCCCTTTGAACCATTGAGACTCACTTTTCTGTGAACTTTAAGCAGTAGGAGAGTTCAGTATAATGGAAAAGCAATAACTTCGGAGATGTAACATGTCATTGCTAACAACTACCAGAAACCAATTTTAGACATGCATGTGCGCGTATACATGGTAATGTTAATAACTTCTTAGAAACAAAAAAAATAACAATTCCTTGATAAGATGATAATTTCAAAGAGCATGATTCAATCTCCCATCATCAGTATATCTCCTGGCACGCTATGACCAAGAAGAGAAATAAATATTTGTGAGTTGTAACATTTCCCATGTTTAGATCTTTGAAATTAGTTACATGTCCATAACGTATTTCGTAATTTATAACGAAATCACTTGAAAATTGCATCTACCAACTGAATGGTTGATACAAAAGACGTATACATGTTGTGTAATTTTATTGAGCACCTCGCGTGCGTGCATCAACCAACATCGGATAAGTAGAGCAATTTGTACCTGGATGGGCAAGGATCTCAGGAACCCATTGTCGTTTAGGGTGGAAGGCCGTAGAACCGACTGACTTCCACGACGTGCAATCCTCGTCTAAGACGCTATGGTCAATGGTTGGCCACGAGCCCACGACTGTAGCTAGAGAAGACGAGCTCACCGTAGGTGTGAGTTGAGGTGCCATGTTAGTGGAAAATGAGGAGAAATTTTCCCTACGGTGTGGTGTCCCATCAGGCATCAGTCACCAGCTGTACGGTGCTCGCCCTCCTTGGCATCGTGCTGATAGGAGAAGAGCAAGGGGCGGAGGGGACAACGAGGAGGAGGTGGGTGGCGATGATGGTGGGCAGTGGGACGGCTGAGATAGAGGAGAAGGCAGGAGATGCATTGAGGAACACAAAGCGTCAATGGCGTACTTGCGGAGGTTGGAAACGGAGGAGACGGGAAAGGGGCCAGAGGAGATGGCTCGGATGGGAGGTGGGGGATGGGAGTGAGAGTTGTGGTGCTGGAGAGCGGTGTGCTTCTGCGACGGAGAAGAGACACACAAGGCATTGGGGGCGGACGGCGCCGACGGTGGCCACTGCGCCAGATCCTTGAGGAGGTGTGGGTGGGGGAATGGGAAGAGACGAGCGGACATCATCGGCAGCGACACTGCGCCAGATCCGGGGGAGGTGCGGGTGGGGGAATGGGGAGAGACGAGGCCACGAAGGTTCTAGATCGGGCGAGAGGAAGGGGCAGAAGTGCCAACTAATTCATATGCATTGGATGTAGATCTGACGGTCGAAATTGTTAGATGGCAGACACACCATCAACACCAACTCAGTTTTTTATAGGAGTAGAGATACTGCCTGGCATGATCATGTAGTTGACATTGTATTTGTGGCAAGGCCACCATGCATAATTTTTCATACATGTCACTCTTAATTCATCGCCATCCCGGTACACCGCCGGACGCACTCATGTAGAGTCATATCTTGTTCTAGTATCGAGTTGTAATCCTTGAGTTGTAAATAAATAGAAGTGTGATGATCATCATTATTAGAGCATTGTCCCATGTGAGAAAAAAAAGGCCAAATAAAAAAAAGGAGAAAGCGTCTAAAAAAGAGGAATCTCCAAAAAATGAGAGAAAAAGAGAGAAGGGACAATGCTACTATCATTTTCCGCACTTGTGCTTCAAAATAGCACCATGATCTTCATGATAGAGAGTCTTTTGTTTTGTCACTTTCATATACTAGTGGCAATTTTCATTATAGAACTTGGCTTGTATATTACAACGATGGGCTTTCTCAAAATGCCCTAGCTCTTCGTGAGCAAGCAAGTTGGATGCACACCCACTTAGTTTCTTTTGTTGAGCTTTCATACATTTATAGCTCTAGTGCATCTGTTGCATGGTACTCCCTACTCACTCACATTGATATCTATTGATGAGCATCTCCATAGCCCATTAATACGCCTAGTTGATGTGAGACCATCTTCCTCCTTTTTGTCTTCTCTACAACCACCACTCTATTCCACCTATAGTACTATATCCATGGCTCATGCTCATGTATTGCGTGAAAGTTGAAAAAGTTTGAGAATACTAAAGTATGAAATAATTGCTTGGCTGAAACCAGGGTTGTTCATGATTTGAATATTTTGTGTGACGAAGATGGAGCATAGCCAAACTATATGATTTTGTAGGGATGAACTTTCTTTAGCCATGTTATTTTGAGGAGACATAATTGCTTTGTTAGTATGCTTGAAGTATTATTATTTTTATGTCAATATTAAACTTTTATCTTGAATCTTTCGGATCTGAATATTCATGCGACAATAAAGAAAATTACATTGAAAATTATGTTAGGTAGCATTCCACATCAAAAATTCTGCTTTTATCATTTACCTACTCAAAGACGAGTAGGAATTAAGCTTGGGGATGCTTGATACGTCTCCAACGTATCTATAATTTTTGATTCTTCCATGCTATTATATTATCTATTTTGGATGTTTAATGGGCTTTAATATGCACTTTTATATTATTTTTGGGACTAAGCTATTAACCGGAGGCCCAGTGCTAGTTGGTGTTTTTTTGCCTATTTTAGTGTTTCACAGAAAAGGAATATCAAACGGAGTCCAAACAGAATGAAACCTTCGCGATGATCTTTCTTGGAATGAAAGCAATCCAGAAGACTTGGAGTAGAAGCATGGGAAGTCACGAGGCAGGAGGGCGCGCCCCCACCCTTGTGGGCCCCTCGTAGCTCCACCGACGTAGTTCTTCCGCCTATATATACCCTTATACCCTAAAAACATCCGAGAGAGCAACGAAACCACTTTTCCATCGCCGCAACCTTCTCTACCCGTGAGATCCCATCTTGGGGCCTTTTCCGGCGCTCCGCCGGAGGGGGATTCGATCACGGAGGGCTTCTACATCAACACCATAGCCTCTCCGATGATGTGTGAGTAGTTTACCACAGACCTTCGGGTCCATAGTTATTAGCTAGATGGCTTCTTCTCTCTCTTTGGTTCTCAATACAAAGTTCTCCTCGATGTTCTTGGAGATCTATTCGATGTAATTCTTTTTGTGGTGTGTTTGTCAAGATCCGATGAATTGTGGGTTTATGATCAAGATTATCTATGAACAATATTTGGTTCTTCTCTGAATTCTTATATGCATGATCTAATATCTTTGCAAGTCTCTTCAAATTATCAGTTTGGTTTGGCCTACTAGATTGATCTTTTTTGCAATGGGAGAAGTGCTTAGCTTTGGGTTCAATCTTGTGGTGCTCGATCCCAGTGACAGAAAGGGAACCGATACGTATTGTATTGTTGCCATCGAGGATAAAAAGATGGGGTTTATATCATATTGCTTGTGTTTATCCCTCTACATCATGTCATCTTGCTTAAGGCGTTACTCCGTTCTTATGAACTTAATACTCTAGATGCATGATGTATAGCGGTCGGTATATGGAGTAACAGTAGTAGATGCAGAATCGTTTTGGTCTACTTGACACGGACGTGATGCCTATGTTCATGATCATGCCTAGATATCCTCATAACTATGCACTTTTCTATCAATTGCTCGGTAGTAATTTGTTCACCCACCACAATTTATGCTATCATGAGAGAAGCCACGAAACCTATCACTGGTGCATGTCGGTCCTAAACAAACGGTTTTTTACCCCTTTCCCCGATGGCATTTGGAACCGTTGCCAAGTGAGTGTGTGCGATAGGGTGTCCTTCCCACATGACCCAGAAATCGTCGGGGATAGGCCCTCCCGGGACCCAGGCTGGGGTCGTGTACGATCGGGCGAGGCATGGAAACCCAATCATTTCCGTAGGTATGTACATCCCACATGGTAATCCGAGAAAATCATTTCCATAGATATGTACATCCCACACGGTAATCCGAGAAAATCATTTCTGTAGGTATGTACATCCCACACGGTGAATTCCAGAAAAACTTTTCCGTTCGTATGTATATCACACACAATCAATCCAAGGAATACATTTCCGTTCTTATGTACATCCCACACAGTCAATCCAGGGAAAGCGTTTCCGTTCGGACGTAAATCCCACACAGTTTTATGTGTAGGCTCGTGTGTGAAAGGTGTAACTATGACACACGGTCTTCCTTGGTTAACTGTTTCCTTTTATCAACTATATCACACACGATTTGATGAAGAAAACTGTGTGGCATTGGGCTATCCATCGCAAGCGCTTTTACTGCTAGAACCGTTTGCAAAGGTCCATGACCGTCTATTCTATTTTTATTTTTTCCTGTAATTTATTATTCTAATTGTAAATTTTGAAATACGAAACGTGCAATTCAAATTCTCAGCACAATGGTTCAATAACGAATCCATAAATAAATTTACCAGTACAATATGTTCCGTAATTACATGATTAGGCAGCAATTAACTATGATGAACCGCAATATTTAAAGGTGGTAAAGGTGAAGAGACAAGTGTAAATCATTTTGACTGCCGACAGTGTTGAAGAAGCGGAATGCCCATAATGTGCCTTCCTGCATGCCATAGGCATGAAACACTTTTGTCCAACCCCTTGTGACGATCGCCCACCCATCCTTCACCGCCTTCAGGAAGACTTCTAGAGCATTATGATGGTAGCATGAATTATATACTTTAACCTTAGTTGCCTCCACTCCGGTCATGTAGTTTGCAAGGTAATCATCAGTAAATAGCTTCGAAAACCACTGAAAAGAGAAAAATATCAGATACTGAGGTCTAATAGAGTAACTTGTTGTGGGCAGGGGGAAAAGGCAACACATTACTTACCATCCTAAAGTTAACTGTTGTCTTCGACAAAGTGTAAATAAAGAGCTTAATTCCAATCACCCGTTTCTTTCGCCTAACAATCTTTCTTAGTTTCCTCACTTGACGCTTGTTCATGAATATCTCATTGCCCCATACGCAAAAGGGATCGAAGCGTGGATCAGTACCCCTCATATATGTACCTACAAGCAACTAGTAAATGTTAGAAGCTAAACTGAGATTGCACAAATGATGTAAAATACAACTACCTATGTTCCTAAGTACAAGTTTTTTTTCCTGAGATTTCAATATGAACTACATACGGATGTATATATACTTATAGATATAGTTTAGATTAGAATCTAGATTCACTCATTTTGCTTCTTATGTAGTCTATATTGGAATCTCTAAAAATACTTATATTTAGGAATAGATGGTGTATAAGACATGGGATGCAGCTAACCTTGTGACGCCCCGAGACCGATGCGCCAGGTGTCAGCCAGTTATTCATCGTCTTTGCCATGTCTTTTGCTTGCGTGTTGCTCTTTGCCATGTCATCATGACATCATGTGCATTTCATCAGCATGTTTTCAAAACTTGCATTCGTTCGGGCTCCCCAGTTCTCTCCGTTATCCGTTCTGAGTCCAGACACACTCGCACGCGCCGGCGGCACCTCCGAATATTTATTTTATAAGTGGCCGGAAAATGTTCTTGGAATGGGTTGAAACTTGGTGTGTGGTCTTATTATAGCGTAGGTACACCGCCTGTCAAATTTCATCCCATTCGGAGTTTGTTTGATCGCCCAACCGTTAAACCTATAGCGGCATTATAGCCGGATAAACGTCAGACGTTTCGGTGTTTCGAGACTGCCGCCGAGCCACTCTCTCTCTTCTCTCATCTCAGCCCGGTGCCTTCTACACAGCCTGCTAACCAGTCCACTTTTACCCCCCCTCGACTGCACGTCCGAAAATGTCCCGAACCTGACCCGAGCAGTCGTGACCGTTGGATCCGGATCATCCCCAAACATCCCTAAAACATCACCGTTGTCTTAATTGGACCCTCTAACCTTTTTATCTTGACCGTCCAATTTTGATTCGAAGGACCGAATACCCCTACCTAAAAATCCAATGCTTGTTATATATAGACCCAAACCCTAAATTTAGGAGGTTTGTCCCTCCACCGCCGCCACTCCTTGTTGTCTCCTTCCACATCGGGATTGCTCCCGATCCAAACCCACCAATCACCACAGCCCCTCCTCCATTCCTTCCCCTTCGTTCGAACCAGCGCCGATCCCTGCCGTCCTTGTCTGTCCGGTGAGCCGCCCGAGCTCCAGACCAGTGCCGTTCCCATTCCCTCTGCTTCCTTCTCCCCATCTCGTTTCTTCTCCTCTCATGGTTTGTCTCTCCCTCTGTTTCCCAGCGGGAGTCAGGGCCGCCGGATCCTTCAGTTCACCAAGCCGCCGCCGTTGCTCTGCTCCCCGCCATGGATGCACCAGCCCGAGCCCCGCCGTCGCGTGGAGTCGCCGCCGCCTGGATCCGCCATCCCCGTGCCCTGGATCCTCCCATCCCGCAGCCCGTCGGACCTCCCTGCCATCCGCCTCGCCATGGGCTGTCGTCCGCCTCGAAGCCCGCCTCCTCCGCGCCTCTGCCGATGTTGCTGCGCCGCGGCGGCTCCCCCGGTCCCGTTCGTGAGCGCGCTAGATCCCCGCGCCATGGATCTCCCCTGCTTCTGCAGTCTGCTCTGCGAGGAGGACGGCCCCGGCGCCAAGTCCCTCTTCGCGGTTGACGGAGCCCCGATCGCTGGGTTTTGCCCATCGCCCACACTCGTTACCGCATCGGCCTCGCTGCTTCGCTCGCACGGCCGGCGTCGCCAGAAGCGGGTGGCCCAATTCCCTCTGCGCCAAGGCCCAGCCCCGCGCGCTGGTGGGCTGCTCTACCGTCAGGTCGTGAGGCCCAATGTGAGCAGCTCCCCCAGCCCCAGCAGTTTCGGCCCGATCTGTTTTTTTACAGATATGAGATTTTGTCCTTTTTCTAGTAGCTGCCAGTTTTTTAGAAAACCCCTTGCACTTCATTCATTTAATAACTCACAAACAGTGCATCATATGTAAAAACTTTAGATATGTAAAATGCTCAGAATTTTGTCTAGTTTCATAATATGCTACTTTCATCCATGATAAAAATTATTAAACTTGATGTTTGCATTGTTTTGCATAAATAACATGCTAAAATGGTTTATTTCATAACTAAATAACTGTAGCTCCAAATTTAATAAACTTTATATGTAAATGGGGTAGAAAAATGTGTAGAATAACATGGTGCACTTTGTTTTGCTGTTTAACAACATTAAAATGTGGTAATAGGCAGAACCGTACCAAATTCAAAATATGCACATGGGGATTTTCCGGAATTGTTGTTTGTCATTCCGGCCTCATTTAAACTTGTCTAAATAGGTAGTTTACTTGTGCTTCACCTCTTGCCATGTTAACAAACATTTAATCTTGTCTTGTAAATAAAGGAGAGTCAAATAAATAAATAAAATGTGGTGTTTCGTCAATATGCAACTCGTTGCATATTGAGCCCCACTTAACTTGTAGTACTTGTTTGTGCACTTTGCCATGCCATGCATAATTAAACTGGACATGCATCATACTTGGATGTGCATTGTATGCCATGTTTATGTTTGTGTGTTTACCGTGTTGTTTGCTTCTTTCCGGTATGCTTCTCTCTTTAGCTTCGGGTTCGTTCCGGAGTTGTGAGGAATTGTTCGACTACTTCTTGGACTCATCCTTCTTCCATCGGGATCCCAGGCAAGATGATCATCACCTTGGATACCTTTACTATCTTTGCCATGCTAGCTGTCTCGATGCTATCGTTATATGTCGCGCTACCCATCATTTTTGTCAGCCTCTCCTTGTTGCCATGAAACCTCTAACCTTTGACACCTTCCCAGCAAACCGTTGTTTGGCTATGTTACCCGCTTGCCCAGCCCCTCTTATAGCGTTGTTAGTTGCAGGTGAAGATGAAGATTGTTCTATGTTGGAACTTGATGTTTTGGGAATATCACAATATATCTTATATATCTTAACACACCTATATACTTGGCAATGGGTGAAAGGCTTGGCCTTTTACTCGGTGTTTTGTTCCACTCATGCCGCCTTAGGAGCCGATAAACCGGCGTTATGTTCCTTGATTTTGCGTTCCTTACACGGTTGGGTATATGGGGACCCCTTGAGAGTTCGTCTTTGAATAAAACTCCTCCAGCAAGGCCCAACATTGGTTTTAATTTGCCTCATAATAACAACTTAATTAATTAATTAACTTGCATAGGGGGTCATGTCCCCGAGGATTCTTCTACATAACAGGGGGCCAGTGCTGATGGCGTTGGTCCCAAACTAGAGCCACTTGCGGTGCCACCCAGTTATCTGGGGTCTTCGGTTGTTGTACGTAGTGCTCATCCGGACGTGGCCTGAGACGAGATACGCGCGGCTACTATCAGGGTGTCGGCACACCGGGAGGTCTTGCTGGACTTGTTTTATCATTGTCGGAATGTCTTGTGCACCGGGATTCCGAGTCTGATCGGGCTGTCCCTAAGATAAGGGGTAATATTATTATTACTTCTGCTGATCGTGAGAGCTTGTGATGGGCTAAGTTGGGACACCCCTGCAGGGTTATGATCTTTAGAAAGCCGTGCCCGCGGTTATGTGGCAGATTGGAATTTGTTAATGTCCGGTTGTAGAAAACTTGACAGAGGATCCGAAGTAAAACACACAACTGTGTGAGTAACCATGACTGTCTCTTTTGACTTTGAGAAGAGAACACGGTGGGGTTATGTTTGACTCGTAGGTAGTTCAGGATCTTTAGCGATCACTACTAGTTTGCGACCGTTTGCGTGGATGCTCTTCTTATTCTTGTACTCGTAAGTTAGCCACCATATTATGCTTAGCCGCTGCTGCAACCTCACCACTTTACCTCTTCCTACCCATTAAGCGTTGCTAGTCTTGTTACCCATGGTTATGGGATTGCTGAGTCCTCTGTGGCTCACAGATTCAACACACCCCAGATGCAGGTTCAGCCGAGAATGATGCAGGAGATGGATCGGAACTTCACCGGGAGTTCGATGAAGAGCGTGGCCGTATGTATGTGACGTTTTTCGACGATCAGTAGTGGTTCCTACTAGGGGTGATCGGACCTTGTGTTTATGGTATCTTTCTCGTTTGGTTT
The DNA here is from genome assembly GCA_902687465.1 of Secale cereale. Lineage (NCBI taxonomy): Eukaryota > Viridiplantae > Streptophyta > Magnoliopsida > Poales > Poaceae > Secale > Secale cereale. Next base: position 25,469,846 of record LR738713.1, read on the forward strand.
TTTTCGTCCCTAGATGGACCCTGTGTTATTTGGATGATGTATTGTTATTGTATTCATTGTGTGACGTGGCGAGTGTAAGCCAACTACTTTTTTGCAATTTCATCCCTCTTTTACATGAGTCGTGCAAAGATACCATACTTGAGATCATTATAGTATGAGCTTATGCCTTTAAGTCGTGCCTCGACACGTAGGAGGTATAATCTCATACTGGGCATTATAAACCTCGACGGCAAACGACAGCATCGCCCATTGTAGCCCTGTGTAAGAACATGGAAAGCCAATGTTAACTACAACAGGGTTAACATCCACCAAAAATAGCAAATGGTAATAAAACAACAGCATCTGTAGTGATATCTTCATTTCGAAAGAGTAGCACGATAGCAAAGGGACGGATTAAAAAATGGATACAACTGTTAATTGCAATAGGCTTAACAACATCCTAATTCATGTTTTGTAAGTTTGTAGCCATTGAAATAAAACTCTTTAAAAATGGATACAACTGTTAATTGCAACAGGCTTAATGGCCATTGAAACTGGTACTGAAAAAATGCAATTGGCAGAGTTAAACATCACACGGCAGGTGCTGCCAGAGCAGATAATGGCCCAGTTGTCTATAAAAAGGTAGGGGAAATAGCTCAAACGTGTTAGGTATGTTTACTACAACATGCTTAATACATCGACATTACAAAATATAGCCATTAATTGCAACTGGTATTGGTAAGATTGAACTAGTGGGTACATACTTGGTAAGTCCTGAGAGGTAGTTGCTGGGGCACTTCATCTTGGCCAGAGCCCGGCCAAAGTCAGCGGCGGCGGAGGCGAGCTGTTCCTCCGGGTCGAAGCGTGGATCAGTGCCACTGACATGTGTACCTACAGGCAACCAATAAAAGGTAGAAGTTAAACTGCAATTGCACAAATGATGTGAAATACTGTAAGACATGGGATGCAACTAACCTTAACGGCAAACAATAGCATCGCCCGTTATGACCCGGCGTAAGTACATGGACAAGCATGTTAAGTACAACAGGGTTAGCATCCACCAAAAATAGCAAATGGGGTAGCATCTCTAGTATATCTTCATTGCGGAGAGTAGCATGGTAGCAAATGGACAGATTAAAAAAAATGGATACAACTGTTAATTGCAACAGGCTTAACAACATCCTAAGTCATGTTTTGTAAGTTTGTAGCCATTGAAATGCAACTGTTTAAAAATGGATTCAACTGTTAATTGCAACATGCTTAATAGACATTGAAGCCGGTACTGATAAAAATGCAATTGACATAATTAAACATCACAAGGCAGGTGCTGTCAGAGCAGAGAATGGCCCGGATGTCTATAAAAAGGTACGGAAAGTAGCAAAAACGTGTTAGGCATGTTTACTAGAACATGCTTAATACATCGACCGTACAGAACATAGCCATTAATTGCAACTGATATTGGTAAGATTGAACTTGTGAGTACATACTTGGTAAGTCCTGAGAGGTAGTTGTCGGGGCACCAACTTGTAATGCCCAGGATGCGAATATATCTCCTACGTGTCGAGGCACGAGTTAGAGACATAATCACATTCTAGAATGATCGCAAGCATGGTATCTTTGCACAACTCATGTAATGAACATGGATGAAAGAGATAAAAAATAGTTGGCTTACACTCGCCACGTCACACAATTAATTCAACATTCATACATTCATCCAAATAACATAGGGTCCGGCTACGGACGAAAAGAAACGAGAAAAGATACCACAACCACAAGCCCTGATCGCCCCTAGTAGGAACCACTACTGATCATTGGGATACGTCACATACATACGACCACGCACTTCATCGAATTCCCAGTGAAGTTCTTGACCATCTCATGCGTCGTACTCTGTTGTACCTGCATTTGGTGTGTGTTGTAATCTGTGAGTCATAAGGACTCATCAATCCCATTCCCGGGTATCAAAACTAACAAAGCCTTTAGGTGTGGATAGGTAATAAAGTGGCTGCATCAAGCACTAAGCAACTAGCTTACGAATTCAGAGCGAGATGAGGATATGTGCCAACGGTCGCCAAGGATGATCAATAAGTGATTCTAGCTACTCACGTTCATGCATAACCCCCCCTCCCCCGTGTTCACTTTCCGAAACCCCTTCGAAAAGAGACTGTCACGGTTACTCACAAAGGTAGTGAATTCTTAATGATATGGTGTCAAGTTATCTACAACCGGATATTAACAACTCCCATCTGCCACATAACCGCGGGCATGGCTTTCGAAAGTTCATAACCCTGCAGGGGTGTCCCAACTTAGCCCATCACAAGCTCACGATCCGCGGAGTCGCAACTCCATGTTGGGAAGACCCGAGTGTTCTCGGAATCCCGTGCTCAAGATATTTCGACAAAGGTAAAAATAATCCAGCAAGACCTCTCGGTGTGCCGACACCCTGATAGTAGCCGCGCGTATCTCATCTTAGGCCACGACCGGATGAGCAAGGTGTACAGGTGCCAAAATACCCCAAGTTGCCAAGGAGCGGCCCCGCACAGTGCTCTAGTTTGGACCAACACTCATGAGGAGCACTGGCCCGGGGGTTGATTAAGAACTCAGGTTAATTACTCCCTATGCAAGTTTTTTAGTTGTTAGGCAAATGTAGTACCAAAGTTGGGCCTTGCTGGAAAAGTTTTAAGCAATGCGAATTATCAAGGGGGGCCCATAAACCCCAACCGTGTTAGGAACGCAAAGTCAAGGAACATAACACCAGTTTATCGGGTCCTAAGGTGGCATGAGTGGAACAAAACACCAAGCAGAAGGCCAAGCCTTCCACCCATTACCAATATATATGTGCGTTAATTCAATTAAGGTACATATTGTGTTATCCCAATAAAACAAGTCCAAACATGGAGCAATCTTCCAACTTCACCTGCAACTAACAACGCTATAAGAGGGGCTGAGCAAAAGCGTACTTAGCCAATCAACAGTTTGCTAGGAAGGCAGTTAGAGTGTTTCATGGCAACATAAGAGGCTGACATGACAAGAATGGGCATCGAGGCATAACTATGGAGCGAGACAACTAGCAAAGCAAAGATAGAGGTGATATCGGGGAACGATCATCTTGCCTAGTAAGTCGTCGGTGGGATGGTAAGATGGCTCCTCAAACTCAGTCTCAACAAGATCCTCGAACTCGGTATCGGCTCCCGGCTCTACCCAACACAAGAGCACAACAACGGTACAAGATCAAACACGGTGCAATGCACAAACAACATGATGCAAGACATGTCATGGGATGCAAGTCATGATGTGCATATGCATTAGGATGCTCTCGAGCCTAAAGGAGAAGATGATGGAAATGGATTCATCTTGGGCAACCAAGCAAGCCACTGGATAGAGGGGAAGATTTCGGTCGAGATCGATATAAGGATCATTGGAATCGGATGCACGGTTTGCAAATGACAAGAAAAACAAGATGCAATGCAAAACTGAAGTTAACAGCAACATGGCATCTTTGGAGCAAGGTTTAAATATGCTACATCACCCAAACATGATAAAAAAAGTCATGGATGTGAAGTAGACATGATTATCAACAAGTATGAACACGGAGCACACCCAAAAACTTAATAGAACACAATTAAACAAGCATGGAAAGATTCAATAAGTTAACAGATTTCTCAGAATTAGTGAAATTTTACTGGGCATGCAACCAGGAATGATATGTTGCTGCCTTTGGAGGCACACAACAGCAAGCAAAACAAGTATAACAAGCATGAAAATTACATGAGCATGAAAAAGACATAATATACTTCCAGATCATCTAAAGAAACAATTCATTCCATGCAAGGGTTGCTTAACATGAGCTTTGCCAAAATGAATGTTGTGTTAATAGGCTGACAGTTCAGATTTCAAGCATTTTGAGAGCAAGATAACAACACGCTATAGCAGGGCATATATGCAAACAAAGGCATGGATTGATAGACAAAAAAATGGACATCAATACATGCTCACTAGTTATTCCAAAACATACATGGAAAAGATTGTGGTATCAAGTTTACATGGCAACATGTTATTACAGATTTCAGACTTAGCAATTTTTCACTAAGTGTAAAAACAACAACATTGACATGCCATGTTTACGAGCTTGTTTAAGTCATGATAGAGCATATCATGGAAAACCAAATGCACCACTTCAAATATAACATGATTATGCTCCTAAAACATGTTGACATTTGGCTCAAAAGAAAATCACACAAAATGCTACGAAATAGAAAAATCATCAAGTTATAACAATTTCAGCAACTTAACAGCCACAAGCACTTTTGCAACAAGGTTAAACATGGCATAATGCAACCTAGCATGTATGCAAATGCACCCATCATGAAGTGCATCACAACACAAACATTTTGACATATCATACACTCCCTTTGGACCAACATGCACAAAGTTACGACCTCGAACATGCACACATATTGTTAACAGACAACTAGTGCTGAAACAGTAACATCGCATAGTAGTTTGGCAATGAAGATTAAGACATCTTGATGAACCCTAACATGCACAAAACTGATTACATCACGTAAAGCACTTCGAGACGAACATTTTGATATATTATATGCGCGAAACAGAGTTATGAGCATGTAGTTATGACATGATGAAGGAGGCAACAAAATACCACAGATCCAGGACTTAGAGAAAATATACCCTCACGAAAAGTCAAACGTGGACGGAGTGGAGCGGGACGAGGAGATTCGGGACGGAGCGGGGTGTTTGGATGGATGAGGTGGTGGATCTCGTCCACCCTTGGTGGATCTGGCCGGTGCTCGCTGGAGTTGGGGGAGATGGCCGGAGTTGTGGAGGCCGGCGATGGAGAAGTGGCCAGCGGCGTGGAGGCGGAGCGGCGCCGGCGGGAGGCGGCCGGAGTTGCGCGGGGGCGGCGGACGGAGCTCGCCAGGGGCGAGGAGGAGCGCCGCCGCCGCCGTGCCATCGGCGAGCTCCGGCGCGAGCGCCACCGCCCGAGTAAGACTTTATCATGTTACAGGGTGTGAAGTTGAGTAAGACTCAATGCCCGACCACTGAAGAAGATAGAGAGAAAATGAAAATCATTCCCTATGCTTCAGCCATAGGTTCTATCATGTATGCAATGTTGTGTACCAGACCTGATGTGTGCCTTGCCATAAGTCTAGCAGGGAGGTACCAAGTAATCCCGGAGTGGATCACTGGACGACAGTCAAGAACATCCTGAAGTACCTGAAAAGGACGAATGATATGTTTCTCATTTATGGAGGTCACAAAGAGCTCGTCGTAAACGGTTACGTCGATTTAAGCTTTGACACTGATCTGGATGACTCTAAGTCACAAACATGACACATATTTTTGTTGAATGGTGGAGCTATCAGTTGGTGTAGTTCCAAGCAGAGTGTCGTGGCGGGATCTAGTGTGAAGCGGAGTACATAGCTGCTTCGGAAGCAACAAATGAAGGGGTCTGGATGAAGGAGTTCATATGCGATCTAGGTGTAATACCTAGTGCATCGGGTCCAATGGAATTTTTTTGTGACAACACTGGAGCAATAGCCTTGGCAATGGAATCCAGGTTTCACAAGAGAACCAAGCACATCAAGATCATGCTAGAATTGTATTAACCAGAAACTTGATACATGTTTGAATACATAGACAAAACAGAGTGTCCCTAGTATGCCTCTACTTGACTAGCTCATTGATCAAAGATGGTTGTGTTTCCTAACCATAGACATGTGTTGTCATGTGATCAACAGGATCACATCATTAGGAGAATGATGTGATGGACAAGACCCATCCGTTAGCTTAGCACTATGATCGTTTAGTTTTACCGCTATTGCTTTCTTCATGACTTATACATGTTCCTCTGACTATGAGATTATGCAACTCCAGAATACCGGAGGAACACCTTGTGTTCTATCAAACGTCACAACGTAACTGGGTGATTATAAAGATGCTCTACACGTGTTTCTGAAAGTGTTTGTGGTTTTGGCATAGATCAAGATTAGGATTTGTCACTCCGAGTGTCGGAGAGGTATCTCTGGGCCCTCTCGGTAATACTCATCATAATAAGCCTTGCAAGCAAAAGACTAATGAGTTAGTCACGAGATTATGTATTATGGAACGAGTAAATAGACTTACCGGTGACGAGATTGAACTAGGTATGGTGATACCGACGATCGAATCATGACAAAGGGAACAATGTATGTTGTTGTGCGGTTTGACCGATAAAGATCTTCGTAGAATATATAGGAACCAATATGAGCATCCAGGTTCTGCTATTTGTTATTGACCGGAGATGAGTCTCGGTCATGTCTACATAGTTCTCGAACCCGTAGGGTCCGCACGCTTAACGTTCGATGACGATTGGTATTATGAGTTTATGTGATTTGATGTACCGAAGGTTGTTCGGAGTCCCGGATGAGATCACGGACATGAAGAGGAGTCTCGAAATGGTCGAGACATAAAGATTCATATATTGGAAGGTTATGTTTGGACACTGGAATGGTTTCTGATAGGTTCAGGCGTTTTCCAGAGTACCGAGGGGTTACCGGAACCCCCCGGGGGGGTTAATGGGCCTTCATGGGCCTTGGTGGAAGAGAGGAGGAGGCGAACAGGTGGAGGCGTGTGCCCCCCAAGCCCAATCCAAATTGGGGGGGGGGGGCTTTCCTTCTCTCCGTCTTCCTCTTTCCTTCCCCACCTAGTTGGACTAGGAAAGGGGGAACCTACTCCTAGTAGGTGTAGGATTCCCCCATTGGGGCGCACCCCATGAGGCCGGCCGGCCCCCTCCTCCACTCCTTTATATACGGGGGAGGGGGGCACCCCAAAGACACACAAGTTGACAATTGTTTTAGCCATGTGCGGTGCCCCCCTCCACATATACACACCTCGGTCATATCGTTGCAGTGCTTAGGTGAAGCGCTGTGCTGCTAACTTCATCATCACCGTCACCACGCCATCGTGCTGAAGAAACTCTCCCTCGGCCTCAATGTTGGGGAACGTAGTATTTCAAAAAAATTCCTACGATCATGAAAGATCTATCTAGGAGAAGCATAGCAACGAGCGGGCAGAGTGTGTCTACGTACCCTCATAGACCGAAAGCGGAAGCGTCTAGTGACGCGGTTGATGTAGTCGAACGTCTTCGTGATCCAACCGATCCAAGCACCGAACGTATGGCACCTCCGCGTTCAGCACACGTTCAGCTCATTGACGTCCCCAGAGCTCTTGACCCAGTTGAGCATCATGGGAGAGTTTCGTCAGCACGAAGGCGTGGTGACGGTGATGATGAAGCTACCGGCGTAGGGCTTCACCTAAGCACTGCAACGATATGAGCGAGGTGTGTAACTGTGGGGAGGGGCACCGCACACGGCTAAAACTGATGTTAACTTGTGTGTATATGGGGTGCCCCCTAGCCACGTATATAAAGGATGGCGGGACGAAGAGGCCGGCCCTCATAGGGCGCGCCCAAAGTGTGGAGTCCTACTAGGACTCCCTAGTCCTAGTAGGATTCCACACCCCACATGGAATAGGAAAAGGGGAAGGGAGAAGGAGAAGGAAGGAAGGGGGCACCCCCTTTCCCTAGTCCAATTCGGACCAGTCCATGGGGAAGGGGCGCGGCCACCCTTGACTCCTTGAGGCCTTTCTCTCCTTTCCCGTATGGCCCATTAAGGCCCAATACGAATTCCCGTAACTCTCCGGTACTCCGAAAAATACCCGAATCACTCGGAACCTTTCCGATGTCCGAATATAGCCTTCCAATATATCGATCTTTACGTCTTGACCATTTCGAGACAGTTCGTCATGTCTGTGATCTCATCTGGGACTCCGAACAAACGTCGGTCATTAAATCACATAACTCATGATAAAAATCGTCATCGAACGTTAAGCGTACGGACCCTACGGGTTCGAGAATTACGTAGACATGACCGAGACACATCTCCAGTCAATAACCAATAGCGGAACCTGGATGCTCATATTGGCTCCTACATATTCTACGAAGATCTTTATCGGTCAAACCGCATAACAACATACGTTGTTCCCTTTGTCATCGGTATGTTACTTGCCCGAGGTTCGATCGTCGGTATCATCATACCTAGTTCAATATCTGATGCGTCTTCAACGTATCTATAAATTTTGATTGTTCCATGCTATTATATTACCCTTCTAGGATGTTTTATGGGCTTTAATATACACTTTTATATGATTTTTGGGACTAACCTATTAACCTAGAGCCCAGTGCCAGTTTCCGTTTTTCCTCGTTTTTGAGTTAGAAAAGGAATATCAAACAGAGTCCAATTGACGTGCCAATTTTTGGTGATTTTTTCTAGACCAAAAGAAGCCCCCGAAGTAAAAGGATTGGTCCACGAGAGCCACGGGCTGCCCACAAGGGTGGGGGGCACGCCCACTCTAGGAGGGCGTGTGCCCCTGTCCCGTGGACAGCCCGAAGACCCCCCTGACTTGTGCCCTACGCCAAAAAATACTATAAATACTGAAACCTTTGGAAAATAACTTAGATCGGAAGTTCCGCCACCGAAAGCCTCTGTTACCACCAACAACCAATCTAGACCCTGTTCCGGCACCCTTCCGGAGGGGGGATCCCTCACCGGTGGCCATCTTCATCATCCCGGCTCTCTCCATGACGAGGAGGGAGTAGTCCTCGGGGCTGAGGGTATGTACCAGTAGCTATGTGTTTGATCTCTCTCTCTCTCTCGTGTTCTTGAGATGGCACGATCTTGATGTATCGTAAGCTTTGCTATTTTAGTTGGATCTTATGATGCTTCTCCCCCTCTACTCTCTTGTAATGGATTGAGTTTTCCCTTTGAAGTTATCCTATCGGATTGAGTCTTTAAGGATTTGAGAACACTTGATGTATGTCTTGCACGTGCTTATCTGTGGTGACAATGGGATATCATGTGATCTACTTGATGTATGTTTTGGTGATCAACTTGCGGGTTCCGTGACCTTGGGAATCTATGCATAGGGGTTGGCACACGTTTTCGTCTTGAATTTCCGGTGGAAACTTTGGGGCACTCTTTGAAGTTCTAAGTGTTGGTTGAATAGATGTTTCTGAGATTGTGTGATGCATATCGTATAATCATTCCCACGGATACTTGAGGTGACAATGGAGTATCTAGGTGACATTAGGGTTTTGGTTGATTTGTATCTTAAGGTGTTATTCTAGTACGAACTCTATGATAGATTGAACGTTACTACGGACACTTGAATAGATCGATCAGAAAGAATAACTTTGAGGTGGTTTCGTACCCTACCATAATCTCTTCGTTTGTTCTCCGCTATTAGTGACTTTGGAGTGACTCTTTGTTGCATGTTGAGGGCTAGTAATATGATCCAATTATGTTGTCCTTGTTGCATGTTATGAACCCTAGGCTTTGTTTCCTATCATTGCAACACCGTTTATGCTCACTTTTACCACTTGTTACCTTTCTGTTTTTATATTTCCAGATTACAAAAACCTATATCTACCATCCATATTGCACTTGTATCACCATCTCTTTGCCGAACTAGTGCACATATACAATTTACCATTGTATTGGGTGTGTTGGGGACACAAGAGACTCTTTGTTATTTGGTTGCAGGGTTGTTCGAGAGAGACCATCTTCATCCTACGCCTTCCACGGATTGATAAACCTTAGGTCATCCACTTGAGGGAAATTTGCTACTGTCCTACAAACCTCTGCACTTGGAGGCCCAACAACATCTACAAGAAGAAGGTTGCGTAGTAGACATCAAGCTCTTTTCTGGAGCCGTTGCCGGGGAGGTGAGTGCTTGAAGGTATATCTTTAGATCTTGCAATCGAATATTTTAGTTTCTTGTTTATCACTAGTTTAGTTTATTTATAAAATAAAACTACAAAAAGAATGGAATTAAGGTTACCTCATATGCTTCATCTTTTTAATATCTTTCGTGAAAATGATGGGAAGGGAAATTGTGCTCAAGTACTAGAAGAAGAATTACATAGAATGCTTGGCATAGAATATGTGCATGAAGAGCATGATTGCAATGTTGTTAGTGTGAATCCTCTGAATATCCATGATGCTAATGATATGCAAAGCCACAAGCTTGGGGATGCTATGTTTGATGAAGATGAGATGTTTAGTCCCCCAAGTTTTGATGAGAAAATTTATTGTGATGAAAACATGCCTCCTATTTATGATGATTATATTGAACAAAGTGGATTTGGATAGGCCATGACTTTATTTAGTGATGAATCCACTATTTCGGAAGAGGTTCCAATTGATTATGAGAACAAAGTTGCTATCTATGATGATTATTGTGATGACCTGTATGCTATTAAGAATAATGATAACCATGAAACTTGTTATCATGATTTTAGTTTTCAATTGGATTATGCTTCACATGATAGTTATTTTGTTGAGTTTGCTCCCACTACTATTGATGAGAATAAATTTGCTTATGTGGAGAGTAGTAAAATTTCTATGCAAGTAGATCATGAAAAGAATGCTTTATGTGCTGGTTATATGGTTGAATTCATTCATGATGCTACTGAAAATTATTATGAGAGAGGATCATATGCTTGTAGGAATTGCAATAATATCAAGTTTCCTCTCTATGTGCTTAAAGTTTTGAAGCTATGCTTGTTATGCTTTCCTATGCTAGTTGATTATTGTTCCCATAAGTTGTTTGCTCACAAAATCCCTATGCATAGGAAGTGGGTTAGGATTAAATGTGCTAGTCATATTCTTCAAGATGCTCCCTTTATGTTTCAATTTTTTATCTTTTATGCGAGCATCTTTGAAATCATTGTGCCTAGCTAGGGGCGTTAAACGATAGCGCTTGTTGGGAGGCAACCCAACTTTATTTCATTTTCTTTGCTTTTTCTTCTGTTTAGGAATAAATATTGCATCTAGCTTCTGTTTAGATGTGGTTTTATGTTTTAATTAGTGTTTGTGCCAAGTAGAACCTTTGGGAAGACTTGTGCGAAGTTTATATGATCTTGCTGTGAAAAACAGAATCGTTACCGCTCGCTAGAATAGTCACCGGATTTTACTGGAGCGTGCTATTTAGTTGATTCCTTTTGAATATGATTAATAGACAAATTCCTCAGGTTTACAAATTTATTTCAATTTTTTGGAGTTACAGAAGTATGTGAGAGTTACAAATTACTACAGACTGTTCTGTTTTTGACAGATTCTGTTTTCCGAGTGTTGTCTGCTTATTTTGATGAATCTATGAGTAGTATCGGAGGGTATGAAACATACAGAAGTTGGAATACAGTAGATATTACACCAATATGAATTTATAATGAGTTCATTACAGTACCTTTGCGTGGTGGTTTGTTTTCTTATACTAATGGAGCCCACGAGATTTTTGTCTAAGTTTTGTGTTGTGAAGTTTTCAAGTTTTGAGTATGGCTTTGATGGACTATGGAACAAAGAGTGGCAAGAGCCTAAGCTTGGGGATGCCCAAGGCACCCCAAGGTAAAATTAAAGGACAACAAAAGCCTAAGCTTGGGGATGCCCCGGGAAGGCACCCCCTCTTTCGTCTTCATCTATCGGTAACTATACTCGGAGCTATATTTTTATTCACCACATGATATGTGTTTTGCTTGGAGCGTCAATTTAGTTTATTTTGTTTTGCTTGGTGTTTGAATAATATCCCAAGATCTGAAGTTCTTAAATGTTAGAGAGTCATCACATAGTTACATAATTATTCAACTACTCATTGATCTTCACTTATATATTTCGGAGTAGTTTGTTATTGCTGTAGTGCTTCACTTATATCTTTTAGAACACGGCGGTGGTTTTATTTTGAAGAAATAGATGAACTCTCATGCTTCACTTATATTCTTTTGAGAGTATATTAGAACAGCATGGTAATGTGCTTTGGTTATGAAACTAGCCCTAATATTATAGGCATCCAAGATGGGTATAGTAAAAACTTTCACATAAAGTGCATAGAATATGATGAGAAGTTTGATGCTTGATAATTGTTTTGAGATATGAGGATAGTGATATTAGAGTCATGCTAGTGGAGTTATTATGAAATTGAGAAATACTTGTGTTAAGGTTAGTGATTCCTGTAGCATGCACGTATGGTGAACCGCTATGTGATGAAGTTAGAGCATGAGGTATTTGTAGAGTGTCATCCTTTGTGTGGAGGTCGGGGGCGCGCGATGGTTAACTCCTACCAACCTCCCCCCTAGGAGCATGCGTTGATTGCTTTGTTTTGATGACTCGTAAATTTTTGCAATAAGTATATGAGTTCTTTATGACTAATGTTGAGTCCATGGATTATACGCACTCTCACCCTTCCGCCATTGCTAGCCTCTCTTGTACCCCGCAACTTTCGCCGGTACCATACTGTTGGGGAACGTAGCAGAAATCAAAAAAATTCTACGCTTCACCAAGATCAATCTATGGAGTCATCTAGCAACGAGGGAGAGGGGAGTGCATCTACATACCCTTGTAGATCGCGAGCGGAAGCGTTCAAGAGAACGTGGATGATGGAGTCGTACTCGTCGTGATCCAAATCACCGATGATCCTAGCGCCGAACGGACGGCACCTCCGCGTTCAACACACGTACGGAGCAGCGACGTCTCCTCCTTCTTGATCCAACAAGGGGGGAGGAGAGGTTGATGGAGATCCAGCAGCACAACGGCGTGGTGATGGATGCAACGGTATTCCAGCAGGGCTTCGCCAAGAAACACTGGAGGAGGAAGGGGTGTCACGCGAGGGAGAGGGAGGCGCCAGGGAATGGGTGCGGCTGCCCTCCCTCCCCCCACTATATATAGGGGCCCTGGGGGGGCGCCGGCCCTTGGAGATCCAATCTCCTAGGGGGGCGGCGGCCAAGGGGGGGGGACTTGCCCCCCAAGCAGGTGGGGCGCCCCGACCCCTAGGGTTTCCAACCCTAGGCGCAGGGGGAGGCCCAAGGGGGGTGCACCAGCCCACTATGGGCTGGTTCCCTTCCCCTTTCAGCACATGGGGCCCTCCGGGATAGGTGGCCCCACCCGGTGGACCCCCAGGACCCTTTCGGTGGTCCCGGTACAATACCGGTGACCCCCGAAACTCTCCCGATGGCCGAAACTGGACTTCCTATATATAAATCTTTACCTCCGGACCATTCCGGAACTCCTCGTGACGACCGGGATCTCATCCGGGACTCCGAACAACTTTTGGGTTACAGCATACTTATATCTCTACAACCCTAGCGTCACTGAACCTTAAGTGTGTAGACACTACGGGTTCGGGAGACACGTAGACATGACCGAGACGACTCTCCGGTCAATAACCAACAGCGGGATCTGGATACCCATGTTGGCTCCCACATGCTCCTCGATGATCTCATCGGATGAACCACGATGTCAAGGATTCAATCAATCCCGTATACGATTCCCTTTGTCTATCAGTATAGTACTTGCCCGAGATTCGATCGTCGGTATACCGATACCTTGTTCAATATCGTCATGGCAAGTCTCTTTACTCGTTCCGTAATACATCATCCCATGACCAACCCCTTTGTCACATTGAGCTCATTATGATGATGTCTTACCGAGTGGGCCCAGAGATACCTCTCCGTCACACGGAGTGACAAATCCCAGTCTTGGTTTGTGCCAACCCAACAGATACTTTCGGAGATACCCGTTGTGTACCTTTATAGCCACCCAGTTACGTTGTGATGTTTGGCACACCCAAAGTATTCCTACGGTATCCGGGAGGTGCACAACCTCATGGTCTACGGAAAAGATACTTGACATTGGAAAAGCTATAGCATTACGAACTACACGATCTTGTGCTAGGCTTAGGATTGGGTCTTTTCCATCACATCATTCTCCTAATGATGTGATCTCGCTATCAATGACATCCAATGTCCATGGTCAGGAAACCGTAACCATCTATTGATCAACGAGCTAGTAACTAGAGGTTTACCAGGGACACGTTGTGGTCTATGTATTCACACATGTATCACTGATTCCGGATAATACAATTCAAGCATGAATAACAAACAATTATCATGAACAAGGAAATATAATAATAACCATTTTATTATTGCCTCTAGGGCATATTTCCAACACATACACCACCATATACCTTCCTCAAAACAGCCACCATACCTACCTATCATGGCATTTCCATAGCCATTCCGAGATATATTGCCATGCAACTTTCCACCGTTCCGTTCATATGAAACGCTTTATATTGTCATATTGCCATGCATGATCATGTAGTTGACATCGTATTTGTGGCAAAGCCACCATGCATAATTTTTCATACATGTCACTCTTGATTCATTGCACATCCTGGTACACTGCCAGAGGCATTCATATAGGTCATACTTTGTTCTAGTATCGAGTTGTAAATCAACAAAAGTGTGATGATCATCATTATTAGAGCATTGTCCCATGTAAGGAATGGCCAAATAAAAAAATAAAAAAAGAGATGGCCCAAAAAAATATAGAGAGGGGCTAAAAAAAGAGAAAGCCCCTCCAAAAAAATGAGAGAAAAGAGAGAAGGGACAATTGCTACTATCTTTTTCCACACTTGTGCTTCAAAGTAGCACCTTGTTCTTCATGACAGAGAGTCTCATGTTTAGTCACTTTCATATACTAGTGGGAATTTTCATTATATAACTTGGCTTGTATATTCCAACGATGGGCTTCCTCAAATGCCCTAGGTCTTCGTGAGCAAGCAAGTTGGATCCACACCCACTTAGTTTCTTTTGTTAAGCTTTCATACATATTTAGCTCTAGTGCATCCGTTGCATGTCAATCCCTACTCACTCACATTGATATCTATTGATGGGCATCTCCATAGCCCATTGATATGCCTAGTCTATGTGAGACCATCTTCCTCCTTTTTGTCTTCTCCACAACCACCATTCTATTCCACATAGTACTATATCAATGGCTCACGCTCATGTATTGCGTGAAAGTTGAAAGGTTTGAAAGAATAGAGTATGAAACCAAGTGCTTGGCTGAAACCGGGGTTGTGCATGATATGAGTATTTTGTGTGATGAAGAGGGAGCATAGCCAGACTATATGATTTTGTAGGGATAACTTTCTTTAGCCATAGTATTTTGAGAAGACATGATTGCTTTGTTAGTATGCTTGAAGTATTATTATTTCTTATGTCAATATAGACTTTTGTCTTGAATCTTTCAGATCTGAACATTCATGCCACAATTAAAGAACTACATTGAAAATTATGTTGGTTAGCATTCCACATCAAAAATTCTGTTTTATCATTTACCTACTTAAGGACGAGCAGGAATTAAGCTTGGGGATGCTGATACGTCTTCAACGTATCTATAATTTTTTATTGTTCCATGCTATTATATTATCCTTCTAGGATGTTTTATGGGCTTTAATATACACTTTTTATATGATTTTTGGGACTAACCTATTAACCTAGAGCCCAGTGTCAGTTTCTGTTTTTCCTTGTTTTTGAGTTTTACAGAAAAGGAATATCAAACGGATTCCAATTGACGTGCCAATTATGGTGATTTTTTCTGGACCAAAAGAAGCCCCTCAAGTAAAAGAGTTGGGCCAGGAGAGCCACGGGCTGCCCACGAGGGTGGGGGCGCGCCCACTCCAGGAGGGCGTGTGCCCCTGCCTTGTAGATAGCCCGGAGACCCCCCTGACTTGTGCCCTACGCCAAAAAATCCTATAAATACTGAAACCTTTGGAAAATAACCTAGATCGGGAGTTCGGCCGCCGAAAGCCTCTGTTACCACCAAAAACCAATCTAGACCCCATTCCAGCACCCTGCCGGAGGGGGGAACCCTCACCGATGGCCATCTTCATCATCCCGGCGCTCTCCATAACGAGGAGGGAGTAGTCCACCCTCGGGGCTGAGGGTATGTACCAGTAGCTATATGTTTGATCTCTCTCTCTCTCTCTCTCTCTCTCTCTCTCTCTCTCTCTCTCTCTCTCTCTCTCTCTCGTGTTCTTTAGATGGCACAATCTTGATGTATCGCGAGCTTTGCTATTTTAGTTGGATCTTATGATGCTTCTCTCCCTCCACTCTCTTGTAATGGATTGAGTTTTCCCTTTGAAGTTATCCTATCGGATTGAGTCTTTAAGGATTTGAGAACACTTGATGTATGTCTTGCACGTGCTTATCTGTGGTGACAATGGGATATCATGTGATCTACTTGATCTATGTTTTGGTGATCAACTTGCGGGTTCCGTGACCTTCGGAATCTATGCATAGGGGTTGGCACACATTTTCGTCTTGACTTTCCGGTAGAAACTTTGGGGCACTCTTTGAAGTTCTGTGTGTTGGTTGAATAGATGTTTCTGATATTGTGTGATGCTTATTGTATAATCATGCCCACGGATACTTGAGGTGACAATGGAGTACCTAAGTGACATTAGGGTTTTGGTTGATTTGTATCTTAAGGTGTTATTCTAATACGAACTCTATGATAGATTGAATGTTACTATGGACTCTTGAATAGATCGATCAAAAAGAATAACTTTGAGGTGGTTTCATACCCTACCATAATCTCTTCGTTTGTTCTCCGCTATTAGTGACTTTGGAGTGACTCTTTGTTGCATGTTGAGGGCTTGTAATATGATCCAATTATGTTATCCTTGTTGAGGGCTTTGTTTCCTATCATTGCAACACCGTTTATGCTCACTTTTACCACTTGCTACCTTGCTGTTTTTATATTTTCAGATTACAAAAACCTATATCTACCATCCATATTGCACTTGTATCACCATCTCTTCGCCGAACTAGTGCACATATACAATTTACCATTTTATTGGGTGTGTTGGGGACACAAGAGACTCTTTGTTATTTGGTTGAAGGGTTGTTTGAGAGAGACCAGCTTCATCCTACGCTTCCCACGGATTGATAAACCTTAGGTCATCCACTTGAGGGAAATTTGCTACTGTCCTACAAACCTCTGCACTTGGAGGCCCAACAACGTCTACAAGAAGAAGGTTTCATAGTAGACATCAATATCATTATTGGCAAGTCTCTTTACTCGTTCCGTAATGCATCATCCCACAACTAATTCATTAGTCACATTGCTTGCAAGGCTTATAGTGGTGTGCATTACCGAGAGGGCCCAGAGATACCTCTCCGACACTCGGAGTGACAAATCCTATTCTCGATCTATGCCAACACCACAAACACCTTTGGAGACACTTGTAGAGCATCTTTATAATCACCCAGTTACGTTGTGACGTTTGATAGCACACAAGGTGTTCCTCCGGTATTTGGGAGTTGCATAATCTCATAGTCATAGGAACATATATAACTCATGAAGAAAGCAATAGCAGTAAAAATTAAACGATCATGGTGCTAAGCTAACGGATGGGTCTTGTCCATCACATCATTCTCCTAATGATGTGATCCCGTTGATCAAATGAGAACTCATGTCTATGGTTAGGAAACATAACCATCTTTGATTAACAAGCTAGTCTAGCAGAGGCATACTAGGGACATTCTGTTTCGTCTATGTATTCACACATGTACTAAGTTTCTGGTTAATACAATTCTAGCATGAATAATAAACATTTATCATGATATAAGGAAATATAAATAACAACTTTATTATTGCCTCTAGGGCATATTTCCTTCAGTCTCCCACTTGCAGTACAGTCAATAATCTACTTCACATCACCATGTGATTTAATACTGACAGTTCACATCGTTATGTGAATAACACCCATAGTTCACATCGCCATGTGACTAACACCCGAAATGTTTACTAGAGTCAACAATCTAGTTCACATCGCCATGTGATTAACACCCAAAGATTACTAAGGTGTGATCATGTTTTGCTTTGTGAGAGAAGTTTAGTCAATGGGTCTGCCACATTCAGATCCATATGTATTTTGCAAATTTCTATGTCTACAATGCTCTGCACGGAGCTACTCTAGCTAAATGCTCCCACTTTCAATATGTATCCAGATTGAGACTCACAGTCATCCAGATCGGTGTCAGAACTTGCATTGACGTAACTCTTTACGACGAACTCTTTATCACCTCCATAACCGAGAAATATTTGCTTAGTCCTCTAAGGATAATTTTGACCGCTGTCTAGTGATCTACTCCTAGATCAAAATTGTACTCCCTTGCCAAATTCAGGGCAGGGCATACAATAGGTCTGGTATACAACATGGCATACTTTATAGTACCTATGGCCGAGGCATAGGGAATGACTTTCATTCTCTCTCTAACTTTTGCTGTGGTCGGGCTTTGAGTCTTACTCAACTTCACAACTTGCAACACAAGCAAGAACTCTTTCTCTGACTGTTCCATTTTGAACTACTTCAAAAACTTGTCAAGGTATGTACTCATTGAAAAAACTTATCAAGCGTCTTGATCTATCTCTATAGATCTTGATGCTCAATATGTAAGCAACTTCACCGAGGTCTTTCTTTGAAAAAATCCTTTCAAACACTCCTTTATGCTTTCCAGAAAATTCTACATCATTTCCGATCGACAATATGTCATTCACATATACTTATCAGAAAGGTTGTAGTGCTCCCACTCACTTTCTTGTAAATACAGGCTTCACCGCAAGTCCGAGATGCTTGCACCAGTCCATAGATGGATCACTAGAGCTTGCACACTTTGTTAGCACCTTTAGGATCGACAAAACCTTCTGGTTGCATCATATACAACTCCTCTTTGAGGTATCCATTAAGGAATGCAGTTTAACCCGAGTATTCCGCATGTGAAAACCTATCTTACACCCGTTGTATGTGAACGTAAAGCCTCACACTTGATCATCACGTGGTGTCTCAGCACGAAGAACTTTCGCAACGGTGCATACTCAGGGAGAACACTTGTACCTTAAAATTTTGTAAGGGATCATCTTATAATGCTACCGTCGTACTAAGCAAAATAAGAACCATAATAAGATAAACATCACATGCAATCAAAATATGTGACATGATATGGCCATCATCATCTTGTGCTTTTGATCTCTATCTCCAAAGCATCGTCATGATCTCCATTGTCACCAGCTTGACACCATGATCTTCATCGTAGCGTCGTGGTCGTCTCGCCAACTATTGCTACTACTACTATCGCTAACTCATAGTGATAAAGTAAAGCAATTACATGGCTTTCACAATTCATACAATAAAGAGACAACCATAAGGCTCCTGCCTGTTGCCGATAACTTTACAAAACAAGATCATCTCATACAATAACATATAACTCATCACGTCTTGACCATATCACATCACAACATGCCCTGCAAAAACAAGTTAGACGTCCTCTACTTTGTTGTTGCAAGTTTTACGTGGCTGCTACGGGCTTAGCAAGAACCGTTTTTACCTACGCATACAAAAACCAGAACGATTTTTCGTCAAGTGTGCTATTTTAACCTTCACAAGGACCGGGCGAGCCACACTTGATTCAACTAAAGTGAGAGAGAGAGACACCCGCCGGTCACCTTTCAGCAACGAGTACTCATAACGGTGAAACCAGTCTCGTGTAAGCGTACGCGTAATGTCGGTCCGGGCCGCTTCATCTCACAATACCGCCGAATCAAAGTATAACATGCTGGTAAGTAGTATGACTATTATCGTCCACAACTCATTGTGTTCTACTCGTGCATATCATCTACGCATAGACCTGGCTCATGATGCCACTGTTGGGGAACGTAGTATTTCAAAAAATCCTATGATCACGCAAGATCTATCTAAGAGAATCATAGCAATGAGCGGACAGAGTGTGTCTACGTACCCTCGTAGACCGAAGGCGGAAGCGTCTAGTGACGCGGTTGATGTAGTCGAACGTCTTCGCGATCCAACCAATCCAAGCACCGAACGTACGGCACCTCCGCATTCAGCACATGTTCAGCTCGATGACGTCCCACAAGCTCCTGATCCAGTTGAGCGTCACGGGAGAGTTTCGTCAGCACGGAGGCGTGGTGACGGTGATGATGAGGCTACCGGCGGAAGGCTTTGCCTAAGCACTGCAACGATATGACCGAGGTGTGTAACTATGGGGAGGGGCACCGCACATGGCTAAAACTGATGTTAACTTGTGTGTATATGGGGTGCCCCCTGGCCACGTATATAAAGGATGGAGGGAGGAAGAGGCCGACCCTCATAGGGCTCGCCCAAAGTGTGGAGTCCTACTAGGATTCCCTAGTCCTAGTAGGATTCCACATCCCACATGGAATAGGAAAAGGGGAAGGAAGAAGGAGAAGGAAGTAAGGGGCACCCCCTTTCCCTAGTCCAATTCAGACCAGTCCACGGGGAAGGGGCGCGGCCACCCTTGAGGCCTTTCTCTCCTTTCCCGTATGGCCCATTAAGGCCCAATACGAATTCTCGTAACTCTCCGGTACTCCGAAAAATATCTGAATCACTCGGAACCTTTCCGATGTCCGAATATAGCCTTCCAATATATCGATCTTTACGACTCGACCATTTCAATACTGTTCGTCATGTCCGTGATCTCATCTGGGAATCCGAACAAACATCTGTCATCAAATTACATAACTCATAATACAAATCGTCATCGAACGTTAAGCATGTGGACCCTACGGGTTGAGAACAATGTAGACATGACCGAGACACATCTCCGGTCAATAACCAATAGCGGAACCTGGATGCTCATATTGGCTCCTACATATTCTACGAAGATCTTTATCGGTCAAATCGCATAACAACATACGTTGTTCCCTTTGTCATCGGTATGTTACTTACCCGAGATTCGACCGGCTGTATCATCGTACCTAGTTCAATCTCGTTACCGGCAAGTCTCTTTTCTCGTTCCATAATGCATCATACTGCAACTAACTCATTAGTCACATTTCTTGCAAGGCTTATAGTGATGTGCATTACCGAGAGGGCCCAGAGATACCTCTCCGACACTCGGAGTGACAAATCCTATTCTCGATCTATGCCAACACCACAAACACCTTCGGAGACACCTGTAGAGCATCTTTATAATCACCCAGTTACACTTTGACGTTTGATAGCACACAAAGTGTTCCTCCGGTATTCGGGAGTTGCATAATCTCATAGTCATAGGAACATGTATATGTCATGAAGAAAGCAATAGAAGTAAAACTAAACGATCATAGTGCTAAGCTAACGGATGGGTCTTGTCCCTCACATCATTCTCCTAATGATGTGATCCCATTCATCAAATGACAACACATGTCGATGGTTAGGAAACATAACCATCTTTGATTAACAAGCTAGTCAAGTAGAGGCATACCAGGGACACTCTGTTTTGTCTATGTATTCACACATGTACTGAGTTTCCGGTTAATACAATTATAGCATGAATAATAAACATTTAGCATGATATAAGGAAATATAAATAACAACTTTATTATTGCCTTTAGGGCATATTTCCTTCAATCAACTGGATCAAGAGTACGAGGGAGGTCACCGAGCTGAACGTGTGCAGATCACGGAGGTGCCGTGCATTTGGTACTTGATCGGTTGGATCGCGAAGACGTTCGATTACATCAACCGCGTTACTAAACGATTCCACTTTCGGTCTACGAGGGTACGTGGACACACTCTCCCCGCTCGTTGCTATGCTTCTTCTAGATAGATCTTGCTTGATCATAGGAAAATTTTGAAATACTACATTTCCAAACAGGCGGAGTAGGCCATGCACTGTCAGGACTGTAGCCGATCCTGGCAACAGCCTGAAGCAACAAAGTGTGGATTCAGTTAGCTGGAAGCAGGTGCACTGTCAATCTTCGATCCCACGGTCAGCAAGGGCCACTTATTGTTTTGTCCTGGTAGGACTTCTCCAACTGCAGATCTACAGATGGACGGCTAGAATGGATGTGATCGTAGTAACTTTAAACTTTACCTCAAGCTATCGTGGAGTTACCTGTCTCCTTTTGCTTTTCACTTTCTATGGCTACTTAACTGAGCCGATACGTGTGTGGAGGGCATCTATCTTGTAATTGGGTTGTGCCCTAAGCTGTCGTGTTCTGGCTGGCACAAACCCTAGCTATTTTCCTCTAGCAATACATCTAAATCCACATCTCAAAATTCGAGTAATCTTGTGCGTTTTTCACGTTGAGTGCGGAAGATCATTGACAGTTCTAGCTAGGCCTTGTCAATTGGTATATAGAACAAGGTTTAATCCTCAGAGGCGATGCTGATGGACGCCAGATCGGATCTGGAGAAGGCTGGGCGGCGGCGCGTAGCTGGGAGGAGACGGTGGCGGTAGATAGCTCGGAAGTAGGATCGGACGGGTTAGTGGTTTCTAAAGAAAAAAATCTTCAATGTCAAATCCCACCCAGCCCTCCCTTCTAGTGCTTCTTCCCGGGCGGTGGACGGAGTTCGTGGAAGGCAGAGGCGACGAAGGAAGATTCGAGCTCAGGTTTCTAGCACACCAGAGTAAAATCCCTCCCTCCACACCCACGAAGCAGTCCCGGCCTAGTTTTCAACTCCTGAATGATCAACCCTCCCCTGGACCCCATGGCGAAGGAGGACGAGACAATAGACACTGCGTCTCTAGAACTGGAATCCCTACAGCTGGACATCAAGACTCTGAGGCAAAACAGAGAGGAATATAAAAAGGAATTTTATGATTTCACAGAAACAGTCAATAGGAATTTTGCCAGCATTGACCGGAACTTCAAGAAGATCCAGGCCAGCCTGCGCAAAATAACAGAAGAAGATAAGGCAGAAGAAGAAGAGGAGGATCCAGGTCCTCAGTCCAACCATGGGAGTACTATACCTCCGGGCCGTCCCAAGCAGCTGTCAACTTCGAACCAGGGTGAAAGAGCAGGAGCAACAATAGTTGTATCTTGTGTACTTACTGACAAGGCAACAGGAAAAGAACTCCATTTGTACGGCACACCGAAATGGCCTTATAGACATCCAAATCATACAGCCAACAAAGTAGAAATGATCACACCTCAGAGTAATGTTGGAGCAAACTAAGGAGCTCTGCAAGAAGTTGAAGAAATTATGGAAGATGACCATCGACAAGACATACAAAGAGCAAGACCCTTGCATAATGATGTGAGAAGGAACATATTAAGTGTCAAACCTGCAAAACTCAATATCTCTGAATTTGAAGGAGCTAATGCAGATTCTTGGATACAGAACATAGAGCAGTTTTTTGAAGCTTCCAGAACACCTCTGGAACAAAGAACTGAGATTGCAGTTTCCTACTTAAAGGGAGAGGCCATACTGTGGTGGAGAGGAACAGGATACCTGGTCACTAACATGCCCTGGCACATATTTTGTTCCTATTTAACTGATAGATTTTCTCTCACTTCTGTGTGTGAAAATGTCAAAGCATTTCACAGTTTAACACAATCTAGTACTGTGGGGCAGTACATTACTGCTTTTGAACAGAAGATGAACTTAATGAGGAGGGATAATCCAACAATTCCTGATGATTATTATATGAACAGTTTCATCTCTAGGCTGAACCCATACATACAGAGCCATCTGGAGTGTCTCCAACCAACCACTATACAGAAAGCCATGTGGTTTGCTAGGAGAATGGACAACTCTTGCCCTCCAACGCCTAAACCCCACAACCCTTACTAGAAGAAACAAGCAATTGTAGAAACAAACAAGCAGTCTGGATTTGTTTCTACTCCTGCAGCCACTGTCATACAATAGGCAAAAGAAAAAGGGATATGCTACAAATGCAGAGAAGCCTGGTTTCCTGGGCACAAGCAAGTATGCAAGATTTCACAAAAGGCACAAATTCAAGCTCTGCAAGAACTGAAAGGTGATAAGCCTGAGGTGATATATATTGTAGATGTAGAAGAAGAAATGTCTGAAATTGAAGAAGTGTTAGATGAGAAACAACAACTCAAGATTTCAATGCATGCAGCTACTGGTACACCTGAATAGTCTACCAAGCACAAATTCACTGTTCAAGTAAAAGTGGGACAAACCATGGGGCTTGCTCTGGTGGACAGTGTGAGCACCACAACTTTTATGTCACCCCAAGCTTCTCAACAGGCTGGGTGTACCATCGCACCAATGAAGAGAGCCCAAGTTACTGTGGCCAATGGAGGAAAATTAACCAGTGACTTCTCTTGTTTCAAAACAACTTCATACAAGGAGAGAGTTTTCAATATGATTTCAGAATCCTGAATCTCACTGGGTATGATATCATTCTTGGAGCAGATTAGATGTTTAAGCACAATCTTGTTACCTTTGATTTATCTAGAATGGAATTAACAATCAAAATACAATATGGACAGTTAAAGACCTTTATAGATGAAACTCTTCCAAATAGCCCTTGTACTACAAAACTCCAAGATATGGATCAGATTCTAGACAATGTACTGACTGGAGCATTGATGTGGATGCAACCTGTCCAAATACAAGCCGAGGAACTCATACCACCGAAACAAGCAGTAACTAAAGTATTAGAAGAGTTTCAAGATGTATTCTGAACTCCTACTAGACTGCCACCAAAAAGAGATTGTGATCATGCCATTAATTTGGAACGAGGAGCACCTGTGATCAATCAAAGGTGCTACAGGATGCCCCACCAGCAGAAGAATGCTCTTGAAGCCATCATCAAGGAATTAATTGCTCAAGGAATCATAAGATTGAGCACAAGCCCTTATTCATCTCGTGCTATTTTAGTCAGAAAGAAAGATCTCACTTGGAGGCTCTGTGTAGATTACAGAAAACTAAACTCACACACCATCAAGAACAAATAGCCAATTCCTCTAATTGAAGATTTGTTGGATCAGCTCAATGGAGCAAAGGTATTCACCAAAATAGACCTCAGAAGTGGATATCACCAAATCAGAATGAAAGAGGAAGACATTGCAAAAACTGCTTTCAGCACTCACATGGGACTGTATGAGTTCTTGGTAATGCCTTTTGGAGTGACTAATGGCCCACCTTCATTTCACCAACTAATGCACTCTATCATAGGCCCACTCCTCAGACATTGTGTGCTTGTGTTCTTTGATGATATCTTAATCTTCAGCAAGTCACTAGAGGAACATCTGGAACATTTGGCTCTAGTCATGTCTGCCTTGAGAAAACATAAAGTATATGCAAAAATCTCCAAATGCACTTTTGCCCAGCCCAAGGT
This sequence comes from Secale cereale, assembly GCA_902687465.1. Lineage (NCBI taxonomy): Eukaryota > Viridiplantae > Streptophyta > Magnoliopsida > Poales > Poaceae > Secale > Secale cereale. Next base: position 25,494,840 of record LR738713.1, read on the forward strand.
GGAATACCTAGGACATGTCATTACAGTAGAAGGTGTGTCCACTGATCCTGCCAAAGTTGAAGCACTAACTCAGTGGCCTACTCCTGAGAACACCACACATCTTAGAAGTTTCTTGGGGCTCACTGGTTACTACAGAAGGTTCATCAGAAATTATGGGATTGTATGTAAACCCCTCTATGAATCCTTGAAGAAGGAAGGTTTCAAATGGGAAATTGAGCAACAAAATGCATTTCTACGGCTCAAGGGACTCATGACACATGCACCTATACTAGCCATGCCTGATTTTTCTCAGCCCTTTGTGCTAGAAGCTGATGCATCTGGATATGGAATAGGATCAGTACTAATGCAGAAAGGACAACCAATTGCATTTCTCAGCAAGGCCATTGGACCTAAAGCAGTTGGCTGGTCCACTTATGACAAGGAATATTTGGCAATTATTGAAGCTATCACAAAATGGAAGCATTACTTTGCTTCCTCCTCAATAATTATCAGGACTGACCAAGAGAGTCTCAAGTACATCCAAGAACAGAAGCTGACTGAAGTTGTACAACACAAGCTACTAATCAAGTTGTTGGGTTACAAATTCAATGTTGAATACAAAAAAAGAAAAGAAAACAGGGTAGCAGATGCACTGTCCAGAGTTAAACACTCTGTGCACTCCTTCTTATCTTCTGTGGTTGTTCCTACCTGGATTACTGATGTTGTAAACATTTATAAAGATGATGTCAAGTGCTCTGAACTACTATCCCAATTAGCTGTTGCTCCTAATGGAAAACCACCCTACACTCTAACAAATGGAGTGTTGAGATACAAGGGAAAAATTCTCATTGGAGCAACCAAAATGCTGAGAACTTCCCTAATTACTTCCTTCCACACCTCTGAGTTGGGTGGTCACTCTGGAGAAAGAGACACATATCATAGACTGAAGATCTTGTTCGCTTAGCCAGGAATGAGAGCTGCTGTGAAATCATTTGTGCAACAATACCCTGTCTGCCAACTGAACAAAGCTCATCACTCTCCATCTCCTAGACTTTTACAACCCTTGCCAGTCCCTGACTTTGCTTGGACCCACATAAGCATGGACTTCATAGAAGGATTACCAGTTTCTGAAGACAGGGATCTGCTGCTAGTTGTAGTGGACAGATTTACCAAATATGCCCACTTCATAGCTCTCAAGCATCCAATCAATGTCAAGGTGGTTGCTCAAGCTTTTACAGATAACATCTTCAAGTTACATGGCCTCCCAACAGTTATTGTGACAGACAGGGACAAAATCTTCACTAGTCACTTGTGGCAGCACATGTTCAAGAAAATGGGCATTAAACTGCATCTCAGCACCTCTTATCACCCTCAAACTGATGGACAGACTGAGAGGGAGAACCAATGCTTGGAGAATTCTTAAGGTGCATGACCTTTGCACACCCCAAGAAATTGCACTAATGGCTATCCAGGGCAGAGTGGTGCTACAATACCAGTTTTCATACAGCCCTCAAAATGACATCTTTCCAAGCTTTATATGGAAAACGTCCTCCATTGATTGCTGAATTAATGTTGCCACCTCCAGAGGGAAATGATGCTCTAGAAGAACTGGACAGGGAGACAATAGCACAACAAATCAAAGATAATCTAATTATGGCTCGACAGAGAATGAAGCACTATGCAGATAGAAAAATATTTTACAAGCACTTGGAAGTGGGAGACATGGTATATATTAAACTTCATCCTTACATACACACTAGTTTGAGCATTCACGGGTATCTGAAATTACACTCCAAGTACTATGGGCCTTTCAGACTGATGGAAAAGATTGCTCAAGTTGCCTACAGACTCTTACTCCCTGAGGGCTGCCAACTTCACAACACATTCCACATTAGTCAGCTCAAAAAGCACATTGTGCCGTGCCAAATCGCAAGCTATCTCTCATGCACGAAGAAGGCCACATTCTGATCCAACCTGAGGCATTGCTCCAAAGGATATTGATTCCAAGAGTTCAAGGGGAATCAGCATCCCAGTAGTACAGTGGCTTATCAAATGGGTTAATCTTCCAGTCGAAAACGCTACCTGGGAGGATGCAGCTTTCATTCAGAAGGTGTTTCCGGCGTTTCAGCCTTGAGGACAAGTTTGATCTCACTATGGGGGAATTGTCAGGACTGTAGCCGATCCTGGCAATAGCCTGAAGCAACATAGTGTGGATTCAGTTAGCTGGAAGCAGGCGCACCATCAATCTTCGATCGCACGGTCAGCAAGGGCCCCGTACCATTTCGTCCTGGCAGGACTTCTCCAACCGCAGATCTACAGATGGATGGCTGGAATAGATGTGATCATAGTAACTTTAAACTTTACCGCGAGTTGTCGTGGAGTTACCTGTCTCCTTTTGCTTTTCACTTTCTGTGGCTACTTAACCGAGCCGATCCGTGTGTGGAGGGCATCTATCTTGTAATTGGGTTGTGCCCTAAGCCGCCTATGACGCCCGGATAATCAAGCTACAGTAATCCACTGCTAATGATGCCTTGTCATCGTTTTACTATTGCTAAGTCCCACGTTAAATCAAACCCATTCGAATTCGAATTCAAAAATTAGTCAAACATTAAAAAATTTCGAACGTTAAAACTAAAATGTTTCGAGTGTGTCGGTTATTTCATAAGTAATGTGGGTGATGAAACTACACTTTTATAAAATAATTTAATGTACCAAAGTAATTAAAACATCATTTAAAATAATTAATAAATACTTTTAATTCGGTAAATAATTGTAAACTAAGTTAAAATAATGTTGGGACATTTTATCTCAACAGGTTTTGGTAAGTTACTAATTTGGAATTAAGTTTTATAATATTCCAAAGTTATTTGAGATCTAAACTAACAAAAATAGTAAATAAAATATATAAAATATAAAATAAAAATAAAAGGCAAAGCTCTCCCCCCCCCACATTGGGCCTCGGCCCAGCTCGCTATCCAGCCGGCCGGCCCAACCGACCACCCCGCAGCCCACTGGCATACTAAACCACTGACACTCTCCACCGACACCACAACAACCATCCCTCGAAATATCTCCTGGATCGGATCGGGAGAGGAGATCCCGATCCCGATCCGCCGGCGCCCCGCTCGCCGGTCGGCCGCTGCCTGGCCGGCCACCGTCGCCACCACCTCGCCTCCCCGCGCCGTCCTCGGCCACCTCGGCCCGAGCCACCACCCGCGATGGCGCCCCCGATCTCTCACACCCGATGCACCCGTCGCCACCAGGCCGTGGCCAGACCGCCGCCCCTCTCTGCCGGACTGCCTCCTCTTCGCCTCCACCTCAACGGACACCCTCGAGCCTCGCCGACCCTGTTCCCCTGCTCGAATGTGAGCACGCCGCCGCTCGAACCCTCCCTTTGCTCTCTCCCCGCACGCCGCGCTCCGCCTCCCCCCGTCACGATCACCCCACACCCACCGCCGTCGTTCGCGCACACCCCTCCTCCTCGCACGCGCTCGCCGCCGTGTCCGCGCCCCGGTAGCATGCTGCGCTCGGTGTGGCCACGCACCACGCGCGCCCACACGCCACCCCCCCACGGTCGCACCCCGCCCTCCCTAGCCAGTGGGCCGACGCGCCGCTCGAGCCACGCGCTTACCCGCGCCCCCCTCCGCCGGCCCGCCCCCGCCGTGACCTCTGCTGGCCGGCGGTGCCATCGCCACGGCCCTGCCATGCTCGTGTGCGCGTCCAGCCAGTGGATGGCTTGCTGGGGCCACCGACATGTGGGCCATGGCCCAAAAGTTATGACAGAAAAAACGAAATAAAAAAGGGATTTTAATAATAATAATAATTAAAATACATATTTAGTTAATAATTAATTAATTAGATGATGATTAGACTAATCTATTTTCTGTCATTAGTAATGTGAGAATGACAAGGGGCCCCACCCCTGTTCACTAGTCAAAGTTGACTGGTCAACTGGGACCCCCTGGACCCACATGTCAACTGGTGCACATTCTGTGTACACTGTGCTGGGTACCCCTAGCAATTTAATATTTAATTTCGAATTAAAATAAATTCATAAAATGCTTTAAAACTTTGAAAATCAATATAAAATAAACCGTAACCTGGATCGAAAAACTTTCTACATGAAAGTTGATCAAAAAAATCCCACGAATCTAACCGTACCGTCTGTTTTCGTAACGGAACCCTCTACGTTGGAGAACCCGCAACTTTTCATCTATTTCCGACAGATGAATAGTGCATAACTACTGCCTATTAATTCCAACTTTAATATTAAAATAACTAATGTGACTTAGACATACTTTTAGGCAATCCTGCACCGCACCCTAGCTGTCACGTGCCTCTAACACCGCAAACACACAACTTTCCCCCTCCGGTTTATCTGTCCGAAAATGCAAAACACCGGGATACTTTCCCGGATGTTTCCCTCCTTCGCCGGTATCACCTCCTACTGCGTTAGGGCACACCTACCGGCGTTACTTGTCATGTCATGCATCATCATGCCTATGTTCACATTATATTTATTGTTTCTTCCCCCTCTTCTCTCGTTATACACCGAGACAGGCGATGATGCCACTGTGTACGACTACATCATCGACAACCCTTCTTCCTATGCAACAGAGCTTCAAGGCAAGCCCCCCCCCTTGATCACCAGATATCACCCATTCTCCTCTCTCTTATTCTTGCATTAGGTTTGTTACTCTTGTTGATTCGATAGCTCCTATTATGTTGCACAGCCTCTCATTGTTGCTACAACTGTTGATACCTTTACGTGCTATCCTAATACTTAGTATAGGATGCTAGTATTCCATCAGTGGCCCTACATTCTTGTCTGTCCGCCATGCTACACTATCGGGCCGTGATCACTTCGGGAGGTGATCACAAGTATATACTATACTATTACATACTCATGATGATGATTCGGAGATGGGGTTGAAGGGGCAGGTGGTTCCACATAGGTAGTGGTGGGCATGGGTTCCCGACAGCCCCTTGATGGTTACTTTGTGGCGGAGCGGCAAGGCAGGTCATGACCACCTAGGAGACAGGTGGGCCTGGCCCTAGTCGTTGTCCGCGGTTATTTCATAATAACAAGCTTAACGAGTTTGGATATTTGATCTGAGTCTGTCCTCTGGCATATACGCACTAACCAGCTACGCGGGAACAGTTATGGGCACTCGACGTCGTGTTATCAGCCGAAGCCTTCTTGATGTCAGCGACTGAGCGACGCGCGCTGGATTGGATTGGAACACCACTATGGTATTAGGAGCGGCTAGGTCTGCTTAGCGGCCGCCCACGCAACGTGCAGGTGTGCAATGGGCAATGGGCCCAAACCCCTACATGCTTAGGGTTTAGACTGCTGGGCTGACCTCTCTGTTGTGCTTAGGTAGGGTTGCGACGTGTTGATCTTCCGAGGCCGGGCATGACCCAGGAAAGTGTGTCCGAACAAATGGGATCGGGCATGTTTGGTTATATGGTTAACCATGCAAGGAAGTTAATCTATTCGAATAGCTGTGTCCCTCGGTAAAAAGGATGACCCGGAGTTGTACTCCGACCTCATGAAAACTAGAACCGGATACTTAACAAAACACACCCTTTCAAGTGCCAGATACAACCCGGTGATCGCTTTCCCACAGGGCGACGAGGGGAGGTTCGCCAAGTAGGATTATGCTATACGATGTTACTTGGTGAACTTACCATCTACTCTATTCTACTGCCGCAAAACGGAGGCTGCCAGAAGTGAGGATACTTGTTACTTTCCAGCTACACTCTTCTACTGCTGCAAGATGGAGGTTGCTAGAAGCGTAGTCTTCGATTGGATTAGCTATCCCCCTCTTATTCTGGCATTCTGCATTTTAGCCCACATATATTACCCCTTTACACCGATATCATTGCATATGTAGTGTAGATCCTTGCTTGCGAGTACTTTGGATGAGTACTCATGGTTGCTTTGCTCCCCCTTTTCCCCTTTGGTATGTTCTTCTCGGATGACGCAACCAGATGAAGTAGTCCAGGAACCAGAGGATCCCGAGGATGTTTCTACGTGGAGTTCGGCTTTGAGGATTAGTTAGGAGGTCCTCGGCAGGAGGCCTTGCCTTCTCAATCGTTGCCACATTTGTGCTACCCTTCTTAAGGCAAACTTGTTTAACTTATGTCTATACTCAGATATTATTGCTTCCGCTAACTCTTGTGTTTTCGAGCTTATGTATTCGAGCCCTTGAGGCCCCTGGCTTGTAATATAAAGCTTGTATTATTTTAATTTGTGTCTAGAGTTGTGTTGTGATGTCCTCCAGTGAGTCCCTGATCTTGGTCGCACACATTTGCGTGCATGATTAGTGTACGGTCAAATCGGGGGCCTCACAAGTTGGTATCAGAGCTGACTGCTTGTAGGAATCCCCCTTTCCAACTCCTTGGCCGAAGTCGAGTCTAGTCATTGCAAAACTTTTACTAACATGGCTGTGTGGCTTACGGGCCCACGTCGCCATTGTTGGAAATATGCCCTAGAGGCAATAATAAAAGTATTATTATTATATTTCCTTGTTCATGATAATCGTCTGTTATTCATGCTTGAATTGTATTGTACGGAAACAGCGATACATGTGTGAATACATAGACCACAATGAGTCCCTGGTAAGCCTCTAGTTACCAGCTCGTTGATCAACAGATGGTCACGGTTTCCTAATCATGGACATGGGATGTCAGTGATAACGGGATCACATCATTAGGAGAATGATGTGATGGACAAGACCCAATCCTGAGCATAGCACGAGATCGTATAGTTCGTAATGCATAAGCTTTTTGGTGTCAAGTATTTATTCCTTAGACCATGAGGTTGTACAACTCCCGGATGCCGTAGGAATACTTTGGGTGTGCCAAACGTCACAACGTAACTGGGTGGCTATAAAGGTACGCATCGGGTATCTCCGAAAGTGTCTGTTGAGTTGGTACGAACCGAGACTGGGATGTTGTCACTCCGTATGACGGAGAGGTACCTCTGGGCCCACTCGGTAAGACATCATCATAATGAGCTCAAAGTGACTAAGGAGTTAGTCACGGGATGATGGATTACGGATCGAGTAAAGAGACTTGCCATGACGAGATTGAACAAGGTATCGGGAATACCGACGATCGAATCTCGGGCAAGTATCGTACCGATGGACAAAGGGAATAACATACGGGATTGAGTGAATCCTTGACACGGTGGTTCATCCGATGAAGATCATCGAGGAACACGTGGGAACCAACATGGGTATCCAGATCCCGCTGTTGGTTATTGACCGGAGAGTGGTCTCGGTCATGTCTACGTGTCTCCCGAACCCGTAGGGTCTACACACTTAAGGTTCGGTAACGCTAGGATCATAGAGATACATGCACGTGGAAACCCGAAAGTTGTTCGGAGTCCCGGATGAGATCCCGGACATGACGAGGAGTTCCGGAATGGTCCGGAGGTAAAGAATGATATATAGGAAGTCCAGTTTCGGCCATCGGGTGATATCCGAGGGTCACCGAGAGTGTCCCGGGACCACCGGAGGGGTCCCGGGGGTCCATCGGGTGGGGCCACCCATCCCGGTGGGGCCCCTAGGCCGCAAGGGGGAAGTGGCCAGCCCTGATGGGCTGGCGCACCACATGGGCCCTCCTCCCCATGCGCCTAGGGTTGAAATCCTAGGGGGGAGGGGGCGCCATCTTGCCTTGGGGGGCAAGAATCCCCCCCTGGCCGCCGCCTGATACGTCCAAAACGTATCTATAATTTCTGCTTGCTCCATGCCTCTTTTGTGTGATATTGCTATGATATTTATGCACTTCCATACACTTTTGATCATATTTGGACTAACCTATTAACTCAGTGCACCCCAGTGCCAGTTTCTGTTTTCTGCTGTTTTTGTATTTCAGGTTTTCCCATTACTTAAATTGCCAGAAAAATTCCGGGAAAAATATATAAAAAAGCAGCGCTCCAGAAGCTTCCACGCGGCAGAAGTTGGGCTAGAGGGGAGCCAGGGGCAGCCCAGGCGGCCAGCCCAAGCGACCCCACCCCTGGCCGCCTAGGCAGGGCACCTGGGCCCCCCTTACCTCCTCTGGTGACCCCCTTTGGCATATATTTACATCGCGTCCCGAAACCCTCGATGCCGGAACCCTTTTCTCCAGAAGCTATTCCGATCTCCGCCGCCATCTCCACCAAGTTTCAGGGGACCAGAATTCCTGTGCCGGCACCCTGCCGGGACGGGGAAGTGCCCCCGGATTCATCTCCATCAACGTTGCTTCCTCCCTCCATGATGCGGGAGTAGTTCCTCCTCGGGGCTGAGGTTTCTACCAGTAGCTATGTGGTCAATTCTGTCTCCCATGATGTGATCTTCGTTGTGATCATAGGCTATGTTAATCTAGGGTGATCCCATGATATTTCCCCTTCCTCTATGTATTAGATTGATGTACTCACTTGTCTTTATCTAGTATAATCTCCGAGACCAAGGTGACAGCGGTCTATTGGACATGGATTAGAAGAATATTTTCATGAGTGATTTCCTCTTTTGTGTGTTGATTGAAGATTGAGAGTCTCTTGGTGCTTGTCTTTGACTATCCTTGAGATATGTTGTGGTGATTGTGGTACTCTCTTTGGATGGCCACGGTGACATTAGGAAATCCATAGAGTGAGAACTACGAACTTTGAGGTGTGCTTTTGTAGCCCTACATAATTCTCGTCCTCTCTTGACCACAAAGGAATGACCTCCGAGTGCGTCCCCCTTGCATGCTTTATGGGAAATATCATGTGATTCGATTATGTTAATGTTGTTGGGAGTTGCCACTAGTGAAAGTATGAAGCCTAGGCCTTGTTTCCACCATTGCAATACCATTTGTGCTCACGTTTACCACTTGTTTGCTTGCTGCACTTTTTATTACAGATTTATATTACTTTGCTTTGCCACTCCTATCATCCATATTTTACCATCTCTTCGCCGAACTAGTGCACCTATACAACTCCTAGTTGTATTAGGTGTGTTGGGGACACAAGAGACTTCTTGTATCTTAGTTGCAGGGTTGCTTGAGAGAGACCATCTTCGACCTCTACTTCCCTGAGTTCGATAAACCTTAGGTCATCCACTTGAGGGAAATTGCTGCTGTCCTACAAACCTCTGCGCTTGAGGCCCAACATAGTCTACAAGAATAGAAGCGTGTGTAGACATCAAGCTATTTCTGGCGCCGTTGCCAGGGAAGTAAGTGTTTGAAGGTATATCTTTAGATCTTGCAATTAAATCTTTTCGTTTCTTGTTTTTAGTTTCACTAGTTATGTTTATGGAAAACCACACTCTTAGTTCGCTGCTTGGGGAAGGCCGCTTTACCACACCCGTGGTAGAGAAGTTTCCTCCACCTACTGAATGTATCCCGTTCCAAATACCACTTGGGATAATTGAAATAATTAGGAATGATTGTTATGATGGGACAGTCAATCCTAGTATTCATTTGTTGAAACTTACAGAACTTTGTGAGTTGTTTAAGATTTCAGGTTTGACAAGAGATGGAGTCATGAGGAAATTATTTGCCTTGTCACTGAAAGGAAAAGCATTGGAATGGTATATGCTACTAGATGACTCTCACCTGCTGGATTGGGAAGAGATCCAGTCTCTCTTTTACTCCAAGTTTTATCCTCTTCATGAAGTCCATGAGAATAGGAATTATGTTTATAATTTCTATCCTCATGACGGAGAGAGCATAGCTCAAGCTTGGGGGAGATTGAAAACGTTAATTCTAAAATGTCCTAACCATGGGCTCCCCAAAGATATGATTATTACTAATTTCTATGCGAGGCTCTCTCGACAGGATAAAGATTTGCTCGATGCTTCCTCTATGGGTTCTTTCACAAACGAAAAGATTGATGCTAAATGGGAACTCCTTGAAAGAATTCAACGCAACACTGAAGATTGGGAGATCGACAAAGGTAAAGAGTCAGGTATAATTTATGAGTATGATTGCATTAAGTCCTTTGTTGAAACTACAAGTTTTAATAAGTTTAGCGCTAAGTTTGGGCTTGATTCTCAACTCCTTGTTGATTTCCTAAAATCTTTTGCTTCACATCTTAATATGCCTAAGGAGGATTGGATCAAGCATCATGAACCTTTTAAAGAGATTTGCAAAGAAAATGAAATTGTTCATGATGATTGCAACATGCATGATCCAATTCCTAAAAATGAAGTTTTATATAAGCATGTTAATTTTTGTGGAGTGGATAGACCTTGTGAAAGGCCTATGATTGAAGAAGAGAAGTATTGTAAGCAACATAAGCATGAAAGAACAATCACTTGGGTCAAAGATTTAAATGAAATTGCTAGAGAATTATGTGACCTTTATCCTTTTACTTGTGAACTTTGCTGTATAGAGGGTCACTTTAATTTTCAATGCATGCACTTTCAAAACATAACTGTTAACCAGTTGTGTGATAACATGATCACCTCTGATCTTTATGATGAGCTTATGTTATTTCTGATGTGTGAGGAGTTATCAGAAAAGACTTCTTGGCTAGATGTTAATGCCATAGGAATAAAAAACACTTTGCAAAATTGCCATCTCTATTGTGTTGTTAATTGCCATGAAAATGATTACGTAAGTAAGATTAGAAAGGAGGGAACTTTACCAAAGTATAAAAATGTCTCTTATATTTCTGCTAATAAAAAGGAGAGTTTCTCCCAAGTTTCCCCTATTGTTTCTAATGATAAACCAAGATATGTGGAGAAGCTTCATCTCCAACCACTCCCTCCTAAGGTGAAGAAGAAGAAAAAGAAGAGGAGGAGGAAGAGGAGCAAGAAGGAAGAAGAATGGGTATCAACCTGGCCTGAGCATATTCCTCCCATCAACTTTTATCCTAACGGTTGTAAGTTTAAAGAAGAAGGTGAAGTTTATTGCCTTAATTATCATCTTGATGATACGTCCGTAGGTACTATTGAAGATGATTTTGATTATGATATGCATGTTACTTATTGTGATTGGGAAAATGATGATAATGCTACTTATGATCTTGAAAATCTTTTTGGTACCAACTCTGAAAGTGATGATACGGAAAGCTCTAAGCTTGGGGATGATAGGATTGCAAATCCTTTACCCACTAGTGATGTGATAATTGATAATTCTTTTGCTAGTAAGAATAAAGACAACATGATTACAAATATAGTTGCTAGCAATGATAATGCTCTTCTCTACTATGATGATGTTATAACTCCAATCTATAGTGATTATAAAGGTACGTATGACATAAGGAGAAATTATCCTTATGAAACTTGTCATAATCATGGAGGGAATTACTCCCTTGTTGAACACCACCCTCCTAATACACAATTGATCTATAGTGTTCAAGTTGTTTATGATAGTCCTACTCCTACTATTACCAATGAGAAAGATTATGCTTATGTGGAGAGTAAGAGTGCCTTTTTGCATGTGGATCATGGTAACAATGCTTTATGTGATGCTTATATTGTTGAGTTTATTCGTGATCCCACTGAAAATTATTATGAGAAGGGAACATATGCTTATAGATATTTCAATAATATCAAGTTCCTTCTCTTTATGTTGAAGGTTTTGAAGCTGCACTCGTTTTGTCTTCCTATGCCTATTGCTTTGAGCTTCAATGAATTATTCTATTGCAATATTCCTATGCATAGGAAGCATGTTAGGCTTAAATGTGTTTGGTATTTGCTTCTTGATGCTCTCTTTTGTTCTTCAGCTCTTATTCCTACGAGAGCATCATTAAAGTCTTAAGCCTATCTTTATGGCTATAAAGAAAGAGATCTAGGGAGACAACCCTTGTTATCTTTGCTTTCAGTTTTTAGTGGTCTTGATGTTTGTTACTACTGTAGCAACATCATTGTATCTTTACTTTTCAGCTTTGTGCCAAGTTTAGCCTCTGACTGCAAGAAAGTTCAAAAGTTGTGACGTGCTGTCCAGGAAACAGATTCTGTCCTTGGACAGAAAAATTCGTATAAAATCACCAGATCATCTTTTTGGTCTGAATTTTTTCGACAGCGTGCTCTATACAATTGGCTTTCGGGCGTCTGTTCTGAGTTTTTTTATATGAGTTGCAGAAGTTCACCGAAACAATTATTTACTACCTGCTGGTCTGTTTTTCACAGATTCTGTCCTGTTTTGCCTTTCCTTCGTTTTGCAAACCTTGAGCTTGCTTTTTCTTTGCAAAAACCTTTTGGCAATCTTGAGAAACAGTAGCTCTTCAAGATTATCCTTATTTCCAGCAAGGAAAAATTATTTTATTATGGGTACTAACCTCGCTAATCAGATTATGATGAGTTATGTATGAAGGGAGTTTTCAAGTGTGCGAGGGAAGATGATAAAAAGATTCAGGAGGGTCAAACGCTCAAGCTTGGGGATGCCCCCGTGCACCCCCAAGAAATATTCAAGAAGACTCAAGCGTCTAAGCTTGGGGATGCCCCCGTGCATCCCCTTCTCCATCAACAATTATCAGTTCATCTTTCGTTCCACTATATTTTAATCACTTCATGCGTTATGTGCTATGCTTGGAGCGTCTTGCTTTTAGTTTCCTTTTTAGTTTTCTTTAGCTTTGCTTGCTGTTCATAACGAGTTAGAACCCAGCTTTCTTTGTGTGGGAGAGAAACACGCTCCACTTCAACCTAGAACACAACATAGGATTTTCATGCTTATCTTTGCTGTGTATGTTCTTTGTCTTTCAATAGCTACTGTCATGTTTAGCTCTTAGTTTTCATGCTTTTCTTTTTAAAGAGCTTTTGCTTAGTTGGTTGTTTCTGGAACTCTCTTGAGTTATCATGCTTATCTTGTTAAGAGAGTTGGCTTCTGTGGCACTGGTTGATATGTCTATGATAAAAATGCTATGTGCATAATGATGCTTAGTAGTTCATGTTTTCTTATGGTTAGTCTCAAATAGCTGGGGGTTCTTAATGTGTTATTGAAGTACTAGCATGATTTGTTTGCCTATGATGTGGTATGGTTTAGTGATATCTTCCTCCAAGAATTTATTTTGATTGACTTGGCATATGCTCACGCATATTTAAGACTGTAAAAAAAAGTCTATCAAGCCTTGATGATCTTTAATTTCTGAGTAGTGATATAACTTCCATGCCCGATTCAATGTTGCTTTGTCGCTCTGCATGATTATGGCCGTCATTGCTCTCTTAGTTGGTCGCTCCCAGTCTTTTGCTAGCCTTCACCTGTACTAAGCGGACTGACTGCTTGTGCATCCAAAATCCTTGAAACCAGTTATGCCATATGAGTCCACCATACCTTCCTATATATGGTATTTACTTGCCATTCCTAACGAAGACTTTCTTGTACCATCTCAAAATTATTCAAAAGCATTTCTCTTTTGTGCCTCTGTTTTAGCTCATGAGGAAGTAGTAGTTAATTCATGATCTTTTTAAGTTGGACAAGTTTTACCCCGGGATTGCATGTCTAATCTGCAAACCCCTAATACGAGGAGGAACTAGCATGAGTGCGCCCGGCTCATAAAAGATAATACAACAAACAAACCCTCCTTCACGCTTTGTTCATGAGAAATCAGAAAACTTTTGGCAGTGATAAACAAAGGAGATTATGGGGATGTGATCATCCCCGTGCGGGAGCCGTTCCTCGAAACTTGTCCAGTTCGAGAAGTGATTGGGTTGTCTACTAACATTCGTTGACGAAATATGCACCTCCCAAAAATCATTTTTACCTCTGTTTTCAAAACCAAGAGCTCTGGTACATGTTTAGTCTTTGCTTCCAACCACGGGTTTTCAACCTTGCCATCAAAATCCACGGTTCGAGAGTCTCCACCTTCTTTCTTCAAAGCACCAACTATTGAGAGCATGATTGTCATTCTGAGTGTAATGTGCATTGTCCCAAAGTACCATTGTCTTCTGCATGATTATGATATCGCTTATTCTGAAATCATTGTATCTAGTCGTCACTTAAACTTTGGAGGTGCTCCTGCATTTATGTTTTGCTTCACTAAAGGGGGCAAGCGAGGTATCACTTTGTCATGTTTGCACACCATGCTCAAATCTATTGGGTGTTTCAGTATCATATTGTAAAACTTTCAGTTCTTTGTTAATATTCTCAAGAGGCAACTTAATTACTGAAGATTCATTATCTCAGTAAGCATTTGTCATGTGACTGTGAAAAGTTCTTATATGGTTGGTAGCATGTCACCACAGAAATTATGCTTGTTATCATTTACCTACTCGAGGACGAGCAGGAATTAAGCTTGGGGATGTTGATACGTCCAAAACGTATCTATAATTTCTGCTTGCTCCATGCCTCTTTTGTGTGATATTGCTATGATATTTATGCACTTCCATACACTGTTGATCATATTTGGACTAACCTATTAACTCAGTGCACCCCAGTGCCAGTTTCTGTTTTCTGCTGTTTTTGTATTTCAGGTTTTCCCATTACTTAAATTGCCTGAAAAATTCAGGGAAAAATATATAAAAAATCAGCGCTCCAGAAGCTTCCACGCGCCAGAAGTGGGGCCAGAGGGGAGCCAGGGGCAGCCCAGGCGGCCAGCCCAGGCGGCCCCACCCCTGGCCGCCTAGGCAGGGCGCCTGGGCCCCCCTTACCTCCTCTGGTGACCCCCTTTGGCATATATTTACATCGCGACCCGAAACCCTCGATGCCGGAACCCTTTTCTCCAGAAGCTATTCCGATCTCCGCCGCCATCTCCACCAAGTTTCGGGGGACCAGAATTCCTGTGCCGGCACCCTGCCGGGACGGGGAAGTGCCCTCGGATTCATCTCCATCGACGTTGCTTCCTCCCTCGATGATGCGGGAGTAGTTCCTCCTCGGGGCTGAGGTTTCTACCAGTAGCTATGTGGTCAATTCTCTCTCCCATGATGTGATCTTCGTTGTGATCATAGGCTATGTTAATCTAGGGTGATCCCATGATATTTCCCCTTCCTCTATGTATTATATTGATGTACTCACTTGTCTTTATCTAGTATAATCTCCGAGACCAAGGTGACAGCGGTCTATTGGACATGGATTAGAAGAATATTTTCATGAGTGATTTCCTCTTTTGTGTGTTGATTGAAGATTGAGAGTCTCTTGGTGCTTGTCTTTGACTATCCTTGAGATATGTGATTGTGGTACTCTCTTTGGATGGCCGCGGTGACATTGGGAAATCGATAGTTGAGAACTACGAACTTTGAGGTGTGCTTTTGTAGCCCTACATAATTCTCGTCCTCTTTTGACCACAAAGGAATGACCTCCGAGTGCGTCCCCCTTGCATGCTTTATGGGAAATATCATGTGATTCGATTATGTTAATGTTGTTGGGAGTTGCCACTAGTGAAAGTATGAAGCCTAGGCCTTGTTTCCACCATTGCAATACCATTTGTGCTCACGTTTACCACTTGTTTGCTTGCTGCACTTTTTATTATAGATTTATATTACTTTGCTTTGCCACTCCTATCATCCATATTTTACCATCTCTTCGCCGAACTAGTGCACCTATACAACTCCTAGTTGTATTAGGTGTGTTGGGGACACAAGTGACTTCTTGTATCTTAGTTGCAGGGTTGCTTGAGAGAGACCATCTTCGACCTCTACTTCCCTGAGTTTGATAAACCTTAGGTCATCCACTTGAGGGAAATTGCTGCTGTCCTACAAACCTCTGCGCTTGGAGGCCCAACATAGTCTACAAGAATAGAAGCGTGTGTAGACATCACCGCCCCACCCTGTAGATGGGATCTGCAGGGCCGGCGCACCCCCCTGGCTCCCTATATATATGTGGGGGGGGGAGAGGGCAGCCGCACCCAATCCTCTGGCGCCTCTCCCCCTCCCGTCACACCTCCATCTCCTTACGCAGGGTACCGGCAAAGCCCAGCAGGATTTCCCGCTGCATCCACCACCACGCCGTCGTGCTGCTGGATCTCCGACGACCTCTCCTCCCCCCTTGCTAGATCAAGAAGGAGGTGACGTTGCTGTACCGGACATGTGTTGAACGCGGAGGTGCCGTCCGTTCGGCGCTAGAACATCGGTGACGAAGAACGAGAAGAGTACGACTACTTCATCCACGCTTCTTCGAAAGCTTCCGCTCGTGATCTACATAACGGTATGTAGATGCAGTCTTATTTGCTCATTGCTAGATGTCTCCTTAGTTGGATCTTGGTGTAAGCGTAGAAATTTTTTGAATTCTGCTACGTTCCCCAACAGTGGCATCAGAGCTAGGTCTTATGCGTAGCATCTTGCACGAGTAGAACACAAAGCAGTTGTGGGCGTTTGAGTTTGCTCTATTTTCTTACCGTTACTAGTCTAATCTTGATTCGGCGGTATTGTGGGATGAAGCGGCCCGGACCGACCTTACACGTACGCTTACGTGAGACTGGTTCCACCGACAGACATGCACTAGTTGCATAAGGTGGCTGGCGGGTGTCTGTCTCTCCTACTTTAGTCGGATCGGATTCGATGAACAGGGTCCTTATGAAGGGTAAATAGAAATTGACAAATCACGTTGTGGTTTTGGCGTAGGTAAGAAACGTTCTTTCTAGAAAACCTATAGAAGCCACGTAAAAACTTGCAACAACAATTAGAGGACGTCTAACTTGTTTTTGCAGCATGTGCTATGTGACGTGGTATGGCCAAAAGAAGATGTGATGAATGATATATGTGATGTATGAGATTGATCATGTTCTTGTAATAGGGAATCATGACTTGCATGTCGATGAACTTGACAACCGTCGGGAGCCATAGGAGTTGTCTTTATTATTGTATGACCTGCGTGTCACTGAATAAACGCTATGTAATTACTTTACTTTATTGCTAAATGTTAGCCATAGTAGTAGAAGTAATAGTTGGCGTGACGACTTCTTCAAGACACGATGATGGAGATCATGATGATGAAGATCATGGTGTCGAGCCGGTGACAAGATGATCATGGTGCCCCGAAGATGGAGATCCAAGGAGCAAGATGATATTGGCCATATCATGTCACTTTATTGATTGCATGTGATGTTTATCATGTTTATGCATCTTGTTTACTTAGAACGACGGTAGTAAATAAGATGATCTCTCACTAAAAATTTCAAGAATTGTGTTCCCCCTAACTGTGCACCGTTGCTAAAGTTCGTTGTTCCGAAGCACCACGTGATGATCGGGTGTGATAGGTTCTAACGTTCGCATACAACGGGTGTAAGCCAGATTTACACACGCAATACACTTAGGGTTCACTTGACGAGCCTAGCATGTACAGACATGGCCTCGGAACACGGAAGACCGAAAGGTCGAACGCGAGTCGTATAGAAGATACGATCAACATGAAGATGTTCACCGTTGATGACTAGTCCGTCTCATGAGATGATCGGACACGGGCTAGTCGATTCGGATCGTGTATCACTTAGATGACTAGAGAGATGTCATTCTGAGTGGGAGTTCATTAAAATTTGATTAAGATGAACTTAATTATCATGAACTTAGTCTAAATTCTTTACAATATCTCTTGTAGATCAAATGGCCCACGCTCAAGTTTCCCTCAACTTCAACGCGTTCCTAGAGAAAACCAAGCTGAAAGATGATGGTAGCAACTATACGGATTTGGTCCGTAACCTGAGGATTATCCTCATAGCTGCCAAGAGATCATATGTCCTTGAAGCACCGCTAGGTGATGCACCTGCTCCCGATGCGACCCATGATGTTTTGAACGTCTGGCAGTCGCGTAGTGATGATTACTCCTTGGTTCAGTGCGGCATGCTTTACAGCTTAGAGTCAGGGCTCCAAAAACGTTTTGAGAACCACGGAGCATATGAGATGTTCGAAGAGCTGAAAATGGTTTTCCAAGCTCATGCCCGAGTCGAGAGATATAATGTCTCCGACGCATTCTACAGCTGTAAGATGGAGGAGAATAGTTCTGTCAGTGAGCACATCCTCAAGATTTCTGGATTGCACAACCGCTTGTCTCAGCTGGGAATGAATCTCCCAGATGAAGCGGTCGTTGACAGAATCCTCCAGTCTCTCCCACCAAGCTTCAAGAGCTTCGTGTTAAACTTCAATATGCAGGGGATGGAGAAGTCCATTCCCGAGGTGTATTCGATGCTGAAATCAGCGGAGGTGGATATCAAGAAAGAACATCAAGTGTTGATGGTCAATAAAACCACTAAGTTCAAGAAAGGCAAGGGTCAGAAGAACTTCAAGAAGGACGGCAAGGGAGTTGCCGCGCCCGGTAAGCCTGTTGCCGGGAAGAAGCCAAAGCATGGACCCAAGCCTGAGACAGAGTGCTTTTATTGCAAGGGAATGGGTCACTGGAAGCGGAACTGCCCCAAATACTTAGCAGACAAGAAGGCCGGGAACGTCAAAGGTATATTTGATATACTTGTTATTGATGTGTACCTTACCATCGCTCGTAGTAGCTCCTGGGTATTTGATACCGGTGCAGTTTCTCATATTTGTAACTCTAAGCAGGAGCTGCGGAACAAGCGGAGACTGGCGAAGGACGAGGTGACGATGCACGTCGGGAATGGTTCCAAGGTCGATGTGATCGCCGTCGGCACGCTACCTCTACATCTACCCTCGGAATTAGTTTTAAACCTTAATAATTGTTATTTAGTACCAGCTTTGAGGATGAACATTGTATCTGGATCTCGTCTTATGCGAGATGGCTACTCTTTCAAATCGGAGAATAATGGTTGTTCTATTTATTTGAGAGATATGTTTTATGGTCATGCCCCGCTGGTCAATGGTTTATTTTTGATGAATCTCAACGAGATGATACACATATTCATAGGGTAGATGCCAAAAGATGTAAAGTTGATAATAATAGTCCCACATACTTGTGGCATTGCCGCCTTCACTACAGGAAACTGGTAGTTTGCCGTCTGTGGATTACAGACGGCAAAGACGCAAATCCAGACGGCAAAGAGTTTGCCGTCAGGAAGTAGACGGCGAAGTCAGACGGCAAAGATAAGTCGGCAAAGAATTCTTTGCCGTCTGCTATTTTTTATGGATGACGGCAAAGTATTTGCCGTCAGTCAATATAGTTTTGCTGTCTGGCGCAAAAATAACAGACGGCAAAAAATGTTTTCTTTGCCGTCAGTCAAAACATGTGCTTTGCCGTCATCCAGGCTAAAGTACAGACGGCAAAGATTATTTTTCATTTTTATTAAAAGTGACGTCCAAGCAGAGCATCTCGCCGGACATAGGAACAACAAACCAAAACAGGTTTAGCTCACGCGGAGATTTTGGATTCGACACGGCTTTTGCTGTCTTGCAATCATGGTCGGTGGTTACAGAGAAGTTACAGAGCTGTCCTAAAATTTACACAAGGACCCCAAGAAACCAAAGATGAAAAGCAATCAAGTCCTTCAAAATTTACACAAGGACCCCTAGAAACTAAAAATGAAAAGCAATCAAGTCATCCATCGCAGCAACAGGTACTTCACCGCCGTGCTTCTTCTCGCCGTACTTCACCGCTCGGCCGTGCTCACTGGTTCCTGGAGAGAGAGGGGGGGCACCACCGCGCGCCAGTGCAGCGTCGGGCAACATGTCGAAGGGAGGAGCTCCTCTGTAGGGGCCGTCACGCGCCATGCTCGAGGGACGAGGCTGCCGCGCGGCCGAGGGATGAGGCCGCCGCGCGCCCGAGGGACGAGGCCGCCGCGCGCCCGAGGGACGAGGCAGCCGCGCGCCTGCGCTGAGCAGTCGACGGTGGAGTGAGCCGCCGCCGCGCGCCATGCTCGTCACCCGCGCATCGGCCATGCTCGCTGCCCGCGCGGCCGGGGGCAGGCGGGGGCGACGGGGGTCGGGGCCGAAGGTAGGCAGGGGCGACGGGGGACAAGCTGACGCCAACGGCCGGTGGGGGCGACGGGGGACTCCCGCCGGGGTCGGCCGAGTCGACGGGGGCCGCCGGGCGCGACGAGGGGCGGGGGCCGCCGAGCGCGACGGGGGGCGGGGGCCGG